>CM026079.1:5565973-6765973 GCA_014839685.1 Anableps anableps
CTTTTGTGCTGCTTTTGTTTTGAAGATATTTATGAAAGTTTAAAGGTCAGAAGTTCAATTGACATCCCCCCCACCCCCTTACCCAAATCGAACAAAATTGGTGTTAAACATTTGTTCTGCGTTTGTGCACTACAAATTTTTTTCTTAATGATTGCACCACAATTGAAAAATTTTGCTGCATAAACATAGCACAAACATTTGTTGACAATTTTGTTTGATTTGAAGAAGGTGGGAGAGCAAACTTCACTCAGGTGCTTGATATGTCTGATATGAAGTCTTACTGAACTTAAGTAATCATTCTGTTTATATCTGGGGGCTATTATTAGAATCAGCTTTGTATATTGAAATAATCCCACGATACTTTTATCATCTCATTACACCAGAATATATATATATATATATATATATATATATATATATATATATATATATATATATATATATGTATGAATTCATATATTCATTATTTCAGTTTGCAAATTACCTTCCAAATGCAGCAAAGAACAAATAGGAATATGGCTTAGATTGTGCTGTAGATTATGTGCGTATTTTTACTATCCTTTACCATTTGATTATGTGAGCTTAAGATCTTTTGTCACTCATGGTTGGGCTGCTTGCTCACCCATTATAAAATCTAACTTCCTAATCGCCACTTCAGAGGCAAATCTTGGCAGTGCTGTGTGAGAAAGTGTGTTATAAGACTTTGGGGAGAAATGTCAGGACCATCATTAAAAGGGATCCTCCAAATATTCCTTTGGTTTTTGAAAAGCTTTTGGTGCAGGTACAAGTGTTGTGCCATGCTGTGATGCAGAGTTTTTCATTGTCAGCAGTGTTTGCTATTTTTGTCATCATGAGACTGCTTGTTACTGAGCATTTTTAGATGCTCTAAGCCTTGTCAGCTGTCACTTCAGCTTGTTCTTCAGCATCCAGTAGTTATTGTGAAGTCATTACACTGCTGTGCAGATCTCTCTTCGCTCCTCCTCAAATCTTCTCTTATGAATCATTTATTGCAAAATTGCACAGCAGCAATATGACAATGCCTAGATGCCCAAACTCACACTCGCTCCTTAACAGTGCCTTTTGCATAGGAAAAACACAGACTAACAGAACTAATAGTAGCTTCAATCTCCTAAAGCAACTGCATTACAGTGACTATACATTGTCTCTCTACGTCTTCCACAAGCTTGAAATCCCTTGAAACCTTTTCACATTTTGTCATGTTTCCTTCACAAACCTTATTATATTGAATTTTTTATGATAAACCAACACAAAGTTGGTGTATAGTAGAGGTGTATGATAGTAAAATGGAAGGAAAATGATGTGAATAAAAATCGGAAACAAGTCTAGTATGCATTTCTACTCAGACAAATTACCTTCAGAGATTATGGTGGATTACATGTGATGGGAAACCCTGAAGACAGTGAAACATGGTGGTAGCAGTGTCATGCTGTGGGGACGCTTGTCCTTAGCAGGGAAAGGGAACCTGGAAGAAAACAGTCTGAGGCTCCAAAAGTCTGACCAAATATACAGACAGAGCAGCAATGGTATGGTTTAGTTGAAAGCAGGTTCATGTGATAGAATGGCCTAGTCAAAGTCCAGTCTTTAACCCAATGGAGAATCTTTGTCAAGACAACTTATTAAATCTGATATTCACAGACACTACCTATATAATTTGACTGAACTGCAAATGTTAGAGAAATATTCCGAAAGAGAAACAAGACAAGGGGGTTTTAATAAAAAAAAAAGAAAGCTATTTCATTTTCCTTCCCTTTTGCATGGGTTGTCTGTCATTTGATGCTCTACTTTGTTTTGGTCTATCTGTCAAATAAAATTCCAATAAAACACATTTAAGTTTGTGGCTGTGACATGACAAAATGTGGAAAGGTTCAATCAGTATGAATGCTTTTGCAAGGTACTTTACGTGTTCCTATATTTTCCAACATGACGACCAAGTTTATGACCATCATCCAAACTGATATATGAACAGAAAGTGTGTCCCCTTTCTGATGGGAAACCCTTGACTTATCAGCTGATTGACTCACATGAGATGCAGCCAAAGCCCTGCACCAAGTGAACATACATCCAAATACTGTCTGGATTTTCTCAATGTCCTGCTGAAGCCAGCGCTACCAGGGCTTTAATAGCTCTCCTGGCGCGCTGCTCACTTCCCAGCAACATGACAGATGCATCCCAGGAAGGAGTCAAGTTGCATTTTATGGACGATTAGGCTCACAGACCTCCATTTCATCTTCTTATCAAAGTATACAGTGCTCCTCTGACAAGTTGCTGTTTAACCACCTGTGCTAGTTTGGTGAAAAAAAAAAAACTTCTTGAATATAGAAGTCTATTATAATGTGGGAACCTGAATCAAAATAAAAATTCATTTTTGAAGATGAAACCAATTATATCTTCAAGACTGAAAAAGTTGTGAATAACTGGATTTTATATATATATATATATATATATATATATATATATATATATATATATATATATATATATATATATAAAATAAAAGAAGATATTCTTATCTTAATTCCATTTCAATAAATACTGTTGTGTGACTTGGAAAAAAAAATAGGCAAGATTAGATTGGCGAGCTGTTTTGATTTCACTATATTTTTTATTCACTCGATTGTATTAAACAAAGATCATCATGCCATTCTTTGTTTACCGCCAGAGTAGTTATTTAATCTCACTTATTTGCTGCATTTTGAGACCCAAACCCCCCTTCCGGCACCGCTGTCGCTGTGACGTTTTATCTTTGATTCTTGCGAGGAGGGATGTGTCTCTGCCAAAATCTCCTTAGCAAGATGTGTCCCGATCTTTATCTCATTGCCATTTGTCCACAAGTCATGGGTGGGAGTGACAGTACTCACGCCGTCCAGTGGGCTCTTCAGTTGTCAAACATTTGTGCGGGTAAATGTGATAAACAGCCTTATGTGACATTCTTGAGACAGCGTGAACAAAAATAATAATGGGCTGTGACATTTGAGGTAAAGGCCACTGCGTTTTCCATGTCAGGTCTTGGAAAAGCTTAGAAATATGATTTTTGTTGCTCCTTGTCTTTCATTAGCATCTGTTATTATTTATTGACATTTAAAATACCCAAGCTGTCTTTATTTTTTACAGTGCCAGTTCAAGGTTGTCATCCACATGTACAGGGAATGCACATCATATTCTTTTTGGGCTTTTAGGAATTTATTTGATCAATTTTTCTTAATTGTAAAATGATTATGCAACATACCAGTTTAAATATTTTTGAAAACAAGAATTGGATGCACAAGTTTGAATTTATAATGGATTTTCTCTGTTCCACACAGCTTGACAATTATAGTATTATTATATACTATAATTATAGTAATATTATAGTATTATAAACCAGACAAGTTTTGTAGCCGTTAACAAGCTTCTGGCACAATTCTGACTCTGTTTGACTACACTGCTTAGCAGAACTGATGGAGTCCATTTCTAGCCACAAACCAGGCTTTAAAGAATGTTCAGTTAGAGTTAATCAGGGTCAGTCTGGAAGCTTAATGTTTGTCTTTTTTATTAATTTCAAAAACAATTTTACTGTGTGTTTGGGTTCATTTTTCTGTTTGAACACCCACCTCTTTCCAAGTATGACTTACCTGCCCCAAACTGTCTTCAACTTCACTTAAAATCAACAACAATGTGGTTGAAACCTGGGTATGATTGGGTGTTTCTAAAAGAACAATGATTCCAAACACAAATTCTAACTGAGTTTCAGATTGAAATTAGGCTTCTGTAAGGATTCTGAACTCAACCCAGTTGGAAATTTAAAGATTGTAATTAAAGACATTGTCCTTGCCAGGAAATTGCTGAATTTAAACAAGTTTTACCAAACAGGATCTGATATTCATCAAGAATTATTCAAGAAACTTGTTGATGGTACCACAAGTGTATGGTTAAAATGAAACTTGTTATGGAATAGTTGCTATTAGAAAGCTTGTTCTCTATAAAAGCACATAGCAACAGGTCTTTGCTTTGAAAGCTTGCATCTGAATGGTTCACTAACCTTTTGGAATTCTATTCTTTGGACAGATGATACTATGGTAGAGATTTTTATACAGCACAATGTTTGACAGAAAGTAAAAACATCATCACCTCATAACTGGCTGCTAAGCATGGTAGAAGAGAGGTAATGATGTGGGCAAGATATTGGCCGAAATTAGGTCCCAACTGGACAGTGAATTCCAAATTACAGTAAATCTACAACAGAATAGCTTAAAAAGAAAAGAACTGCAATGGTCGAGTCAAAGTCCTGACCTCTGTTTGATTGAAGTACTATGCTAATGCGCACTAGACTGCTTCAGCTGAGACATATTTTTATCGTCTTTTGTGTTTTATGAAAGAGCCAAGGTTTGAAGTCATCTGATCTGCCAAGTAAGGTACTGACTCTCCAACAATGTTCAACTCATGAAAGAGTTATCAGGCAAAGCGCTTAAGTGATCAGTTTGTGTGACCAGCTAGCTATGGAATTTAAGGCAAAAGGAAAGTTAGATGTCCTAATTTAAAGCGTCTGTGGCCCGATAAAACCAAGACTGTGCATGTCGCCTGTACAAAGAAAGCCAGAATATGTTATTCTAACTATTTAAACTATTTACGATTAGGCTACTAAAATTATGTAGAACTTGCAGCCAGCACAGACCACCTCTGCATAACTTATTTTATCACGCTGTGATAAACAGTGGTAGTACGCTAACGACATGTTAAAACGGCGAAACAATGGCAGGTAACCATGGCAACCGGTGACAGTTTAAAGGCCGGCTGGCTCTTTCTGCACTCAGGCTGCATGTGCATCCGCTGTGTTTGCACACAAATAATCCCTCTGCATTTTCATTATTATGGTTACTCTTGTTTTTAAAATATTTTTAGCACTTTTGGGACTGTTGTGTGATGGTCTGCAGTGAACTGATCACTACAAAGTACAGAAGATGGAGTGGGGAGCAGGTTTTCGGCATTCATCACAGTATAGTGCAACGAACGATGATAATGAAGAAAAACAAACAGCTTGCTAACATTGGCGACACACAGGATGTTACCCTCTTCATGTCACATTCTGTAAAGGGGTCGCGCCACTGGAAATCCCGTTAGCACAACACAGAGTTCCAACATCTAGATCCAACATCTTGTCAGCGACACTTTAACATACATTATTTTTTGTCATTATTATACATTGCACAAGCCATATTACAGTGTGCAAAGGTAGAACAGATCACTAGATGTCAGCCTAGGCCTGTCATCACAACAAATTTTGCTGGACGATTAATTGTCCCAGAAATGATTGCGATAAACGATAATATTGACATTTTGAGGCTTTTTTTCTTTTAAAGAATTTTTCATGGCTCTAGGGGTCTTTATTTGATATTAGATTGACAGGAAAGTGGGTTGTGAGAGACAGGAAAGACATCCGGCAAAGGTCAACAGGCCGGGACTTGAACCTGTGACAGCAACAAGACAACGTTTCTTTTACAGTGCACTTTCCCTTTACTTACTGGGTAATCTGTTGTGTTTTATTTGGTAATAATGAGGTATTTTACTGGTGTCACTCTATGAACAGGATAAAAAGAAACACTTGATCTGCTTGAGTTACAAGGTAATATTGGTTTGAAATCTAAGCAACAAGATAGGCTTTCTTTTACAGTACTGTTTCCCTTCATTAACTGGGCAATATGTCATGTTTTACTTGGTAATGACGCAGTTCTTTATTGCTGCTAGTTTATGAACAGGTAAAATGAAACCTGTATAGGAAGAGTTACGTGGTAATAACTGTTTAAAGTCTCAAAAGTTAAATATTTTCCTTGTCTGCTTAAATTTAATAGCAACACTTACCTGGTAATATATGGGAATTTATTGCATAAGATGTTGGTAAATATTAGGTAATTTAGGCACCATTAAACAGTAATTTGGTTATAATTACACTCTAAAATTAATTTTAATTAGAAAGTAACATACTAACTTACTACGTAGTTACTTGGTAATTACATCGTAATTAGGGGATTGTAAAAGAAAGGGTTACCCGATATGTTAAATATCCAAAATAAAACACTACAACCAAAAACAATAAATAAAAAGAAATGAAAATCACACACAATCAAAACCATGAATGAAATGGATTATGAAGTCTCTAAACAAAGTTGCCCTTCAAAAAATATTAATCATCAGAATAGAAATGATCAAGCTCATTTTAATTTATCATGCGATTAGATGATTAATTGCTTATTGCGACCCGGCTAGTTTTTTCAGAAGTGGTGTCATTTGAAAAAAGAACAAATCTTAGAAGCTGTGACATGAAACAATATGTCCGACCCTTTGGAATGAGTAACATCCGTTATAAATTTATACATTGAGCAATATATGGATCTCTGCCTGTGATGCTGACTTCATTTATGAGAGCTCACTTGTACCAAACACGGCCGGATCCATTTGTGATTAATGAATGACTGGAGGCATTTATGGAACTTCTGAAAGAGGCTATTAAAGAACTGTGAACAAATAAACGAACTGAATTAATATAGTAAAGAACAGTGGACCAACATTCCTCGACAACAGTGTAAAAAACCGATAAAGTCCTACAGAAACATTTTTTTTTTTCGTGATGGTAACAGTTGTGTGTGGTCAGGTGCTGTTTTCTGCTAGCTTACTCCAAGCAGTGCCACCTCATTACAGCAGGAGCTATTTTTAGCACAGTGTGATTGAAAAAGGGTCCTGAGGGGCGGAGGAGCACAGAGGTGGGGGATCGAAAATAGGGACTGCTCCGGCTTTGACACGACTCTGAAGAAGGAATCAGGCACGCTTCTGGCGTGAAACGGTGTTGCTGAGATGATCGCCATTCCTCAAGAGGATCATGCTTAGGCTTTTACTTCCAACTGCAATTTCAACCGAAGCTGCATATGTCACAGCACTTGTGTCACAGAAGAAAAATGAGTTCACATTTATAATGTGACATGCCAACAGCCTTTTCTTTTTCAGGACAGAAAACATTGTTTCAGAGGAAACATTAATTCAGCCAGTGTCTTTTTCAAGTCTGAGTGAATTAAGCCAGTCTATTGAAATGAGGTTCAAATGAACATGCTGTTCCTTTCATTCTGCTTCCAGCCCAGCATGAGTTTGTCTCTTACCCCCGCCTTGGAGGGCAGCTGTTGCAGATTGACTCCACTGCTTCCCTTCAGGATCTGCAGATGCAGTAGCAAACGTTTAGAGTGGGAATTTGTGTTTTCATGTTTCCATTGCCCCCAGCAGCATCGATTCATTGATATCTCCCATAGTACCTGTCATTACTTTACATTACTTTCCCAGAATGCATATGGTGTACATTTAGAAACTACCAATTCCTATAAGTGCAAGACCACAACAAATAAAAAAAAAAAAATAGATATTTTAGTTTCCTATAATGTGACAAGGCCAGAGTTGGGGTGATAGTTTCTCTCTTGGTATTTTATGTTATTTTTTAGTTATGTTTTAAACTGCTTGAGCATTGTTTTTTTTGTCTGACTGAAGAGATTTTGCTTCTGGAAAAACAAGATCTCCCACTGGTTCTGACATCCTGAACCCTCCTATAATCCTGATTTCTTATAGGAGGGTCTGTATTCTTGTGTCTAACTGAGTTTAAAGAAGCAATAGGCATTAAAAAAGCAGACACTGAGTTTCTGACTGCGATGCAAACAGCAGGGCATCTGGGGCTGTAATGGGAATGACATAGCTGAGATAATAAGTTCTCTGCT
Source organism: Anableps anableps (assembly GCA_014839685.1). Classification (NCBI taxonomy): domain Eukaryota; kingdom Metazoa; phylum Chordata; class Actinopteri; order Cyprinodontiformes; family Anablepidae; genus Anableps; species Anableps anableps. Next base: position 5,573,722 of record CM026079.1, read on the forward strand.
GTTATTACTCATTGCAGCTCTTTGTATGGATGTTCTGTGTCACTCAAGGCATGTGTACACACACACTAATTGTGGTCTCCTTGCAGTGTTACCTAATCTAGGTACAATAATGGAAATGGGACACAATGGAAAGGTAAAAATAAACAAACCCTGCAGTAAACATTGGTTTTTATATACATAGACATTAATGTGACAATAAGCTTGGTGTTGGAATGGAATGTAGGAGGAAGCCGGAGTACCCGGAAAGAACCAATGCATGCACAAGGAGAACTTTAAAACTCCATTCAGAAAGATCCCAAGCTCGGTTTCGAACCCAGGACCTTTTTGCTTCAAGGCAATGGTGCTGCCTGCTGTAGCCCAAAATAAAACCATGGTACCTTAAAACATTTTCCACTTTTTATGTGACACAAATATCTTGTGCAATTAAACTGGAAAACAAATATTTTTTGCCATAAAAATGTGTAAAACTAAGCAAAAATAAAACAAATAAGCTGTAATTACTCTGTTCATAAGAGTGCATATAATTAAACTAATAGGTTTATTTAGTTGGTAATAATCCTGCTTTTTGATCTGCCAGTATTCTCCAACTTCGCCTTACTCTGTTGCCCAAAACTCCAAGTGTTGTTTTTAGTACACCCTTCTGCTTACTGATGCTGTTATACAATGAAATCTTTGAGAGCCTTGTAAGCCCTCTATAAACAAAGGTTTTCACATCAGGAAACAGATTTATCTGCAGATGGAAGCAAAAACATGGTGTACATAATATCTTTAAGCAGGAATTAAACATACTTTTCATTAAGCCTATATTTCTGTTTTTAAAAATAGTTTTTTTTTTTATTGGTCTGATGTAATATTTTAATTTTAAATGTCATGTTTTCATTAGGGCTAAGGAAAAAATTATCATAATTAACAGAAATAAAGGCTTTCAAACACACATCTGTTAGTCATTAATCTATATAATATGCTTCACTTTGTGATAAAGTTCCTGAAATAAATAAACTTTTCAATAATATTCTAATTTATCGAATGAGTCTGTAGTCCCTCCAGTGAGTTCTGGGTTTTCCCTGTTGGATGTGCCTGGAAAACTTCAGCAGACTAATGTTTATTTGTTTTATGTATCATAATGTAGTGTAATACAACACGCAGTCTTCTTGTTCACCTGCGGTTGTGGTAAGTATTAGACTTTTTGATTTGTGCATTTATGTTGAAACTAGGAAAAAATATGAGGAAAATCTTGGGTTTTGTCATGACTGTAACAAATCATCAAATGTATTCATTTTTTCTTTGTGGCCTTTAGCATCTCTGTGTCAAATTTCAGGTCATTATAGAAGATACTGTGAGACATTTTACTAAATGCCAAAAATATCAACCTCATGTTGGTGCTGGTGGAAAGATCACAGGGATGTCCCTGGATGGCACTTCCAAATATCAGAGCAAGTTCAAAATGCTGAAGATGTACGGTCAAAAAATACACGTAGAATGTGAAATAAAATGGTTCACTTACAAATAAGGGTCTGTTTGGAATAAAGGTGCTTGGTTTACAATAATAATAACTCTCTGTGATGTTGCTGTCAGTGTGCTGTGCTCCTGCCATTATGTTGTAATAGGTGGGACGCCTAGCCAGCAGGCTCAGAGTCATTTCGCCTAGGCTCCCACCTCCCACAAAAGTGGATAAATAATCAGGAAATAGGTGAAATTTGTCCTAGAAAGGCACAGCCAATGCCTCCATCAGCAATATGTGCAGAGATGATGTACGCTGTGCTGGAAGAAAAGCTGAACCTTGGATGGTGTCCTTACCTTGCTTCAGCTCCATTGCCTGAGTCAGCTAGTGTTCCTCACCATAAACTGCCACTTCTAATTTCCCCATACGTCGCCCACTTGGCTGCTTACAATGTATCCCCTCTGCCTCCCCTTCATGGAACGCCTCTGAGTACCGCTGAGTGATTCCCCGTGTCCATTTTCCCCCCATTACGGTGGAGCGCCGCCAGAACAATCTCACCTAGCCCACCCAGCTGCCACCCTCTGCCTTTTAAACCCTTTTAGGATGCAACATGTGGGTTCTGAATCGTCCATTTCCCATCATTATACTTCCATTTCATTAAACAGCACAATAGCAATCTTGCAGTGCATTTATTATTTCGCTTTGATGCCTTCTCTTATCAACCAAACTTTTGAACTACACCCGTTATGCAGATTGAACACTGAGTAGCAACATGCTGTGCGTGACCTCTGACTTCAGTTTGTTACTTTAATAAGCTCTTGATACAGTTTGACAACAGCCTGATGTAACTTCCTTTCTTTCTCTGTTGCAGACTTTGGAAGCAGTGCTGAACTTCAAGTACTCCGGGGGTGCAGGCAAAATGGAGGGCTACTACAGGGAGCTGTCTCTGGGCGTCCATGTAGATGTAGAGCCTTCAGTGTTTTTTACCAGAGTTAGCACCCTTCCTGCTACCAGGTAACACAAACACATAAACTGCATTATTTTTTAAGCTAAATGAGTGAAGCACAGTCTTGCTTGTCCAGCAGGGTCTGGATTTGAATACTCACATTTGTTTTACAAAGTAGTCAAAAGGTTCTTAAAAACTTAACGTCTGGATTATTTTTAACCCTTGAATATAAACAGCACTGTTGGACACAATTGGGTGTTCCAGCAAGGCGGTCTTCTATCTATTAGCTCATGTTTTAGCAAAGCCACATCTAAAATGAGCTCAGAGTCATCTGTTTATGGAGGAATGCCAGATACTTTTTGTATGGTCAATGCTGTCTTCTTGTTCTGATTAGTGGGAAGTAATGTCAAAAGGATTTTGAGATAACTCAAAAATACCTTACTCTACAAAGTATGAAAGGCTCTAAAAACTTCCAATGTTTACCCTGTGTAGCTGTAGAGATCCTATCGTTTCACACTCATATTTTCCCTGGCTTTACTCCTCTTTTAAACCCCCAACTCTCATGAAAAACCTCCAAGCAAAAGAGACGGATCATAGGCGAGTAACGGCCGCTTGAGGTGAGTCATTAGGCGTAATAATATCTGAGGTTTGAGTCATCTGTCTTGACTCGGTGCTAATAGTTATGCTGCACAGCCTGCTCTACCATCACCCCTGTCACTGCATCCTCCCCATCTCCCTCACCTCCTCTGCTCACCTGGCATTTTCTGCCTCACTACTGTGACACACAGTATCTGTTGGCGCTCAGCCAATGCTCAAAACATTTCAAACGTGTTGAAGGTAAAGGTTTCAGGGAGATTTCGGCAGACTACCTGCAGATTTCCAAAACTCCTTCTGAGTCAAACAAACTTTGTGTTGCTCGGCATCACATCTCGGGACTCTGTGGGCTTTACAGACCCACAACTAGAGGTCCTTGACATGCACTGACCTGTATGAGGACGAACTTCTCAAAAAGCTGTGGGAGTAAACATTTCAGAATACACTAGGTTTTAGGACTGACTTCGTTCTCTGGCATAGGCACATGCAACACTGGTGAATCCAGTATAGTACCATGAATCTGTAGTTTAAATGGGATTTTATTTATACCACCTTGCAAAAGCTTTTATACTTCTTAAACCAGGTGTGCCCGACCAGTCAATAGCAATCAACTAGTCGATCTCAGGAAGGTTTTAAGTTGATCTTGGCTAGCGTCTTCAGGAGGCAAACTGAACACCGTCAGGAGGCTGAGATGAGCGTGTTCCTCTTATTTGACGCTCAAATCAAAATATTCACAAAGATCCAAAATGTTCATAACTTTATTAAAGACAAAAAACTAACTCAACAAAACGTGTTCAAATTAATGAACCAAAAAAAAAAAAAAAAAAAAAAAAATCAGTAATTATTGTTTCAACAAGGTGCTGCGCAATTCGGTGTGTTTCAGTTCAGTTAACAAAAAAATGGCGACCTGCACACCTACTCATTGACAGATCGGTAGAGCAGGTGTTTAAATTAGCAAATCAATCACTGCTAGTGTTCAGGTGACCACTTATCAAAAATCACAAAATAACATCAAGCCTGAAGACATAGTATCATAATGGACTGAAAGTTCTGTTTTGAATGTAATCTTTGATCTGTCAGCTTGTGGAGCTGTCAGTCGGTTGCCGTGGCAACCGGTGTGCTGTGGTGTAGAGCAGGCAGAGAGAGTAAACAGGTATGAGTGATTTTGAGTTATTGTTCACCTGCATTATTTTCTCTTTGTTGTGGTGCACCGCAGCCTCTGTAATTTCTGAAATTACAATAAACGATAAAATTGGACTAATTGCCTCGTCTGTTTGTGAGCATACGTCACAATATTTACAACAAACATCGGTCATCAAATAGGACAAAATATTTCATGAAGTATTAAACATGGCTCCTACCCCGACAATTATGTAAAATTAAATTAATTGTCTGCTATAGATGAAAAATTTGTTGCTCTCTCGCATCTTACCTTTAGCACAGAGTTTAAGAGGCACTTTACTGGCTTTTCCTCAATCAAACCTGTTACTTACTATTTGCGTTTCCCATTAACTGGAAATATTGATGTTGATGAGACTTTTTCCAAAATGACAGTCTTTTTCAACTTGGATGTAAAATGAGGAGTTAACATTCACAAATGACGTTGAAATAACATTTAGTCCAACATCTGGTATGAGGTGAGACCTCTGGAACCTGTTGTTGGAAGAAAAAATACCTCAACTTCAGAAGATGTGCTTTTACCTTAACAGTGCTTTTTGGATCCTCCTCTTAGTCTGCATTCTCTCACTTCAAACTGAATTTCAGAAAAATGCTGCAAACATTTGACACCCAGCATACAGTAGTAAGTTTACCTTTTTTTCCCCACAAAAGTCCTAACTGGCATTATTGCCTGTTTTCCCTGTCTGAGCCTAATCATTATATTTTGAAGGGCAAGTTTGTTTACAGAGACTTCATAATCCATTTTATTTGTTTTTGGTTTGTTTATTTATTTTGGATATTTGAAATGTCTTTCAGTTCCTGTGTTAAATGTTTTTTTTAGAAATTAGTTTATTGATCTTTAAGGGGGTCTATTTGCATTATTATACCATTTTTATGCTATTAGTTAACAATGGTCAAAATGACAATATTATTGTTTATCGCAATAATTTCTGGAAGAATTAATCGACCAGAAAAATGTGTTATTGTGACAGGCCTATCTGCTAAAACTGATGTATATTTGCATATAAAATAAGTCAGTTTCATTTACAATTTTTACATCTTTGTTTCCTGTGGTAGGTCTCAGCAGGCTGGTGAGAGAAAAAGTATCTCTTGGTCTCAAAAAGGTTGGGCACCTCTGCGTTAAATGCTTTCCCATTACAACCTAAAGTTTCACCAAATTTTATTGGGATTTTATGTGATAAACTGGCCTGGCCATTGTCTTCCTATGCAATTCCGATTGATTCTCATCTCCCTTCAGTGCTCCGCCAGGGATTTATTGAGCGCGATTTCTCTGGATAAATTTCAATTGGGCCAATCAGCGAACAGAGGGAGGAGTTGTGAACAATGACATTGATTTTCTGTGATGTTTTAGAATTGTAATCTGCCAGTGGTTGTAGTTTGCCAATGGCAGTGGAGGAAGTGAACAAAGCCATTCAGTCCATGTTGGCCATGCCTCCAAGTATTGAGCAGTTAAAGTCTGAGCAAGAGGAATATTTAAAGGCAGAAATGTTGTTTGGCCCAGCACTTCTCTCTTTGCTGTTGGGGACGCAATTTCCAGTAAGCTTAAATAGCTTCCTTCACGATCGAGCTGGCGCATTACATAGCGAAATGTTTGCAATTGGGTAAAACCAGATCCAATCATTTTAAACTTCAACAGAGTTCTCATCTCCAGCAAGCAATCATTTCTCAGTAGCAGAGGGTCCAGACCCTCTGTACAAAGCAATGCATAGAACAAGGGGGTGGTTTTTACCAGGCTAGTGATAGACCAACCCAAACTGTAAAGTGGAAAAAAATACATGGTTTTTCATGTATGCATGGTAAATGGTAAATGGCCTGTATTTGTATAGCGCTTTATCAAGTCCCAAGGATCCCAAAGAACTTCACACTGCATTCAGTCATTCACTCTTTCACACATCCATTCACTCGCTGATGGTGGCAAGCTATTGGATTGTAGCCACAGCTACCTTGGGGCAGTCTGACAGAGGTAAGGTTGCCATGTAAAGTATCTTGCCCAAGGACAGAAGGACGGAGATGGACAGAGCGGGGGCTCGAACCTGTAATCCACCGATTACAGGACAAACTTCTACCACCATCACAACCATCGTCTGTTTATGTATTTAGCTATTTTTAATCCCATACCTCTAAAGCAAATTCATTGGAACAAACTGCCTTCAAAAGTCACCTAATTTATGAACACTTTGCCTGTGTTTAATTTAACCTCAGAATAGATACAGGAGTTTTTTCAAGGCCTCAGAGATTTGTTAGAGAACATGACAGTGAACAAATGCATCATGAAGACCAAGAAACACAGCAGACAGGAGACAGATAGAGTTGTCAAGAGGTTAAAACAATATCCCAAGATTTGAACATCTCACAGAGGACTGCTCAATCCATCATCTTCAAATGGAAAGTGTATCTACTGCAAATCTAGCAAGACATCCACCGAACCAGGCAGCTGCAATGTCCATTTTACCTTTGGAGGAGTGATGGTTATCCACAGCCCAGGTGGGAGCTAAATAGTGAGCAATCCTGGAAGAAAACCTGTTATAGGTTGTAAAAGACATGAGACCTTCCATTGTAATAAGTCGAAACATATGGCCAAAGCTACAGTGGAATAGGTTACACCAGTGGTCTCAAACTGGATTCCTTGAGGGCCAGAGTCCTGCAACTTTTAGATGTCTCTCTGCTTCATCACATCTGGCTCCAATATGAACTCATTAGCACAGCTCTGTAGCGCTTGACTGCATGCTAGTGAGGCAGTTTCACTATGTAATTCAAGTGTGTAGGACAAGGGACACATTTAAAAGTTGTAGGAGTCTGACCCTCGAGGAATGCAATTTGAGACCACTGGGTTACATCAAAGCATATTTGTGTTAGGATGACCTAATCAAAGTCCAGACCTAAATCCATTTGACAGTTTGTGCCAAAACTTGAAAATTGATATTTACAGACGCTCTCCATCAAATCTAACGGAGCATGCACTATTTTCTGGTAAGTATGGAGAGAAATGTCAGCATCAACAGTAGATGTGCCAAGATGGTAGAGACATAAACAAAGACCTGCATATGAAATTACAGCAAAAGGAGGTCCTCAGGGGTATGAATACAAGTGCACAGCACCCTTATCTTAAAAACTGTCTAATGTTCTGCCCACATTACTATGAAGTCCTTTGTATTGTTCTGTTTCATAAACTCCCAATAAAATGCATTACAGTTGGACATTGTAATATGACAAAATGTATCCAGTCTCAAACTGCACTGCTATTTAAATATTTCTACCAGGTCTTTAAACTTGAAATAACTTAAATTGATTCCCATTTTAAGATTAGCCTAAATTATTAGGTCAAAGTGCACATAGTTCTTAAAGTTTCTGTTCAGTAATTCTTCTCACATGACTTCATGATTTGTAAATCTTGCCTGGTGACACACTGTAAACTAATTCTTTCTTGAGAAAAACTGTAATATCTGAGAAGATGACAAGGGAAATATTTTAAACAAATAAGGGAGTCATTGTGGAAATAAGAGGATTTCCACATTGAACAGCAAAAGTTTTAAAACCATAACCAAGTATTTTTGTATTGCTTAATCTTTTGAATTTGACTAAACTGAAAACGATTTTGTAAAATAAATGTTCCAAGACTGGCTTTCAGGATGAATCTAGGTTAGGGGTGTAGGTTAGGGGGTGTTTTTAATGGTTTTTGTGATATCCCGAAGAAGAACTTCACCTGCCTTGCCTGCTGGTGGTGTTCAGAGGGCCTGGTGATGCTGGTGCATGGCATACTCACTTCCATCAGACTGTCCAGGGCAGCTGTATCTACAATCCAGTAGCTACCATCTGCGTGTGAAAATGTGGGTGAATGACTGAATGTAGTGTGAAGTACTTTGGGATCCTCTGGACTTGATAACGCACTATACAAGTCATGTTGTCATTTGAAGATCACAACATGTTTTATTATCAAGCCACTTTTTGACAACTTATCAGTGGTTGCCAGTGAGGTTAATATCTGCAGTGTTTTAGGGCCAAAATATCAATGTTCTGATGTTTCTTGTACCTTATCACTTTTGCCTTGTGACATAGCGCTCCATCACCAAATTATGCCCAGACTGTTGGAAGAGGTTGGTCTGGGATCTGGGTTTAATCCCACTTTTGGCATGGCAGTGTTCTTGCAGAATGTCAACTATGCCAACATCCCTTGGCATAAGAAGCAACCCCCCACTTGGATTGCATTAGGATACTTTAATTTTGGCACCACATAGCACTCATGGCAGTGCTCACCTTTTTATCCCTAATGAATGGTTTTCCAAATAGCCAGTGTTAAATTCCTCAGTTGGGCTTTGTAATTTGCAAAGGTTCAAGTTGCAAAGCCTCTAGTTGGTGGGTAATAGTGGATCATGAACAAATTGTTTCATTTAAAAAACAGATAATGTGAACCTTTCGTCAAATATGATAACTTCATTAGTCTTCTGTCCATCCTTGTACTTGCTTAGAAATTTCATTCTATTGATGGTTCTCTAGGAGATACACGTCTTCTTTACCTCTTATAGTTTGTATAGGTACATCCATACCCACCTGCTGCCAATGTTTAGCAAGCTTTCCTCTGGCAGAGAATTCTGTAGCTCAGTCTTCAGGTTGAGATGCTTTTGGACTTATTGAAGGTTTCTTCACAACAATTAAACCTCTTACATTGAGGCTCCTATATTCTTCCAGGTTTGATATTCTTGAGCCTCAGCTTTCTTTCACGTGAAGCTGTTTTTACTGCAAAGGGATGGTGGCTGCACAATTTTCTTTAGAGGTAACCATTGCTATTACAAGAAGACAATGATTTCAATCACATCTGTCCACCTTTTATGTCACAGAGTGACTTCAAACTGGACCAATACAATCATACTATCAGCGTAGGTGAAGCTGTGCTGATGCTTTGAAGGTGTTTTTTCTAGGTCATAAATAAATTTTTTGAGTAGTGTTGAACATATGAATAAATAACCACACCTTAGTAAAATTAATTCCTTGAGAGTTCTTGTTGTAACTTTTATCCTAATTATTAAAGGCACACATACAAATCTGCATTGCGAGTAAGTTGACTTGACCACAGTTTATTTCTATCTCATGCTAATACCAGTTTGTGATGTTATTATAGCCAGAAAACAATTAGAACATTCTGAAGAAGCTCTTTTTTAGTTTGAGTAATTGTTTGGGCACAGGTGAGTAGCAATGGACTACTCTGCTCTTTTCAGTTCCATTTAAAAGCAGTGTGTTTGTAACTGTGCGACACTTCTGCCCCGGTACTGGTCTGGAGATGAAAATAAAATGACATTAGGTAAGACTTTTGCTCACTACCATTTCTATCAGTAGTCATTTTGGTTTATTTCAGTTAAATAGCATCTTTGCTTTGGGTGATGATGCTGTCCTTGTGGTTTATTATTGGATTGGTGAAACATATACTTGCCACCCCCCCCCAGCCGGCTGGCGTATGATGGAAACATCTGAGGGGAACAAATTTATGTGCATCAGCTGCAAAGACAGAATCCAGTCTTAATCTTTCCCCTGCATCCCTCCAATCTGTTTTTGCAATTACAGAGTGCTTTATGTGTCCGGCTCTAAACCAATTACAGAGGCATTTGTAGCACTTAACACAGGTGTTGGTGTAAAGCACAGAACATGAATTGCAGCAGCAACATTTTATATGCAACACTTTTGCTGCTTCTTCAGTTTTTATTTTGCTCATCTGATCATCAAATGCTACTCTAAGTACTACAAAATTAAGGTACGAAGAAATAAACGACTAGTTTAATTTCCATCTGAACAGTTCCAGGTTTCAGGTTGAAAACATGTCAACATAGGGTTTCTCTAATAAATGTCTTCCTGCTTCAGTGTTTTATTGACAGTCAATTTCATTTTCAGCTCTTTTCTATGAGTAACCTGCCTTCTTTTTACTTGAAGCTTTAATTCTGCTTTTAACAATGTGTACAAACATTCAAAATGACCATAAAAATCTCATACAAGGATGATGAACTCAAGTTTAACTAAAATCATCTAAACTAAAATGAATCTGATCTGAGTTGAGGGCCAAAATTGGTCGACGTTTTTCTTAAAAGGACATAAATTAAAAATCAAAACTCCGTCATAGCTATTCCTCATAAAAGAGTTTGATGGTTAAACTCATTAAATAAAATTTATTAATAGAAGCCTTTTAATACAGCCAAAACTAATCACTAAAAGCCTTAGGCAATGCTAACTCAAACTTACAACTGACAAAAATTTCTGCTTTAAAATCAGAGCTATGGAACACATACAGGAAAAGTGCAGGGTTATCATTCCAAGCAGACACTCTGTAGCTATGCATTGCAGAATATTTTTCATGTTTATCTCCATGTTGTCAAACATATTTTTCCTTCAGTAGTGTCTTGTAAGGTTTTTTTTTAGATCAATGTTTACAGTTTGCTTAGCCTTACAGCTCCATCTTTGAAGTTGGACCCAGAAACATAATCATCTGTCCAGGAACGGCTTCTGGGGGTAAAAATTTCTCCATCATTGGTGGTACCCTAAATCCTATGGTGCTGATTAAGCCTGTTATATTCTGTGTGTCAGGAATACATCAATATGTTATTGTGCCGTGGTAGGGTTGCAAAATCAGCACGTATTGATCATGGTTTGCAGAATTGATTGAGGCGTGGGCTTGGACTTATTGATGTTGTTATTTTTAGATACTCAAGAGGTGCATCAGATTGTTATGGCCCTTTAATAATGGCATCCTCAAGCTAATGTCCACCCAGTTTTGACAGCAGTCTGATAGATTTTTATCAATTTACCACATAGACGATATTCAGAATTTGGCACTTCATAAATCATGTAGAAATAGTTTATTGTGTTTGATTAGTTATTGAACATTGAGGTTGTCAGATGTTCATACCTAAACGAGACATGCTGTATAATATTCAGCGCTTCATTGAAAATATATAAGGTACTGCTATATCATTGATGGATGATTTGCTATTATACTGAATGATCATAAAATCCGGTTCAATATGTATTCTGCTGAAGACACAGGGGATAATTTGGCTCCTTCTCCGCCTCACTCTGTTATCAGAGATTAATGTAAAAGTTCAGGCCGTAATGGAGACAAATAGTGTGAAACGCTATTGGCGGTTTTGAATTATTTAGTTAGCTTAGATCTCTGTCTTGCTTTGTAGCTGGATAGAATACTTATCAAAATGATTCAGTGTGATGATTCAGTTAATGCTGACTCAAAAACATCATGAGCTTTCATCTCTGGCCTCTCTGCTGCAGTGTAAGTTGCAGTTCTGAAGTTCACTCCCTTTCAGCCTAATTTGACCTTATTAAGGTCTTTTTAGTTTAAACTCTTATCAAAAAGTGCAGTCCACAATGCCTGTGTCCATTTTCTCTGTCTGTTCCTTTAGTTTATCTTGGGTACTTAGTGCATGAGTAATGATGCCCTGTTTCCTAACTTTGTGGTCTGATTGATCACCTCTACTAAACTGCGTAGCCAATAAATTAGCAGCTTACCCTGTTCTTGCCCGTTAATCAGGCCTTCTAACAAAGTCACTAAGACAGTTAAGAAAATGCGGGTAGCCCTGTAATGATATGCTCTTTTAATTGCTGTAGCAGTTTCTTAGGGATTTGGGTATGCTCAGCTAAAGGCATCATCAACCCTGAGGTTTAGGAGCTAAGGAGTTTGCTAGGAAAGAGATCAACAGACTAAGAAAATGTTTGATTTCATGCCAGCTTTTCCCAGCTGCTGCTTTTCAGTTCACTGACCACTTTAATATTGATACTGGTGCTTATTTTTGTGTTAAAACATGTTTTAAGGGTTTATAAAAGTACAGTTTTAAAACCACATTTTCCAAGAATTTCTCATCACACTGTCCCTGTGGTTTAAAGTGCTTTCATGAAATGCAAGAAAAAGTGCCAAAACAACTAGAGTTCTGTCTCCAGCAGTATGATTCTTAGAATTTCTCTGTGTTCTCCTCCACGTATTGTTGTGTATTAACAGTCTGATAACTGGAAATATTGCAATGATTTTTCCCAAATTTGGCTGTTTGTTAAACAAGTTGTTCACTATAAATGCATAACCCAAAGTAACACCAGCCATTAAGGTACAAAAATTAAGGTAGAAAAATTACTTGGCCAACCCACTGGCCTTCCTAGAGAAGACTCCCATCCTCTTTAAATCATAATCTGTTCATACAAATTATACAGTCACCTTCTTCAATCAAGACTTAAATGTAAAACCAAATAAATAAATGGTTCAGTAATGCCTTAAAAAAAAAAAAGCAATCCACAGCCTGAAGTCTACCTGAGTTACTACAAGGAGAACTAATTTGGTGTGCCACCCTAAAATTTCCACTAGCCCCATCTGGACACCCACTCCTATAAAAGTTTTCTAGGGGCGCACTGGGCTGTACCCTAAGAGCTGAGATAAGTAAGACTGTGGATGCTAGTTCCTGTGGTAGTTCCAAGATCATTTTCATTGTTTGTATTAATGTATACTAATGTATATTTGGTGACTCAAATATTAAAATAGGCAGTTATGCTGCCAGTTTTGCTTAAGTCAGTGTATTAAAATCAGAATAATATATAAATTATCTGTAACATTACTATATGTCCAATAATCAATTGGTCATGCTATTTATATAAAATTATTACAAAAGAACTTTTGAACTATTTTGTTTAATACATTCTTTTGCACAATTACTACAGTGTGTGATGTGCATAGAGCTTCATTTCAAAACAAAAGTGTAAATAAAGTCCATTCCAGACTTCTTGCAAACTATCAACATATGGAAAGGAAACTTTGGTAGAATTTCTGCAGAATAAGTGGGAATACTGCAGAAATGCTTCCAGACCTAATGAAAGTGCTGAAATGGCTTTGTTATACTATTTCCTTATTGTCTCCAAATTGCTTCTATTTGATTTTTTTTTTTTTTTTTTTTTTTTTTTTTTTTTTTTTTTTTTTTTTTTTAAGTGCTTGTCGTCTGGATATTAGCAAAAGGTCTTCATCATTTTGATAGGAAGGGAGAAAAAGGTGGTGATATCTCCACAGTATAGCTTTTTTGCTTACTTGCGTTGCCCATCATGGAGGACTGTTCCCTGGTGTAAGCAAACATCTTACAGAAAAATTCCTGCTATGAGCAGCCAATGCTGAGGAAGGTCTGACTAATGAGAAAAGGTTTCAAAAGGTTGTTGAAAACAGCGGATAAAATATATCTACTGAAATTCAGATGGACCCTGGGCAAAGACTAAAGAAGCAGACCATTATTAGAAGAAAGGCACAAAGAGGGTTGTTTTGAAAAACTGTCTTTGATCAACTCCAACTCCACCATCCACCGTTTATTAGATAGTTAACCTCTTGGAGAATTCAGCTGGTGGAAACCCTTTACATGCAAATCACTCCAAGAATTCACATTTTACAGTCATCTATCTTGGCATACTTCAGGGTGTCCCATCAAATGTATGTCAGTGTTAGAACTAATCCTTCCCAAATGTGGCATCTCCTTCCAGGTGTTTGGCTTGAATCTCACAGCCATTCTTTATCATAGATCTGTCATCTCTACATCAAACTCTTCAACCATAAACCTGACTTACTCTTACATATGCAGATTGTTAGAGGGCTGTCCCTACCTCCCTTGTTGGTTTGCAGGGGTACTGGATTAACTAGGTGGCCAGAAAGCATCTTATTCCCCGCTTGAGTCTTTTTTGTGTGAAAGGGGCTTGTGGATAAAAGCCAAAGGCAGTTTTTTCATGAGCCTACAGTTGGTCCAGACTATTAGCTAGTATGAGATTTTCAAGGTATAAGGAGCTTCAGCTTGCCTACTGTCGTTTTAAACTAGTGTTGCATTAAAATGACTAATGAGTGGTGCTCCTTTAGGGCCTGAGCAGAATCCTGGCATGGACATGCCAGTACTCATGCTATTTTTACATAGTTGAACCACAGTCTTCAGAGATATACAATTGTTCATGATAGCCTCATAGGGGGCGATGATGTGATTGTTTGTATTGTCTACTTACAAGAGAAGAAAAAGAAAAGAATGAACAAGGTGATTTCTCAGCTGGAAATAATGCAGTTTTGTGACCTTGTGTTTCATGATTGATAGGTTATCAAAATGGGGCAAATAGCAACTCTCCATCACACTGTTTCTTTGAAGCAAGTGTCATAATAGTTTATCGTTATCTGACAAGTTGTTTTCTTTATATGCTATGGCAATTGTGTCGTAACTGGCAGTGCATACAATCAGTAAGGCCACAAAAATCTTGGGTGCACATTGATGCAGTCCTCAGGGCTCTAATGGTAAGGTACAGGCTTTGCAGCCTTGGTTTCCACACCATTTCCTAACAGCCAAAGTTGTCTTTTCTGTAACTACAAGAAAAGAAGGGAGTAGGCTTCGTTCAGCCGCCTTCTCTTTTAAAGAGTTTTTAAACCAACTGAAATGTTATGATGGCAGTTTTAGCAATTTTGCAACTGTAACCACGGTATACCTTGAGCTATATCTTTTCATTTGTTTAAGTCAAGTCAAGTTTATTTGTATAGCACATTTCAGCAGCAAGGCAGTTCAAAGTGCTTTACATCATAAAAACATCAATCAAGTATACAGCAAAATCATCAAAACATCAAAATCATCTAGCAAATACACATGAAAATCATCAAAATCGTTGGCAAAAATATTGATCAATGATTCACTTACTTTATTTAACTGATTTACGCTCAAACTTCCACCCTTTGGAAAACCAAGCTTATCTTACCTGGATTTGTTTGCAGATTTATGGTCCAGACTACTAATCAAAGGCAGCTCTAAACAGGTGGGTTTTCAGCCTTGATTTAAAGGAATTTAGTGTTTCGGCTGTTTTGCAGTTCTCTGGGAGTTTATTCCAGATTAGCGGTGCATGAAAACTTGAGGCTGCTTCTCCATGTTTGGTTCTGGGAATGCAAAGCAGACCAGAAACAGAAGACCCAAGTGGTCTGGAAGGTTGATACAATGACAACAGGTCTTTAATGTATTTTGGTGCCATTCAGTGATTTATAAACTAGCAGAAGTATTTTAAAGTCTATTCTCTGAGCTACAGGGGGCCAGTAGAAGGACTTTAGAACTGGGGTGATGTGCTCTATTTTCCTGGTCTTAGTGAGAACATGAGCAGCAACATTTTCGATCAGCTCCAGCTGTCTGATTGATTTTTTTTAGGCAGACCTGTGAAGACACTATTGCAGTAATCAATGCGACTGAAGATAAACGCATGGATGAGTTTCTCTAGATCTTGTTGAGACATTAGTCCTTTAATCCTGGAAATGTTCTTCAGGTGATAGAAGGCCAACTTTGTAACTGTTTTTATGTGTCTCTCAAGGTTCAGGTCCGAGTCCATCACTACATCCAGTTTTCGGGCCTGATCACTAGTTTCTAGCTGTAATAACTGAAGCTGCGCACTGACTCTTGATCGTACCTCTTTAAGTACAAAGAGAATGATTTCAGTTTTGTTTTTGTTCAGCTGGAGAAAGTTTTGGTATATCCACGCACTGATTTGTTCTAAGCATCTGTTTAGTGCTTGGATGGGTTCGGAGTCACATCGGAGTGACATCATAATATAAAGCTGTGTATCATCTGCTTAGTTATGGTTACTAATCTTATTACTTGTTATAATCTGAGCTAATGGGAACATGTAGATATTAAATAGGAGGGGTCCCAGGATTGAACCTTGGAGTACTCCACGTGATTTTTTTCTGCTCCAATGAGAAGTTGCCTGTTGACACAAAGAAATCCCTGTTCTTCAGGTAGGATTTGAACCAATTAAGTACCGTACCAGAGAGTCCGACCCAGCTCTTCAGTCGCTTTAATAACAGTGTCAAATGCTGCGCTGAGGTCCAACAGAACCAACACTGGTTCTTCCACAGTCTATATTTGTGTGGATATCATTAAACACTTTGACGAGGACAGTCTCAGGGCTGTGGTGAGCACGGAAACTGAACTGAAAGACATCAAAGTGGTTTGTCATTGTTAAAACCCTATTTAACTGCTGAAACACAGCTTTTTCAATAATTTTGCTGAAAAATGGAAGTTTTGAGATTGGCCTGTAATTCTGCGGTAGTTATTTATCTAAATTGTTCTTTTTTAACAGTGGTTTGATAACTGCTGTTTTTAGAGCCTGGGGGGAAAACACCCAATGAAAGGGATGAGTTTTCTATTTGAATCAGATCAGATGCAATGACAGGCAGAACTTTCTTAAGGAAGGTTGTAAATAGGATATCAAGACAACAAGAAGAGGAGCTTAATTGTTCTAAAATCTCTTCTAAGTTTTCATGGTTAAGTTGGTGAAATTCAGCCATTTTCTCTGTATTTGTTATGTTTGGGCATAGCTTTGTTATTGGAAAAGTTGGCAAATTCATTGCAAGCCCTGGTAGAGTGGAGTTCTGGTGGTAAAATCACAGGAGGATTTTTCAACCTGTCAACTGTGGCAAACAGGGCACGAGCATTGTTGATTATTTTGTTTATGATTTCCGCAAAGAACGTTTCCCTTGCAAGTTTTAATGATGAGCGATAGCTTCTCAGCCTTTCTTCATAGATTTCATGGTATACGTGAAGTCAAGTTTTACGCCATTTACGTTCAGCCCTTCGACAAAGGCTTCTTTCGCTTCTTACAATTGGAGCATTTATCCACAGAGATTTCTTCCTACCAGACACAATTTTCACTTTAACAGGCGCAATGAAATCAATGATGTCTGAAATTTTAGAGGAGATGTTATCTACCAGTTCATCAACTGGTTTACAGCATTGAAGTGAGGTGGAAGAGTAGATTTGATAAAAAGTTTCAGCTATGTTGTCTGTAAGAGAACATTTTGTAATAATATCTGTTTTAGTTTATGGCACTTCATGACAGTCATATAAATGGCCGAAATTATTTGATTTGTATTTCTTTTTCTGTGTCCCGCCTTGGCATTCCAGGGATACAATATGAAGAAGCTGGATGCCTACCTATGCCAGGGCATTTTTTGCTCTGCAAAAAGGATACCTAATGGTATCCTAATTACATGATTAACTTCATTAAATCATGGTTGCCTCTGGCATCAAAGTAAACAGGTTGCAAAGTGAAATATGAGCCTGTGTTGAAAACGATGAAGGTGTCACGTGCCCACAAAGCCCCCAGCAGCTGAGCCATCAGGAACCAAGAAAGGGGAACCCCCAAAGAGCATTCAACCCGCTTACAGTATCCTCGCTTCAGCCCCAAAGCCCTATTCATGGCACTTTGGAGCTGAGGATATGGGTGCAGGATAGGTCTTAGCTAGGACTTAGCAACAACAAATCGATAAAAATCAACTATTAAAATATTTGGCAATGAATTTCATTATTGATTCGCTGTGTCCTGTGATTTGTGCCTCACCATGTCGCAGGGCTGTTTTCTTCACTGGCACAGCTTTGTCAATGCTGGGTGACTGAATTAAAGTTAAAAAAAAAAAAAAAAGAAGAAGAAAAACCCCTCAACCTACAGATGGAGCTGAACGGAGCAAGGTGGACGCAAAGCGGAGGCGGTGGTTTCAAAGGACTTAGGTAAATTCTAGAAATCACCGATGCAGAGAAAACAGTTCGACCTGAGTCCTCATAAGTGTGGGAGCGCTTCACACAGCTAAAAAAATTCGTAATATGCAATCTTTGGAAAAATGATTTAACATAGCATGGAAATATGTTGGAGTGATCGATGAGGATGAAGGGAGTTCAGCATTTCCCCTACCATTACCATTATGCAAGGGGGGCACCCCACCTTGCCAAGGAGGTTTATAGTTGATGCATTGAACTGAGCACGCGCCAAGTCACACCGCTGGCTCGGCTTGGACGAGGTCATTGTGCACTTTCAAAAACACCAACACCAAAGCTGAACGAAAACACGCACTTCTACTCTGTGTCACCGTCGCTCACACGCGCTGAGTCAGGGGCGCTCGCACGCGGGTGAACACGCGCTCCCGCCAGCAGACAGGCCGCGCACAGAGAAACAGTCTCATGGTGACGAAGGTACAATTAGAAACAGCCCGAGTCCTTCAAGCCCTGCCGCTGACAAGCAGCAAAAATCCAGTCGTCGCCGAATAAAAGGTGTTGACCTGGTTTGGATGTCTGAGGGGAAATACCACCCCCCTTCCCCGCCCCGGCTGTATATGACTGACCTTGGTAAGGAAAGACTTGCATGATAGTTGGAGGGAGAGAGAGAAAGATACAGTAAATAAAGAGAGATTTTTTTAAAGAGACATATAAGTACAGTTCATGGAAGGTGAACAGAGATTTTCATTTTTTTTTCCCTTAGGAGTGTTCTGTTGAATATGTAGACATATTCAAGACACGTTCAAGTACTTCTTCAATAGCTGTTACATATATTTTGTTTGTATTAATGGTCATTACATATATTACACCGATCATCTGTTCAACAGACTGATTGCTGTTGTTAAAAGAAAGTAGGGGTCCGCTGACTGCAGTTTTCTGGACAATCACGATATTTAAAAAGCCTGACTGATTTTGGCTTATACCAATTTGTTTCTGTACTAAATATAGCAAAAAAGTTGCAAAGTTGGCAACATTAGGCCGACTATTTGTTAAACGCAGCCGTGTCTCAGACCCTGGTGGTGGTAGAAAAGATCAGTTTCACATGTAACTAATCGACTGATCGTTAATCACCCAAAGTTAAAGAAATTTCACCCCTAAAAGGAAGTAATGAAAAAATTAATTTCATTTTTGCTCGATTCATCGATTAATTGAAGAAATAATTGACCAGTTAATCAATTATTAAAATAATCATTAGTTGCAGCCCTAGTCTGAGCCACCCCCAGGCGGAAAAATTTGATAATTTCGTGTATGTTCAAACATTTTATAAGAAATCCCAGTCAATATCATGAATACTTTTCTGAAAAATGAAACACTTTTTCTATACTTTTTATTTGTCATAATTTTTTCCTTTACAGCTCCAGAAGATCTTCCTTTGAAGGTGCACTTGCAGCACTTAGTTACCTGGTTTTATTTTCAGACATGCAGTCCTTTTATCCACCTACTTTGGGCTAAAATTAACTCTTTGAAAACTCAACATGTTGATCTGAATCACAAATTGGTCCACTTATGATCTACATGAGAAAAGCAGGCCTGGGATGATGTGCAGCTGACCTGCTCCACATAGGTCTTCAGATTTAATGAAAGCATGGCCACCTTTGATGTTCTGACAAGGACTGAGAGTACTTTACACTCTGTCTTCTCTTGATCTCGTGGGCTCACTGTGTGCATGCTGCTGTTTATTTTTAGAAAATAATTATAACCAGGCGCATAAACACCATCCACAGTTTATGTAAGCAGGACAGTCATGTTTGGGGACATGTAGTGATATGTGTTTAATTAGCATTTATGTATGCTTTATACTAATAGTTTTGTTTAGTTTGCTGAATTGTATCAGGGCATCAGAGTAAAGGCACAGCACCCGTTTATGCTCTGCAGTAAGTATTTTTGTCTGTGTCCACAGCACCAGGCAGTCCCATCTTCTGCTCGACATTTTCAACCCAACAGAACATGAGCTCACGGTCAGCGCCAAGAACAGCAAGGACCTGGTGCTCCATCCCAGTGAGTGTCAGAGGTGAGTTACATCTGCATATCTTCAAGCAGAAGTTTATGTGAAGACCTGAAATAATGTCCAACTGTCAAAGGTAGAAAAAACAAGATCCATTTTTAGTGGTGTCCCGATACCCATACTGGTATCGATATTGGGCCCGATACCAACGTCAAGTACTCGTACTTGTTAAAGCAAGCCAATACTCCAAACCAATACCACGTTTCTGCTGGATTTTCCTCCTGGGCTGCGCTGCGGTGCAACTCAATGGCTAAATCACCCTTTATACTTGATGATGGTGGTAATACAACAGTAAGTTATGTGCTGATCTTCAAAAAAAACAAACAAAAACAAAACAAAAAAAACCAGATGAAAATGGGAGAAGTTAGATGGCAGGAGGGGCGAAAATGTCCGTAGTATGGTGCAGATGTCACGCTGGGCTTTTTCTGTTGTCCATCATTTTGATTTTTAACTGTGTCAAAAAGATCTACCTTAATTTATTTTTACCCATCAATTTTTAAAATGATAAAAATGACATTTAATTGCATTTTATTTTCATTCTGTTTAATTAATGTTCAACAAGCGAGACAGATAATCCACATCGTGATCATCATCAAGATGAATACGTTTAACTTTTGCTCTGCAGTAACAAAGTTTTTAAGTGTAACATTTCAGCAACTGAAGTGATCAGAAGTCAGCAAGACTCTCTGAACGTTGCCTGATCCCACACACACTCCCCTCAGTGGGAGAATAATCCCGCAGCAGGTTAAGATGCGCGAGACGTGCTCCAAAGCTTCTTAGCCATTACTCTTCAACGTGCCGCCATCAGTTCTCAGATAGCGTTCCGATCAGAGGTGATACTCTGATGGAAAGTTTTCTTATCTTGATTCATTTATTAACCTCTGCGATGTTCTCTGTGTGTAAAGTTGAAACTGTCTGCGCGTCAGCACCATATGGTCAGGTGTGTGTAATCTGTCAAAATGAGGGATTGTCATCAGATTGTTCCATCACTGTTTAAAAAAAATGATTCTGATTACTAAATAAAAATAATTATTATATTAAGCAGACTGCCCTGTGTACTTGCTGTCAAGAGGTGGTGGGGGGGACATTTTTTTAATTAAGCTTTTGCTGCTTTCGTTTTTAGACCACCATTAGAGTAAGTAGTGTAACTTCTCTGGTTTTAAGCTTTTGTCATCTGGGATGTGTGATTCGTGGGAGCGGAGCAGGGTCCAGGTGAAATCTCCCTAGACATTTCAATGGATCAGGTTTAGTGATATGCTCCTGCAGTGCTTGCATATTCAATTAGTCAGTCAGGCTAAAATCAAAGGGATGATTTGCAGTCAACTCTTTCCATTAATATAAACATTAGTTGTGATCACCAGTGAGTACTTGTCACTTTGAATGTGTTCTAGCACCAGCCTCCAAATATCAAACTGCAACTTGTCAAATAGCAAATGTTAAATGACTTCGATCAGAATGTTTGGTGAAAAACATGACGACAAAATAAGCGATTCTCTGGACACTGTCCACTCACCAGCCACTTTATTAGGTACACCTGTTTGACTGCATGTTGACGCAAGTAACGACTCAGCAGATAACATGGCATCAAGACGTGGTGAAGACAACTTGCTGTACAAACTGAGCATCACTTGGGGAAGAAAGAACAATTTAAGTGGTAGGACAGCAGCTTCATTGTACTCCAGTGGCCTATGGATGTCCAGCTAACAAACCAGCTGCAGCTGCAGCTGCATGGTGGTCTCTCTGAAACCTTGTTGAATCTTTGCCACTCTTCTGTTCCACGAGAATTCTGAAGGCAAAAATGTGGTACAACCCGGTACTAGCAGAATGTCGCCAGTAAAGTGGCCGGTGAGTGTCCAACATGTAGAGAGTTTCCTCTGACTGCGTGGCATGTGGGCATGTTGTCAGTGTGTTGTATTTTTCTGCAAACATGGTTCCAATTTATAGATCAAATTGAGCTGTTGTTCCTTAACAAAAGATTTCTGAGGCCTGTCGGGCTTTTATTTCACACCGGTTTTAATTTATGCATAAGGAATCAAAAGGTTGCACAGCTATCTAAACACATTCACATAGTTCCCAGTGTAAGGCAGCCAAAACACCTCCACATCCTATAAATTCTTCTGCAGACCGACTTTCTGAAGTAATTTAATGCTCCTGAGCTCAGAAAACTGTGATAGGTACTTGAAAATATTCCTTTTTTCTGTTGATCTTTAACTTTGTCTGGTCATCATTGCCTTGCTGAAAAGTCTTGTTGCTTCCCAAATTAAAGTTTCAGGCAGATGATTGCTTTTTGACCTGCAGTATTTCTGATAACATTCTGTCACCACCTTGGAATCCATTTACACAGGTTACACTTGGGGACTGCCCTTATGTTGTCTATAGTGATTGAACAAAAAATTGAATTCTGCTCTCTTCACTTTTAATATCTTCATTCCAGAAGTATTTGGTCTTTCCTCAGTACTGGTTGGTAGATCATAAGTGTTATGTTTTAGTGGCGATTGATTGAAGATGTAATGGAATTTTTTCTGGCTATCAGAGTGTGGAGTTAACATTGGTTCAAGCACGTCCTTATTGCCGATCTTTAACTGTCACACCTCTTTCTTCCAATAAAGACTGAATTCCAGCTGAAGTGTTTTTGTTGTTTTTGCTTGTTCGGTTATTTCCTGTCAATTTTTCCTGGCAGTTCAAGCTGAAGTCTCACTCTGTCTGACCTTGGTTTGATGTCAGCATCAACAGTTTTCCTGCTTTATCAGAAACAGAACACCACCACTCAGCATTTTTCATTCTGCAACATATATCTTTTACATCTTTTTCCTATGTTATACAGTTTGACCTCCCTTTTTTGTGAACCTTCAAAAAATCTTTTGCTTTGCATTATTTAGGTTTCTTTCATAGTTTTTTGTTTTTGATAACTCGTGTGGAGGTAGAACCATAGCTACATTGATTTATAAAAGTATCGACATTTTGTCACATTAAATCCACAAATTTTAAAAATAACATAAAAGAATCAGTTGACACAACAGCTATGAGTCATAGACTACAAAAATCTGGCCTTTATGGAATATTGGCAAGAAATAAATACACTGTTAGAACAAAAGCCATAAGTAGAATGTGCAGTTTGCCACCAGCCATGTTGGGGACACAGCAGATATGTGGAAGAAGTGACTTTGGTCACATTGTGTGATGGGAAACTAACATTGCACCTCACTCTAAACACCATCCCTACTGTAAAGCATGGTGGCAGCATCATGCCGTGGAAAAGCTAGTCTTTATCAGATGTTATTTTGCGAAAGGCTGAGTACAAAAACAGCTTCCTCCATACTTAAAAATCTGACACTGTCAAAGTGTCAGATGAATCTGGCCTTTAAAGTGATAGAATCTCAAAGCACTTGAGGAATGGAAAAGATCAATGAAATACATTTGATCTTTTCAGTGCCATCGTTGTTGTTCCATTTGGCTGTGTCGCCAGGTTGTAAAAGCTGCAACAGCCATTGCTGCTCTGCATTAAGAAGTGTCAGGTTTCTATAAAAGAATTATATTAGCTTGTTTTGCACTCTTATCTGAGCGTTTCTGCTTCTCCTTCCTGCTAGGAGTGCACCACTGTGGATGCTTGTTTGGAGATATTCTAATCTATGTATTTGTTAGTAGTTAATTAGTCAGTAGCCCCTCCTATTTGCCCCTTTCATCTGCTAGAGACATGCCTGTGCATGTGCGGCTGCATCATCTCAGTCTTTTATTGTTTCTGTAAATTCCCTCCACCCCTACCTCTCACTCAACTTATCATTGCACTGGAAATGGCAAATTATGATTCCAGTCAGCACTGTCTCTGCGATGGATCGTTGGCCACGAGCGGAGGTGCACCAGTGGTGACTCACAGGCATTTCTCCACAGGGGCGGGTGGGTATTATTTGAGGGGAATTAGGGGGTGGAAAGGCATCTTTTCAGACAGAGCCAAGCAGCTGATCATTCAGCTTTCCAAAAATAACCTTTCCTGTGCAGAAATTAGTTGTCGAGATCAACAAGCTTGCCAACGATTTATTACAGTAATTGTCTAAAATAGGTTGAGTTAATAAGTCTCTTGAACAAATTGCATTTAAATGTGTTCTTTATTTCATTCTGTATAGCAGTTTTATGAGTTTATTAGGAATCTCCTACCAAGCTATAATTCTGCTACAGGTAATTTAAAAGCTTGTCAGCACATATAAATTCCCATGGGCTTCATGTGCCAAATTATTATGCCTTGAAAATGTAACCGACAGAATGTAGGGAGGCATAATACAGATGGACAAACTGTATGATGTGTTGTATGTGCATAGTATACCACAAGTATATTACCATCCAAAAATGGTCTGTATTGTTGTAATATTAATTTTGCCAAGAATTGTTCTGATTGCAAAGTTTTTTTATTATAGTTAGTGGTTGGGCTCAGTTAAACTTTTTATTTGAGTTAATTGCAGGGTCTATAATTAATTAAGTGCAGTTAATCACATTTTAATTGAAAACGATATATCGACAAAATAAGCACCATTTTCAGTTGAAAAACCCATTTTGCTGCTAAATTGTTGAATAAATAGACACATGAGCTCAACAACAAAGATATTTTTTGTTGTTTTTATTTTGTTGTTTAGTTTATTCAAATACCATATTGGTGCAAAGTACTATTATACCCATTCAGCTTTCAAGGGTTTTAGGAACCTTTGAGGATTCATGTCACCTCTGAAATAATCTTTAGAAATGTGGACTGTGAATGTTGACATTAGCATTGGGGTCATCTGTGCTTGCTGCTGGTTGTTTGTTGCTGATGTTTTGCATTGAGATGATATTTTGGGCTTGAATAGCTTTGGTGATAGGCTGACTTCTTTTTGGACAACCTGCACACAACAGTTGTCTTTTCCAGCGTTCCATTAGATCGTTTTTGAATTAACCCCCAGTGGGCCAAGCGAAGCACCTTTGTTGTCTGTTGCTGATGTTTGCGAAAGCTGCTAGTGCGTCAGATTTTCAGGCATAGCAGAAACACGGGAATACATAGATTCCGCTCAGAACTTTTGTATGTAAAGAAAAAACAACAATTGATTGCTTTAAAATTTTTAATGCATGAAAATCTATGTAATTAATTCATCAAAATACACACTTTTAATTCCTGGCCTTGTTTATATTCCAAGGAGGCATGGGGCAGTATGACGATCCCACGGAAGGACACCTGTACCATGGTATTTACACAAAAATGCAGCACCATAACTATTATGCTTTTAATTGCTTTTAAAAGCACCAATTTCTAATAATGGTACCGTCAATTAACATTCATTTTTATAGTTATTGTAATGTTATCTATAACATGTGCTCATTGTTTTTATTTTAAAACATAGACTTTATCTTCCAATTTTGTGTAATTTTTAGGTACTTATTGTGCAGTGCTTTATACCTCATTGCAGTTTTGCTCTTTATACAATCAACTAAGTATAAGAAGTTGATATAGGCTGGTGAAGTAGTCAGGGTTTCTCCTCCAACAGAGCCTGCAATCAGCTCTCTAACAGAACTGCTGCTCATAACTTGCCAACTGTTGTTTTACAACAATGATGACTACAAAATGACAGGATGTGTTTCTTTATGGGGAACTTTTTTCTTTGAAAATCTAAGAGCCCATATTTTTAATTTGAGAACAAGATTCCTTTTAATGCTATGATGCCTTCACACTCAAAAATGTCTTGCATTTTTACAGTTATGTTTTGCTCCTTGCTAAAAATCGGTTTCTTGACTCAGATGAAATTTCTCTTGCACAAATATCTTTTGCTCCTGTTTGAATCCTGAGTCTTGTGCTCAAACATCCTCTGCTCATGAGGAAAATCTGTAGTTCAACCATGTTCTCTCTGCTCATTGGTCTCTCTGGAGTAAATTCTTTGACAGTAATAAGCATGTCACAAAAAGAAGGCAGTGATTCCAAAATCACACCATCTTTCTATTGGCTAGAACTGATAGCAGGCCACCACCTTGTTCCAGAGGAGAATTAAAAGTTAAAACATGAGCTGCAGTATGCAACCAGGAGCAGGAGATATACAGAAGCATACTTTTAAGGGTGAGCAGATATTTAAAAATTAATATTTGTTTGATTATTAGAGCAAAGTTTTGAGCAAGAGCAGCACAATATCTGGGAATGAAAGTAAGGAATCCTGCTCTTAAATTGAAAAAGTGTGCTTTTCTTTTTGGAAGAAAATAATCCATCTTACTCCTTTAATTTTTGTTGCGAAGCAGAATCAGGAGGGGGTCAGGTCACTGTCCAGATTCAAACCTGCCCTCAGCTTTCTAACAAAGAGCCATTAAACTTGACCGCATGCTTCAGCTAAACTAGATAAAGAAACGTGGCTTTGGGCCCTGTATGACCACAAACTGGATAAGTATGGGGAGATCAAGAAGAGAAGTGAGCGGCAGAGAGGAAATAAATATCAGCAGCACTGAATTCAATTATTCTGGATCCAGACAATCTAACATCTGACAATCTTAGATCAACACAGCAACAAAATACCAAAAATATCACAGCATATAACCAGCAAAGCATCAGCAAACATGCAGCAGAAAGGCCATTACAAAAGCCTTATTTTAAACACCTAATTCAGTCCAGATAACGGTTTACTTGCGAGTCGGTAGGTTGTTCGGGTCAAAGCAGTGTGCAGAAGTCCAAGAAAAATGATGGAAAAAGGAAAAAAGTCCTCATTCTAGTCCGGCAGGCAGGTGAGTGAGCGAACTGGCGTCCCAGCGGAGGGTTGTCAGCAGAACCAGTGGTACTGTTGGTTGAAAAAAAAAAAGATACCTCTTCATCGACGCATGCAGAAGCCTGGCTTCAGGCTTCATGATGCTTCATCAGTGCCACAGTAGAATTTCATGGTGGTCCTAAACTGAGAATAAATTTTCGCATCTGTATGGGCTTTGGGAGTGTGTTATCATCCCCACTGTGGAGTCACTGCTCATTGATTGGATGGTAGAGTGCATTGGGAATTCTGTGCGCTATATTTTGTTCCATCCAACCTTCCTTTCTATGTAAATTTAGATTTTCCTCTCAGTATTTATTACGAAATCAACGAAACCAGGTATTTAGTAGATTTCTGCCAATAATGATTACAGTCATACTGTTTTTTGCTTTTACACTAGTTCCAATGGGGTTTCAGAACAGATTTTGATTCAAAGGTCTCATGCTGAGTTTCCATTTACCACCCACTGTTCCCCCTGTGAATCATGTCGAACTACTTTACTCAAGTACCATCAAAAGCTGAAGTAAATATCAGCACGACATATGTTTTGTGACTCTGCTCTGGTCCTTTTAGATTTAAGATCATAAGTAAGTGTAATGCAATTTATGGAAACTAATCTAGCCATGCTTTTTATTTTCATCTACTGAACAGGTAGGGTTTTTTTGTAATTTCAAGAAACTGTTTTCTTCAACTGTATACTTTTACGAACCTCACCTACGCTTCTTGCATAGAGGATCTTCGGTGAAAGTATGATAGCTCACTCCGCCCTTTTTCTTTGTTGCCAGTTAGTGGCCCACATGTCATTTTACATATTCCTGTTAAACAGGTTGTTGTTTCCAAGGAAGTGGTCCAATTTTCTGTTGCACATTGCTTTTAAATATTGCCATAATATGGCAGCATATTTCTATTTTAGTGAGGCTTTTTGTGTCAGAAGTGTGTTTTGAAATGACTTATCTGCTTTGAAAAACAACTGAAAGGTGGTTTGTGATTTATTTTATATTTTTAAGATTTCCAGGTTTTTTTTGCTGTAAATTTCCATGACACTTGTTCTTTAAACATTTGTACCTCAGTGATACAGTGGTCCCCAACCACATATCATTTGGATTGCTGAATCCCACATTGCCTTCAGTGTGGACCTTTATGACTGTGTGTGACAGAGATAGAGGAGCTCTCTGGGCACATGTTGTGCCAAAGCACTGAGACATTTTCTTTTTTTTTCCCCCTCAAGTGGCTGAAAGATTATTTTAGCTCATGTTCTTTTAGATTTTCACCGAGGTCTAAGGTGCATGGTTGATCAGGCAAATGAAGTCTGTTAAAGTTTGAAACTCTCTGTGGAGTTTGGGGGCTGAGATGTCAACTCAGAATTTGAGCAACGTTAGAGGCTTATATAAATGCTAAGAATAAATTCCCCAAAGTTAATGTGGAGATCAAAAGTACCAACATCCAGCTGTTGTGATTTCCCATGTATATCAATTGGAAATGAAGAGACCCTCTCTAAAAGACAGACCCCAAAAGAGGCAAATTCCTGAAAAGAAATACGTCATAGGTCGGAAGCAATTTACACAGTGAAAAGTTCAGCTAACACTTTTATGTAGAATGGGTGGCTTGTTCTTTAAAGTGCTAAAATAGGGTCTGACTAAACACAGCACGTAAATGCAGCATCTTTAGTGTGAAAGGATCTAGAATATTCAAAGGGTTTATTTTCCATTGCCGATGAGCACATTTTACAGGTGAAACAGGTACTGCTTCCGCATGTTTTAATATTTATATGTCATCTGAATGATGTCTTGTTTTGTTCATCATTATTTTCCTTAGCTCATTTAACCTGTGTTTTCACAGGAAATTACTTGGTGCCTCATGATTTCATAGGGAACTTGATTTAGTCTTTCACTACTACGTGATTGTCTTGATTCTTCAACTTCAATGACATTACCAGAATGTCACAATTAGTACTCGGACATTTTCATATTGGATAACTAGCTAATAATATTGATGATTTTCACATCATGCAGTGTCTTCCAAAAGCATTAACACAGCTTGAACTTTTTCATATTTTATTTTATGTTAGAAACCACTAACTTGTTTTTTTATGTGATAGTACAATAAAGAGTGGTGTATATCTGCATTTATTCATTGCTTTGTCATAAACCATTCTGTTATGGCTCCAGCTGCATATTTACAGTTTTTATCCTGCTTGAAGGCGAGCCTTCAACTTGTGATCAAATGTTCTAACAGGTTTTCTTTCTGGATTTCGCTGTGTTTAGCTCTATCCCTCTTCCCATCAGCTCTGACCTACCCTACCCCTGCTGAACAGAAGCATTCCCATAGCAATAAAATAGCCACAAGTGGACTGACTGCTACATAACTTCTGAAGGCTATTGGTTGCACTGGATTTTACTTAGGGATTTCATAGTTAAAACAATTATTCATTGCTTTGTGTTGGTTTAACACAGATTATAATGGTTCTATTATAATTATTTTCTTTCAAGCCCCCCTAGGGATCATAATTTTTTTTCACCCCTTCACTTAAAGTCTTAAAACAAATTTGAGTTTCAGTTTATCAACTGAATTAGTAACATTTAATCAAGATTGCTCAGTCTTTGTGACTCTCAAAAGACAAAAAAGGAAAATAATTAACTGAGACGTGCATTTTTAGACTTAGCAAAACTTTTCTAAACTTTAAACATTGTTTACTTCTCAGCTTCATCAGTTTATTCCTTTTTCAAAATAATTTTACATTTTTGGGGCAAAATTTGCAACAATACTGCTTATATTTTAGCTTATATAAGCAGATGAAAAAGACAACATTTTGCATTCACAGCAAACCTAGTGGTTTGTCATATTTCCCAGTCTTTTTCTGTGAGCTACAGTCACTTGCCTACAACGACTAATGCCAAACTAAGTTTTTTCAAATTTTTAATTACAAGAATAAAGTCATAATAATATGAGAATAAAGTTAAATTACCAGAATAAAGTTGTAATTTTATGAGAACTCCTACAAAAAAAACTGCACTAAAATGAGGAATGTTGAGCATCATATTAAGTAATACTTGGTATTGGTTTTGCGAATAGGAAAATACTAAGTCTTTTAACACATCAGTATCAAATAATTATCAGTAGCAGGTGTTTGAGACGATGTGCAAACTACTACGTCCATTTCAAAGAAAGAACCGTATGGACTTACGGAGCGGGTCATGTCATATCTTGATAACTATTGAACCATATTTCTCATAAAACAACTTTTTTTCTGTAATTTTACAACTTTCTTCTGGTAATTTTTTGTGTTTTTTTCTGCTAATATTATGACTTTATTCTTGTAATATTATGATTTTAGTCTTGTAATTAAAAAAGAAAATCTCTTAGTCTTGCCCTAATTCTCTGTTGTACTTGCACAACTTGCCTCTGCCGCCTTTTTTCTTTTCACGGTCAGAAATTTGTCCAGCTCTCCTCTGTCAGCTGTGTACTCTGTTTACATTAGTGTGTCTGAGCAGGCTACTTCTTCTACTGTGTTAAACAGGCAATCTTTTGATTAATAAGAGCACTGCTGCCACCTAGTGACTGGAGGCTTGTTTATCAGTCAAGCCCCTAGGGCAGAGTGCCCCACTATTTGAGAAGAAGTGGTCTAACATAAAAATACCAGTAAAATATATTTATATTTGTGGGTGTAATGTGACAAACTGTTAAACTTTCAAGGAACGTGGAAACTTCTGCAAGGAATTGTTTGGACTGTTTTCTTAATCCAACACCGACATCCAGTCTCAGCATCCACAGTCCAGTTATAGCAGAATCCACTGCCACTAACTCTGACACCCACTCAGTGCTGACACCCCTAAATCCGACTGCACTCAGATCTTGCACAGAAAAACAGGAGCGCACTTGAACGTCACCGTCTGCTGAGCCACATTGTGCACGTCCCTCCAACCGTACCCCTGTCGACATTAAATGGCCCTGTCATATCCTATTTTGTTCTTCTTCTGTGATGAATGAGATGTCAAGCACAAGATGTTTTTGGAGTCTTCATCCAGGACTAGTGAAACTAAGGTTTCGACCTGACAGATGCAGAAATTACTCTGTCAGTCATTCGCACTTTCTGCCTGCAACAAATATTTTTTAATTGTCTTTGCTGAGTTTTTTCATGGCTACACAAACAGAATATAAAATGAAAAGCTTTCATGTGTGGAGAGGAAAAATATTTATTTTTAGTCTGCTCAACACAGAGCTGGTTTAATCTGCCTCCATATTTACATGATTCAGAGGAGGCAGATTGCAACATTTAGTGAATATTTCCATCTCTCATTGGTTATCTTTAAGAAGTAAGTTTAATTTGTTGAGTTTTTATACCATTGCTGTAAAAGCAGCTGGCAGGTGAGTGACAGAGTACTTCTTTCATCTCCTCCTATTTTTACTAGGTCTTTATCCTCCTCATGATGTCCTTTAATGGCACCTGACAGCGCAAATGGCCACTTTGATGTTCAGGAGAGCAACAGTGTTCCTAAAGACTGCTGCGACACGACCAGTGTCCAAGCTGCTTTATTCCATCTTTCCTTTGAACATAGCAGGACAGAGTAGACAATGTTTGCCTGTCTTTTCTCTTGCAGCAATATCCTGCAAAAGATTAGATAAAATGAAATATTTTTCAAACAGCTTTTCCTTTACACTTGTGTTAGAGCTTGTAGCTTAGAGATATATTCATTTTCACATCTGAATTTGAGGGAAAAAAAAAGAGTAAAAGGGGACTACGAAATAAAACCAAGGAAAAGGCAGCTGAACATGAAACCAAAAGTTCCTCAGAGTGATGATGCTACACATCCATGTATACACAAACTCAGACCTCAATGCATAGCACAATGTTTGTCCAAGAGAAAATTGTTTGCAAAGTAACCAGATCCAGGGGCGGTCCTAGCCTGTTCTGTGCCCTGAACGAACAACATTCTGAGCGTTATTACGAACAGAACATTATTAAAGGTATTTTTAGTAGCATATGAATGTTACCCAGCTCATTTGACCTTATTTATGTATCTAAATGAAATGTTTAATAGACAAGTTCTGTCTATATTTACAATAAAAAAGACATTAGTCAAATAGAAGTCATCAAAGACATAACAAATGTAATAACTACACTTAAATGTATTTGTTTCATTATTTTATTTAATCTTAAGAGCTACATTTTAAACATTCTTCTGGTGGCAGCCATGGAAGACATAGCGGGGAAAGGAATAGCATTGATTGGCTGCTCTGTTTAGACAGAACTGAGGCAAGATAAGTTTTAACTTTCGCATGTGAAGTTTAGGAGGCAAATGCACTCGTTTTGTTTGTTACCTGGATGGTTAGCCGGCCCATCATCAGGCCAGAGCTCTATCTGACTACTGAGGAGAGGAGAGAGGAGGTGTTGACCAGCTGCACGCTCTCTGAGTCTGACCACTTTGCGCACAGCACGTGACGTTGAGAGAAGCACAAGGCGGGATACGTCGTGTGCGCATGCGTGTGGGGGGAGGTCATACCGCCCTAGACGAGAAGCCGCCTTGGGCAGCTGCCCATGTCGCCCATATCAGAAACCGCCACTGACCGCATCAATTGGGAGTTCTTAAAGTGGAGAATGAATGATATTGCCATTTGTACAGTGTGGAGAAGGACGTCAAGCAAAATGTTGTTTGAGAGTAGCTTGGGAATCTTGCCAGGCTTATGCCCTTCTGAGGGATTTAATACCTCTCGGTGGGAAGCCGATTCTGCCTCTATTTCACCAAAGCAGTGAATGACGTTCTCTGACAAAAGTTGGAATGCTAAAATGATAAAACACTGTCCAGTTTTAGATAGGCATGGGGGAAAAAAAATAGATAGGCATGGTATATATGCTCCTATTCTGACCAGAGTTGTTACTCTGATTTGCACTGGAGTGAGTACTCCCATTCCTTGAAACAACTGTCACCACATTCTTACTAGGAAGCCGTGCTGTTGTTCATAAAACATAACAGTGAATGGAAGCGGCTAAAGCCTTGCCCTTCTAAAACGTAATAAGTCCTTGTTGTACTTGTGAGGATTTACCTGGTCTACAGCAATACAGCTGTCAAAACTGTTATTCTGAGGATACCAGTTGTCATTCCAGCTAAATCCCATAATTGAGTCTACAGTTAGTGTCTTCGTGTTGTTAATTTTACTCACACGTTTAGAAAATACCTGCTCCTGCAGCAGCCTTTTTATTGTGAGTAAACATATGAGAAGAAAGTCTTGTGAGAGTGGTTATTGCTTTATTGAAAAAATGTAGCCATACATACCAACAAATGTTTTTTTTTATTGACAGAGTACTGCTAATGACATAAAGATTAAAACCCATCACAAATCAGCTTTGGGTTGTTCTTTTCCCTAAATCCAAGATTAAATTTGTTTCAGTGCAAAAAGTGTTTCAGACAAAGACTGATGAGAAGAATCTTTCTTTGCCTGTTTTCTTTGACGAATCTCACTTTTCCTGCTTAATGTTGGGGAAAAGTCAAAGTGCTCACTCCATCCTGTTTTGTTTTTGCCAAGAACTGATTGAACATCCATTTGGCTTATTTCCATTTGAAAGGTGTTTTTGTAATAAAAAAAAAAAAAAAAAAACAACAGTTATTTGTACAGCATTTGGACTGTGCTATTACATACACTTCCTCATCATCGACATATGGGTGTACCTCTCTGTTTTAGATAGGCATGGCTGCAACGGCTCTTTTTGTGTCAAAAAGTATTTTTAAAATTACGTACCTGCTTCAAAAAGCAATGAGAAAGTTGTGATTTGTGAGTGTTTCATAATGTTTCATAGATTTTAGGCTTTCTGGTTTTTAAAAAAAATTACATATCCTCTTTGATCTGACTTTTGTGTTCGACTGTGATTTGAACAGCTTGAAAGATTTTTTTCTGTATTGTTAAACGTTAGTATCTGTCTTTACAACATTTGAAGAGACTGATTTAACAGGTGGAAAAGCTGGTTACGCTTCCCTGGTGGTTTATTGTCATAAATGTAGTAATCTTTGTTATTTCACCAGATTAAAGAAGTTTCATATCTTGGTTTGCATAAATAGGCAAAGTTTGATCACATTTTCATCAACCTCAGTTGTTTGTGTATCTTGCCAGCTAACAAATTGAAGATGCTGGAAAGCAGCTGCTCATGTGGAACAGATGTTGCAGAGAGATAAATGAGGGGGAAAGTGCCATCATAACTTTAATAAGCAGGCAGTTATAAAATACAGTTTTTTTTTTTTTTTTTTTAAATAGCAGTAAAACAATACTAACAATATCAATCACTTTTTGCTAAAAAGCTATATTCCTGCGTTGGTAAATAATGTATCTGAATGTGTCCTTTAATATAAGAAAACCAGCAGACCCACCAGGCATGCCAGTGACTAATAGAAAGGGGACGGGGAGATGTTTGTCTAAGCCAAGGGAGTGCAAAGGTCTGTAGTTACCTGTAAGTACTGTAACAATTAGAGGACTTTTTCCTCTACCTGTAGAGTAATAATACATTTGATAAGTTTTTCTTCGCGTTTCAGTTTAGAACAGAATGTGCTGTGTGACCAGTGCATTTATCCATAAGCATATAAAAGCTGTTTTCAGAATTTTGAGCTGTTTACTTTGTGAAACATGCTGCTATTGTTTTGAACAAAATTGGATACAGCATTGCAATATTAGTATGTTCACTGTTGATATAGCAAAGGATTACTTGTAATGTGTTCATATGTTGGTCACCAATGTAATATCCAGCTTGTCTCATTGCTGGTAAATGCCCACAACTGACAAATTCATGTACCCAAGATTCTAAAGAGGAGAGAGAAAAATGTGGATTTATCGCAGCTGATGTCTTTGCAGTATTTCTATATATATGGTCATTGCATGATGTTCCTATCATTGTGCAGCTATCAACTGTATAATAAATGAATTTACAAAAATAAAGAGGCTTCCAGTCGCTTACTCTCTTTGTATAGCTATTTTAAATGCCAGACTTCAACATTTTCCTATGGTGACTTTATGCACAAAGGGACTCATTAGGTAGTCACTCCTGATAGTCACTATCTATCCATCTGGGCATTTCACAGTGAGCAAAAACAATTGCAGCCAGGTGCAGTTGTATGTCTTTTGGCCTTTTTTCTTGCACAGCACGACTCAGGAAAGGAGCTCTTCTACAGGCTGTCACACTCATTAAAAAGGCCACCCCATGACAATATAGGAACTACTCCAGAACCACAGCAGACACTCCTTCCTCCTCTCTTGTTTGCTGCCAGTTCAAACATTTCACATCAAATCTAGAAATATTATTAAGAATGACAGTGACTCACATAGTTGATCCTTCTCACTTTGAACAAAAACAAAGGCTTTTCTTAGTGAAATATTTGATTGCAACAGTTTGCAACCTATTGCAAAACTAATGGACCCAGGAAGTTTAGGGAGAGAGTTCAGGTTTTATTTTGTAGCTTATTTTCAGACAAAACAGAGTAAAAAAATCTGGTCTCACTCAAAATTGAAGGAACAGTAGGAAACCACCATATTATCTTAATTTCTAAAACAAATACTTGCACAAGTCTAACTCTGTAAAGAATGTGCTTGTGGTGAAAGCATGTTTTTGGTTTCAAGAAAGGCATGATCCTCTGAATGACATGAACATCAAACAGCTTTTCAATCCAAATGCAAATTATTGGTGAAACATCAGGTATACTCACGGTACAAATACTGCAGTTTGACAGCATTCTGTATGTGGTCAAATATTTAATACAAAAATGTAGAACATGATTAAAATGCTTAATTGAAATGCAGAAAGCCAACGATCGTTTCTACAACTGCTAAACTAATGTACAAGGGTTCCTTTTACAGTCTCAAAAACTAAAACCAAATTTCCTACTTTAAATTTTAAGATCTGATACCAAGCAGATAAAATGCAGGGTTTGGAAAAATATTTGTTTTTACTGACTTTATTACTTATTCCATTGCCTAAATAGAAAACGAGAAGGAAGAGCACAATGAAGGACACAAAGGAGAAGACCTTGAAAACAGAAATTGGCCAATGCTTAGTGACAAGGCTCCATCCTGCAAAGTTGATATTCAAGAATATTGGAATCTGACTGATAAATCATACTGTAGAGAAGTCCTCAAAGCATTCCATCTTTAAGATGGAATCTTTAAGACACCACAAGAGGGGCAACAAAGTTCTAATAGTGATGTTTATTGGTTCATTATTTAACAGTTTTCCTCTACTTAACCTAAAAAAAAAAAAATCCATTATTACATGTTCTTTTGAGGTCAAGGATGTTAATGTCAAGGCTAGAATGTTAGCATCACACTGGTCTTGTCTTTTTCACCTCTCTCTCTGATTATTACAGTTATTGCATTGCTATTTAATAAAAGACTTGATCATGCACAGTTCTAAGCCATGAACAATTTCATTAAAAGTTTTTCCATACCAAAGAAGTAATTTATGAAAAGAATACATCAAAATGCCTCCACTCTATGCACACCACAGACTGTGCTTCTGGAGCTACTGTCAGTGTACTTCACCTCATATTACTGCATCTCAGTTTCTCAACAGTCATGAACTAACCTTTACTGTTCATAGTGGCTATGGGTTTATCATCACCTCTGAGGTGGATCAGCGGCGTCATTTAGCCGGGTCATTCTGGGTCAGGACCTTTCAGTTGATCGTGTGGTGCAATAAACACGTTTAGATCGGATTATGGAAAGATGATTGGAGTGCAGCGTCTGATTTGCTTCCCCTGTCCCTGCTGAAGAAGAGCCTTTCCACAGCATGATGCTGCCGCCACCATGTTTCAACAATGGGATGGAATATTCAGGGGGTTATGTGGTGTTAGTTTTCCACTCAACATAGTGTTTTGCTTGTAGACCAAAACATTTAATTATAGTCTCATGTGACCAGATGACCTTCTTTAACATGCTTTTTTGTGTATCTTACATGACTTCTTAGGGTTTTCTTTTAACAGTGGCTTTCTTACAACCACTCTTCCATAAATGTCTCATTTTTAGAGTGCACAGTTCATAGTTGTCATGTCAACAGGATTTCCCACCTGAGCTGTGAGTTACCATGGACATTGTAGCTGCTTCTCTCTAATGCTCTCCATGGCTAGCCTGTCAGTTGAGATGATCAGCCATGTCTGATGATGGATTAAACAGAGCTCTGTGAGATGCTTAAAGCTTTGGATATTGTTTTATAACCTAACCCTGCTTTAAACTTCTTCATAAATTTCTCCCTGACATGCCTGCTGTGTTCCTTCTTCTTGATGATGCTGTTTGTTCACTAATGTACTCTGACAAACCTCTGAAGCCCTCACAGAACACTTGAATGCATACTGAGAATAAATTACACACGGATGGTTTGACAGATTAGGTGAATTCTGGGGACTATTGGTTGCACTGGATTATATTTATGAGGTTTACTGTAATGGAGGCTCATCCGCCTTCAATTTTTGCTCTCCAAAGTGTATTTAAGTAATATTAAGATAATTGGGGAATATGGGAAGGGATACATTTTAACAATACATTTTTTTTTTAGAAGAGATCACATTGTGAAGAAGCAGGTAGTTAAATGAAGTACAAAGTCTGAAGTGGAAGATGTGGCAAAAAGAAAAGGCCACATATTCAAATTGAAGACAGGATGGAGTTTTAAAAAAAAAAATGACCTTTTTGGGTTTTCGTTGTCTGAAGTGCTAAGCCACTTCCAACTAACTCCCCTCTCTGAGAGGATCACACTTAACCAGCTCTTCATCCAATGGGTACTGAGATTCCCAAGCCTGCCAAGTCTTACCCTGCTCAGGGTCTGTTGTAAATCTATTTAGTTGGTTTATCAAGGAAGACTTGCCTGGCTTCTGACAGCGCACATCTGAGTGTCCCACCCCAGCTTCCGTCTATGAATTTGTCAAACTGAGTAGTCAGCTAGGATTCACAGACCACACCTTTTCACTGTCATTTTCCCTCTGTTTTGCAGCTTGCCCTTGACTCTGAGCCAGGTACGATTTAGTGACTCGTACGGAGCCCCAGGGATGTTGTTTTACTAACTTTGGGCTTAAGGCAACATTTAAAAACCTCCTAAAAGTTTATGAACCATATATCAAGACAATTTTACCACCACTGAAGAATCTAAGATTATGGAGTCTCAAACACCTGAATGTTCACAACTTCTCTAAAATGTCATTAGTAATGCTTTGCATGGGCCAATTACAGCTTAATTTACCAGTGCAGATACTCAAATTATGAAATCCATCAATTTAACCTAACCTGTCCTTCCCTAACGCTGAAACTGAAATATACTAAATGGAGGCTTTAGGAGACAGAATAGCTTTCATACCTCAGTGAGATGGGATCTTCCGGAAAATGACTTGAAGATTTCTTGGGCGGAAATCAGTTTTTTTTCCTCTGAGTGGGGAAATGGCTTTTCACGGACAAAGTTCTTTATAATCTTGGGGGTTTGAGCCACAGCTGATGAGGGATGCCCAAGCTGGAGCCACACTCCAGGGGCTGAATCCTTTTTGCAAAGCAGAGTGTTCAGCCCATCTGTGACCCTGGGTCTTCTTTTCCTGCTGCAGGGTCCTTCGTTCATCTTGATCTTGGCTGACATCTGCCTGGAGGAAACAACCACACTTCCTCCTTTTTCACTCGTCTTTATAAGGTTTTTCAACATATAGATGTGTTTCATTGGTTACTTCTGTTGCTAGGCTCACTTTATTGGCCATCCATGTGGGTAGACAGGTGATCTCAGCTTCTTCGTGCAGTGTGCATGAAGGTTTTGCATGGTCTTCCAACCTTTACTATTTGTCTATCTGCGGACACCTCCCCTTACCTCCTGAAAACCTCCATGGCCAGTTCCTTATCTGTTGTGTGCCTCAGCACTTGCTCTCTGATTAAACATGATTAAACATCATCCTTATTTCAACAGTATTTCAACAGCCATCACAATTCATTCTATCATATATTATATTGTTTATATTCTCTATAAAATCATTGTCAAAAATAACTCATTTAACTAAAACTCTTTTTATTTAAAGTGTAGTCTTTCGCATGTCTGATTTGACATCTGAAGAATCATCACTTGAGTTATCATCATAATCACAATTTGATTTAACACAGGTATACTTCTGTAAAAGAGAACAGAAGTATACCTGGGCTTTCCTGAATTATAGAAAGTGTTTATACTTTTTATTTTATTGTCTTTTATCATTGTGTGCATGGAAATAAGAAATAGTCTCACCTATTTTTGACAGTGTTGAAAATTCATTTCTGATTCCATATCTGATCACCTTGAAAAACTTTGGAGTATTATGTCACAGGAAAGTCCAAATACTTATGTCTTACCGTAAATAGGGTCATAGAGAGCTGCACAAAAAGAGATGAATGTCAGCAAAATTTTAGGGACCAATTTTCTTCTTCTTTTTTTTTTTTTTTTTAATTATTCTTAAAATGTAATTTATTTTCCCTTACATATGAAATTCATAACAGGACAGCATTTATTGATGCCTACACTCTCCTTAAAATCATCATCAGCAGTTTTCTCTGAGGCACATTTGGTCCCCACCCCCCTCTCTGAGTCATCACCACAGCTGTGTTTCTCAGGGGACTTAAATGAGCCTTTTGTCGTAAGGTTTTGGTCGGGGTACGGCATGGGGAGGAGATGAGATTACATATGACCTCCATCCACCCACCGCCACCATCATCCAACCCCACCATCTCCAATCCTACCTTCATCACTGTTCTACTGACAATCAGCCATTCAATGAGCACAAGGACATGCATGCATGAACTTTTTAAACAAAGCTTGTTGCCATGGTGACCCCCCCCCCCCGACCCCCCATACTTTTTATGGCAGCAAAGCACATTATGCACCAGCAGTAAGTCATCCCATCTTACATGCTCTCAGCATTGTGTGAATATTATTATGTAATTGTAGCCATTTGAATGTGTCGAAATCTGTCAAACAAAATGAAAGCTAAAAACTGTGGCTGTATGCTGAGGTATACATCTGTCTCCGCTGACACCCCCCAACCCCCATTTCTACTTCCCTTCGCTAACACTTTTTCTCTGCCTCTGCAGGAGATTTGTCCTTCCTCTTCTCTTCTCACGTTTTCTTAAAATAATACGATCCCTAGGGGGCGTTTTAGCCCCGTTTCCTCACTATGGAGGGGTGAGTTAAGGTCTCAAAGCAGAGAACTGAAATCCAATTTCTCTTGCTCAGATAGAGTTAAAACCAGACCTTGCTGTTTGGTAGTGATCACATGCATTTGTTTTGTCTTTTTGATATTATCTGCTGAATTTGTGCTGTACAGTGATAGACAACAGAAATCAAAATTCCTGATTCAAGCCTGTATGAAACAAAAATAGCTCACCATGACAACCCTGGTAATGTTGTAGAAATTTGATGACAGCTGGTACATGAGAGGATCCTTTGCACAGGCTTTTTTTGTGCTGTAATCACCCAAAAGGATCCACTTTTACGAAAGCTCTGCATATCAAAGCCGACATTAACGGGCGTTTTCACCTCTGCAGCTGCAGCAAACAAGGGGTTACTCCAAGTCAGCCGCAGCCTAAAAATAGACATCTTCTCTCGCCTGGCTCTGTGCAGAGCTCTGTGGATCTCCACCCTTAAGCTCTTGCACGTGAGCTAAAAATAACTCGCCATTTAAAATCATACACGCTTGCACATATTTATGCTACATTCTCCACTTGCAGTTTCTGAACAGCTCTTAGAAAATTATTTGCAACATGCACTTTGGTTCATAAGAGAAATCTTGCACATAAAGCACAGCTATTAATAAGAATGACAAAACGTTTTCCTAAAAAGGAGTTAAAAATCTTTTGTCTGCATCTATATATAGCACGGCAGCAATAGTTAAAGACTGGAAGCGACTGCCGGGGGAAAAAATGCTTTCTCTCAATTTTTATTTTTTTGTTTTGATTCCTGTGTCTAACGCTGCTGTCTGTAATCAAATTTCTTTGCGTCTGCACACCTCTTAGGTGTTTGAAGCACAGACGGGCCAGATGAGTTTTACGGACCTGGCCGTTATGACTCATGGCTCTGTGGTGATCCGATGAAAGCGGCTCCATATGCTTTAATGTGATTATCATGTACTTTTGGTCTGAGGCAACACAGCATTTAATTAGCAAGAGGTCATTTTGCTGTGACTGGCTCATCCTAAGCTGGTGTTATTGGTGCCATTAAAAGTGGCTTTACTGGTGCAGCTTATTGCAAGATGGTGATAATTAGCAGGATGGTGTCAGAAGTCACTTCCTGTGGATAGGATGACATTTGGCGATACAGTATTGTGTTGCTTTTAGATGTGTTCGGATAATTGGATCAGAAATTTCTCCCATCATGGAACAATAAAGGATATTTATATTCTATTGTATTCTTCTATGAGAAAAATAAACTGAAAGTCATCCACCCAAGTCTTCATTAACCTCAGCTCTCTGCTTGAGAATTTCCTGTCCAGCCTTTGAAGCTATTTTTTCCTCTTGAGAAATGTTTTCCACTTATAAAATTACTTTGAATTTCTCTTCAGTTTGGATAGTTACTTAAGGGCTCTGCACGGTCGAGTAGAAGCCGAACTGTTGATGCGCAGTCACATGGTTTTCGGATGTTCGTTTTCACACAGACCCTTCACGGTCTACAAGACACACTGAACCAAGCTCCTGTGAAACCCCGCCTGCTGCGGTGTAACTTCATGGTGTTTTGCCTTGTGTAGGGTTTACAAAAGTACAGTAAACACACTGATCATGGCAGAGAGGATCGACTATTAACATCCATAACATCAGTTCACCAGTTCGGATGACTGATAAAAATCAAGGAGCTAGAGAATCTGGTTTTATTTTCCATGTTACCAAAAAATAAGAACGGAAGGCTTCGATAGGACGTTCTCCTGCTGCATCAGACCAGAACCGGACAGTATCTTATTATTATTATTTCTATTTTTTTATGTTTCAGTACGCACTTCCTCACAGCTTCGGACAGTTGCTCCTCAAAACTATCCATCCTGCTGTGTAGTTGAAAAACCACCTTCTGGAAGTTGAGCAGTTGGGGTTGTTTTCTACATAAATAAACACGCCCATGAAATTCAGACCAATCACACAATAGTTTCGCATGGAGGGGGGGCATAAAGTTCACCAGGGGGTTGTGACAAGAAGGGGCGGACGGCAGGAAGCTGAGCACAAAATCACGCGATCTTTGTCACGTAGCTGCGACAACGAGAACTGATTGCCCCACCTATTAAAGAGTACTGGATTGTGGACACAGTAACTCCTGACTCTCTCATGGTTTTCCACACAAAGAGGAATTGTGTGTTCACGTCAGCATACTCTGTATAGAGAATTCACTTCTCTATACAGTTCTGCAAGCGAAACAATTCCCGGTAAAAGGGCACATTTCAAACCTTATCAATTACAAACCCGAGGTTTCAAATCTTTCGAGGTCAGCGTCTCCTAAGACGACTTCCAGGGAAACCACCTTTGCCAGGTAAGCCACCACTTCATGTTTTTACCAGACTTCCAGTTTGGGTTGCCAGTCACTCACCTTCTTGTCTTTTCCACAGAGTGTGACCTGAAAACAGTACCCAGGAAGAAGTTGCTGTTCACTTTGCACATTTGTTTATGTGTAAATAAAACTCGTTTCACTTTTTTCTGTGTTGTGGTCTGTTGTTTTTTTTTTTTTTGGGTCCGACTTGTACTTATGCCATTACACCTTGTCTTTTAGTTTGCTGTAGTTTATGTATAAATTTTGTCCACATGCAAACTGCGATCAAATAAGCAAGTCATAGCTCTGCTCTGAGAACTAGAAATTCTACATCTGTTTTTATTGTTATTGTATTCTTGTAATGTTGTGTGTTTGTAAACAGTCAGGTATCTCCAGTGCTTTCTGGTCACCTCTTTTGTACTGTACATCTAATCAAAGTGAAAGTGAAAGTAACAGAAATTACCTTTGGGTCTGTATGAGTTTTTCATATTATGACAACATTGAGTAAAAATACTATGGCCTCACTGGATTTGCACAAAGATGTTAAGCAAAAATTGTTAAACTTCAGCTGATTGCATTTAGTCAAAACACAAAAAGCAACATTTAGTCCTGCTGTTGCAAAAACTTTTACTGAGTAATGCAATTAAAATGTTATTTCTGACATTTAGTTGCTGTTTCTATGTATAGACATAATCAAAAATATAGAAATTCCCTCTAATCTTTGCAGAAGAAACACATATTGAGCAGAATGTCATTTT
Organism: Anableps anableps; assembly: GCA_014839685.1. Taxonomy (NCBI): domain Eukaryota; kingdom Metazoa; phylum Chordata; class Actinopteri; order Cyprinodontiformes; family Anablepidae; genus Anableps; species Anableps anableps. Next base: position 5,616,425 of record CM026079.1, read on the forward strand.
TGCTGCCCTGCTATTTGTAGAGCAAGTAAAGATGGGTTGTTCTGTGACAGTCAAAAGGCAGTGATATGTATATTTTTTTCGTTTTTTATTCAGTCAAGCTATACTAAAAGAAAGCCTTTTGAAATATCCTGTTCTGGCACGCATTGCTTGACAAAGCCAACGTAACATCACAGAACATGCATGAACCCAATACTGTGTGTCGTCCAGCTTGCTTTCAGCAACAATACACCTCTGCTCTGCCTGTTTTGGCGCTGAGAGGCCAATTCATTGTGAGTCATCAAAATACTGAGGCACATACAGGCGAGAAAAAGAAATGAGAGGAAAAAAAATCTGTTCATGATTAAACCTCCAAAAACATTTGGATAGTGTACACATTCACAGACTAAAATGTGCGAAGATAAATGACCTCTCTATTTGCATCCATGGATGTGAACAATATGATGTGCTTCAAAAGCAGAGGGAAAATGAGCAGGAGAAAACCGATAAACACATGTAGGATAGGACTGTTGTTGCATTTCAGTCAAAAACTACAGCCGTTTTTTTTATTTATGTCTAATATAATAGGTTAATGTTTTTTTCTTTTTTTCTTTAAGATTACTTTCTAATACCTCAATACTTTCTTTGATGCTCCTCAAAGTCCTGCAGTCTCTTAGTTTAGACATCCATAAACATTATCAGGTTGAACACATTAAAGCAGATCACGTTGATTTCATTCAATTAAAAAAGACTTTATTAATCTCAAAGGGAAATTAAAACTTGTTGTAACTCACATTATCTGGGCTTCTTTAAAGAGTTGTTGTAAATACTCATGGCTGTGTGCAGGACGGTGTGCAGGGTTAGGTTCTTTGCACATTAGGGCTGACAATTGTACGTGTTCACATTTAATGTCATTAATTTTATCGGCCATCTAAATAACGACAGATCACATTGTGAGCTGTTTCTGTCCCTACATGGTTGCTCCTCTACTTTCAGTTCTTTCTCAGTCTTTGTTTATAGTTGACACATTGAAGCGGGCGTGTCGTGCACCTCTGAAGGTTTTGGCGCAGATCGCACTCGCCACTTTTCACTCAAACTGCTCAGCCCACACGTGCTCAACGCAAAATTTTAAAAGCGCAACTATAACTCAGCCTTTACTCCTGTAAGTTGCAGCAGTAGTAACTTTGCTACCTCTGGGTCATATGGCAAAAGTACAAGTATAGAAAATAGCCCTGGCTTCATGCCCTGCCTCTGAGCCCAGCAAAAATCCAGTCATCACCGAATACATGGTTTAGACCTGGCTTGGCTCCCCCTGGCTGTCTCAGCTTGGTAAGGAAATACATACATGATAGTTAGAGAGAAAGATACAGTAGATAGAGATTGGAAGGTAGAGAGAAAAAGAGATATAGAAATGAAGAGAGAGATATAAATACAGTACATAGAAGATGACTAAAGGATTCAAGTTTTTTTCCTTTGGAATGTTGAATATGCAGACATATTCAAGACATGTTCAAGTACTTCCTCAATACGTGCTAAATATATTTTGTTTGTATTAATTGTCATTACATTGATTACAGCAATCAGTAGCTTTACAGTGTTATTGCTGGTATTAAAAAATGTAGGGGTGCACCAATTGTAATTTTCTGGCCCATCACTTTAAAAAAAGATTGGTGATCAGCTAGAAAATTGCAATCGGTGGTCGGCATACCGACTTTTCTTTTGGTGCTAAAAAGTTGCAAAATTGGCGACTGTATTTGACCCCTCCTCAATCAGTGGAGTAGTTGGGAAGGGGAGCAATGAGATGACGTAAACTAGGGTTTGTACAGAAACACTTTCCTCAGTGTCAAGATTTCAGCAAATATGTCATAATAGAATGCTTTTTATACAGCTAAATTGTTCTGCAGATATGTCTTAATTCTGAAGTCTAAAGTGACCAGGAAAAACTAGTTATACTTATTAAATTGCGTTTTGGGTTTGGGTAACTCTGTCCTTCCACAGCCATTGTAAGCACTGGATTTTGCAAAATAGATTTAACAAGTTCATTCCCGAGTTGCAGTTTTCATTTTGAACTGGTTAATCACTGGATACTTCTGATTTGTATTTTTACAAGTATGCTTATTCTGTTTTTAATTTTCAGCTACACAAAGCATTTTATCTTGTCTGGTTATTACTCTTATGTAACAGAAGACCTTTGCTAAAGGACCATTAGCACTAATAGGAATGACATTTCAATTTACCATTTGTAACCATCATCTTAAGTAACTGCCATGAAATGATTAAGAAGCTCATCCATCTGCATCTTACCAGTGATATTAACTCAATGGTTTTTAATTAATAACTTTAAAGTGCTTTGGAGTAATCATACTTCCAATGTATTTGGAACACATATATCTATACAACTGTCCTTGGTTCCATTACAGCTGAGACAGTAAAATCTCATAAAATTATGTGGTTTAACATATAAGGTCCTAATAAAAAAGGATTTTTCCCAGGCTTTATACATATTTCCATCTAAAATTATTCTAAATGACATGAAAACATGGAAAATCATGAATCTATGAACAACTCTTAAGCCAAAATAAAAAAGCTGCGTATGGAACATAAAGTCCAACCTTGCTGTTTCTGCAGGATTTAAGAAAACTCCAGCCAGGTGCTGCTGATCAAATTAACTTTATTTATGGATCATCAGCAGATGTGACAACCTCTATGCAAGCAATGGTTTTGGACATTTGCTGGTCTACAGCATGTGTTAACACAACGACTGGAGGAAATGACACTGATATTGATGTCAGAGAAGGAACTATTGCTGCCCATCAATCTGGGAAGGGTTATAAGGCAATTTCCAAATAATTTGAAGTGCATCATTCTGCAGAGAGAAAGATTATTCTCTATGGGAAATGACTGAATGTAGTGTGAAGGGCTTTGGGTTCTTCTGGACTTGATAAAATGCTGTGACATTTACCATTAAGTTACCATGTTGAATTGTTAAAGCTCCTGACAGGAAAATTTGAAGCAACTAAACAATTATGGCTATTTTGGAAGAGTTGCCAAGAAGAAGCCTCTTATGTCAGCATGAATTAGGTTTGCAAAGTTTCATCTGAATGAACCACAAGACTTCTGGAACGATGTCCTTTGGAGAGATGAGACCAAAGCACTGATGTTTGCCTATAATGTACTGGACCATGATTGGCAAAAATGAAACACAACATATAAACTACAAAACCTCATACAGTGGGTCTGGAAAGTGTTCACTGTGTTTCAGTGTTTCCATATTTTATGTTAAATCTTAATGCAAAGTCATTGACATTTTTTTGCCCTCAAAACTACAAACAACAGTCCATAATCACAATGTGGGAAAAAAGTTTTGAGATTTTTGCAAACATTAATTATAAAATGCTAAGAAATTACAACTACACAAGTATTCACAGCCTTTTCTCAATAATTTGTTGCTTTGTTGATGCTTCTTTGGCAACAATTACAGCCTTAAATCTTCTTGAATATGATACCACCAGCTTGGTATTCGTATCTTTGGGCAGTTATGCCCATTCCTCTAAGCAGAACCTATCAAGCTCCTACAGGTTAGATAGGAAATGTCATTGCAAAGCCATTTTCAGATCTGGGCTTTTGCTGATCTGTTACAGAATGTTAAGACAGTTGTCCTGAAGCCGTCCATTTAATTTCTTAGTCGTATGCCTGGGGTCATTGTCCTGCTGAAAGATGGACCTTCAGAAGTCAAGAGTTCTCTGGAGCAGGTTTTCATCCAAGATGTCCCTGTACATTGTTGTATTCTTATTTCCCTCTATCCTGACTAGTCTGTCAGTTCCTGCTGCTGAATAGCATCCACACAGCTTGATACTGCCTTCTAGGGCTGGGCGATAAAACAATAACGATATCTATCGCAACAGACACTTGATAAACATCAATAGAAAATACGTCTGATAGAATGTTCAATCATTTCACTGAACTCCAATCCAAAGCTGCACAGCATTCTGGGAGATGTAGGCAAAGGAAAGGCTTTATTCGCTTAACCTCTCAGGGCCCAGCTAAGAAAGGTTGGTGGCATCAACCAACTCATTCTATGGTTACCTAGCAACAACATCTTGTGTAACATGCGCAACAACAGTTTCATGTTTAACGTACTCTGGCCTACTTCACTTGGAGGTCTGCACGTACTGCAGGCAGAACAATATGGAGTCAAAGTAGACGTCCACTGGACACATCTGTACAAAGGTAGATTTTTATGACCATTGCACGAAACAGTGTTCACATCGAACTGTTTTGTATGCGACACGTGCAGCATGACTGCCGCTCTCTGTGCCGCAATGACAGGTGTGCAGTGGCTGCCCTGGTGGAGAAGAAACGGGGCTAGCCGCCCAACTAGCTCATCAAACTTGCTGGTATCCATTCGGTTTGTGGGAAATTAAGGAATTTGTCACAAGAAATGTAGGCAATCGGTACGCTTCAGTATGAAATCTCAACTGTCCTCGGTCAGTGTGGCTGAGTCTGCGCGGTTCACAGAATACACACAGCAGGAGTCGCGCTAACGGAATATTTTCCGTCTTTGACCAGTTTTTTAAACGGAGACGGAAAAATCGGAAGGTCATCCGTGACGGATTACAATTCACACAGGAGCACTTGGTGCAGACGCAACTTTATGCACAGAAAACATCATGGAGGTAACTAAATCAAACAGTGATAGAACAAGAAATCCCATCCGATTATTGTCTCTGACCTGGACATTGAACTAAATGCATCTCCCGCACTTAATGCATGAAATACAGCTTCATCTCAATTTTTAAACTTTATTTATATATTTATATTTATTTATTTATTTATTAGGCTTCTTAGACTGGGACCTGAGTCCAAATTTTGTGCCATAAACATACAGATGTGAACTGGTATGACAAAAAAAAATCCTTGAATCTCGCAATCTGGGATGTGACAGCGCATTGAAGAGTTATGGACAGGAGGCTTTGTAGCGCGTCTGGTGCAGGAGTGCATTCTGGGGGATTTCCTCCTCCTGACCCGCGTTTACAGAGTTATGCCAACTTCTGATTGCTTCAAATGGAGAAAAGATTCCCTGATTTTAAAACTTTGGCTGAAGTGGCGCTTGTAATTCGAGTTTATAGTGCGGCAGCAGAGCTGGTATTCAGCATGCAGATCAGCATCAGAACCCTGAGACACTTGATTATGCACAATCCGGTGCACAATCCATGTCCATATTCATAAATAAGTGTGATAGTTTCATTTCATTGTTTATATGTAGTTACTGGTTTCACACTCAGTGGTTTTTCTCATTGTGGAGAAAAGTTACATGTATTTATCCGCTTGATGTGTGATGGCATGATGTGGATTTTCCATTCAGCATGTTGAATATTAATTAAACCGAATTAAACTTAAATGCAGTTGAATTTGTCATGATTATCATTTACAATCTGATGAAAAAAGAAGATTATCACAGGATTTTTTGTGACGCTGTCAGTCAAAATGATGGAGATCGAGAAAGTCTCGCACAACCTCTGACACACAGTACCTCTGAGTTTGTGGGAGCAGGTTCATGTTTGCCAGTGCCTCATAAGTGCTTAAAAATAAAAAAGCATAGGGTGGAGGGAAAGTTGAAAATGAGTGCAACAGCTCAAGAAGACATTGTGAATAAAAGAGGAAAGTCATGAGTCATGTCACCAGTTTGGCAGTGTTTTGGATGTTTAAAAAAACCTAATCAATGATTATCTTTGTCAACTGTTATGAAATGCTTATATCGTTATATGTTTTTTAGCCATATCACCCAGCCCTAGCCATCATTATGCCTAAAGATAGAGATGGTAATGGCCATGTGATGTGGTGCCTGGTTTCCCCAAAACATAAATCCTGGCTTTCATGCCAAAGATCTCAATCTTTGTCTCATTAGTCCAAAAAAAATAATTATATCTCATGTTCTGGTAGTCCTTCAAGTGCGTTTTGGTAAACTCTTTTACTAAAGAGTGGCTTTCAACTAGCCACCTTATCATATAGGCCTGGATGGCTGCAGAGATTATTTTAAAGCCACAAAGCATTATTTGAAAAAAAAAAAAAAAAAAAAGAAAAAAAAAAAAGAAAAAGAAAAAAGTTTTACGTATTAACACAGAGAAGCGGTATTGTTGGTACAGTCTTCTCTATAACTGCCATTTAAAGTGTAAATTTAAATGTGATCGTCTGCCTTTTAGTAATTACTCCCCTGAAGACGAGCTTCTTTATGCCTTGCCAGACTGCTTCCACAGGCTGTTTGCATTGTTGCAACATGGTATTTTTAGGCTTGGTGTGTAATGTGGGCTTTTGAAGATGACTGAATGAAACGCAGCGCCAATTTGAAGATGGGACTTCAGTCAGTGACATAAGCCTTGTGTCACTAATCTTCAAAGGCAGATTTGTTAAGTAGGGAAAAAGCAAGAAGCAGAAGCTTTTCTCTTTTTTTGTCTGCAGCATGTTTTGAAGTCTTAATTGTTATTTAATTTGTGCTGTGGCTTTGTTGTAAAGGCTGTGAAATGCTAATTGCATTGCCATTCCTCCTCCTCGTCACTTTGATGTATACATGTCTGGATTTATCCAGAGGATTTTTTGCCTTTATTTGTAATTTCATTTAAGATTTGCAGAACTATAAATGCTACAGGTGAGGTCTCAGATCAAGCGACATGATACCTTTGCGGAAGAAGGTATCATGATAAAGGCAGTCTTGTCAGGGGCATATTTATTGCTATAATACATTTAAAACAATAAGTTGACCAAAATTGTTCACAACTGAGCCTAAATAAATAAGTACGCTATAAAATACAGTTATAAAATTTTGAAATCCAATACAGTTGTTTTTCTTGTTTATGATTTGCTAGTCCTGCATGAGCAACAGCACATTGTATCAAATCACTTCTCAGGGAGCTCCTCTACCATCTAAGCTAAACTCCAGGGATGAAACTAGGGATCAGTGCATAGATTCACTGCAGAGATGTCCAAATGGAGCCATATCTCTTGAATAACTTCACTGTGTAATAATATACATTTAATTTAAAAACCTCTGGTTGTCTGGCTAAGCAAAATGTTCAATTTTTTGGACTCTTATGTATGTTGGCCTTCTGTGGAGATGGATGGCCAGGTAATTTACAATTCGCTTAATTTCTCTGAGTGGGGAGATAGAGAATAGGCTGTACTCTTTCTTTCTTATTTGAAGAAAAATTATGGTTTCTGTGTTTCTGTTTAGTGCTTGAACCACAGCCCATTAGTCATCATGACATCTGTATGGATCATCCTGAGCTCCAAGTTGTGTTCCTTTGTATGCCTATGTGATTCTGTCCATTTATAGTCATCTGACAGTTTAAAAAGTAAAAGCTTAAATAAAAATACACCATTTGCACAGGTAAATAGCTCTTTGCTTTGTAAATAGCTACAGTGGTGTGAAAGATTTTGGGTACCCCATTGAATAACTTACTCAAAGGAAAATATACACATGATCTAGCCTTGTTTTTTATAATTTAAAAATGAAAATGACGGTGATTTAATAATAGACAAACACTAGAAAATTACTTTCACTTATCAAATACAAGATATCAGCAAAAATGGGTATTTTGGCTGGAAAAACAGTTAAGACACCCTACCTACCATTAGCTAGTCTTCCCCATTGGCCGTGACAATTCCTCTATTTACAGACAGTTCTTTGTGGATTTGCAGATATGTTTTAGTCTGTTGTCATTTTGCAGAGTCAAGTTTTACACAAGCTTTCTTTACTTTCTTTTATTTTATATATGATCTCACATATTTCTCAAGCACCTTTTGATGGATGGTAGAATTACTGGTATCCCCCAAACCGTGATCAGGTCTATGGTCTAGGTCTTCACAGCTGGTGTGAGGTTCTTTTCTTGGCGCTCTCTATTTAGTCCTCTGTTCTGGTGTCCAAATTATTACGTTTTAGACTCATCTGTCCCAAAAAAAAACATTTTTGCGGAAGTCCTGGTGTTTGTCTACAATTTCTCTGAAAAAGTAACTAAAATTGTTCCTCCTTACCCACCTGTCATACCAATAAACATTTGCCTTCTCTCTTTAACTATAGAGGTCTGCACTTTAATATTAACTGCAGCAAGAGCCTGCTGTAGCTCCTGTGATGACATTTTAGGCTTTTTAGAAACTTCTTTTAGCATATTGCATAAGGGTGTAGCGATACCTAAAACTCACAAGATGAGACTTAATATTGAGTTCACGATAACGAGGTGGGACGAGATTTTAATATTTTCTTACTTTCAAGAAAACTTCAAAGATCAAGGTTATGCTGCACAAAGGCATCTGAATTTTTATTGATTTTGCTGCAAACTCAACAATTTGATATCTTTCTTTTTTTGATTTCTTTTTATCTCTTCAAACCTGTGCGGTGCTTCAACTGCGCATGGTCTGCAGTACAACATTTACCATTTTCCAGTTGCTATTGATAGTGTTCTCTGTGAATGTGATGTAGTAATCTGAGACATCCAGCCATCTGCCATGTTAGCAATGCTTTCTGCGTCCTTCAGCGTCTGAACAACTTGCAGATCTTTTCTGTCACTCTGTCGCCATTTATCATTCCTACTGGAAACCAAAGATTCTGCCAAAGAAGTGATTTTAGAGTAGATGGGGTATCTTCTATTACAACTTCTTCAGGCAAAGCCATTCGGACCACAACTGGCTGGTGCTCGCAAGATAGCAGTCACCTCAACAATACTGTGATTCTTGTCGTATATAATCCTGAGATCTTATACAACTAGACCTAGTTACTCCCCCTAAGGTTGTGGTCTGCTTTTATGCTAAACTGGTTTGGATGGTTAGACTTGAGCATGTTGAGTGTTGTCTTGAATGTCCTCTACTTATACACTATTTTACAGAATGATTTTTTTCATAGCCGATTTGAAATTCAGTTGAGAACTCTTTAAGGCTCATAGCAGACTCATTAGATGCTGCAATTTTCTTTTTGAATACTGCAAGTAGCTCTTTCAGTTCTATCATGGTGTTCACTCTCACTTCAGCAGTCAGCAGCACACCAAACTAAATGTTTGAAGTTTAAACACGGCAAGCCTCTTTGAAAATGATGTTCCATTGTTCACCAAATGTGATATGTAATTTCAGCCACCTGGGAATAAATGTGGGAGTGTCCAAATTTATTCCCCACTGAAAAAGCATAAATAACAAAAAACTTACAAAAACCGCAGGGAGCCTGAGCAGAACATAAACAGGAATCCAAGAGCAGGGTAGATGGGGAAGTAAGGTGAAGTTAACGGGATGATCCAGTGAGGAGTGAGAGCAGGAAAGGAGTTTAAATACTGAGCATGAATGCTGGAACAATAGACTGGGGCTGATTGGCTTATAGGTGTGAAGGGAGAGAGCAGAAAGAAGACTGAGCAGAAAGAGAGACTGGCAACAGGGGGTGAGGGAGAGCATCATGGGAACCAGAAAAATGAATCTAACAGAAACAAAGAATAACTCGACACAAGTAATAATTAAACATATTTAAACTAGAATAACTAAGAAAGGACTGATCTAAAGTAAAACAGAAACCAGGCTGATCTAATCAAAGAATAAGAGACTAAGGAAAGAAGGAAAACAATAATGAAAACTAGAATCAAAACAACTAAGGTTCTGACACTGTTTTTATTGCTTAAGTATATTCCTCCATTTTTTCAGTAAAGTTAAAACTTGTTAGATATATTTGTAAAAAAATATATTAGAAAAACACAGGCTTAGGCAGGGTGTTGAATTTTTCCACATGACTATATGTATCAAAATAGGAGAGTCTGACAATAGTTTTATGTTCTGAGGCTGGAGGCTTGTAATCCCCGTGGATTGGTTTTGCTTTCAATAAGCTCTCACCAGTTAGATATCTGGGGAATTTGGAGGTAAGATGAAGAACTCATCATCATCATATAACAAGAACTCAGTCTTTCACACATGCCCTTCTGAGGTTAGAGAGTCAGTACTATAGGAGGATTAGGATGAGTGGCAAGCGTCATGGTGATAACAAAATTTCCTGAATTTATCCACTGTGGGACAATAAAATATTTCTATTCTATTCTATGTGAATGCCAAAGTCCAGGTTTGCATAACAGGCTATATAAATTAGACAGGATGAGTACCATTACTCAGTCAACCTGTCGGCAGTCATGATTATGATGATTAGCTCCATCCATCTATCTGTCCATCCATCGCCTCTACATAATATAACCATTTAATGGCCTTCCCAACAAGAATCTTCTTAAGCAGTCTAAGTATCTTAGTTCATATTCCCTGCAAAGTTAATCCCTGAAACAGTAGGTCCAATTAATAAGCGCATCCTTGAATGAAGGACCCACATGCTGTGGGGTAATAAGATGTGATCCTGTGGGTCATTTTAATGCGCATACTCAGGTAGTAAGTGTTGATGTAACCTTAGGCAAAGAATAAGCAAAGAACAGTCTGGTTTTTGTTAATATATAACTTAGAAACACCAGCAGTTTAAAAGCAGAGACTCCAACCTGGAGTTGTTTGTTCAGACTAGATGAATAATTTATGACTTGTCTCAGCACGCAAGGCAGCTGGAACTGGTTGTCATCAAACTGGGAAGAACGGACAGTAATGGCAATGGTTTTCTGCTTGGACGTTTTGTATAACTACATATATTTTTTTGTATTATATAATAATTTTTCTTCATATCTTGCATTACTGCATCTTTGTAACTCCAATTGTTTTTATGAACATTTTTTATTCCTTTTTTTTTTTTTTTTTTTTTTAATATGTTTTGAAAGTCAGGTTGGGGTTGTTGCGTTGTAAAATCACTGCAATCTTTAATTTTAATCCAATTTATATTTGTATTGATGCAAATTGGTGTATACTCTGCATTATTTGAAATTGCAGGAAACACACACACGCACACTGGTCCATTTTAAGTCAGACCTCAAAAATGGACTAATGGTGTTTTAGCTGCATTTTGAGAAACCAGTGGGATTTGTGAAGTACTGTGCTCAGTTAGCAGAGTGAGTAAATGACAATCCTAACACTGCTAAAAGAGGTTGATCAGTATGAGTATCTGATTTATTGAGAAACACGTCATCTAAAGTTTCAAACAGTTTATTCGCTGTGTTATATTTTGAGTTCAGGGTTGTTAAGGAATCTCCAATAATATTAAGTTATAATACGAGAGTTATAATATGAGAGTAATAATACGAGAATAAAGTGATAATCGTATGAGAATAAAGTCATATTACCGGAATAAGGTCATACAATAGAATAGAATTGTAAAGATACAAAAATAAAGTCATAGTATTCCCAGAATAAAGTTATAATATTCCCAAAAAAAGGTTGCATATTAGAAGAATGAAGTAGTAATTTTATGAGAATTCCTCCATCAAAAATACTTAAAAGATAAAATGCGGACTGTTGAGCATCTTCTGAAGTTATACTTTGTTGGTTTTACAAATAAGGAAATGCTCATTCTTTTAAAATATCAGCATCAAATTATTATCATTAGCAGGACTTTGAAACAATTGTGCAAATGACTGTGTATATTTTGAAGACAGAATCACTGACTTGACTGGCTGGTAATATTATGTCTTTATTCTACTAATATTATGACTTTATTCTTGTAATGTTATGACTTTATTCTTGTAATTTAAAAATAAAATCTTAGTCTGGCCCTAATACTCCGTTGTACTGGGCCATTTCCAATTTGGATCGGGTTTTCCAGCAGGATCAGAGTTGATGCAAAGATTGATGGAGCTAACTCCAGAACAATCGTGCACTGCAGAGACATGGGATCTTGCCTGGTGTTTTTGTCTGGTTTCTGGTGCAGATATTTTAGTAACAGGCTGGCTTTCGGGTAACTTTTCGGTGGGAAGTGGGAGCTTGTTTTGAGTTAGTGATTCCTTAGTGTTGATGGAGAAAGTGCTGGTTCCACTGGAAGATTATTTCACTTGTAACAAGACGTTTTTCCCATGTTGTGGGTGAAGTGGTCTGCTGGTGGAACTAGTAGTGATTTTCTCAATATTGAGGCTGCAGTATGTAACTTTTATCAAAAATGTTTTTTGCATGTTGGTTGGAATCGTCATTATGTCGTGGCGGTGTGATGTGGGACAGGTGGTCTGTGGGGGAGTCAGGCTCCTCTGCCTCCCCACACTGCTGCCGGTACTAACTGCAGAAATGCACCGCTCAATCATAGGCAGCCGGGGGGTGTCTTGACGCTGCTGGTCGGCCTCATGTGCGCACCGCTCACACACTCCCCCTTGCTCTCTGCTATGCTTGAGCTGGTTCACCACAACATTGCCTGCCATGAATGCTAAGGCTCGTTAGCATGGCCACCTATGACGGCAGATAAACAGTTTTCCTGAAACGGTAAGTTGTTTCTTCATCATTAGCACATTTAGTGGCGTGTGCACGGGAGTGGTTAGCAGCTCTGGGACCTTCCTCCTGACTCTGATTGGTTGTGCATTTCTTTAGACGGCAGTGGTAGCTCAGGGAGGAGCTCAATCTTTTCACGGGTTGTCTGTCTCGTACTGTAGTGTTGCGACATGGTGACGGCTTTGACAGACATGTGGAGGACATATTTGCATGCTCCAGCTTTAAGGAGTTGTTGACTTGGAGTGGACTCCTGTATCTTGCTGGGAAGTTGCTTGTAGGTTGGTTTTGTCTTATTTCAAGTGTGCTGGGATGCTTGCACTAGAGACTGGACACAGGTGCTTGGTCGGATTTTGTGTTTTTGCAGTGTGGAAAAAAATCCAGTTAGAGGCTGCAGAAGACCTTAAACTGGGGTGGAGGTTCACCTTCCAGCAAGACGGCGACTCTAAACATACAACTAGAGATACAGAGGAATGGTTTAGAGCAGGCGTGCCCAAGTCCAGTCCTGGAGAATTACTGTCCTGCAGCTTTTGGGTGCATCCCTGCTCCAGCACACCTCAATCAAATGGACGGCTTGTCACCAGAGCTCAATGACTGCTGGTGAGGGAGTTTAGCTAAACTACATTCATGTGTTAGAATGGCCTAGTCAAAGTCCAGACCTAAATTTGACTAAAAATCTGTAGCCAGACTTGAAAATTGATGTTTCGACACTCTCTGTCCAATCTGACTGAGCTTGAGCTGTTTTCCAATAAAGAACGAGAAAGTTTCAGTCTTTAGATGTGCAAAGCTTGTAGAGAAGTTGTAATGGCAGTGGAGGCATTCACTCTGGGGGTCCATGCATTTTTAGAGTTTAATTTGTAAAATGTTAATAAACCATCATTTTCCTTCCACTTCACAATTGTGCACTAGTCTGTGTTTTTGTTAAAAGTTTTTGTTAAAATACATTGAAACCTGTTACTCTAACATGAAAAAAGTCTAAATTAATGTTAATCCTCACTTGAAATAGAAATGAAACAATCAGAACCTTGATGAGGCAACATGTCACCCAAGACTACTACATTTTATTATCCAACCATTTCTAATTCTTCAAGTCGGTAAAACATTTTTTATTATTATTTTACACAATGAGCTATTACTGCAATAAAATCCACTTCGTTCTGGATGACGGTGCACAAGAAAATCAAATTATTTTCCTTTTTTAAAGTGTACATACTTAGTATCAACTCCCAGTGAATTTCTTAACATAACGTGAAATTACAGTTTTACACTTTTAACTGACAGTTTTAAATTTAGTCCCACAGTAAATGACTCCATCATGAAATTAAAAACAAAACCGTTTATCTTCCGCAAAAACATCTAATAGATATCGATTTCCAATTAACATAACTGTTTTTTTTTTTTCAGATTTTTCTTCTCTGTTACATTTGGAATTAAATGTGGTTTTAGGTTAAACAAAATGTGATTTGCTCTGCAGTTGTGCCACTAAGTTCAAACACCATCTTTGATTCAATCAACTATAGGGCTGGTTTTCAGAGCATCTGTGACTAAAGGACTCCGTTTCTAATCTTATGTTTAATTAGCACTAAGTTAAATATGAAGTCACTATCTCACTTTTCTGAACTTCATCCATGTACAAAGTACCATAATCAAAAGATGTGACATAACTTTATGTATCCATTAATAAAATACAGTACAATTTGCAAAGAAAAAAAAATTGGATCTTGTTTTAATTATGTGAAATTAATCCTCTCTGGTTTTGTAAGAATAGCATGAAAGACAAAATGCTTTGAAGCATTTTGTTTATTCTACAACATAAATAAATTCCTTTACAACTGTCACTTTTGCCTACTTGCCTTGCATGTTGATGGTGCATGCAGATATGCTGCTTTAAGTGATAAACACTCAAATGTTGCCTTCCATCATTTCTAATACCATGGCATTTTTTGGTCAACATTACAACATTTCTTGGTATGAAATTCACAAACTGAAGATCCCTTATAGGCATGTCCCACAACAATGGCTATGCAAATGTTACAGCAGTTACCCAATAATACCAATACTTAATCTCATGCTACACCGAACATGTGCTCTGCCTGCACTGATAAAAATTCGCTCACCTTGGTATTCTGAATGCTTGAAGTGGCTCCAATATGAAAGTGTTCTGAGCCGTATTATGAGAAAAGCCGCAGTATGTGATGTTTATGAAAATATGTTTTTACATATTTGTTAAAATTATAGTTTTTTTTTCATGACAGTATAATATAAGACAGATAATCTGTGAAAAAAAGTCTAAGTTCCTCTGCCTTCTCCCAGTGCTCCCAGTTCCAACTGCAGAAATACATCACTCAGTCAGAAACAACCAATCAGATCCAGGAGGAGGGTCTTTGTGCTGTCAATCACCCTCACGTGCTGCTCACACACTCCCCCTTGCTCTCTGCTACATTACAGCTGGTTCACCACAGCATAGGTTTCTGCTAATGCTAAGGCTAGTTAGCATGGCCACCGATGACAGTGGATAAACAGTTTTCCTGGAATGGTAACTTGTTTCTTTAGCAGCGCGTACATGAGGGTGATTGATAGCACTAACACCCTCTTCCTGGCTCTGATTGGTTGTTTTAGGTTGGGAGCGGTGCATTTCTTTAGATGGCAATAGTAGCTCAGGGAGGAGGTGGAGGAGCTTGATCTTTTTCCACAGATTACCTGTGTCATACCATGCTGTCATGACAGGGTGACAATTTTAACAAATATGCAAAAAACATTTTTGTAAAAGTTACATACTGCAGCTTTAATGTAGCTAATAATTACTTAACCACTTGGGGCACTCATATGCTGTGCATACAACAATAAGTTATAAGCCTAAGATGGTCAGGGTATCATTAAATATAGTAAAAAAAAAAAAACAGCATAGTGACAAAAAACTTATCTTCTCTTAATGCAATAACACATTCTAAGTTTTACACCCTTCATTCCAATACACAAAAAAGGGAGCATTATAAGCAGCCATTATACATTATGGGACTTAGTGTTTCACAAAGTACACTTCATTTATTGACATTTAACCTGCATAAACATAATTTTCTAAACATCAGCATACATGGAAAGAAAAGAAACAATGTTACAGTGGCTTAACTTTAGCTACAGATTTAAGTTTCCCTGTTGTCTGCTTTGTCATTAGTTCATTTAAATTAAGAGAAATTTTGTAAGGACACCAATTTTGAGACTAACATCACTAGCCATCAGTATCTGATGGCTTTAACTGACAATGATTTTGTTTTTTTATTTTATTGTAACAAGATGTTTGAGTTTTATGCTACAATAGAAGTACTTAATTTGAATGAGGACAATTTTTGATGGTTTTACTTGAGGTTAACAATATTATTTCTTGACAAAATCTTAAATAATTAACTTTTAAAACTACAAAATGGTCAAAGGTAAAAATAGAAAAATTATGTTGTTTTAATTTGGAATAAATGTTCAAAAGTTAACTCATTTCAGTGAGTTTTTCTCAAATCTGCTGTTACAGGATGGCCATCCAGGTTGACAAGTTTGACTTTGAGAGTCTGCCCCAGCTGGATCAGGAGACTGCTCGCTTCAGTAGCCCCAAACAGCTGGAGGAGGAACGACAGCATGCCCAAGGCTGCCAGATCAACAGCAAGCTGGACATCTGTTGGAGCATAATATCCTTACAGAGGTTACTGATTAGATAGGATTGTAGTGTCATAACAATGGAGGTCCTGAAAAAAGTTGTGAGTTATAATCCTCAGTGCCTACACAAGATCATATAGACTTTGCCAATAATACAGCTATAGAATGTTGTTTGTTGACATAATTTATTGCAGTTACATTGCACATCTGTGTTTTTTTTAAATAGAAGCCCTCTGGTCAGCATTAAACCTGTTTGCATGAACTGACAGATGGAAAACCAAATGTGCAAAGGTTTTCTGCTTTCAGACTCTAAAGGTAAATTTTACTGTTGTGTGATGCAAATTTAAGTTGGTTTCCAATGAATTTTTAATGAGTAAATATATCATATATAGAAACAACCATGAATCTATTAAATGTTAGATAATTATTCTACTAATTTTATGGGAAAATAATGACTTTATTAACATAGTGCTAACAGAAAAGTCTACAAACATCCAATTGTATCTGTCCATCCAAAAAAGCATGGGTTACACCGATTTTGTCTGGATGCTAAATGCTTTCCTTTCCCCAGCTGCCTTCTCCAGCTGGGGAAAGGAAAGTATAAGCATCCAAACTGGTTATATTGAGATGTTCCCAAGCTAAACCAGGCTTACTAATGGCCTGATATTTTCAATGCTAAATTGTAGTTTTATTCAGAATTTTTTGTGATTTAAGTGGATAAACATAAATGTTATAACTCTTAGACCCCCTAAATTGCTTTTAATAAAACTCCCAAACACAATAAAAATAGGGATAGTTTTATCAGAGGGGTATTTATTTTTCTGTATCTGTTTTCTCACAAACTAACATCTTGGTGGGGAGGGGGGAACGTATGAAAACCATCTGCTTCATAAAATCTGTTTTACTTCCATAAATCTTCATTAAGTCCATATGTTTCAATTACCTTCCTAGCACCCTGCCAACCATGCTCTGGCATAATACAGACTATGTATAAGCTTGGTGCATTCTTTTTTACCTTCATTTTGAAATTGTACTTCCACAACTTGATAAACCTTTTCTGAAAACAGGGCAAGATTTCTAAGAAGTTTGTTGCTATCTTTACAAGAACCACAGAAGCGTTGTGGTCGTTTAGTGTTACAACCAATGTCAGAATAATACTCACATTTACATTTTCAGACAGTGTAAACCTGTTCAACTCCATAGCTGTTCCAGCAGCTATGGTGACAGGTCTGAGTGTGCTTTACATGCTCAGCTACAAGATTCATCCATAGTGTCTCATCTCAGCTGCGTTCTAAGCAACCTCAGTGAGGCCATAAAAACGTTTCTCTGCCAGAAAACATTGGATCACTCCCTCCAGAGAAGCCCCCCAAGCATCTTGGTTATGACTAATGGAGCAGGAGGTAGTTGGACAGATAGGGGCCTCGTCTCCAGTAATGTGGCACAGCTCCAATCTGTTGCGGTTGTTCCACAATAAGAGTCTAGTTTTGGCTATGAATACCTATAATAATTGCTTAGGGCATTTACTAATAATTTAATAATTACTTAGGGCAATTATCAATAAAACTAGTAATTTAGATCAAAATTACTAAGTTGGGGCACCACTTGATCATCAAGAAAATAGCCAGTCTTAGTTATTGGTTATAAATACCTGCCTGATAAGGCTTAGGTTTTAAAATAATAGATAAAGGCATAAGTCTGGCACTGGCTTTATTTGAAGAGCAAGATACTACACATGTGTATAGAATAAATACAAACAACTTTTCTTCTATATATATAAGAGGTTATAAACAAAAAGAATTCAACCTTACAGTTAAACAATCGACAGTCTCACTATGCTAGTAACACTCAATGAGAACTACTAAAAAAAGATAAAACAATGATGAAACTAAAACTGATAAAATTAAAAAGAGTAACAATATAAAAATAGATAGAAATAGAACCAATAAAATTGTGTTATGAACTGTGAATATTGAGAAACCATATTTATTTCATGAGGAACTTGGAGTTAATTTGTTAACAAATTCAGATTCATTTACACCAAAATGTGCTGTTTATTCTTCATACAGCTACACCAGAAATATGTAGCGAATAAAACATGAAATAACACAGAATGATCTACAGCTATATCACAGTCCAGGGTGGATATGTATGCTAAAAGACCAAAGATTTTATTAAAGAGTTTTGTTGGTGAGGCCAATTAGCGCTAAATTGGAATAGAATAGAATAGAATAGAAACATACTTTATTGTCCCACAAAGGGGAAATTCAGGTAACAGCAGCAACAGATGTAAAGTTTCACACAAAAAGTTCTTAAAGTGTAAAATTAAAAAAGGAATAACAACAACAACAACAAAAATAATAATAATAATAATAATAATAATAATAATATACTGTACAAGACTAGCAGAAAATACTGTCCAGTTATTCGAAGTAGGCGTATCAGACTCACGATCCTAGTGCTGTGCAACTGAGTCAGATCACTTTTTCCAAGAATGTACATAATGTGCATGTGTATTGAACATTGAAGAACGATACAGACTATTTGCAATACAGTATGTCAGTGCAGAAAACAGATGTGCAGTAACAGCAGAAATATAATTTTAAAAATGAGTAAGAACAGACTAGAAGATTGTGCAAATGCGAGTATGGATATAAACACTTATTGATTCTGTTGGGAGCAGTGATGGTTATAGAGTCTAACAGATGCTGGGAGGAAGGATCTCCTATAACACTTCTTTGAGCATTTGGGATGCAGCAGTCTGTCACTGACGGAGCTCTCCAGCTCAGCAACAGCTTCATGCATGGGGTGGGAGATGTTGTCCATCAGTGATGCTATTTTAGCTGGAGTCCTTCAATCTCCCACCACCTGTTGAGTCGAGGGAGCATCCTAGCAGAGCTGGCCTTCCTGATGAACTTATCTAACCGCTTTCTCTCAGCTGTAGAGAAACTGCTGCTCCAACAGACAACACCATAGAAGATGGCTGATGCTACTACAGAGTTAAAGAATGTCTATAAGAGCTCTCCCTGCACTCCAAAAGACCTCAGTCAGGTAGAGTCTGCTCTGACCCTTCCTGTAAAGTATATCAGTGTTGTGAGTCCAGTCCAATTTAATGTTCAGTTGAACACCCAGGTACTTATAAGAGTCAACAATCTCAGTGTTCACTCCCTGGATGTTCACTGTGTCAGGGAGTTGGGTCTGTCTGTGGAAGTCGACCACCAGCTCCTTGGTTTTTGCGGCATTAATCAGGAGGTGGTTTCTCTGGCACCAGCCCACAAACTCCTGAGTCCACTATCTGTACTCTGTCTCGTTCTCACCTGTGATTAGGCTGACTATGGCAGAGTCATCAGTGAACTTTTTTAGATGCCAGCGTGGGGATTTAATGGAGAAGTCTGCAGTGTACAAGGTGAAGAGGAACAGTGCCAGCACAGTTCCTTGAGGGGTCCCTGTACTTTAGACCAACCTGTTGGAGACACTGCCCTGTGTCCTCACATACTGTGGGTGGCCAGTGAGATAGTCCAGTATCCACTGGGACATGTGGTGGTCCACTCCTGACAGCTCCTGCTTGTCCCTCAGAAGTCCTGGCTGAATGGTGTTGAAAGCACTGGAGAAATCACACAACATGATCCTCATAGTGCTTCCAGGTTTCTCCAGGTGTGTTGAAGCTTAGCGCAGGAGGTCGATGATGGTGTCATCCACCCCGATCTACCTCAGGCTGGTAGGCGAACTGCAGCAGACCCAATGAAGACCTCACCAGGGGGCATAGATGTTTGAGGACCGGCCTCTCGAGGGTCTTCATCAGATGTGATGTCAGGGCTACTGGCCTGTAACTGCTGTGGTCCTTTGGATGTTTGGTCTTTGGTACTGGTACCACACAGGAGGTATGTATCCCATTATGCCACACAGTTGATCTGCACAGCACCTCAGAAGCCTGGAGCTGATGCCATCTGGACCTGCATCCTTTTGCACCTTGATCTTTCACAGCTCGTTCCTCACCTGAAGTGATGAAAGGGACAAGATGGAGGTGGGGAAGGAGGGCTATGTGATGGAGTCCTCTGAAGTGAAGGGGGTGGATGAGAGCTGAGAGGTGTGAAGTCCTGAGAAGAAGAACTGACAGTCGTTACAGATGATGGGGGTAATATCAGAGGTACTGGGCTGGGGGAGGGGTGGGTGACTTGTCAAACCTGTTAAAGAACTGGTTCAAGTTATTCAAGTTATTCACCCACCCTAAGTCTCCTTTGGTTAATGGCCTGATATTGAATTCAGACTTCTCAAAACCCCACTGATGTTGTTCTGCTGCAGCTGATCCTCAATCTTTTTCCTGTAGATGTTTTTTCCATCCCTAATTTTCCTTCTCAGTTCTTTCTACAGAGCTCTCAGCTCCTCCTTGTTTCCTGATTTAAAGGCTCTCTTCTTCTCCTTCAGGAGAGCCTTTATTTCAGGGTTGATCCAGGGCTTGTTACTGGAGAAACACCGTACTGTCCTGATGGGCACAGTATTGTCGATACAGAAGTTGATATAGTCCGTGATGCAGTCTGTGATGCTATTGATGTCCTCTCCATGAGGATCACAGAACTCTTCCCACACAGTGGAGCTGAAGCAGTCCCTCAGAGCTTCTTCAGTCTCTTCAGTCCATTTCTTTACTGTGCATGTCACAGCTGGTTCTCTGTGTACCAGGGGTTAATAAGCAAGGCTGGAGATGAACCAGGTTGTGATCAGAGCCCCCCAGGGGAGGCAGAGGTGATGAACTGTATACCTCCTTGGTGTCAGCATAGAGTAGACCCAGAGTATTGTTATTTCTGGTGTGACAGGTGACATACTGATTGAAGGTTGGCAGAGTGGAGGACAGGGAGACATGATTAAAGTCCCCGGAGATCAGAAAGAGAGCCTGTGGGTGCTGTGTTTGAAGTCTGCTGGTGGTCATGTGGAGGACATCGCAGGCTGCAGCAGAGTTAGCAGAGGGCGGGACATACACAGTTATCACGACAATGTGTGAAAACTCCCTTGGAATATAATAAGGCCTCATACTAACAGCTAGCAGTTCAATGTCCTTACTTCAGAGCATCCGTTTTATGGTTAAATGTCCAGAGTTACACACCATGTATCATTCACAAACACAGCCAGACTCCTTCCTTTCTTCTTACCGCTCTCCTTTGTTCTGTCAGTATGGAGTAAATGAAAGCCCTCCATGTTTATATGACTCCAGAGTTAGCACTGTTAGCCATGTCTCAGTCAGGCATATGAGGCTGGCCTTCCAGTAACTCCTCAAATGGCACGTTAGAGCTGCTAGCTCATCCACTTTGTTGGGAAGAGATGTTACGTTTCCCATGATGATGGACGGAATGACGGATCTGTACCTTCTGCCCTGGTTGTGACACCCGATGGCCGCGCATGTTCCACGTTTCTTCCTTCTCAGCTGGCGGGGAATTTCAGGTCACTCAGTGGGAGGCAGTACAGTGGAGCTACTGAAGGCAAGCAGTTGATCCCTGGTGTAAACAATGGACGCATGGCCTCTCACACCTTCTCTGAACCAAAAGAAAGTAAAAAACGACAATAAAAACAGAGCTGTCCAGACAAAAGTCAGCCCCACTGTGAAAAAAACCCAGTGGTGAATTGAGAAATACAAAAACACATAAAAAATATGATAAAATCAAGAAAAACTAAGGAGTTGGAGGTGAGCTGCTGAAACTGGCTGCCAGTTCACATGGCGCTGAAAGTATAACCTAGAATTAGTTTAGACAACTTGACAGGCTCGGTATGTATATTAAACATTTCACGATGCCAAAAGACAGAACTTTATTTTGAGGAAGTAATGTCTTATTAATTTTTGACTGAATTAGAAACAGGGGCATGACTATGGGTGGGCCTGGGTGGGCCCTGACCTGATTTATTCAGTTTGCTTAGTGCCAGTGACCCTACATCTAAAGCTGTACACCCTCTCTACACTTTCCTCTTAATTTGTCTTTTGCACTGGTTGTTGCTGTGGTGAATGACCTCAAGTCATCTACTGTAAGTACCACTAGTCGTCCTCATTGATTCGCTTGATGCCCCCTGATTCACATGGCTGTATTCTACACTTAGCATCCCCTTGGATCTAAAAAGATCTTCTTCTAAGCTTCCCCAGACAGACAGTTACCAAACCAGTTTCAGTGGATTAAAACCACACACTTCATATTATCATCAACTCCAGTCTTGATCCAGACATTTCCTTCAAGTGCAAACATTTATCTGTTTGGAATGGCAACTCAGCTGTCTGGAATCATTGAAACAGCATAATGTAAATTCTGCTTCAGGCTGGGTTTCACTTCATAACATGGAAAAAACAAAACAAATGAGAGATTTGATTACGCTGCCTATACTAGTACTCTGAGGCACTCGCTTGGCCTTTAGCAAAGTAAAGTCTAATTGAAACTGTAATTTATGAGTTCTCCAACACAATATTGCTCCTATTATGGGGATTTTTTTTCAGTTGTAATTTTTCATAGCAAAAAGGTTTGCCATATACCGTTCTTTTCTGGCACTAAGAAATTTACATTGGATGACATGAGATGGTATTTGTATCTGTTCATGGTCTCCTTGTGGAGGTCACACTGTGAAATAACAACATGGATGTTCATTTCTCTCTCTTTAGCTGACCTAATCTGGTACTAAAGATCTGCTTCACAGTTAGTTATTGTTGAACCTCCCTGTAAAGTTGTCACAGCCAGAATAATACTTGCAGTTTGTCTTAAATACTGCAGCCAGACGGAAGCAGCAGCGTGTAAGCTTGACCTAAGTGAACACCATTGGAGTGTTTGGATTTGTTTCAGAGTCCTCAGATCACCTTCTAGGCTCTGTGCTCAGCTGCACTCCTTCATCTTGGTCTATTTGTTTTATTTTTTAACTTAGATGTCAAGATCTTCCTCTCTGTTTAACTGTCTTGGCTCTTCTACTCCCTTATGTGTCTGTATGAGTCAGAACTCTTGGTTGTAGCACAACTAATGATCTGAAAACCTAAGTCTGTTGTGTCGACCCTAAGTAGACAACAAAAAAAAATCTGTATACTGAGAGACAGATATTAGGCTGCTTTACTTTTAAACAGCTAAACATATAAACCCGACAGGGTTTCTCGAAGGTCTTATGATGATTTTCTGCTTACAGGTGATGAAAACATAAACTTTTAAATTAGAATATTACAGTAGATAAAAAGAAAAACATTTTTACTCCAGAGATGATTTTTGTGGGTTTAATGAAAAGTATCCTTAAAACCTGCTCAAAGGTTGTTATTTCTGAAAGTTACATTTGGAAATAATTAACCTAATCAGAATGTTCTGATTTATGTAATAAGACTGAACAATATTCATATTTTTTTTTATTAAAACATGCCAATATTTTCCTTACTAAATCTTAAATTAGATTGTGGTGTCCCAACTTTGAAGGTTTAGATATTCGTTGATTCATCCATAAGAACTTGCTTGTTTTGTGACTTGTAGTTTTGATAGAGAATGACGTTTCATAAAACTGGAAGAAACAAGGCTTTGGCAGGTGGGGTTGTAATGATACATGCAACTCCTAAGACAAGAAAATACAGGGTTTACAAGAACAAGACTTGAGATTTTTGCAATATTCATGGGAAAATTGCAGTTTGTGAGAAAAAGAGCTGTTGCTGTAAAACTTTTAAAGGGTAAGTATTATGTGTTTTCCAGGCACTTGGAATCATTTTATAGCACAATCAAGTAACCTGTTACCTCCCGTTGTTAAAAAATGCTGTGTATATCAACTATGTCTTAAAAGAAATTTGACTTCATAATTTAAGACCTTGAAATGGGGCCTCTGTCTCTTTAAGAAAGTCCTACTCTTTCTGAAACTTCACCTTCAGGAAGTCATTGCAACAGCTAACCCTTTAACAATGTTTTTACCAGTGTTGCACTGAGAAATAGCTAGTATAATGAGCTCAATAAGTGCGCAGTTCCACCAGGTGTTTGCTAATTCCTGCTGGGTCATCTGGAGGAGCTGAGTGGGGAAGTTGTGGGGGAGGGGTGCTGTGTGAGGCGGAAGCTTGGAAACTGCAACTCTAAGGAGGAGCTGGGTCTCAAAGGTGGTGCTAGGTCCATCCAACTGAATGGTTAGCACAGGAGATTAAAGGATTTCTCAAACATGCATAAAAGAACCAAGGCAACACTCCAGGTATGTTTTTGATGAGGGAATAGCATTATAAAATGATATACAGCTCAAAAAAGTTGATTTTACATTATACTGCTCCTTTAACAGAGATGCACTGATAAGGTGACATTTTGAACTGTCTTTAGCATCTTACATTAGCAAGTACCAATAAATCTCTTCTGTACACACCTATTTTGTGTGTATTCCATGAGAAAATAGAACCTTTAACTCTTAGATTTCCAAAAGGCTGCCAACACTTGGAAATCAAGCGTGTTCCATAACAGAACATTGCTGTAATTCATTCAGCCTCCCTGTTATCATTCAAAATCTCCCTCCCTCTCACTCTCTCACAGCCTAAAGTTTCTGCAGATACGTCTCGACATGTAGTAATTACAGTTTTATTTTGAATTTTTAAACGCCCCACTGATGGTGATTAAGGCAGATATTTAGTAAAACATCCAATTATTTGAGTTTCCCATTATCCCCATGCCATTTAAGATTGTCTTGCTAAAAAACCACCCAATTCCACTCACACTTTTTTTTTTCTTCACTGCACGGTTATTGATTCCCCCCCATTGCTCTACAAGTGATTAGCTATTATACAAAATTAACGGAGGGATGATGCTGAACAATGGAACTCGGTACAAAACACAAATCTTCACTCGTGTGTAAATAAGACTCTTAGGATACAGTAGTTATACTGAATGCTAATGCCATTTCGCTCTGTAATTTGCATCAGAAGAATTAGATGTTCATAATATCAATGATCTAAATGGCTACTCCTCACTAAGCTCAGATCCAAGTGTAAACTGTAACATGACATGCTCATGAGTCAGTCCTTTATGTTTTGATAGCAACCCAGAAGAGGCAGAGCCTTCCAGCACATCCCATCTGTTTGTCGATATCTCCTTGTCTTTTCCTCACTGGGCACATTGTACTCTCCCCTAAAAGGTTAATAGACACAGGTCCTTCATGCTTAACCTATTATTCCAAATGTCAGCTGTGTAAATGATTAGCACTGTCCTTATCATCACACATTATCTGGGTAATTGCTCCCTGACAGCCGTATTTGTTTTGATGCAGTATTCATGCGTTGATAGCCCTCCCTGCGATCAGTTCAACAGTGTGTTCATTGCAATGTACTCTCTCTGGAAAATACTCCATGTAAAGACTATTTCATACTTGTATTTTAGTAATACTACTACTCTCAGTGAACCTGGATTTCTCATTTATTAATAACTGGTAAGATGACATAGAAAAGATGCGCTACAAACCAAAGCATATTTCTAAAGAAACCTAAGATTTTCGGGAGAATCGTGACAAAGCATTGCTCTTTTTACTGAAGACAAAGTAAAAGTTTCCAAGTGAAGACAGTAGTTCAGAAAGCAGGCAAAACATTTATATACATTTGACCATAGTCTTTATGATGGTGCTTCATATTAGCAGGTTATAATTATTACAGTGCCTTGAAAAAGTTTTCATTCCCCTTGAATTTGTTCATACATTCTGTTGCATCACAGTATCAAAGTTAAATGTACTTTACAGGGATTTTTGGTAATAGACCAACACAAAGTAGTGTATATTAATGAAGTCAATAAAACATTGTGCTTGAATGTCTAACAAGTGTGGCATGCATCTGTGTCAATACTTTTTAGAACCACCTTTTACTGCATGTCTTTATCTTTTTAGTATCCCTTTCTAACATCTAGCTCAAACACAGTCACATTTTATGGAGCATGGGTATGTTGGGATTTATGTCTGAGCAATTACTGGGCAATTTTAACACACCATGATCCAAGCCATTTCTTGTAGCTCTGACTGTATGTTCATTGTTGTGAACCTCCGCCCCAGATAATCTGCCTCTCACATGTTATCATCCAGGACTGCTCTGTATTTAGCCCCATTCAATTTCCTTTAACTCTGATCACTTTCCCTGTCCCTGCTGAAGAAAATAAATACAGAGCATGATGCTACCTACACCATATTTCACCATTCTGTGGGAATTCAAGGTGATTTGTTATTATTTTCTCCCTGGATGTTGGTTAAAAAGTTCAATATTGGTCTCATCTCACAAGATCACCTCCTTCCACATGTAGTGCTTCAAAAAGATTGTGGCAAATTGCAAACTGGACTTCTCGTGGCTTTCTTTTAATACTAGCTATCGTCTTGACAGTTTTTCATAATTTCCTAACTTTAAAAATAAAAAACCCCTTCTCCGTGGCTACAACCTGTTCTTTTTAAGTCCCCATCCAGATTCGTCTCCATTTGTAGAGCCTACATAGTTCCTCCCCATTTTGTGGAACCACCTGAGGGGTAGTACTAGCTGGGCCAAGTCGAGTATTGCACGTCAACGATTTGATTGGCAACAGGCTGCATTCCTTGAGTGGCCCATGGATTTACATCAATGGATGAGCAAAGGCAGTACTTGTGGAAGAGTGCGAACAGTGTCAGCTGGACGGGGCAATGCGCAGAGAGCAGATATACCGAGAGATTTTGGAGAAACTTCCTGGCCAAGGGTACACACACAAAATGACCTCATCAGAGTGCCAACCAAAGCTCCTATGCGCTCATGTTCTCACATTCCCACCCCACGTTCCTGGCCATTTACTCAGCTGGATTTATACTAACATTAAAGTGGAAAAAAACCCTCTCACTTTTATTTACTAATTATGTGACTTTCAAAGGCAATTGGAACTACTACATTTTATTTGTGGTGTCAGAGTAGAAATATATTTTGTTGTCTCACCTTTGAGAATTTTGGATGTACCAGCAGCAAGCTACAGAAAAAATAGAATTAGAGAACAGAGTTGAATACAGATGCAAACCACACAGTTATTTGGAAAACAATATGTCCTTTTCCCTCCACAGCACAATTACCATTACTTTGTGCTGGTGGCTTACATATAATCTTGAGAAAATATATTTAGATTTATTTGTGCTGAACAAGTTGGTGAAAAGGTTCTAGAGGCGTTAATGCATTTTCAAGGCAGTGTTCTTTACCTGTAATAACTTTTCAGCACTGAATTTATTATCTCAGGCTCAGAGTGTTCTAAGTGTACATAAACTAAGTTTCGTAGGTTTGTTACAGTTTCCCCCTGTTAATTCTACATTTCTGTCTTTACACAATGGGCTGTATGAAAATAATTCTAATAATTGTAGCGTTTTGAATGTTTAGTAATTACTAATAACCACAAATAGCTTGTTTTGCTGTTGCCCTTAACAATATCCACCCATCTCTTCAACGCCATGGAGAGGCCAGTGTGGAGGGAGCCCTCAACCAGCTGGTCCTGGAGCACTTGCAGCTCGCTCCTTTGCAGTGGGGTAAGTTCCTCAGAAATTTACCTGTGAGGTTATGAGGAGTGATTAACCACTGAGACTCCAGTCTCAACAAGTCGAACTAAGTCAAAATGCAATGTGGTGTCTGTGAAAAAACGGCAAATGTTCTGTGGCCATTTCTTCACCTATCAATTAGCAGCCAAGCCACCATCGTCTCTAGCCATGTTTTTATCTGCATTTATAATTGGCTCTGGGCTATTTTGGAGAAGTGTAGACAGCAGCTTGGGGAATGTGTGAATCACTGAGGACTCAGAAATTGTACGAGCCCTCTTTGGTCTCACCATCTGTGATCATCGTCTGAAATCATTTTTGATTTATTGCGGGTGTTTGTTTTTTGAGATCGTTGTCTTCTCTTTGGTCACTGCCAGCATTTGGATTTGTCACCCGGGGCTGCCCTGATTTAGCAGAAAAAAAAGAAAAGAAGCAATCTGCAACATCAACGAATCATGTGTGCAAATGATTAGAACAGGGCAAGGCAGAAATAGGGCTGGAGCATGGCAAAAATGACTAGAGATGCACCGATCACAGTTTTGTTGCCGCTTTCCAGATCTCTGGCATCAGCAGGTTGACACATTTTATCAAGTGTAGACCAGTTAATGAGAACTGTTAGTTTTAAGACATGTTCGTATTTGTTTCGGCTGTAAAATTACTTAAAACAGGGGTCTTCTAATATTTAAAAACAGACAAAATGATTACAAAGTGGACATTTTTAAACTGGTATCTGCTGAAACTCTTGCTCTGTCTGAACTCATTGATACTATAATGGCTAACTCTGATACTTCCTCAATCAGTAACAACTTCCACATGGAAGATATAACCTGGTTTTAAAAAGATTGGATTTCCTTGAGTTTCTGACCGGCCCGTCACCGATCAGGCCTCAAACTGGAAATCTTCTGATTCTGGTCACCAGCTGACTTATTTGTGCATCTCTGCAGTTGACAACATTATTTTATGATGCTGTTGTTTGTGATTTGTACTAGCTCAGTGCAGGGATTTGCAGCCGCTGCTGTTTAAGGAGATCTATATTTCTGGTCTGTAAAAGGAACTGTGCATTAAGTTGTAGGATGTTGTTCATTGCAAACCCATTAATTTGTTTCAGCCCATTAGGATGCCTTTATCGATGCTGCCAAGACCATCACAAGCTCCATTATGGATGCAGTTCAATCATTTCTCCCTTGTGAGAAATCGTTAGACCAATTGGAAACTTTTAATGCAACTGTTGCTTTGTGAGAGTTTCTCTGACAGAGCTCCTGTAGGCCAGTTTAATTCACCTTCTAGGAATTGAATTGTAGTTTTCTGTAGTTTATCTTATGTTTATAACAGTTTCTATTCTAATTTATTTTGTCTTGGCATGGATTGAGATGTCACAGTTACCTTTAAAGTCTACTGTTTTACATTTTACGATTGGAATGCTTGAGTCTGACCACAGCAGCTATTAAAAAGGTTTTTGAATCCCTTATAAAGGTGTTTCATTAAATCTCTCCATCTTTTAAGGCGTTCAATGTCCATGTGGTTGCTGGTCATTTCGTCACTTCACCATTTCGTATCATTGCAGTTTTTGTTGTTTCAAATGAAATTTTCTTTTCAGTACAATTCCTACTGACCATGTGTGAATTCATGTATGGCAATGTTATATTATCTGCATTGACCACCAGTGATTAAAATATATATTTTAATAATAAACACAATGGAAAAAAATTACTCTGGATATTATCTACTAGCCACTTGTAGTTTGATCAGGGGTCATAATCTGTCTTATTTCCCTGTCCTTCCTAAAGCATTCACACAGCATGATGCCACCAACACCATGTTTCACTGTGTGAATGGTGTGTTTAGGGGGATACTGTATTAGTATTAGAATTAACAAAATAGTTATTTGATTAATTCTTGGAGAACACTTGCTAATATTCAGTTATAATTAAAGGTACTTGGCAAGTAAATAGAGTGTAATTAATAATTAAAATACATAAAATTATACACTTAGAAATGTATCATGGACATAAATGGAGAATGTATTAAAGAATATAGAGGTAAGAGACAAGAGCAGAGCATAAAAAATTTAAAGATAAGTAATAAATTACAATAAAATCTGGCAAATAAACCTTTAAAACTTTTTTATTGCTTAAGCTCTTTGGTCTTTGTTTGACAGTTATATTATTTCTCCTTCTGGAGTTACTTTGATAAGCATTGAAATAATTAGACCCGATAAAACTAACAGAATTTTTTTTGAGGAAATGACATTAAAAAACATTAACTGGATTATAGGGGTCTGTTTTAGGCTCATACCTTCTTACTGTTTCTGACAGAAGCCACACTAGGAGGCCATGTCTACACTTACATTAGAGCCATTTTAAAATCAATTCTGTCTAATAAATAATGTAAAGATCTTAAAAATAGGTGTAACCCATGGTCTTTTTTCAGTGTTCCAGGCCCGCTACAATTTTGCTTATAAACTATATTCTTAGGTAGACTTTTCAGAACTATGTACCTAAAAATATCTAAAACTCAATGTTGATTAGGGTGATATGCATACATAAGTGTAGGTCTGAGGTCTCGCATAAATTATTGACAAGGACACGGGCTGCGTTCTTCACACATGGGTTGAACACTAGCAATGCATGAGCACATGCTGCATAAAAAAAAAAAAAAAAAAAAAAACAAAAACTCAACTTTTTTTCTAAAGGAAATCCAGTATGACACTAAATGAAGTTGCCAAGTCTATGGTAAATTTAGAGTGGCTGTTTTCTTCTGAGATTTACTTAGAGCTGACTGCTTCAAGTCCTAAAGAGGGCTGACACCATATCTGCACATATATATAAAAAAACAAACAAACAAACAAACAAAAAAAAAACACACATATATATATATATATATATATATATATATATATATATATGTGTGTGTGTGTGTGTGTGTGTGTAGGAACAGCTAAGATGCTGCGAAGAACCCTCAAGCTCCCAGGCCTCTGGTGGAGGACCCGAGTTTGAGAGGAAGCGCTACACACTCCGCCCTGGGAAGCGGGGTTGGGCAAGAGAGTTTAATATATATATATATATATATATATATATATATATATATATATATATATATATATATATAGATATATATAGATATATATATAGATATATATATATATGTAAGACAAGCAACCATATTCATATTTTTTAAATATTTAAATCAGGTAGAAAGGGATGTCCAGCCATCATGCCATTCAAGAACGTGACTGGTTCCCCAGCTAAGAGATGCACATGTTTTGGTGTAAAATGTACCTGTCAGCTCTGGAGCAAAATCCATCCATTTTCTTCCGCTTATCCGGAGTCGGGTCGCAGGGGCAGCAGCTTAAGCAGGGAGACCCACACTTCTATCTCCCTCACCATTTGGGCCAGGCCCTCAGGGGGAATCTCAAGGTGTTCCCAGGCCAGCCAAGAAACGTAGTCCTCCAGCATGTCATGGGTCTTCCTCTGGGTCTCCTCCTGGTGGGACGTACCCAGTAGAACACCTCACAAGGGAGGTGTCTGGGAAGCATCCTAATCAGATGCCCGAACTGCCTCAACTGGCTCCTCTAGACATAGAGAAGCAGTGGATCTACTCTGAATTTCCTCTGAGATGACCGAGCTTCTCCCCATAACTCTAAGGGAGAACCAGACACCTGCGAAGGAAATTCATTTTGGCCGTTTGTATCCATGATCTCGTTCTTTCTGTCATGATCCAAAAGCTCAGGACCATAGATGAGAGTGGGAACGTAGATCGACCCTTAAATCGAGAGCTTTGCTTTTTGACTTAGCTCACTGTTTACCACGAATGGACCAGTACAGCGCCTGCAACACTGCTGACGCAGCACCAATCCACCTATCGATCTCCCGCTCCATTTTTCCCTCATTCGTGAACAAGACCCCAAGATACTTGAACTCTTCCACATGGGGCAAAATATTGCAGAACTAAATACATTTACATAAAAATATCAAAATTCACACAGAAACATAAAGATAGAACCCTAAATAACCTATTTAGGCAGTTTATTAGCAAAAAAAGTTGATTTGGGGGTTAGTTACACTTTAAAATCTCTGAATTAGATAATTTGTTGTCTAGTCTTTTCTCACTCAGTGACATCAATATATAATATATAATACCTTACTTATAAATAACTTAGTTCTTGAAGAATGAACAGCTGCACCAAAGCATCAAGAACATTAGTCATAATAGAATACAACTCCTAGTCATCAAAAATAAAGACGAATCCCGGATGAGCCCCCATTGTTCTTAAACATCTAGCTGAACGAAAAAGTCAGTGACACAAGAACCACAAGCTTCACTTAGAGAGTTTATTGGTTAAGATGTATTTTTGTGTGTATACCACACAAAAGTTGTTTCCTGAAGTCCAGAGGAAAAGGATATTAAAGGCTTTTCCTTTGTCCTGTAGTGTATCGAGACTGTCTTTCATTAGTTGACCTCACTTTGCAACACTCGTACAAACACAGAAACTCTGCCAGGCCTATAGCAGGATAACTGAACATGTGAAAATTATAATGAAATGTATATATTTTAAGATATGGTTTGTTTATGTAAAGACCCACTGGTAACACTCAAATCAATGAAAGAGCATAAAATGTAAAACCAAAGGGACAATAATGGTCCTATAAAAATATGGTTGCAATAAACTTTATTGAAGCAAAGTATTTGATGAGTAAAAAGCTAGACTGCTTTCTCATTCAGACATGTTGTGCCTCAGGGTGGATTTAAAAGAAAGGTGCTCTGACATCTCTGTCTGGGATCAGCCAATTATGCAGCATGAGAAACTTGATGCCTTGTGATTTGTCTCTGCAGAAACCCATATGAATATTTAATCCTTCAGTTTCCACTTTTTGGGAACATGGAAAGTGTCACAGCCAGTTTTATGGTCTTGTGTTTGTTTACAAGCTCATTATTATTGCAGAATCTGAGAAAAGAAGAGACCATTAGTAAAATATATATATATATATATATATATATATATATATATATATATATATATATATATATATATATATATATATATACCTTAGAGGGATCAGCTCTATACTCACATCAGTGAGGCTGTAGTAAAATAGGATCATGTGTGATGAATTTCTATGCAGACCTACAAATGAAAAAATGAGGTATTTTTTATTAGTGACTTATCCTACTGGTCAGAGCATATTTGAGAATTCAAAGCATCGAAATACAATAAAGTGTTTTAGTTTTATGCACTTTAACAAACTTAAAAAAAAAAAAAAAACTGAAGTTGGATGCAAATGTTTGAATGTATTTCTGACTTTCTACACAGGGTCAGAATTACACATCTTGGCTCAGATATTTACATACACCCTCACTGATTTAAGGTGAACCTTCCCATAGCAAGTTACACCTCAACCACAAACGTTTTTGCAAAAACAACAAGCTACAGCAATAATTCTGGATTGATATTTGGGATAGTTTGGAAAGTTCATTTAACTTGGTTGGTTTCCTGGCACAGATCAGGTTTTTAGTCAAAGTCCTCAAATTTTCCAGTTTGGATGTGTGTTGATATTCTTGCCCTTTTGAAACACCCAGTTGTGTCCAAGCATCAGCTGTTTAGCTGTTGCTGGAGGTGAACTTACATAATTTGGAGGTAGTCCTCCTTTAGAGTTATTATAAACACCTTGTGAAAAGCACCAGTAGAACTGGCGGTGAAACAGTCCCTCAGCACTCAGCATGATGCTGGCACCCCATGCATAAACATTTATACAGTGTTTGTACAGCTTCACCTTCAGTCATTCTGAAATACTTTTCGTCATTGTGGCCAAGAAGAATCAATCTTTTGACACATCTGACCAAAGAAACTTGGGTTGTCCATGTGAGCAGCTGCAAATTTCAGTGGAGTTTGAATTTGTTTATTTTGAACCAGGAGCTTCTTTCTTTCTTCATGCGTTAATGAAGCACTGGTTTCACCCTGGGCTGTTGCTCCAGCAGTTTTCTGTTAATATCAGACTGGTGCCTTGGTTGTTTCTTGGTCGCTCCTAACCAGTTTACTTTTAATTGAGGGTAACCATTGTGATCTTCTTCCCTCTTATAAATCTACTATATTCCTTCTTACATCATTAGTTGTTTTTAGTACAGGTTTATGCATGTGAAAAATCCTTTTTATCCACGCATTAAAAAATCAGACTGAAGTCAATCATCACTGTTAAAGAGGAGGTTCATATTGCTTTGCCTTGTCAGGTTAAGACATTCTAGATTGTTAAGCACAAATATATAGAGCAGGGCTCTAGAGTGCAGCCAATTTGGTTACAAATTTGACTTAATTTCTCAGTGGTGCACATAAAACAAAATCTGAGGTTGTGCTGGTGCAACCAGTCTTTTTAGGGCGGGAACCCTTCCTCTGATTGGTTGTGGTCCAGTTGTTCATGTTCGTGTCTACGTTGTGTGTTGTAGTCAGACAGAGAGAGGTGAATAGGCTAGGCTAGTCAAAAAAACAGAATGGATGCAGCGTGGATGAAGAGAACATATAGAAAAGTTGAGGCCTGAGCAATCTGAAAATCATGAGCAATGCTCTGACATGGAGCCATCAACCTCCCAGGCTGTGTGACGCACTCGAGGGGTTTGCTGGTGTTTTAACTTTTCCGAGTGAGATCAAATATCTGTGTGAACAAACAATAATTTGTTTGGAACGTGCTCCACTCAGTTTTTTCCCTCGTGCACCCATTCATCCTGATGTCTGCGTGTGCAACCCATAATGCACTGTATTTACTATAAAGAGTGTGGGAAGACTATGGTCGGCAATTGTGCGTTTGTGACTGGTTCTGATGCATTTTGAATTGAGGCGCTGAAAAAGCACAGTGCATCTATCACGTCGCGATAAATGCTTTGCCCAGGTGTCCCCTCTCCCCGCTGCCTTTCAAGCAGCAAGTAGCAGCAAAAAGATCCTCAGATGAGGCCTGAGATGATAATCAAGATTAACTTTGCCTCCAATATCACATACGAAGAACTTCCCTTAACTAAGTTCAAGTCTAAAATAATTCTTCATAAGAAAAATGGCTTGAAGTTCATGAAATGTTCAGTTTGAGATGTTCATGTTATGTTTAGGCTTTGTAGTTTCAATTAACTTTTATACACTAATATTTAACTGTTTAAAATGTAATTATCTCAGGTAAATAATTTGCTCTATCTCTCATACAGTCCTAATGAAAAATTCACAACAGGTGGTACTGGTTGCCTTATTTTCCTACCTGGCATTGTGTAAATATCCCATTGATCGTAGCTCCTTAGCTGTCAGGTTGATTAAAGGCAAACTGCACCTCGTGATTGGAGTCGCGATGTCAGCTTAATGGAGTGTTGCTAGATAAACAGTCACCTGACGAATCAACACGTAGCTCTCTGTAGGTGTGACTCCCGTCAGGGCAGGTTAAAAAGTGTGCTGAAGCTGAGCACGAGGGTTGTTTCAAACAGGAAGTGCTCTCAGGCTGTGAATAAATAACTGAGAAAAACTGACTTCATGTTACAGAAAAGGAGAATAGGTTACAACACCAAAATCAAACTCAAAAAGAAAAACTGTTATTTTTTGTGCTTTTCTGTCAAGCTGTCTAAAAAAAGTTGGTTTTGTAGTTTTAAGGAGCAATATCATGGTTTGACAGTATCATGGTAATAAAACAAGAAGCCTAAGGGTCAGTATAAACCTTTTTCAGTGCGCACTACATTTTCACTCCTACATTTTGCCTTTTTAAGCCTTCTTACCACCATAAATAAACAATATCATATTCATGTCCCAAAATTATCAGTATTTTTTTTCTTTGCAGTTAACCATTTTCACGAATTAAGGAGATGGGTATGAAAAGCTAAAATCTCCTTTTCATTTAATGTAATTTTATTTTTTGTGAAAATTCACATTTGTATTACACACTATTTTAATTTATTTTTTGTTCTGATCCCTGTTAATTATGAACAGCCTCCTGATAACAGAAATTTATTGGAGTCATACAAACAAACTTACTTACTGTGGCCTATGAGTACAAAAAAGTAAGGTTGGAAATGACCAAAACTAAGAAAGTGCAAAAATGATTAAAAGCTTGAAATAATCAACAGAGAAAAATAAAATATGAACATAAACTGATTGGTGTTATTGAAAAAGAAAACTGTTAATACTGCTGCTATAATATTAGCACATATCGTTATACAACGGACCCTCGGTATTCACGGGGGTTAGTGACCACAACCGACCATAGGTTTTTTCCAGTCACACACTCAGTAGACTGTATCAAAAGATACAATTTTTTTTATGAAGCAGATATACACAGACATGGAAGGTACAAACAAAATATGAAATGAACATGAGCTAAAATTGAAAGAAAATACAGTGGACTGCGGTTCAGTATTAGCAGATTCGTGTATTCATAGATTTTTTCATAAAGCATATATACTATTAAAAAAAGCAGTTATTAGTATTCGTATTGGAATCTCAAGTAATTGAGGATTTTAGTGATTCATAAGTGGCTGTCGCCTAACCCTCTTGAATACTGGGGGTCAGTTGAGACATTCTAAATGCCCTACTGTTGCTGTTTGATGAGAGTTTTGATTTTAAAACATTGATGCCTTAAAAAGAATCAGTGGTCCCCTACTTTCCAAAGCACATGTTCACTTCCCTTCTTCTAAACCAGAAATATTTCCAAATAGCCCACTTGGTCTTTTCAAAGGAAAGCTTCCTTGAATATTTGCTTAGTTTAATGGATATTTCAAATCTTTAAGTGTATCTTGAGTGGATCATTGGTCCTTTGTATTCATCGCTGGACATATGCAACAGCTCTCCTGCGCCCATGCACAGAAGTAAAAGTAGATACAGTCCTTTATAAGTGTTTGCATTATCACGCATATCATGTTTTAGATCATATAACATATTAGGATAACCTGAATAAATGCAAAAATCAGTTTTCTAATGATGATTTCACTTAAGGGAAAAAAGCTATCCAAAGTTATTGCCCCCGAAATGTGACAGCTGTTTGTGCCACCCTTGGTGGCAAAAACCACCATCAAGTGTTGCCAATAACTGGCAATGAAACCTACATCATTGTGGAAGAATTTGTTTTTAAATTCAGTGAAACTGGAGGGTTTTTTACTTTTTTGCATAAATAACCTATTTATAGAAATGTTATTGCATCTTGATCAGATTTAAATCTGGAGTTTGACTAAGCCAATCCAAAACCAACACAGCAGATCAGACCATCATAATACCGCAATGTTTGTTTTACTTTTTCACCAGATGGAATGGGACACTGTTGGGTTCTTACTGGTCAGCAGGGGTTTTGATCGAATGCCATTTTTGCCAAGTCTCTTTCTTTGCCCTGCATGACTTCAGATGTTGTTCTGGATTCTTCTGTGACCTCCTGGATTATTTGTTGAAGCTCTTTTGGAGTAATTGTGGCATTCTGGTCATTCCAGGGAAGTTTCACCAAAGTTCTTGGTTTTCTCCATTTCTGGAAAATGGCTCTTACTGTGGTTCACTGGAAGCCTTGGGATTGGCTGTGTAATGCTTCCCAGGCTGATAGATGTCAAGTTTTATATGTATGTATGTTGTTTATATAACAAGATTGGTGGATGATGTGTTGCTTTTTGAGATCTTTTAGCTCACTTCCAGACAGGTTCTATTTTAAATGATTTTTTGATTCTGTAGGTCAGACACTAATCAGGCCTGGGTGTGAAATGAACCGAAGATTTTTTAAATCTTAGTTTATTAATTGAGCAGGTGGGTAATTAGCTTTCCACACAGGACCAGGTTGATATGGATATCTTTCCTCTTTAATCAGTAAAATCCTCTGCTTATTTTTGTCTGATATTAAAACTTGAGTGTTAAAAAATTAGCAGAAACAGAGGAAAAAATCTCCAAGGGGACAAATACTTTCCACAGTATGAAAAATGGATGAATAGAAATGTTAAAATGTTAATTTTTCTTAGAAAGCATGAGTTGTTGTTGTCTGCCTTTTTATTGCTGTAGCAAAGCGATGAGGCTGAAAATAGTCAGCTTAGATGTGGACTTTGCTCCCACTTACTTACCCAGGAACGCATTTCAATGGAATACAAATTCAGCCATGAATGGAAAGACAAATGTTTAGCCTGGAAGAGGGATGGAAAGAGAAGGGTGGAGGGGGGGTGGGCTTGCTGTAAAAAGCAGAGATAATTTAATAAGACACCACTTCTGAAGCAACTCACACATTGTCTCCCCTTTCTGCTGTGCACACACACTCACACAAACACACAGAGTTGCTCATTTGGAACATTCTAGGTGGTGGTTTTCTCAACACACACAAGGGACACCTCGTGGAATAATGTGCCTTTAAGCTTTTGTCAGGTGCTGAGTTGCCACGAGTACAGCAACAAATGATGCTGCCAGAACAGCCCAGCCCACCCAATGCTGAAGTCCTG
This sequence comes from Anableps anableps, assembly GCA_014839685.1. Taxonomy (NCBI): domain Eukaryota; kingdom Metazoa; phylum Chordata; class Actinopteri; order Cyprinodontiformes; family Anablepidae; genus Anableps; species Anableps anableps. Next base: position 5,654,282 of record CM026079.1, read on the forward strand.
CTTTGGTGATGATGATTATGAGCGCTGACCTGAGAGAGAGGAGGGGAATGAATGCATGCATGGCTGAGATGACAGAGAAGTGTTTCAACTGCACCTGTAGCTGGTGATATGTCACATCTGTGGGCACATCACTTCCAGCTCCTTCTTCTGTTATCTGCACTGCAGTGATAGCACCTGTGGGAGATGATAGAAAGCCTTTCTAAAGCCCATCTCACTACAGAGCCAGTCCAGTCTTCCACCTGGCTGCTGGGAAAGGAAAACATCCATCAGCAGCGGTGCACCTCCATTACGTGTTATAGATATGGTGAGGATGAATTAAAACACTGTGATGTAATGTATTCCAGACCTGTGCAGCTAAGGGTCCAGGTTTATTTGGAAGTTTTGGTAATTACTACATCAGTTCGAATTTCCTAGAAGTTTCATGTATGTTCAGAATAAGGATTATTCTGTGAACAAATATCCAGGTAGCTTATTAAGGTTTTGATACCTTGGTCATTTAGGCCCCATATTTGGTAGGAGACCTGAGATGATCCAGGACAGGGGGCTGTCCAAGACCCAACCTTTGTCAGGTTAACAGGCAAACTCCAATCACACGTTCCCGCCCTCATGCCCACACATGCAGAGACTCATACCCATACACCAAATGTAAAGACACACAAGAATGGACGCCATACACACACACTCACACTCTCCATACACACTCTATACTCCCAGGTCCAGGTATCGATACCCCAGAAGGGCAACCAGGCCTCAGACACAGGAGGATGGTCCACTTCATTCTGGGGTGAACACACGCAGACTGCCCAAGCCCCCATAGTAGCAGAGCAGTCAGTCAGCCCAGACAAGGCATTCCCTAAACCCAAATGACCCCGGTCCAGACCCTGATTCCCCACCTCAATCCTTTCCCCCATTGACCCCAACTCCATCCAGAGATGGGGCCAAAAAAGTCCACACAATCCAAACAAGCCAGCTATCCAGAGCTTTCCCAGGACAAAACAGTCCCGACCCCCACTGAGCCCCAATCCCAACTCCATGAATCTCTGACCCCCCATGAACCTCAATATGAATTCCCCCATAGGGCATGAGAGCTAACCCTAACCCTAAAAACCCACCTATTTAGAGCTGCCTTTAATTAGGAGTAAGTGGAACATTGATCAGTATTTTTGAATCATATTTGGTTGATGATATTTGGTTGATGATCCTCATGATTTTGATGCATTGATATTTGGTTGATGATTTTGATGATTTTCATGAATATTTGCTTGATGATTTTAATGTATATCTGATTGATGTTTTTATGATTTGAAGCACTTTGAACTGCCTTGCTGCTGAAATGTGCTATAGAAATAAACTTGAACTTAAATAAGCGGTGCACACCCGGGGCAGATGTCTCCCACCATGCCTACCACAAACAGACATACAACATCGCCATTACTGAAATGTCAGCCCAGGGAGAATCAACAAGTCCAGCTCCACTGTCATTACCCAACCAACCCAAAAGCCAGTGATGCTACATCTGAAAAGTGACCCCCCCTGCAGATGGAGCAGCACACCATGGAGCCTACCCGATTGACACTAGCAACCCGAGCCCGTCTGTTCATAAAGAAACACTTGCCCATGCTAACCAGGTACTCGCATCTGAGCCGGCCGACCCACCACCCCAAGTTGAGATCAATCCGCCAGGGCCGGCACAAGATACACTCCACTGCCCTACCAACCTGATCGCAGCCTTAAGCTGCCGCCAGGTGGGAGGCCAGATCCACAGGAAGGAGCATCGCAGGAAGGGAACTGCAGTGGACTAAAGAGCGGCCCACCAATCCCTACCATGAACCTGGAGGTGACCAACCACGAGGGCCACGCGCACACCCCCAGACAACCCGTTTCAGCCGGAACCCAGCTGTTCTTCCCTAATATGTAAATATTTCTAAGCATTATGAGTGGTATACCTGGCTGTTCCAGTGGGCTGACTGAGACCATAGCCCCAACAATATAGCAGATAATGTCTTTATGTTTCACTTGTGTTACTCTACAGAAACCACTACTTAACAAGTGATAATATTCACTCATAAATGCCTGAAAACTTCTCTATTACAATAAATAAATGTAATCTCTAATTTTGCATCAATAGGAATAACTTTTGCTGTTATTTTTTTAATTTAAAAAATGAATAATGCTGTGCATTTTTCTTTTTAGTTTTTAATCAAAACTCAGATGGTGAAATTGTTTTTTTTTTCACTCAAGATTACCATATCTTGAGTCCTATACATTCCCATGTCTTGTCATTTGATTAATTTCTGTATTTTATGAAGGACAATATTTTACTGCATCTCAACCTGTTACTGTACCTGTGTCCCCAAAAAGTTAGCAGATTTCCTTTTCTAGTAGAACATAACCAAAGACATACCCATACATACAAACCCTGCTTCTCCTTGCTCCCATCAGAGTGGCAATAGGTTTAAATTTGCAGCAACAGTGTGGCCTATTTAACTGACTGATGGGCGCTATGAAGTGCACCTGGTAGGCAGAGGCTGATTTATCTGCTTGTTTTTCAGCACCATCCCAAAGCTCTGTCAGTCAGCTATCTGAAAGGTCTCCTGTTGAAACCAGAGCGAGATATGAGGAGGACTTGCACTTCTCTAGAAGGCTCTCTCCATCTCTAAATCCTTTGGTTGTGATTTACAGAGGTAGTGTGTAGATGGAGACCAAGATAGGTACATGTGTGACTTGTGCGTTATCTTTAGGTAGTGTGGCACAGATCCTGGAAATATTTCTTTACAAAGGTAGTATTACAGATTATCTATCAGGTATTCTGAGATCTTTTAGGCAGTCAATTAAGCCATTATTCAATCGATTTAATGATTTCTACACATTGTTCCATGAATGATTAGCATAACACAGGACTGTGTAACAAAACACTATAAATATATTCATACATTAGTGGAAGCAAAGGGTCGTTTGTTCTACTTTGACTGAAATTACCAGTCTCGTCCCCTCAACCTGGTAGCTTTAATGTGGAAATGAGACTAAAGAGTAGAGCAACCCGCTCTGATTGCCTTTCTAGCCAGTTTCATTTTTTTGTCTGGCCCTGTGTGAATGTAGAGTTAGCACATTTAACAGGCTTGGAGTGTCTGTTTATGGGGCATTTATCATGGCCACAGAACAATCTGGACTGTCAGTGCGTCAGTTTGGACGAGCTGTGGAAATAAATCAGAACTCCCCCAGCCTGCCACAGATAGCACACTACATCTGCACCCATTCATTTAAACCTAAGGGATGGGAAACAGAAGTAGCAGAAAGAAATAAAAGTTGTTCAAAGTAGATTAGGGAAAAAACTCCTAAACTGCCTGTTTTCTGGGTCCTCTTCACACCAGATTAAGACTATGCTATAATCTCTTAAATCAAGCAGACATTGTCTTTGCAGTCTTGATGAGGTCTTCTGGTATGTATTTAGAGCACAGTGAGCTCTTTATTATGTACAAGTTTGAGAGTCAAGCAATTGTTTTGAAAATGCACAACAATTAAGTTGCAAGGTCATGTTTTTTTTAAATTATAGAGACGTCAGCATATCCATTAAGTGGGGCGTGTCTGCGCAGGCATTTTTCAGTATGTTCTAACATCCTCACAAAGTTTGAGACAGCTGGTGCCAGGCCAGGGGCCCAAGTCATGTGATGATTGGGGGTTTATGTTGTAGAATCATCATGAGAACTGGCTAGTGATTTATAGACCATCGTGAGGGCATAGGGACATGGAAAACAGCAACTTGACTCTATTATAAAGGCTTTCCTTCTGTAATGGTTAATTCAATTCAGTTCAAAAATACGTTCTTGATCACAGTGGGAAATTAAATACGTTGTACCAGCCCTGTTTTGGAACTTACTTTGCTGGGGTTTCAAACCTGCAGTTGGGCTGAAAATGCAATATCAAAAGACTGTCAGTCACTAATTGGCTCAGGGGTGGAGTCACTGGTTGGGTCACAAGAGCAACTCCCTTACAATAATTCAACACACCATTTGTAAAAACTTTTCCAGATAGTTTTGTCTCAGAACCTGCCAATGTTTCTGACTCTCTTCTTTTTTGAGTCTGACAAAAAGCCACAGAATGAGCAGTGTGTTCATCATAGCTTCCATGCCCTTTATTGTTACATTGAGCTGTTTGTGTCACATACATCTCACAACTTTATGGTTTCTGACTGCATTGTAAAAGCGGTCCACACAATCAACTCATTCCACACCATTCCTAGGCCCCCTTCAGTTGCAGGTCCATAGGACAATTGTGTGGTATGGTTAGGACAAAGCTACTGGCGTCACACAACACATTGACTGGGGGACAGAAAAATCTCACTGCTTGCGACATGTTTGACACAAACTAGTGCTTCATGTTTGTCGTCGTACCAGAATGACTTGATGTTAGGCATTTGGCCAGTGAGAGTTAAGCTGACGGTGAAAATGATATCCTGAATAAGCTGGATCAAAACATAGCGCCACAAACCACATCAACCCATGGCATATCACTCAGTGGGTGTTTTCACATCTATAGTTTGTTTACTTTGGTCTGCATCCATTTTTCAGTTTAACTTATAACTTTTTCTGGTGGTTTAGTTACTTTTCACTCAGAAAACTCCAAGTGAACCAAAATTTGTTACTACACACCACATTCAGTGGTGGTATTTGGTTAGATGTGGCAGGAGAACCAAATGTAAATACAGGGAGCAGATACTGTGTTCTGAGCTAGTGGAAAACATGGAGAATATAATCATTTCACTCGTGGGTTTCTGCATACTATTTTAGGTAAAATTATCTGAGCAGCATACCGAATGATTTCAAGAAGATCTTGTGAAAGTTGCATAGGACTTAATCCATTAAGAAAAAGACGTGCCACCATTGTTTGTTTGGTCACTCCACCACATCCCACAATGTAATGCCTACCTGGCTTGGGTAAAGCATTTGGCTCAATCTTACAGCATACACCTGGTAGCTGTGTTAGACTCAGGTTGGATCACATTCACACCATAAACAAGCCTCTCTGGAATTCGTTTTGAACCTTCAGAGACCACCCCCTCGAAGCGGTCCCAGTACTGTTGTTTTACCCTACCCTAGTTCAATTACTGTGTTCACATCGAAACAAATGAACCAGAGTTAGTTTTAAATAGACAAACACTTCAGGCTTCACACCTGAAGTGTTTGTATGGTACAAGCCTTGAGGTATGTACCATATACCTCGGATTTACAAGTTCTGCCTATGTGCTGAACATTACTAAAAAGCCACAGTAAATATATTCCCTCAACTTCCTCTCTTCTAGTTCTTTAAGCTAATACTTTTTTCTAAAATAATTTACAGTATTACTTCAGTGTTCACTTTTTTCATGTACTTCTCTCTCCATTTGCTGAATGTAGTTTTAACTTAACCCATTTTTTCTTTCACCTTATATCAAATGAAATCCCCTCTTTTATTGATTTCTATAAAGGAAGCAATAGTTTCCCCTATGGCGCCATTTCCATGCGTAAAGGACAGCTTAGTTGACATTTTTGAACACCACCAAGTCTAATCTCTGGTGCCAGTGTGGGGATATTATTTAATGCTCGACCTCCTTATTTTAGATAGTACTGAAATAACGAAATCTTTCGGTACAACTGCATTTTGATTTCTTTATAACGATTTACTGTGTTCAACCAACTGGCAACTGCTAAACACATAAACAAATTGTTAAAGGGTTTTTGTGTCTTTTTGTTTTACTTTATGTATTTTATTTAGTTTTTAGTGGAAACCCTTTATACAATGTCCCTATTAATAAGTCCAACATGTCTGTGATTGCTAATCAGCAGTTTATGATAAAGCTTTCATAGGTTTTATGAATTGGAACAAGTGTATACAAGTCTGCCTGCTTTGGTAATGAAAACAGTTCTATTTGAAACTTGTAAACCAAGACTTTTAGTTTCTAAATAGTTGCTTCTATATGATTCCGCTCATTATCAGGGAATCTGTTGGCCACATTTAAAGAAACCTGAGGCAACTGAAACCCAAAGAGCTGCGGGATTTTTAGGGCAACACCAGATCTCCCGAGTGCTTCCTGGTGACGTTATCTAGCTATCGTGCTGAAGTGACAGTTGTGTCAGGGCAGCTTTTTCTTAGTCCAGGTTGGAGGCATAATTTTTAGACACCGACAGAACCTGCCATTCTTTTTGACATTGCAGAGACATGACAGAGCTCCACTGAAGCAGAGGTCACTCCTCTGCACCGTCTGTCGCTATTGATCCTCCTCAGCAATGCTCTGTTGCAACAGACTCATAATCAGATCTTTTCCCACATGATTGGGGCAGCTTTTGTGCGGTCCTTTCAGTTTATAAATGACATGACATGTATTTATCCCTCCCACAGAAAGCACAAAGTTTTGTTGCTTTACAGCTAGCAGTTTGGTGTTGTGTCTCTTTACTTGTCCCTCTTTCTTTTTTGCAGCCCAGGATTAGACCTAACCTCCAGTTTACAATAAAATGCATGACAGTTTCCAGACTGTCATTATTTATTATTTACTCACCTCAAAAAGGTGTGTGTAACTAACTAAGTACACTCTGGCTGCTTTCCTTAGATTCAAGAGTGAATGTAGGATGATTAAGCGGAGGGAATATACATTGGAGAAAATAAGTATCATATACTGCCGATTTTTCAAGTTTCTTGACTTCCAAAGAATAGAGAGGTGTTTAACTTACACCTCAGCTGTGAGAGCCAGAGGTCTTGCTGGTTGGTAGGTGATCAAACACTTATTTCATGCAATAAAATTCAAATTAATTATCTAAAAATTATGCAATATGATTTTCTGGGGGTTTTTTTCTTTTACATTCTGTCTCTCACAGTTAAGGTGTACCTATGATGAAAATCACAGACTTCTCCATTCTTTGTAAGTTGAAAAATCAGCGGTGGATCAAGTACTTATTTCGCCCACTGTATCAGCAATGACCTTAAAGAAGCATTTGTTGCTGTTAATCAGTCTTGCCATTTCCAAACAATTTAAATGCTGTCATTCTACAGTGGGAAAGACTATTTTAAGTAGAAAAAAAAGACCATTGCTTAGCTTCCTAGGAGTTGCCGGTCCAACAAATTCACCTTAAAGTGAAATTCACCAACTAGGATGTTTAACGGTGAAATTTCTAATCGTGCAGTTACAGAAAGACTAAACAAGTATGGCTTGTTCGGAAAGATTGCAAGGAAAAAAACTTGTCACAAAACAACAAAACATCGCAAAATGCCTTTGTGTGGGAATGAATCTCAAGACTTCCTGAGCAATATCCTTTGAACAGATAGTAACAATATAGAGTTCTGGCGGCAATGCACAGTGCCACTTCAGGACAATGGGGGTGGAAGTTTCATGATCTGGCCATATTTTCCTGCCACTGAACTTAAACACCTTGCTGTGGATCATGGAGTCCTCTGTATACCAAAGTATACAGAGGAGTATCTGTGGCGACAGATGATCCAACCTGGTTCAACAGCAGGATAAAGATCCCAAAAAGACACATTATCTACAACAAAGTAGCTCTAAAAGAGAAAATTGGGATGTTGCAATGGTCCAGTCAAACTACAAACCTCTGCTGTTTACACATTTACAAGTGGCTAAAAGGTCACACTTTATTTTTTAAGTAGTACAACTGAGAAGCAAACAGCAACATATATCCCCAATCTTATCTCTTTACGCGCAGCCCATTCAGTTGTGTAGTGATTTTATTATGTTTTATTTCTTTATAAACCTCTTTATTGTCTTGCCATATTCCAGCTGTTTGAACATCTGCATCCATAAGTACCATCATGTTCTCTTAGGTCAGAAGGCCAGATGCTTTAAAGGGTTCAAAGACACAATGTAAACTCGAAGGTGATTGAGCTTCTCCTGCTGCTACTCCAGAACCTTCACTTGGTGATACTCCAGAACCTTCACTTGCTGAAATGAAATCTGGGCCTTCAACCCACTATGAGATGTTGACTCTGACCAAAGCTCTTGTCTACTGTTTGTTTTTCTCTCCTCTCTTGTTGAGTTTGACATGTTTTTCTGTGCTTGTGTACCTTTTATTGTCTGGCCTTTTATTCAGTCTTATTGTGAAGCACCATAGTCAGCCTTGAGTTTCTCTAAGTGCTCTAGATTTTAAAGAACATTGTAAATTGGCAACTAGGAGAATGCATTAAAGAAGAATATGCCAAAATGATAGTCGTACAAAAAAAGAATTTTGTTGGTAAAATCTGAAATCTGTTGAGATATTTTTCTACACTTGAGGTTAGATTTATACAGTTTATGAACCCGATGAGAACCAAATTATTGTTATGATGTCCTGAAATGTAAAACCCTAGATATCAAAGATTTGCTTTGTTTTTTTTCTCTTACAGTTGATGAGGTATGTAGTGTGATGTGCAGAGAAGCAAAGCATTTATGATTTATGTTCCAGAGAGGAAGCTAACATTTATCAGCGGTGCCTTGTTTGTTTTGTCTGATTTGAACGCATTGAACAGAGGCATTAGTATTTAGATTTGCTGAGAGCTTCTGAAATTGTTTTCTCTCTGACTAGTGATGTATCTTTTTCTACGTGAATGCTGAGCAGCAGATGATCCATCACCTCTGGCGTCGGTGCATAAGTTGTTAGCCTGTTGCTAGATTCATGGGAGCGGAAGCCTCTGCCAGGTTGCAGTCAGCCGTGTGAGGTAACTGACACCTTTAGTATTCAATGGACTGTTCCTGCTTCTCTCTTGTGACAGGTTTCAGGCCCTGACACTGACCATTGCACTGGCGAAATACCTACCAAGAACTCCTGAGCATATGCAGTTATCCTGTCATCCCCCTCTGTGTTGGAATACAAAGTGCAGCCTGCAGAGCAAAAGGAGCATGCATTACCCTATTGCTACAGAAAAAAATAAGAGCAAATTATGTGGAGGCTTTTTGGTCCACAGAGCATCATGGCAACATCTTTCTGTCCCTGGGAAGCCATGAAGGTGTATTTTGGGAAACACTTGACGAGAATAAATTGTCACATTGTCACATTATCTTTCCTATTATGCCACATCTCTCTATTGAGACTGTCTTTTTTTCTCCAATTTACAAATATGCACATAGACACAACTTTAAATTCTGTCCCTGCTGTGTCTCATGGTGTTTATAATAATGACAGAGGTCACATATGCTTAATAAGGCTGGTATTGTTGCAAGATAAAAGCTTTCTAACACAAGCTATCATTTTAGCACAAAGGAAATAACGCTGGCAGGCAGCGTGAATATTCCCCAGTGATAGTCATGACTGTTGCTGCCGGTTTCTAAAACACTGAGTGCTATCATCAGCTAGCTGCCTTATTGTCACTCATTAGCAGCTTTCAAAGCTGTCAGCTGGGGTACATCATCAGATTTGCACCAGAAAATTAACATTAAATGTCCCAGTAAAATGAAGCTAGATGAGGCACTCAAACAGCAAAATAACTTGATCCTTAATTCTAATTGAACTAGCCCTATTAAGCCAGTTAACCCAGGCAGATTATCCAGATTTTTATGTCACTGCGTCAAAGAACCAGGTGAGTTTTGTAATTTAGTCATTCAGTGATGCACTTGCTAAAAGGGGGATTTCTGTTGCTTGAATCTGTAGGACTGCATCAAAGTTTTTCTAACAACATACACTCAGCGGTAGTTGAGTGTATGTTCCATATTTAGTTCCATATTGACGTGATAGCATCACACAGGCACCACAGATTTGGCCCTTATGCAAATCTCCCATTTGCAAATCCTAAAAGTGGTCTTTTGGATTGAGTTCTGGTGACTGGGGGCCACTGAAGAACAGTGTTGTTCCAGTTTGAGATAATCTGAGTTTTATCCTCTTGGAAGTAACCCTGGAGGATGGGTGTTCTGCAGTAAAAAAGGGATGTACATGGTCAGCAACAATATTTATTTTTTCTTCCACATACATTACACCACGACCTCGAGCCTGAACCACTGATACAAAGCAAGACTGCCATTTATTTATGGTGTCTACACAAAATTCTGACTACCATCTGAACTTTGTAGCTGATATCCTCAATGGACCACATATTTTTTTACCATCTGTTACTGTCCAATTTTGGTAAGCATGTTCTAATTATAGCCTCAGTTTCATTTTCTTAGCCAGCATCATTGATACCCGGTGTGGTCCTCTGCTGCTGAAACTCTTTGACTTCAGTGTTGTACATCAGTGCATTCAGATATTGTATCCCCATATTCCCTGGTTGTTTAATATATTGTTTATTTGAGCTACTATTGCCTTTGTCAATTCTTGTCTTACCTCTCAGGGCATTTTCATTCTCTGACTGGATTTTTTTATATAGGTCTCTGCAAGCCTGGTAGATAGTTGTGAGTAAAAGTCACAGCAGATTTTCCAGTTTCTAAAATACTCCAAGCAACCATGCCTTGTTTAAACTAATTTCAGTCCTCTGTTTTCATCAGTTTGATACCATATACATGCCTAAAAACAATGAGTAACTCTTGCAGAGCTGAAAAATAACAAGTGTTTTGCAAAGGGTTAAGAAAATTATTTTGACAGTAAAAATCTCACCATGAAAATTGTTTAAAGTCTCAATCATCATCAACCACCAGATCTGGAATGGAGATTTCTTTCATTCTTGAATTGCGGTTAGGGGTTGCACATCATTGAGACAGCTGCAAAATGCTCCCGGGCCACACTTTGGACACCCTTGAGGTAGTTCGTTTACAGTGGTTGTCCCTATACAGTTTTGTTTTTGGCACATATTGAGATACAATATATTTTGCCACATCACTGGGAGCATATAGTTAAGTGCTAGAAGAATATTTATCAAATTCAAAAAATATCAAAACACAGACATTACAATGATTATCTGAACGAATCTGATTCTACTGTAAATGGGTACCTCATACCAACAATCAAACAAAATTCATATACCTGCAAGACCTTTGCAGGTATATGAAGGACCCTGGGAGTTTTAAACTACTCCTTTTCTGGCTTTCAGTTATAGCTAGCTGTGCTGCAGTGCTAATACTATCTTTTGTGCATAAATGGGAACAGTAAGAAGATAATCTGTGCTTATCAGCCTGCCTTTCTGTTAAGGATACAACAAATTGTATCATTCTGTTAATGATACAACAAATTATGATTAAAAGACACACTTTAGTCAGCTATACCCACTCATGATCTGTCTTATCAGCCCAACCAAAGAAACCTGATTGATCATGCTAATTTTAAGCGGCCACTTTTCTGACTTCCTGTAGTAGTTAGTTCTGCTGTGGCGTAATGCTAGCATGTGCATAGACAGAAACATGAAGAGATTCAGTTTTTACTTCTGTCCTCCTGTGTAATGGATCACTGTAACTGATCTAAAGTGGTGGCTAAGTAATTCAGCTTCCACTAGGGGGACTGCAGCCCCCAGCTTGTGCATAAACCATAATAACGCATGACAACTGTGAACTGTTTTTCAACAGCACAAACAGAGAAACCCAATAGATGGTCTTACTGTTAGTTTTCAATAACCTCTCCATGTTTTTTTCTCTGACAAAGATACCTTTAAAAACTCATATAAGTCTCGACACCACTGTCTGCAAGGATACTTTTGTTAAAGCCCAGTAAAAGTTGGGACATAATTGGAAGTTTTAAGTGGTTTATTTAAGTTATGATCAAAAGAAAACTTATTGTGTTTATACAGTAATAGAAAACACTGTGAATGTTGTTGGAAAGAAGGAGATAAGTGGAGATATGTAACCTTTTAATCTGGGTTCTACTGAAGCAAGCAACATCTATTAGGAAATCATTCTGAATTTTGGGAAAAAAGTTATTACCTGGCTTATGTGCCCCTAGAGAGCCATTTCAGAAAATAGCCAGCATATTATGTACAATCTGTGAATCCCCCCCCTGTTGATCTCCACACAATACAGCTTCTCAAAGTCTGAACTTTGTTTCATCTTGTTTGTATTACAGCCATTTATTTTGCACCTCAGATGGGATTTTTTAAAACCACATTTATGGGTTCTTTTACTTCTCAGCATTACAGTTAAGGTTTATATATTTTCAGAAGAGAGACTATCAAAAGGATCAGATTGCATTTTCTCCATTCTCTAATGAATGCTGCTTTAACTTACAATGAAAAAGCTTTTGTCATGTGCTGTTTCTTCAAAGTCATTTCTACTGAGTTCTTGGCCAGAGAGCATTCATTTCAAATAACTAAACCAAGGAAGTGTGATTGAATGTTGTATTTAACTAAACCTCTAAAATGTGTAATTGATCAAATTCTTGGCATAACTCATAATGGTGGTGGTGACTCAAGTTTGAGTCTCTTTTTGCAACTTTAGTTGCAAAAAGAGACTTCAGATTCTATTTCTACTGATACCATAAAGACATAAAGATTTTAAATATAGATTTAGATTTACTGCCCAATATTATTAAAAATTCTCCAGCTCAGAGTAACAAGGAGAAAACCCTCCAAAACATATAGTGTAGTATATAGTGAAGGAGAGAACAATATGAAAAAAGAGATTAACAGTTGCTAAGTTTTTACAAAGATAACAAAGAATCCTTTGTTTGATTCATTTAAAAATGTGACCATAGATTTTATTCTGATTTCTAATACTTTTGTTTGAGCTAAAATGTCTGTTTATGTTTCTTAAGGCTTAAATTACACTTGATAATTTTTCAAAATGATATCATATACATACAATGCAAAATATTATTAAGCAGTCTATAATGGTTTTATACACGCTGAAACAAATTTTAGCAGATTAAAAGAGAATTCTCATGTATAAACAAGGCCTAAGCACTAACAATACAGGAGATAAATTCCTAACCTACATTAATATAGAGTTATTGAGATATTAAATGACATATAATTGATAAGAAAATGTTTATTTCAGTCATTAGAGATTTGAGACTTTACTTGAACTTCAGGCAAAAGACTTTAGTTTTGACTTTGGCTTGAATTTAATGCTGAAGTATGCCAACTGGTTGTCCAAAACACTCACTTTTGAATATTTAAAACTCTTTGCTTTTTTAAATGTCATTAGTCAGACTTTACTACAGGTAAATTTGTTTAACAATGAAATCATAATAAATTGGAATACATAATAATAGAAAGGAGTCAACTGCTATGTTATCATTCACTATGTTGTCAGTCATTTAAATAGATTTTCATACTTTTAATATTCAATGAACACATTACAAGATCATTCCTGGATTCCTCTTAAATTAATGGAAAAAAGAACATTTTGAAAAGAATTTATGCATTTATTCATGTGCTGGTTTTACAAGAGACGTACTAATACACCCAGTTCACAAGAAGAGACTATACAAAATTAGGCTATGTTTTTGGGCTACAGGGTAGCACTGTTGCCTTGCAAAAAAGAAGGTTCTGGTTTTTTTTCCAGTGTCTTTCTGCTCTAAGTTTGCATGTTCTCTCTGTACAAGCTTGGTTTCTCTTCAGGTACTCCAACTTCCTCCCACAGTCCAAAAACATAACCTGTTAATTGGTCTGTGTAAACTGGCTTTAGGTATGTATGAGTGTGTGTATGGTTGTCTGTCCTGTCCAGGGTGTACCCTACCTCAACCCCCCCAAATGATCACTGGAGATTGCACCAGCCTAGTTTTTACCTACCAGAAGGATGTTCCATCTCCTTTTTTGCATCCCATTATGACTAATAATGATCTGATGAAATAAAATGAGGTTTTATACATCAATTGTTTTAGTTTTTCAGTGGTCTGTATTTTGTGTTTCAAAATAGTCAATCCAATTTAGTTCTGAACCCAAACAGGCTTAGAACCAAAATAAATTGAAGTAGGGGTGTAATACAAGTTTTTTTGGAAGTTTTCAGAAAATAATTTACAACAAAATTTAACTAAACATAACATTGAAACATAAAAAAAAAAAATTCTTTATAATTATTCAAATATGCTTCACTACTAAGAGAAATGAACTGACCCAGACTGGTTCAGATGCATGTGTATGCTTTGTTTGCAAGGCAAACCACATTTTTAAATATCACCATTCATACACCAGGCATCAAAAGTGCTTTACACACTATAAAAGTGACAAAGATTAAAGCAACACAGGGCAGCTGTGGCTACAATCCAGTAGCTTGCCACCATCAGTGTGTGAATGGGTGAATGGCTGAATGTAGTGTGAAGTGCTTTGGGGTCCTCTGGACTTGATAAAACACTATGCAGGCACAGGTCATATAGCATTTACCATTTAAAGCAACAAAGAAACCTTAAAAAACATTTGATAAAAATAAATTTTAAAACATTATTTAATCTTAAGTATGATTCTTTAAAAAAAAAAAAAAAGCTGCATTAAACAAGAATGTTTTCAGTCATGTTCTAAAGAAAACAACAGTTTCTGCACATCTCAGGTTTTCAAGGAATTTGTTCCAGAGTTGGGGTGCATAGAAACTAAATGCTGCTTCTCTTTGTTTAGTTCTGATCTTTGGAACACTGAGTAAGCAGGTCTCTGAAGACCTGGGGATTCTCCATAGTTGGCATTTGACAAGTAACTGAGAATTGTGTTTTGGCCTGAGACCATTTAGTGCTTTTTACACGTGATAGTCTATTCTTTTATAAACAGGGAGCCAGGGAGTCCGAAACAATTTCTGTCTTATCTGTATTAAGCTGGAAGAAATTATGACCCATCCACTTATTGTTATAGACACACTGACTCAGTCTTGGGTTGTAAGTAATGGAAGCAGGAAGAGACATTATTGCAACCTATAAATATGAACTAGAGGGATGAACAAGGGAAGGGCCAAATTGACCTGAAGTCGACATGCTGACAGCCACTTGATAGCGCTTCATGAGACAGACTTCACTTTAACAAGAAATATTGGAGTGTTTTAATGTCATGAGATCTCCTGACATTGCTACTATTTATTGAGACCAAAATTAATAGTTATTAAAGTCACATGCATAGCTGGTGGTGGATTTCCGCAGGCGCGGACCCACCTCACTGATACTGGTGAACATTCAGGGAGTGGATACTAAGATCATGGACTCTTATAAGTACCTGGGTGTTCACCTGAACAATAAGCTAGACTGGACTCATAACACTGATGCGCTTCACAAGAAGTGTCAGAGCAGACTCTACCTGCAGGAGGTGCTGCTGGAGATCTTCTTTGAGTCTGTCGTGGCATCAGCCATATTCTATGGGACTGTTTGTTGAGGCAGCAGCTTATCTATAGCTGAGAAGAAGTGGTTAGATAAGCTCATTCGGATGGCCAGCTCTGTGCTAGGATGCCCCTCTGACCCAGTGCAGGTGGTGGGAGACAGAAGGACTCTGGCTAAAATAACATCACTGATGGACAATATCTCCACCCCATGCATGAAGCTGTTGCTGAGCTGGAGAGCTCCTTCAGTGACAGACCACTGCATCCTAGGTGCACTAAGGAGCATTATAGGAGATCCTTTCTCCCAGCAACTGTTAGACTTTATAACCAGCACTGCTCCCAACAAAATCCACAAGTGCTTATATCCATGCTAGTATCTCTACAACTTTACCATTTTTTTCTTTTGTCACTAACTTTGAGTGGTTTTTATTTTTAATGCTCAGTGACATGCATATCATGTACATTTTTAATTAACCAAATCCATTGCACATTCCTCTGGACTGGAATATTTTTTATAACTACACAGTATTTGTTAAAATTTTGCCTTACTGTACAGTATTTTTTATTCTTTACTCTGTTTTTATATATATTTTATATTCTTTGTGTGAGTCTGTTTTCCTGGTATTGCCTGTCACTGTCACTTTGCTGCTGTTTCACAGAAATTTCCCCATCGTTGGGCACTGAAGGATATTTTTATTCTATTCTATTCTGTTCTGTTATTTTCTATGCAGTAGGTTAACACAGTGTTTTTCATAATGGGGGTCACAGCCCTTTTGGGGTCCACCAGTGGGCTCAATAGTGGATTCAAAAGTAAACCAGTGGATTCAATTGTAAACATAAGCATCTTGAACCTTTTAGGTGATCCATGGCTAATAACCACCTCACTCAAATATTCTGTATGATGAATGAGTGAGTCTAAACTTTGCAGTAAATATGGATTAGCATGGACTGGCGTTCTGTTACCTAACCTACTAAAACACTCTCATCCTTCACTCACTTGAAAAGATACACACTAATGGTCTGTCTTTGTGGGTTTCTGACTTCTCTTCTCTTACTTACACCCAACATGGAGAAACTCAGGGATGTCCTTCTTCTCTGTTCCTTTGTCTGATCATGACATTGTTCCTCCCACCTTGTATTTATGGTAAACCCAGTAATTAGCAGAAGAGTTGCCACTGCTTTGTTTTCATTGCTGGCTGTATCTGCCAACATACAGCAACATCAGAGGGTTTTTTTTTTCTCAGCTGCACTTATCACAAGAGAAATCTGTAAAAACTTGAAGTACAGAACTTTTTTTGTTTCGTTATATCAAAAAAAACAAAAAAATACAGGTGGCAGGGAAGCTTCTCTGTGTTCTCATGAGTCTCACAGGATTGCTTTCACTGATTTTGTCTCATGGGCAAAATTATTCAAAGATACTCCATCATTGCCAAATCCCTTAAAGCCTTTTGTTTTCCTTTCCAATTTAACAGATATCTAACATGGTACTCACGGCAAGGAGCTGCGGGCTCTAGGTTGAAAGTGAAGAAGAGAGCTGTGTTGTGTTTTGTTTTGTTCCATTTTAGCTTTTATGAACGAACTGATTTATGTCATTCCTAATTACCTAAATTGCACTATCTTCTTTCTGTTTATGAGATGGATAACCAGAATGTGGGTCTCCAGAAAACAAGTTATAATGTCTTTCATCTCACTTGCACCATACTTAGTGCATAATGTAATCATAGCAGGTAAAGCAAATACTCATTTAAACATTCATTTTATAATGGAAATACATTTGATTTGAGCACATACATTTGTTTGTGATAAAGAATTTAAAATTGTCTGTAAAAAAAGTTGGCAAATTCATTGCAGGCCCTGGTAGAGTAGAGTTCAGGTGGTAAAATTACAGAAGGGTTTGGCAACCTGTCAACTGTGGCAAACAAGGCACGAGCATTGTTGATGTTTTTATTTATGATTTCTGCAAAAATGTTTCCCTTGCATGTTTTAGTGATGAGTATTGGCTGTGCAGACTCTTTTTGTAGATATCATAGTAAACTTGAAGTTGAGTTTTACGCCATTTATATTCAGCCTTTCGACAAAGGCTTCTTTCGTTTTTTTACAAGTGTAGCATTTATTCAGAGTGATTTCCTCCTACCAGACACAATCTTAACTTCAACAGGAGCAATGGAATCAGTGATGTCTGAAATTTTAGAACAGAAGTTATTTACCAGTTCATCAACTGGTTTTACAGCATGGAAGTGAGGTATAAGTGTTGGCTATGTCGTAATGTAAAAAAAAAAAAACAAAACAAACAAACAAAAAAAAAAACCCAAAAGAAATCTTTAAAAAAATGATTTTGCAAATTTTATGATTCTTAAATACTTAAAATATTTAAATACTAAAGTACATAATACTTGAAATGTACATGAATGAGTATGAATGATTTATTAGATGTATTGTTTAATGTGAATGTAATTCATTCAAATTTGAAGTACTATCTTATAATCATACATCTATATGTTTAGGGGTTTTTTCATAGTTTTGCAGGGTACCATAAAACAAACTATCATTGTGGCTCGTCAAATAGGCCCTAACATCGGATTGGTTAACCTGCACAGCAAGCCATTTGTTAAACATAAGCAATTATTTTGATTTGAGCAGTGTCATCCCTGCCCATTGATTTAGATGAGTAACAGATAAAATGAATTGAAGTAAATAGACAAAAAGTGAAACAATTCTGTTTTTTCTTTTAAAAAATGTTTTTTTATTTATGACATTTAATTCATTAGATATGTAATAAATTATCAATGTTTTTATTTCCAAATTTGTATTTTTTTTAATTGTTAGGCTTTTGAACCTCCATTAAAGCTGTTACTTGTTGCTTACCTAATGCACTAGGGTGTAATGTATTTACCATTTTCAGTCCAGTTGTTTTGTAATTTAAATTTACATACATTTGGAATTCATCATAGATGCATCAGATGTTATTGTTAACCACAGTGAAGGAAGAAAAATTGCAGGAGAAGATGCGCCAATCTATTGATTTTTTTTTTCTCATTTATTGAATACATTCAAACCTTCAGAACCCTTTTTTGTTGAAAGCTCTCTCACTTCTTTTGTGCTGTATCTTTTTCTTTTGCTGATAAATTTCCTAACATGATATTCCCTAAAGAGCTTTTTACAAAAGAACACCTGAAACCTTGAGTACATGTGCAATCCCTTTTTTCTCTCTCAAAAAGCAATTCCGCCCTGAAACGAGATATGAAATTGTAATTCTGCAGGAGACAAATAGTACATGGCGCTTCTCTGAATGATAAATGAAAGCAGAAGGGCCTTAGTTCTGCCTGCCTTGCTCAGGCATGATTCAGACACACTGGTGTGAGGAGGACATGGCTGCATAACAGGTTAAGATGCACACAAACTATACTCTCTCTCTCTCTCTCTCTCTCTCTCTCTCTCACACACACACACACACACACACACACACACACACACACACACACACACACACACACACACACACACACACACACACACACACACACACACAATGATATACAAATTCTCCATCTGCGAGTCTCACAGATTTCAGTATATTAGAGTTAATGGCTTCTACCCAGTTAGTTACAGTTTGATTAGGCCTATACTGCCAACATTTGAACAGTTTGTCAGGTACTCTACCAGAGAAAACAAGATATTGGATTTGTTTTACACAAATGTCAAGGATTCATATATTTCCAAAGCAAGACTTTCTCAGGGTTAATCAGATCACAACCTTGTTTTTCTCTGCTCAAAGTATAAACCCCTTGTCCAGAGACTACCTGTAACAAAAAGGACTGTGAGAAAGTGGTTACAGGAAGTCGAGGAAGCCCTGCAGGGTTGTTTTGATGCTACCGATTGGATTGCTCTTTGCAAGCCACATGGAGAGGACATTAATGCCATGACTGATTGTGTGACCAACTATATAGACTTCTGTGTGGACAACACCATCCCCACCAGAACAGTGAGATTCTTCCCTAATAACAAACCCTGGATCACCAGTGACCTGAAGGAACTGTTAAACAGTAAAAAAGACCCTTTAAGGAGAGAGACAGAGAGCTATTGAGGAGTATACAAAAGCAGCTCAAAGTCAAAATTAGAGACAGCAAGGAGGTGTATAGGAAGAAGCTGGAGAGGAGACTGCAGATGAACAATATCAGAAGAAGATGAAGAAGATCACAGAGTTCAAGCAGAAGAAGAATCAGATAGATGGAAATCTGGACAGAGCAAATGAGCTAAACACATTCTTCAACAGGTTCAGTTCAGGAACAAGCTCACCATTCTCCCCTCCTGCCCCCAGCACAAACAGACGTCCCACCCTCCTTTGACCCACTGCTTTCCTGTCATACCTCAGATGTTTTATCTTCTACCAGAGAAAACAAGGCATCTCAGTCATGGACTCTTCTGCTTCCACTAGTTTGTCTTCAACCAAATCAGTAGATTCTGCTGCTCCCTTTGCCTCCCCCTCCCACTTTTCTGTTTCAAGAAGTCAGGTGAAGAGGCAGCTGCAGAGACTGAACTGGACAAGGCTGCAGGTCCAGATGGTGTGAGCCCCCTGGTCCTGAAGGCCTGTGCAGAGTTGCTCTGTGGGATTCTGCAACACCTCTTCAACTATAGCTTGAACCAAGATAAGATACTACTGTTGTGGAAGACATCCTGTCTTTGCTCTGGTTCCAAAGAAAACTCACCCATCAGTCATCAACAACTATAGACCTGTTTCTCTGACATCCCACATCATGGAGATCCTGGAGAGACTCAAGTTGGCCCACCTGTGTAAGCAAACCCTCACATATCAGGACCCCATGAAGTTTGCTTGTTGCCGTGGAGTTGGAGTTGAAGACACCATTATACACCTGCTTCAACAAACCCACTGTCACCTGGACAAAGCAGGATGCACTTTGAGGATCATGTTCTTTGATTTCTCCAGTGCATTTAACACAGTTCGGCCTGATCTGCTTCATCTGAAACTCCACAAGACAGGTGGAGCTCTCAGCAATTGCCTGGATCAATGACTACTTGACAAACAGACCACAGTTTGTGAGACTGAAGGACTGTGTGAATAGCCAGGTGGTTAGCAGCACAGGAGCACCGCAGGGGACTGTACTCTCACCATTCCTTTTCACTCTGTACACTTCAGACTTCCAGCACAAGTCAGACTCCTGTCATCTACAGAAATACTCAGATGACTCTGCAGTGGTTGGGTGTATCAGAGATGGACAAGAAGCTGAGTACAGAGAGTTGGTGGACCGCTTTGTGGCATGGTGCGGAAACAATCATCTTATCTTGAATGTGAACAAAACAAAGGAGATGATTGTAGATTTCAGGAGAAACAGGGTTAGATCAAACCCCATTTCAATCATGGGAGAAGAAGTGGAGAGGTTTGAGGAATATAAATACCTTGGTGTTCATCAAGACAACAGATTTGACTGGAGACTCAACAGTGAAGAAGGGACAGAGCAGACTATTTCTTGAGGAAATACAGTCTTCAAGGTTTGCAGCAAGATGTTGCAGCTCTTCTATAAGTCTCTTGTTGAGAGTGTCATCTCTTCTGCCATTATCTGTTGGGGCAGCAGCATCAGAACCAGGGACCTAAAAAGGCTCAACAACCTGAAAAAGAAATCTGGTTCTGTTTTGGGGACACCTGTGGAACCTCTGGATATTATGCAAAGAAGGATTTTGTATAAAACCAAGAAAATTATGGACATGCATCCTCATGAATTCTCAGCTTTGGGAGTCTTCTGTAATGACACAAGTGATCACTGTGTTGTTGCAGCCATTAGAAATACTAAGATCCCTACAACTAAACCTTGTATTATCATAAAGAGGAATGTTAAATGTTTCAGCAACAAACCTTTCTGACTGAAATGTTTTTAGACAATTAAGAAATAAATGCTCCTCTGCTATTTAGGAAGCTAAATCTGATTATTATCTTTCTGTTACTGCTGAGAATCTAAATAATCATCAAAAATTCTGGAAAATAATTAAAAGCCTCACATAATAGCTCTAAGGATTTGCCTGCCTGTTTTAAAAGACATTGTTCCTGTTTATGACAGAATGGACGTTTTAAATTGCTTTAACGAGCACTTTATATCATCTGTTTTTTTTTTTTTTTTTATTTGACTCAAAGGGAGTTGATCCTGCTGCACCTTGTGCAACCCACCTTATGTTCTCTGGTGAACATTTTGATTTTATGCCGTTCTCTATGAATGATGTTCAAAAAGCTCGTAAAGCTTTGGATCCAAGGAAATCATGAACCGATCTAATTGAGCCTTTATTTTTAAAAGTAGCAGCTGACCTTGTAGCCAAGTCTCTGACAATCCTCTTTAACCTTACTGTGAAAAAAAAAGAAATTCCTTCGATTAAAGGGTGGTGATCCATCAGTTTTAACAAATTATAGGCCAATATCTAATATTTCAGTGCTGGCAAAAATTTTAGGGTCTTGTGAGTTACCAAGTTAAGGAATTTTTATCTCACAATACTATCATCTCATCCTTTCAGTCAGACTTTAGAAAGAGGCATAGTACCATAACAGCTGCTTAAGACATGAATGTGGTTAACAACATTATTGTCGCTCTCAGTAAGAAGCAGTGCTGTGTGGCTCTCTTTGTGGATTTGTCAAAAGCATTTGATACTATAGACTATGAAATTCTGATAGCCAGGCTGCGAGACTCTGGTTTTTTGGAACAAGCTGTTGCTTGGTTCACAAATTATCTCAGGAACAGGACACAATGTATTAAATATGATAATTTGTGTTCTGAAGTTGTCACAATTCATAAGGGGGTGCCACAGGGATCAAATCTTTTTTTTTTTTTTTATAAATTTTTAATTTATAAAAATTCATTTATATAAATGAATTGGGGAAGAATGTGTCTGATGCTAATTTGCATTTTTATGCAAATGACAGTTATTTATTGCACTGGATCAATTCAAATAAAAAAAAAAAATACTTTATTTATCCCAAAGGGAAATTAAATGTTGATGTAACTCATTTAGTCAAGGAGTTATTATAGATGGTGATGGCTGTGGGCAGGAAAGATCTCCTGTCGCGGTCCGTTTTAGAACCAAACTTCTACTCAGGCAATTGAACTATTACAAAAACGCTTCTCTTCTGTCCAAAGTTCTTTCTTAAATTTAAAGCTTGTCCTTAATGTTGATAAAACTAAATTGATTTATTTTTCCAGATCCAGAGGACCACTAAAGATCCCCTCTATGTTCTCTTCCAGTGGAAATGAAATAGAGCTGGTTCACACATATAAGTACTTAGCCATTTTGATTGATGATTCCCTCACTTTCAAACCCCATGTGGAATGTCTTGTGAAAAGGCTAAAATTAAAGCTGAGCTTTTATTTTTGAAATAAGTTGCGTTTTTCATATGCTGCTAAAACGCAGCTTGTCTCTGCAACTTTTATGTCTGTGTTGGACTATGGAGATCTTTTGTATGATTGCTTCCTCACAATTTCTTAAGATGTTTGATTATATCTACCTCTCTTCTCTGTGGTTCGTTACAAATTACACCATGTCAACACACCACTGTGATTTATACTCATGGGTGGGATGGCCTGGTCTGGCCACTACTACTTGGACTCCTGCTGGCATATATTTGTACTACAATTTCACTGAGAAATGTTGACTCATACTTTTTGCTCACACAATTTGCTGCTTCTTTCTGTCCCTTTTGCTTGGACTGAATTGGGCAAGAAGGCTTTCGTTCACTCTGCTCCCTCTTCATGGAACTTGTTACAAGAAGCTTTTAGATTGACTGAATTCATATTGTTTAGTGGTTTTAAATCTAAACTAAAAGTTCTTAAGGCCAATTCTATGACATGCACCTGTTTTTTATAGCTTGACATTTTCTTTTAACTGTGTATTTTTCTGAGTTGTATTAGTTCCTGCCTCTTGGCCTGGACTCCCTTGAAAAAGGGAGTTTTAATCTCAATGGGTTTCTTTATCCTGGTAAAATAAAGGTGAAATTAAAAAAACAGCAACAAGATTGAAATAAGCATTGACTTCTAATACCGGCACAATTTTACCTATGATACCAATATCATTATGCTAAAAACTGACCATAATCAGCTGACACCGATGCTAATGCTAATAAATCAGGCATCCCTTATTTTGAAAAGTGTGTATCAGCTTTAGTTTAAAACATTTTTTCATCACTAAATTATTTTAAGTAGTAATGCAGAACTTACATTTGCAGCATTCTCGCCTAAATATGAAGTAAGGAAGCTTACTGTGAAAAATATCTGTTAGGTTTATTTTGAAATATATATTAATCTCTTTACAATATTCTGATGTGTTGTTTACTTAACGAACCCGCCCCTGTCATGATGGAAGGTTGTTTTGATCCAACCTAGCTTGAAAGCAGAAAGTGACACCCCCCTGCCCGCAATCAAATAAAATCCGGTAAGAAATTAGTGTGTGTGCTTTGCTGCTTACTTTCTGTGGATATATGGATGCCCTCCATGTGTATTGAGCTGGCCAGTGGAAGACATTAATGTCATTTTGACCTGTGTGGCTGTTTACTGGATGCCCTCTACCCATCTGCCAGTCTGAGTTAATTCTCATAGCACATGGAGATGAGAGGTCCTGCTCCTTATGGAGTGCTGAAAACATGCTAGTCCATGATCCATGCCAGTTATCACCACACCGACTGAAAAAGAGAAGCGATTTTTGTAGATTTGCTCAAACTACATGCAGATTAGAACAGTATGTGACAAGTAAACTCACATTTTATCCTTACTTGGTGTTAAATATTCCAATGCATTGTATTTAAAGCACCCTGTTGAAACATCAGTAATAAACTGATATTTATCTATGTATTTCTCTCCTATATCCACAGCCACCAGGAATACAGGTTTGTGAAGTAATCCTGTGGGATGTGACTTAATGTGAATCATTAATACATTGTGCTTAAACTTAATGCAACACTAACATTTTAATGATGGGTTATATTTAGTTGGAACCATATTTCACAAATTTGCATATTTTAGGAGAAACAGTTGTGGAATCTCCCATCTTCAGCCCTGCCTACGGCAAGAGTCTGATGTGGAGGTAGAAACAGAGCCATGAAATGAGACAGCAACACAAGATTCCCTGACTGAAAAAAACTTAATTATTAGTTAGGAGTTCAGTTATTGATTATAAATAATTTATGACTCCTAGAGAGGAGAGGGTTTGAATCCACCATGGTTGTAATTTGTTGCAGAAAGATTTTTATGGGCAAATGGGATTGTTACCTAGAAGTGATGCTGGTTATTTTGAAAACATCATAACCACAAGAGTGTCTGTTTCCAGGTAATTAATTTAAGGCAACAAATAATAAGTTTAGTCCATCTGCCGTTCTTACTATGTTTCTATTTGTACACTAGCAGCAATGATTGCTTGATGAGGTCATTTAGAGTGAACGCTGTCCAGTGTGAGCACGGGAGGGTATTCAGTCTGTTGACTGAAGTATGACAGACTTGTATGCAGTAGGTGGGTAATTGTCCCATTTTAGTCTATTCCTTTGGAGATTTTGCTGTTGCTCTATGAGCTAATTGACCAAATAGCCATAAATGCCAGTAATTGTCCAATGCTGAAATGTGCAGCTTACGCAGTCATTTGTTGTAGTATTCATACCCCCTACACTTCATTTGGTCACGACACAACTACATATTTAAATACATTTCGATGTGATTTTCTGTAAAATATAAACACAAAATAGGGCATTATTGTTACATATGAAATTCTGAGAAGTGTATTATTTATTTATAATCATTCTTGCATCAATTGTTTATAGAACTAGCATGTGCTGCTGTTACAACTGCAGTTCTTCTGGAGTATGTCTCACAGCTTTGCACATATTTCCACAATCTTTTTTGAAAAATAGCTCAAACTTGGTCAGATTGTATGGAGAACATTTCCCAGTTTGATTTAGGTCTGGACTTTGACTTGGTCATTCTAACATATGAATATGCTTTGATCAAAATCTTTCCATTGTTGATCATGCTGTTGTTGTCCTGATGGAGGGTAAACTTTTGCCTCACTGTCTTTTGCAGCCTCTAAGAGGTTGTCTTCTGGGTTGGCCTGAATCTGATTTAGCTGAAGAAAAGTATCCCACAGAATCATGGTGCCACCATGTTTTACCATGGTGAAAGTCATGAGAAAGTGTTCATTTCCCCACACATCTCAAATGGTGGCTGCATGTAGTTATGTTCAGGTCCACCTGTCTCACTCAAGACTAAGACTAACTAAAACCACAATCTAAACTTGTGCATTTTAATGACCTATCAGATTTGCTGGAGTTGTACTTCAGAGGTCTATGTTTGTATCCTAAACAGTTGCCAATCAGTACGGTGACAAAATCATGTGGTTTGATGCAAACGTTACCTTAGAAATTATTGCAGAGTTTTAGCTTCTTCAGCTTTTGTAATGTAAGGCCTCAGCATATGAAAACAATGTTAAAGAGATTAATACACCCTACGTACATATCACAATATTGCTAGTGAGCTTAGGAATCATACTGTCCCTGGTATTGGTTCATTAATGATTTAAAAAGTAAAATGCGTTATTGATGTTATAAACAAAAACAAACAGTTTTAAAGAAATGGGTTAAATGCTTGAGTTGCTTGTGACTTAAACCTTGACCAATGACTTGAACTCAAACTTCAGAACCCCAGCCACTCTATTGCTATTGAAAACTATGCTCAGATGCAGCCTAGTTTATTTCTTGCCGTGCATTTCAAACATCTGATGGAATATTTTACCCATTTTGTGAGAGCGCACAGGAAAACACATGAATAATGCAACAGCACTCAGTGGCTGTGGTGGACCTTAATGAGATTTCTTTTGGGTGGGGGATTTTTGGGAGATTTTAGCTTACTGAGTCATCTTTGGTGAGAGGAGAATCTGTGAAGGAGTCAGTCAGGTGGACAAGACTGTGGAGTCTTAGGTAAGTTTTTGTTTAATTCAGCTCATACCACAGGCTTAATGTGATTACTCAGCCAAGTAGAGGAACTTAACTATGATGCACAGACCTTTTGTTTTTTATAGTCACAAATCCAGTGTTCCTTCTTTAGAATTTCCAATAACCTGTATAACTCCAAATGCATAGCTGATCTATGTGCTCACAGAGTAGTATGGCAAAATATGTGTTTTCATGATGTTTAACTTTCCTTTTCAGTTTGTTGACTCCTGTGTAAAAAAAAAAAAAAAAAAAACTTTTTTGTTTGTGGTATCGGCATAAAGTAATTTGATTTGAATTCTGGAGTATATAAATTAACTTCACCTCAAAGTATCTATTGATAGAAAAGACAGTGATTTGTCAACTTTAGGTCTGATTTTTCGTTCATGAACTTTTTCATGCCAGTCATTGACTTGCAGCAGTCAAATACTGAGAAAATGTATGTGATCCCACCACACCAGTTTTATCACATTGACGTCTTGACCTTAACTAGGCCATTACAAAACATTGTTTTTTCTTTTTCAGCCATTTTGTAGAGGATTTGTTGCTTTGTTGGGGATCATTATCCTACTTATAACCCAATTTCAGTCAAACTTTAGTATTAGGACAAGCCCAAATCTTACTTTACATCACCAGGCTTCACAATTGATTTCCTGTGTTGGGTTTTATCAAAGTATGGTGGTGTGAATTATGGCCAAACTTCTGTACTTTGGTTTTATCCAAAATAAATAGATATTGCTCCAGAAATATTGATCTATTCAGAGTTAAGTTTGCAAACCTAAGTCATGTTAGCAAGCTTATTTTAGATAAGAGGGGTTTTTTGTTTATTCAGTCTTTTCTAATTGTCCTGTCAGGAACTTTTACCAGTGTTATGCTGAGGGCCATAAAGTCTCACATAGAGCTCTTGGGTTTTCTCAGAACATTCTGATTCAGGGAATCTCTGGGATGTCCACTCCTGGAAAATTGGCAACGTTTCAACGTTTACACTTACCAATAATCTTTCTTTCTGAGGAATATAACTTCTTCTAGATTGATTGGCATCAACAGTGGCATCTCAGAAATCATTAATCATTGCCATTATATTAACACACACATGCATGTTAAAGACAACCAAACTGCCAAAATGCCGTCTTTTATAGAGATGTTGACATTTTTTTATATAGCCTGAAATGCATTGGTTAGCAGCACCTATGGAGAAATTTTCCTCACAATTGTGTCATACATATTTTCAATTAAAGAGCTTTGTCTCAGATTTTGATGTGAATCCTCAGAGCTAAAGCTAAAGAAACATTCGCTTTTTTATACATATAATGTGCTCTACCTCAAAATTAAAAATTATTTTTTGACTGATTGTTATGGATTTTGGCCAATGTTGATATCCGATATCCGATATTAATATCGATTAATTGCCAGTAACCAGTATTTACCGATATATACATTTACTTACCTTTTCAACACCATAAACAAAATCACCACACCGCTGAAATTGCTTCTCTGCTCAGTTGATCCACCATAATCCTGCACTGTGTCACTGTCACATGCCCAAACAAACACCACATGTCCAACCCCCTCTCCTCCACCCCCTAAAACACATTCATAAATGGGAACAAGATGGAAATAAATATTGGGAAATGATATCGGCCAAGTTGTACTGATTGGGCCGATACCGTATGTAAAATAATGACTACCATCAACCGATACCGACGTTAAGGCCCTGTTGTTACTCAGTTATTGCATTCCTTGAGAGAGCAAAAATGTTCTGAGAGCTGCAAGGACAGGATGAAAGGATGCAAACAAGAGTAGAGAAAATGTGGGTCTGAGGCATTACATCTGAATTCTGAACCATAGTTTTGAGGGAAGGCAGAGCATGTTTGTAAACAGGCAAGTTTTTTAGTCTGAGAGCAGAGATTTTAGGGTGTGGAATGCAGCTTCTACAATTAAAAACAAAGAATCATGCTCGTGTGTTCAAAATGTATAGTCTGTGTACTGGGGAGGAAAATTCTTTCATAGAACCCTGCTGCTACTTATCCTCTTAAACCTTTTTTCTTAATTATTGTACAGATCAATTTTAAATTGATTTTACTCAATACATAAAGCTCAAAAACTTAGAATAGCATGAAAAAGTTCAATATATTTTGTTATTCATTCCAGAAAGTGAAAAGCATATATATATTTATGACACATATTATACATTCAAGAATTTGAGGGAGCTTCACAAGGAGAGGACTAAGTTTGGAGGCAGTGCATCAAGAGCGACTATCCACAGACGAATTCCACACGAGTTACATATGTCACATTCCTCATGTCAAGCCAGTCCTGAACCAGAGAAAACGTCAGAAGTATCTTATCTGGGTTAAGGAGAAAAGAACTGGACTGTTGCTCAGTGATCCAAAGTCCTCTTTTCAGATGAAAGCAAAGTTTGCATTTCTTTTGGCAATTAAGGTCTCACAGTCTGAAGGAAGAGTGGCGAGGCACAGAATCCACATTGCTTTAAGTCCGCTGTGACGTTTCCACAGTCAGTAATGATTAGGGGTGCCATGTCACCTGCAGCCATCTACCCGGAAATTATTGAGCACTTCATGCGTCTTTCTGCAGACAAGCTTAATAGAGATCCTGGTTTCATTTTCCAGTACGATTTGGTACCTGCCCACGGTGCCAAAGGTACCAAAAGCTGGTTCAGTGACCATGATGTTACTGTGCTTGATTAGCCAGCAAACTGGCATAACCTGAACCCCATTGAGAATCTATGTGGTATTTTTAAAAGGAAGATGAGAAACATCAGACCCAACAATGCAGATGACATGAAGGCAACTATCGAAGCAACTTGGACTTCCATTACACCTCATCAGAACCACAGGAGGATTAGACCCAACCAAGTATTGACTTTATAGAACTGAACATATTTTTTCAGATGCTTAACCTTATATGTAATATATGATTTTTTTAGACACAGAATTTTGAATTTATCAGTTCCACTTTCAGAAATGGTTGACAAAAAATATAAGATATAGAATAGATATAAATGCAATATATTATTTTTTATTTATTTATTTTTTTTTTTTTAGTTGTACATGTACCTAGGATCAGCAACATGTTGCTAGGTGTTTAATCTGTTGCTAATGGCTAATGCTAATCTGACAAGGCTACTATACAGGGTAAAGCCACACCTTCAATGGCCAATCTATCTATTTTCTTTGCAGGAATAATTAGCATTTTTCCATTTTAACTAAACATTCAGGATTGTCACAGTATTTATGGAAACAGAGCCTTGAAATTCTATACGAAGGAAAATGCCCTTTCCAGTTTTCCACCATAGATTGGAGCAGGCTGTGCAGGAAGATGAGGACATGGGTTAGCTTTCAGTAAGGTTCTATTTTGAAAACAAGCAGTGAAAATGTTAAATAGCACAGGTTGTGCCACTCCAATAAAGTGACATTGAGACATAAGCAGCCTTGCCTTCAGGCACCTAGCAGAGGAGTAAACATATTAGTCTTGTAGGACAACCTAAAGTAGCTTTTGTTACGATATCAGCCACGGCAATGATGAAGTTTATGACATTTAGGAGGCTTAGAGATGGCAGATTATTGCTTAGAAAATATTAGAAATACATTTCTTCATTTCATATAGCTTGTTGCAACCTCCAATAGGTTCTCAGTGTCAGGAGATGGAAAAGAAAACATGTATTCGATTTTTTTTCCCCCCCTTTCTTTCCATAAAACCCAACCTACATTCCCAATTGGTCATATGGCCTCAGTACTGTTTTTATGAGCGATGACAGTGTGCTACAGTAAACTGTGGCCTGAGAGCAGATGAGTCACTGCACCGCCATCATCTGATCTGTTTGTGATGTAGGAGGAGAATCATAACGCCTTTCCCTGGCTGGTAATCAAGAAAAAAACTGATTTGCTTGAATTAAATTCATCATTTAATCTGGGAAAAAAGCAACCAGTGCTTCTCTGAACTAATTAAGTCAGTCACTCAAATTCATGATGAAATATTCAATAGAGACTGAAAGAAAGGCTTACTAGACATATCTCTGTAATTCTAGTACATGATAAATGAACCACAAACATCCAATAAACTTCTATTCTCCATTGCAGTTTTAAACACAGATATCCCTGACTCCTAATAAATCAACATCTTTCAGTTTTTCTCATTGGACCAAAAGAATTGCAACTATGTTTCTGTGCTCCATTTCATATCTTTTTTCATAAATTAGTTTCTTGACCTTTTCCTCCTCTGTGAAGGAGCTACTTAATATTATTTCATGTTGTCTGCCACACAAGCTCTCATTTGACCCAGCTTCCTTTTACTACACACAGGTATCAGGGTCTGAATTATTACTGTTGTGTCTGATCTCCTGCTCTCACTCGAGATCTTTCAGTTCTTAAAGTCATCTTGATGTAATCGATATCCACATTGGCAGTGTTTGGCTTAGATTTTGAAATGATCATCAACATTTTACCTGACAGTGCTTTAGTACTTTAATAAACAAGTGTATTTAAGAAAGATTCATCAATTGTTTACATATCTCTTCAGTACTGGTGCAATAAGATGTCCTGCCATGGGATGTCATGTTAATGTTTGCTGAATCAACTTGACTTTGGTGAAAATGTTGTATTACTATAAAACTGAGAGCTTGAACCCTGTTGACACTATGTCAGAGAATGTTATTTCAAGAAATTCAAATACAAAATACAGTAAAGAAAACAGTGTTTCAGTTGCTCTGTTGTGATGACAAAGGTGACTAATTTAGACTGTCTTTTGTGCTAGCAACACCTGGCTGGACTGGACTGGTTTTTCAGTGTTCTACAAGGTATCTCCAAATACTGAACCTTTAACTTGTAGCATAGTTAATATGCACATTTGATGGCTGTTTCTTGTGGGCAGCATCACTCATTACATAAAAAATATCACATTTCCACCAAGCAACCTCTGACACATAGTGGAATTCATAGTGGATACTATAATGGTTCGAAGGTCAGGTGCTGCTGCATCAAAGCACCCCACACAATAACACTGCCCTGCTCTAAACTTCATTGGTGGTATAAAGTTTTTTCTTCCTAGAATGCTGTATTTACTCTGTGCCAAACATGTCCTCTGTTCCGGTGTCCAGGTGATACAGTTTTAGACTCATCTGTCCAAAGTAAATTATTCCAGAATTTCTGGACTTTTGCTTTGTTCTCTCTGGCAAACATTAGTCTGGCCTTCCTATTTTCCTTAAGGAGCAGAGGTTTCCTTCTTGCCCACCTCCGATGAAGGTTAAATGTCTACAGTCTCTTTCTAATTGCACAGACATGCCCTTGTTAATCAAGAGCATTAAAACCCTTGGTAACCTGTGTTAACATTTTTTTCTTTTATCATTTTGCTCTGCTTTTATGGTGAAGTTGCTTGAACAGCCAGTGTTGGGGATATTAGTAGTTCATTTTAAATATCCCCCACTTCTAGATTATTTCCCATACAGAGAAATTACTTTTTTTAGACCTTTTAGGTCCCGTACCAGACTCATGCGCTGTTACAGTGTTCTTTTTCTAAGGTCTCAGACAGCTCATTTGATCATATTGTTCATCATGCTGGCTGTGTTCATTATGTGTTCAGCAATGAGGAACTCCTCAAATTAAATGTTAAAAATGCAGGGCAAACCTCATTGAAAAAGCTGAGTAACAATGCTCTAATCATTTACTCCTGATGTGTTTGCGCCTGGGTGTAATTTTAGGTATTAGGGGTTTCCTAATTTATTACTTACCAGAAATTTCATTTTTATAGCATTTTTTGACATTTTAAAATGTCCTTTCTACAGTTTTATTGTTAATTTAAAATACTGAAATATTTCAGCATTTTCAAAATTGCTATCAAGTATCAATACATATATAAATATGTCAGAAAAACACAGGTTATCCTAATTTTTTGATACGGTCTGAAACATAATAAAATTATATTCTGCCGTCAAAACCACTGGCAATTAACAACATGATAAATAAAACTGAATCATTTTGTTGTTTCTGGATCCAAGGGCCTATTTTCCAGTGTTTGCTTTAGAGGTCATTGCTTTAAGGATATTTAAGTACAGTACAAGGTCAACTCCAAATGTCTTCTTAGTTCTGATGTTTTTAAATGTTATCTTGACCTTGGTAACATTCCCCTATAACCTATGTATTATTTAAATGCCAGGTAAAGGGAGGGTCACGTTGACTTGATAAGTGCAAAGCATGTTGATGCTTTGAGCAGCAGCAGCGATTTAGTGGTAAAAAAAACAGCACAACTTAGTTCCATGACATCATCTCACCCTGTCACACACTGCAACTTTTGCTATGTTGAGAATTAC
Source organism: Anableps anableps (assembly GCA_014839685.1). Lineage (NCBI taxonomy): Eukaryota > Metazoa > Chordata > Actinopteri > Cyprinodontiformes > Anablepidae > Anableps > Anableps anableps. The sequence continues at coordinate 5,686,679 of CM026079.1, forward strand.
ACCACAAGGGTGCTAATGATGATTGCGATCACAGCCCGTGACCAGAGGCAAGTGGAGCTATTCTTAGAAGCAGCTCTTTTTATTTAGAAGGAGAGGAATGTGTCATTGTTGGCAGCATCGTGGCTCTTCCTTTTTCTCACCTCATTAATCTGTTCATTTATTCAGAGGACTACTTCTAATCTCACTCATGTCTCGCTCATTCATCATGGTGGCTGTGTTACTGTCTTCATTTTCACTTTCTCTCTGCAGCTGAGCAGGAGTCCCACATTTCAGTTGTCAACAGTACTGAAAGGAGTGGCTGATACATAGAATGTGGAAACTATACTTGCTCACATGCTTGCAGGGATGCCAGATTTGGGGAAATTCTATTAGATTTGCTCGTTAGATGTCACACTTCAACAGCAGGAAATATTCCACTGCATAGTTTTCTCAAGCTATTTGTTTTATACTTATTCCTCAGCTTTGTACTCTTTTAAACACAGTATAATTTTTTTTGACAGAATTTTTTTTTTTGTTGTTGTTTTCAGCTTAACAGAAGGAAGCTGAGAAAAAATAACTATCAAATGGCTGCAACTATCCTGTAATGCATATTTAAGACTGTGGCAGAGGTGGTTTTGACTTTGCAGAATGTTTCTTTCCTCCATCCATTTATTTATGCATCAGAATAAGTGTGGGTGATTGACTCTTTGTGTGCAAAGCTGCCTCCAGCTTTTACAGCAGACACTGAAGGCATTGAGCAAGATTATTTGTAAAAATTTCTGAATTAAATCCTGCTCATTTGCTCTTCCTAATCAGATGCAACACTTCACATTGGAAGTTTTTGGTAGACAACCCCAACAGTTGTTAAGAAACAGGCTCCACTTTGTTGTCCAAGGAAGGAAGACTTCCACACCGTTGAAAATCTCCTGTGACATCATGGAGGTATAAAAGCATGAGCAGAGCACCGATATTACTGTTTTTCTAAAGTGCTCCACAGGCTATATCATGGAGATAGGTGCATGAATGTCTTAATCTTGCTGGCTGAGTAAAAAACTGCACCTTCAAAGACACTTTGGATCCAAAATAAGGTACAGTCTTCTTCTCTCTGTGTCCCCGGTACTGTACACCAACCGAAAAAAAAGCATAGCCGCATGAAACTAGCTGTCTGAGCTCCTGCAGAAAGAATTTGAGTATAAATTTTAGTAGGAAAGCCCGTCTCTAGTTATGTCGACGAAGTGGCCATACATCCATCCACCATCTTGTGAGTCCATACACATTTTTGGCACCATCTTGGTAGTCCATAACTCCATTCAATCCATCATTAGGACCCACAGGCATCCGCGAATAGCAAAAATTGCTGCACAACAGTAGTTGAACCTTGAGCCTTGATATTTATCCACCGGCCACTTTTGAACCCAGCATTTAGTAAGTGTGACAGGCATTGCTTTGATATGTATTGACCTAACATTCCTATGCCACCATTATAAATTTCAATTAATAGGATAATGATATTTTTTTTTATTTTTTTTTTATTTTTTTTTTTTAACCTTATGAAGCTCTGCTATGCATTCTTGGAAAAAAGAGTCAGCATCTTTTTTCAACAAGAAAGCCTAGAGCAAGTTGATTGAATCTTCCAGGTAGTATCGTAAGGTTTATGTTTTGCATTTATGAAGAAGAAGAATACCTTTATTAGTCCTTTAGGACTAATAAAACATCATATTAGACCTTTAGGGGAAATTACATTTTAGTACAGCCTGTCCAAGAACAAACAACAACATGCATGGGTCGACAGGTGTCTGAGGCTGCAGCCATCTTGGGAGGGCCTGCCCCTTCGTTAGACGAGAAAAAGACCACATTAGGTAAGAGGAGCGGAGAAAAAAAAAAATCATATTTCACACTTTATCCCTGACAGGATACAGTTTGAGATTGCAAAAAACACCAACACGAAAAAGCAACATATAGACAATGAGCTGAAGCAGGGCAGGAAGGATACGGGATAAGGAAAAAATGCGTCTGCCTTCACTGAGAGCAGGAAGAGATATGTTGAGAGTTATGAGTTATGTTGGGTAGTCTGACAATTCTCACTAACAGAAATCAGTGTGGTAGCAGGATCTAATTCTTCTAGATGACCTTTATGTGGCCAATGTTGATCCCCAGGGATTAGCTCTAGGGCATCTCTTGTTTATTTTATGACAAACAATAAAAACAAGTATCAAAATGTTAATGTACACTTCTATGCTGATGATGCTTTTACTTCTAGCTGATTGATCCCTGCCTGATCAGGAATGGTATCAGCTTTGTCAACATTTTGCAGCTTTTTATCTCTACTTTGTGCAATTTCAAACTGGATTTAAATCCTACACAAGTTATGATGTTTTCACCAAATACAAAAACATATTTATTGAAATGTTTATATACTTTCACTGTTGTCACCCTTCATGGCTGTGTGCTTGAATACATTATTTACTTAGAAAAACGTAGATGTTCTGATTGTTGAATCACCTTTAAGTCTTGTATTCAGCAGCTGTTAAAAGAATAACATCTGGGTAAGAATTGAGTCTTTTTTAAAATATCACCTTTTGTCTGTCTTTGGAGGGTGAAAAAGATGTGTTGCTGCCATTTTTATGTCTATAATCAAACTGTGTCGATAATAATATTAAATCCTCTTCACAGTCCTCAATACCCTATTACAGTCTGCCCTAGATACTTGAGGTTAAATATGAACAGTAAAAGTGGCTCATGGCTGTATATTACATTTCTGTGTTTCCTGTTTTGCCTTTGCATAAATTAAAATATTGCCATATTCATATCCTCAAAGGTATTCTTGGCATTCTCCCTTCATACTTACCGAGCTATATCTAACAAATATGTATGGGAGGTTATTGCATCCACTCTTTTGAGTGTGCCAAGAGCGTGTACTGAATTAGTATGACTTCGCTATTGGTTGTATGTGTTGTGTTGCAAATTGGATCTAATTGAGTTTCCGTCTGTCTTGGACAGGACATGCTTGTAAACTACATTTTTAAACAGAAGAGTTTTATTTTCTGATGGCAGATTGCACCAGTATATGATCTGGAGGAACTCCAGATATATTAGCTAGAGACATCATACAGTTGTATCTGGTACTGAAGCATTTCAAATGCAAATTCTTTTACATTTATCACTGCATGTAATTCCACAAATATGTCTTAAATTAAAAACATCTACCACAGCTTAAGAGCTTTGGTAACACTGGTACACTTTGTAATCCAAGTCTAGCACATCATACCAGCAAGTACAGTGCCATGAAATAATATTTTCTCTGTTACAGATTTCTTGCTACCACTTTCTTGCCACATTCAAATGTTTCAGATCCTCAAGCAAATTTTAACAGTATACAAAGATAACCAGAGTAAATACAAAATGCAGTTTTCAAATTATGATTTTATATACTAAGTGGAAAAATCTATCTCTGCAAACCTGGCCTTAAAATGTAATAATTTTCCCATTTGATAAATAAAGAATTACCCGTCATCAACCTCTTTATTTGGAAAACTAAGTTTGGTTTCATTTGTCACAACCAAGCCTGATATGATTGCTACCAGACCTGTAGAAGCAAAAACATCAACCTGTCTGACAACATGAAGTAGGCTAAGACATCTTGAAAAACAACACATCATGATGTGTCAATCTTTAGAAATTTAAGAGCAGATGGTAAATAAAGTCACTGACACCTATCAGTCTTAAAAAAATGACAAAGTCATTGCTAAACCAGCATTGAATTTCTATTAGACAAAATGAAATATCTGGGTTTATTTGAGTCAGCCATGCTAACTCCCAGATGGAAGATGAGATATAACATCCTTCTAGGCTTTAATTATAACTCTTTGACACTTTTGGATGTTTGTCTTTAAAACAAAATGAAATATCTGGGTTTATTTGAATCCATCAAAACCAGAATGAACCAATGTAAAAAAACTCATTGCTAGTTATTGCTAACGCTTGATGCTAATTGTTGCCACTTAGAGTGACACAACCAGTTATTAGATTTAGATGGTAATCACTTTACATACAGACCCTTTGAGATGAATAGCTTATTTACATTCATAAATAGATTGATCATTTGAAAAATATGTTTTGTTTTTACCAAGGTTTTAATTTGTTATATGTTCTGAAACATTTAAAGAAATGAAAAAGCAAAAAATAGAAGCAATCTGTAAGGGGATAAATTGCTGTAAGGTAGCCTACTGCTGTAAGATCGAGAAGGTCCAGTTGTCTTAGTCCTTCACTTCAACTTCAGCCTTATACTGACTTTTAGGGAACTTGCCAAGCCAATGTACACAAATAGTCAGAACACCTGAAGGAATCCTTGAGCTTGTTCTTACCAAGGAAATCTCTCCTTTGCTGACAGCTAATTTGACTGACATTCTGTCTGAAAGTTATATTTTCCTTGGGCTTGGCTGTCAGCTCTGCAGAAATACCTGGGTAAAGGAGTAACATATGCACAACCAGGGGCAGGCTTGGGTTGAAATTCAGCCCAGGAGCTTGGTTTGGCGAAACCTTTTATTTAATTGTACTGCCGATGAAAGTGGAACCATAATTTTATAACAAAAAAAACTTTATTTACAATATAAAAACACTATGTTTTTTCAACAATCAAAATTATTGTGCGTGTTTATGTATTTAATGACAAAAAAAAAAAAAAAAAAAATCAGTCAACAAAAGTTTATCAAAGCAGCTTATAAAAATAAAAGCAAATATTAGAGAACAAAAAATAACCTCTAGAATTATACAAGCTCTGTTACATCATGAGGGGAAATTAATTATTTTTTAACTGTTCTCAGATATTAGAAAGCCAAGGATGGGCCACAATCCTTTGATCTTAAGAGGTTAATATATTGCTAAGGAAAGACGTAATGCCAACCCAATCCCACACACTGCACCTGTGCCTGGTACATTTTAGTGGTTCCTTCTCCATTCCCCTGCTTCTCCTCCTCCTCCTTTTATTTCTCCTCCTTCTCCTGTCCCTCCGCATCCATCTCTTCCTCCTCCTCCTCACTCCTACTCTGACTGGCACTATCCTGTCCCTTGTTTACAACTCCACAAACACAGCTGACACTGTCCTTGTCTGCTGCTTAACAGCAACAATGATATAAATATCAATATAAAATCAACTTAAAACTGCTAAACACACAGGAAGTGAGTCACCAGCTTTATTTGTATTTTTCTTAAGTTGGTTAAAAAAGCCACATTGCTATTAATGAAAAAATAGGACAACTAGATGTATATTGTGTACATTCAGATATTTCTTTTTAACTTTTCACACAGACTTTCTCCTAAAATGTTTTGTTTTGTAATAAAGAAATGTGAGCCTTTTTCTGGTCAGCCAGTACGGATTGATTTAATTGATCAGGCAGATTAATTATTTATGCAGTAACATTGCTGATAGGCTGCCTTTAATGTTCTATGTGCCCTGACAAAATTCAAAAACACAAACACACTATATGCCAAGTCTGGGATGGGATGATAGAGCCATGTAGGCAGTGCTTGCAAACCTGTTGTAGTTGTGCTGGTTGGTCCTGTGTCATCACTGACCTTAGCTCCTCCACCATGGGAAATATCTGTTAATTTAGTGCATTTGGCTGCATCCTGTACTAACTTTTTCTTTTTAGTTCTTCTAAGTTTTTCATCCCCGCTCATCTCTTTCTCCTTTCTTGCATGTTGGCTAGTTATCCTGCTCCTCTTCTTCCTTTCTTTTTCAAATTGGGAAGGGCCGCTCTCTCCTTATGCAAAATATCAAACTGACCCAGTCTGACGTATCACTGCCTATGAAAAGCCAAATCAGCCACGAGGGTGGCTGTGTGAGACCACTAATGCGCTTTATTTATAGGGTAAAAAAAGAAAACACATTCCAACCACTGACTGGTTCGGCCTGGAACAGACTAGCCATTCTGGAACCCCCGAACTGCTTGATGATTTATTTGCAATCAAGCTTATTTTCCAAGTCTTAAAAAGTTTAAAGGACACAATAAGGTATGACAGATGCTTATCTTAATTTTTTTTAAATGTACACAGCATTTGTCAGTTTTTTTCAGTTTTTTAAATCTGAAAATTAAAAGGAAAAGCTGATTTTTTTTTTCTCCCCTCTAGCATCATTATCACAACACTCACAATGTTCTCACTCATCGTATTTTCTTCCTAATATCGTGCATCCTAGCCTGAACTCAGCAGCCCTGCTGTGAAATGGTGGTGGCAGCATCATGCTGGTACTCCCCAGCAGGATGACAAACCCGAATACATGCAGTTTGACTGAGCTGGAGCTACTAAGAAAAATGGGCAAATTGACTTATAGAGGCAGATTAAAATATGTACACAGTACTTTTCAGATGTTTAAATATGAAAATTAAATGAAGAGACAGAAAAATCTCATAGCAGTTTATTGAGGTTTATGGCTGTCATGTGACAAAATGTGGAAAAGTTTAAGGGGTATTGTTACATTTTTTTCCATGTCTGGTTTGTTACATATCCCATTTCCTGACATGTTTTTAGGAAAACAGACTAAATTGTTTATAGTAAATTTTGAGTCTAAGTGAAGAGGAATTTTCAGTTTAGTTACTAGTTGTTGTCTTTTATGCTTAAAGCTTTTTGAAAGTGAAGTATCCTACCTTTGAAGAATTGAATTTAGGTGAAAGATGTACTGACATTTTCCAGTTTGGTTGACTATGATTTCTTTTTATTCACTGTGTTACTTCTGCATCTCTGCTATGAGATATTCCTTTGGACCAAAGTGACAGTCATGACTGATAGCCCTAGAACATTGCCATTCATAGAAGGTGCTAAAGTAAAATGACTTCAGCCCTTTATTTAAATACACTCAGACAAACCTCTTTTTCATCTGCATTAAAAGTAAACCTTGAACTCTGAGCATAGAATGAGATATTTGTCTGCCACAGAATAGATAAGGGTTCAACTGCTGTTTGCTTTTACAGCTACAAATGTGGTGTAAAAGCTGTTGCACTTCAACTGTGTTTCTCATTCAAAGATAGGCACTCATACTTATGAAATGGCAGATTTTTGGACAAATGGAAAAATAACTAGAGAGGTATTTGTTACAGAAAGACACATTTGTAGGGTTATTTTCTGTCCTGAATATTAATATGCACATCATGTAGCTTTTAGTGGTCCCAGGACAATACACATCTTGTTTAAAGCTTCACAAACTAAATACTGTAGTTACATTTCTGTTTTAAATATCTTCTGAAACGGGTCTGGAGCACTTATCATGTGTCAGAGTTTCATGTCTCCTTCCAGACTCTCAAAATACATCCGCTTCAGTTTATTACCCCAGAAATCCATCAATTATTTAAGAGTTTTGCTGAATTTATGCTTTGATTGGCTGATTTTTTAAGTCTGAGTCATTTCCAAGCCAGCGCTTACACTGCTTGTAAAAATGAAAAAATCACAAGTGAATGAAGACTCCCCTGAACATTTTCATGTGGTAGACCAACACAAAGTAGTCCATAATTAAGGAAGGTGGAAAGGAAAAGACATGTTTTTAAAATCCTTTTATAAATAAAGGTCTAAAAATGTGACAAGCATTTAATTCCCTTCATCCTGATGTCCTTAAATTAAATTTCAGTATATATACAGTTGTTCTCGGAAGGCTTCAGAGTTTTTTAGAGAACATTTTTAAAGAAACATTGTCATGAAAACCAAGAGACACAATAGACAGGTTAGGGATAAACCTCTGGAAAAGATCTGAAAATGAAAATAATGTAGCCTTTCACCTACACTGACAACCCAGGTAAGGAAATGAGACAATAATAATCAGAGAACAACCCAAAGAAGCCTGTGGAACCTCTGGGGGAGCTGCAGAGATCCACACTTCAGGGGGGAGAATCTATTGAGAAAATAACCAGTGATTGTCCACTCCATAAATTTGGCCTTTATAGAGGAGAAGTGAGAAGAAAGCTAGTGTCAAAAGATAGACATAAGATGTCCTGTTAGCAGTTTTGACAAGCCATGCATGAACACAGCAAAGATGCAAAATGTTAAATTGAAAGATTGCAAATCAGCCTGAACTAGGGCTGCACAAGGTATCGCAAATTTATTGTTATCACGACAACGGTGTACGCAATGTGCATATAGTGGAGAACTGCCTGGGTTGCAGTTAATGTCCAGTAATTATTCAAGTACCACACATTTAGCCTTCCTATGCCTGTAATGAATTTGGTGACACTTGTTGTTTAATGTAGGATAAGAAGTTTTAGAAGGTATAGTGGTGATAAGGGAGTCAAATCATGAAGAATCTACAACTTTTATTTCTGCCAAAGCAACCAGAAGCAACTTTTTGTTGAGATGGAAAAAGAGATATTTACCTTTATTTGCAGTAGCTCGATAGACTACTCATCACCTGGGCTTTATGTTTCCTATGAACCTACAGCAGAGAGGCAGTAACATGTTTGATAATTTTATTATTTATAACAGGTTATATCATTATCGCAGCACTTATAGCATTATTTCCTGTTATTGTGCAGTTCTTGTGTGAACACATCAATCCTACTGTGAAACATGGTGGTGGCAGCATCATGCTGAAGGAATGCTACAGCCTCTTATGCAGCCAATTAAAGGCTGTATAAGAGGATGACAAACTAAAACGTACAACCAGAGCTAAAATGGAATGGTCAAAGCATGCTAAAAAAAATGATCAAAACTCATCATGTTGTTAGAATGGCCCAGTCAAAGTTCAGACCTAAATCCAATTGAGAATCTGAGGCAAGACTTGGAAATTGGTGTTTATACATGCTTTCCATTCAGTCTGACTGAGCTTGAGCTACTAAGAAAAATGGGCAAAATCTTTGATTTGTTGAAATCCAAAGCTGGTAAACAAAACCCAAAAGGTTTAAAGCTATATTTGCATCAAACGGTGGTTTTAAAAAATATTAACCGATAGAGGCAGATTAAAAAAGGAACACAACACTTTTCAGATGTTTAAATCTGAAAATTAAATAGAGAAGCAGAAAAGTCTCAGTACAATTTATGAAAGTTTATGATTGTCATGCAAAAAGAGGTGGAAAAGTTTAAGGGGTATCATTGTATTTAACAGCCGCTGTAAATTTTTTGAAGTTATGCAGAGAATTTTATTTGATTTAGCTTTTTACTTTGCACCTGACTACTGTATAACGTTTTCACACAGATAAACCTGGATCAGGAGCTGGTCATTAAATAAGACATATGTGATCCACCCTGCTCTCAATGGTGCATTAGAGAGCAAGCACTTAGGTTTAGCCACACTGATTAAAAAGCATATCCTCTAATTTTTACTACAATTATTCTGTGTATGAAATTACGTAGATAATATACTGAAGTGTTTTTGATTATAGTTCTCATCAAGAGGTTGTGCCTGATACTCTGATCTTGGTCCTCATCAGCAACAGAGCCACTTCATTATATCGAACACATGCAAACCTGCTTTGGGTAATTATACCTTGGCTAAGAATTACAGAGGGCTTCCTCATCCAGGGTGTATAACTCTATCTAATATTCACTTCTTAACAAGATCTAGCTTCCCGGCAAGTGACAATAACGTTCTGATCAGAGGTCAGGGACAGCGAACTCCAACAGACCTGTTAGCTATGCTCAGGTTCAGATAACCACCAGGTGACATGGTGTCTGTACTTGTAGGCCTGATTAACCTTCTGTATTCACTGTTCACATGGTATTATGTAATGAAGCATCTCTATAGTTTCCAGGACTTTTAATGTTGTAATTCTGACAGAATTGGTTTAGACATTTGCTTGATTGCTTGATTGGGTTGAATAAGAGTAAAAAACAGCAGGACTAAATGTTCAAGAAATACTATTCAAAATTACAGTTTTGTTTTTTGCTTGCATACAATTTTGGTTCCTCCAGCATAACAAACAGATAATTGATTCAGTCTAAACAATTCATAATAAAGACCTTAAATTTATTGTGTTCTCTCAACCATTGTTGAGTTATTTTTGCCTTGCACTCTTATTTTTTAAAGCTACAGCCGGTGACTTTTACAGAAATATGTTTTTTTTTTACATGGTAAAACTTTCACTATGTCGTGACAGTATAATATGAGACAGATAATCTGTGAAAGGATACATACTGCTCAGTGTGCTTATGGCAGAGAAACAACTTGCCATTTCAGGAAAACTGTTTATCCACCATCATCGGTGGTCATGCTAACTAGCCTGAGCATTCATGGCAGGCTCTGTTCAGGTGAACTAGTGTAGTGTAGCAGAGAGAAAGGGGGAGCATGTGAGCAGCAGACGGAGGGGTGGGGGGGTGTTGATTGACAGTTCTAGGACCCTTCCCCTGCCTCTGATCTCTGATTGGTTGTTTCTGACTGAGCGCTGTATTTCTGTGGATGACAGTAGGACCCCAGGGAGAAGGCAGCAGAGCTTTTTTTTTTTTTTTTTTTTTTTTTCCACATATTATCCGTCTCATACTATACTGCCAGGACATAGTGACAGTTTTAACAAATATGTAAAGAACATATTTTTATAAAACTTACATACTGCAGTTTAAAAGTAGATGGACCCACAAGTAAAACTTGTTTCCATGAACGTGCTTTAGTCCAATCAGCTTTTAATCGAGGGTTCTTCAATGTGAGAGCCCAAAGTTCCTCAGCAAAACATTGCCCATGCTCTCCCAATAGCTTACTTGTTTACCTTCCTCCGATAATGCAGAATTTTTCTCTGACATTAAAATTTGTCAGATGATTTCAGATATTTACATAAGTGTGACAATAAAGCAAAAACAGAAGACATTTTTAGGAGAGCAAATACTTTATCAAAGCTCTGTACCTCAACTGTTAATAGGCAGTGATTTGGGTTTGTTTATCTTCCAGACACAAAAACCTCCTGAAATCCCAGTCTAACTTTATTGCCAAAAACTGTGACTTCAAAGTCTCTTTCCCATTCAAAGCAAAATTAAGTACAAGCTGTCCAAATGGCTAAGTTATTGCAACTCTTTTGCATTAGATTGACTTAAATTGCACAGATGATCCACAAGCTTATATTTTGTCCCGACAGTAGTTGGGCCCAATTATGCGCTAAATAAATCAGCAGATGTTGACTTGTGCTTGAGAACAGGGTGTGTATTCAGCTTGTGGGTTTGGAATCTGTGTATGACTGTAGCATACACAGACTGTACTCAGCACTGTAACTAAAAACTGTGATCATAAAAACCATCACTGTCAACAACCTGGGAGATGACTGGGATTCAGGACATCATACATCCTTGCTGATTTTTTTGAACTTCTTGCATCAGTCTTTGATCACCCAGTCAGTGGTGACACAGTGTTTTGGTGGGATTTTACTGCTTTTCCGTCTTCTATCACTTATTTATCCAGTTGACCTGACGATATAGAAAAAAAGTACAAAAGGATATCATTTGATCGAATGCTTTGGTGATTTTAAATGAATTGACTAGGATGTTTTTTCTTTTTTTCTGTTTCTGGTAATACTTTTTTGGTTTAAATTTTACACCAGTGGTAATTGTGCTGAAATTTCTTACAGTGTCTTTCAGTTTTGTTATGATGTCAATTGAACTTCAGATGCACATTCATACTTAGTTGTGGTCAAACCCCGCAGTACTGTAAATGAGGGACAATGAACTAGACTCCTCGTATCTGACCTGTGAGTTTTTAGGAATGCTTGAGGCGAAATATTGCTGTTTGTATCTCTAATTCGCCGCTGGCTGTCTCCTTCAAGACCTTGATTATCTGAACATCTATTTCACTTTGTTTGCTGTAATAAATGACAACTTCAAACGATAATTTTCTTTTTTTCTATGTTTAATTTGGATTAAACTTTCAAACTACTTTTATGAGGTAATTTGAATCTTCTCTTGAAATTTCTCATATTATTCCTTTTTCATTCAGTTCCATTACAAGTGTACATAAACTTTGTGACTCAGCTTTATTTCAGATTTCTAAGCCTTGGTAAAGTCAGGTGTCAGGAAAATAACGTGTTTTCATTTTTCAGCAGCCACAGCGGGTGGTTTATGGAAGTGCAGTACAAACATACCGCAGCACACAGAGCTTGGCTCGAGAGCTGTTGGAGGGAAACTAGATTCTGCAGCTTTCTTCGTAGTACAAATCAAATCATACTTGTTCAGTCAAGTGAATATTCGCCTTTTCTTTAAAGTCATCATCTTTCTAATGAAAACAGACTCAAGTTAGACACGAATCCCCATCTCTTTCACAGTTGTGACCACAGTTTTTTAGAATGTATGTATACTTGGAAATGAAAATAAAGGTGGTTGTTGGAAACAAAAGGGACAATACCAAATTCTAAGACAGATGATGTTGGGATTGCATGCTCAGCGATAAAAACAAAGAGAGGACTGGAAGAGGGAATCAAATCTGACTTATGAAGATGGATAACAACAAGCAGGTCCCACAACACTTAATGAGCAGAAATGATAGAGGTGAGAAGTGACAGATTGAGAAATTGAGATAGAGTGCAGTCTTTGTGCAGGTATGAAGAATGGAAAGAGCTTCATAGGCACCCTGAGTGGATCTGGGAGATGAACACCAGCAGGAGTCCTGAATGATGGGGAGAGGGAGTTAGGATACCTGCTTTAGGAGGCTGATTGATAGAGGACAGGTTAGAGACGTAATGCCATTCACGCTGATTTAATTTAGAAGCTAGGAACTTGGATTGCTTAGCATAGGCTAATTCTGTTTGACCTTTTTTCTGACTTGTAAAGGGAATTTACATTATTTTGCCATTAATCATGCCATAGAAGCTTTTCCCCACTGATTTGCAAAAGATGATAAAGATAACTGTGATAATAATCCCGTTCACTTGAGAAAAGCTTGGAATCCTGTCGGGTATGATGCTTCATCCACTTTATCTTTCTTTTCATCTAGATTTACTCTCTAGATAAGACAAACCTCTGCTGAAATGTCAGTTTATTTCAGATGTAAAATCATATGATTTTGATAGATCATGTGTTTCCTGTGCCGCGCGATCTGGCAGCCCGCTACAGCAGCTCCAACTCAACTAAGTATTTTTCTTTAAAATCTTATCTAGACGTGCTGTATATTCTTTTTCTGTTGTTCTCTTTTTTTTTTCATATTGCTGGTTCACACAATAAGAACTGACCGTTTTGTGGACAACTTTGTTTTTAAGTTCATTTATTAACGCTTTTGTGTTCGAAGAAGGCGTGAGCGGCCATGCATCTATTGTTTACACAAGGGTTCAGCTGCTGGCTCTTGGCAGCTCCACTGTTCTGCCTCCGACTGAGTGGGCCGACATTCCCCGTCAGTTAAAAAGAAAAAGCATGGACACGTGCGGACATTAGGCATCGCAACCAAGGAAGAAGGTACAGGCTCGTCATCCCGTCCATTATCATGGGAAACGTCGGGTTCTCTTCCCAACAAAGTGGACGAGCTAGCTCCTCTAGCATGGCATCAAAGGAGCTATCAGGAGGCCAGCCTTATCTGTCTGACTGAGACGTGGCTAACCACGCTAACTCCAGACTCTCATACAAACATAGAGGCCTTTCATTTATTTCATACCGACAGAACAAAGGAGAGCAGTAAGAAAAGAGGAGGGGGTCTGGCTGTTTGTGAACGATAAATGGTGGAACTCTGGACATTTAGCCATCAAAGAGACGCTCTGCAGTACGGACATTGAACTTCTAGCTGTTAGCATGAGGCCGCACTATCTTCCTCGGAAGTTTTCACGTTATTGTAATAACTGTGTATGTCCCTCGCTCTGCTAACGCTGCTGTAGCCTGTGATGTCCTTCATGCTTCCACCCGCAAACATCAAACACAGTACCCACAGGCCCTCTTTCTGATCTCCGGGGACTTTAATCATGTCTCCCTGTCCTCCACCCTACCAACCTTCACCCAATATGTCACCTGCGACAAAGGACAAAGGAGTATGGGTGCCAGACAGAATTCTTTTCTTCTAAAGGGATCATTAAGGCCCAGATAAAATCCCTAAAACCATATTAGGGATTATGTTTTTCTTGCCACTGATTAGCTGTAACCCCAGGAGTGGACATAAGGGAGGCCGTGGACGTTAGCTCCTGTGTTACTGCCAAGATGGTTTCCACTGTGTGTAGAGATATATATTAAGGTATAGCTGGTGTTTGAATTATTACAATATCCAGTTCTAAGTGTTTTTAGAGGGGGTCTCAAGTATTGATGGATTTTAGCTTTTCATGGATGGCTGTGATCCCTATTATATCCCCCGTGAATACCCCGGGGTCCACTGTCTATAGTTCATGAAAAAAATGGGTTTGATATAGAAATAGAACGGGTTGAGTTGGCAGCAAAAACATGAATAAGGAATATGGATATGAATTTTCAAAGAAGCTAACTGACCCGAAGCACCCGACAAATCATGGTTTAGAACTTTGTGGATTTTGACTTGTGGCCTGGCTTGGCCACTTCATGAGCTTGATGAGCTGCTTTTTTCCCTTAGTGCCTTGAGGGTTTGCTAAGGGTATTTCTTTCCCCAAATACTTGTCCATGAGTCATTTGTAACGTTCTGGCTGAGTGAAGAAAGTTCTCATCCATAATCTTGAACATTGGACCCCAAGTGCAGTGAAATTCAACTGCAGCCCTAGCAGAAAAACATTCCAAAACCATGATGTTTCCATTTATGTGCTTCACTCAAGGGTATAGTGTTATTTGAGTATAATCAGTATTTCTCTTCTTTCTTTTTAGTTTCTTCTGAATTTCTTCAGAAATCCAAATCGACTGAGCAGCAACAGTTATTTTTCTAAGATCATTGCTTAGGTCTTTCTCTTAGGAATTATTATTACTATATACATAAAACTGTTAAATCCAAAGAGGCTGAGCTTTATATTTGTTACTTTCACTGTAGCTATTATATTGTACATATTATATTTCCTTAGATAAACATATCTCGAGGAATGATTCATTCTCCAATGCAGCATCTCATAATTAGTTGTTTTTCAAAATTTCTTATTCCTCTAACAAAATGTGTTTTGTTGTTATTACAGGGAATTAGCCATACTTCATATTTCTTAATGTTTATCACTGCCTCAGATGGAGCAGTATCTCCCACCAGAAATCAACAAATGGAGCCAGTTTACCATTTTTCTTTAATAAGCTTTATGCTTATTTTAAGCTTTTCTGACACACAATATCGATCTCCATCCTTTATGTGCAATGAGGTGCATTTATCTCCAGTGTGGTGAGAAGGTTAGTAATTAAAATGTGTTAAAATGCAAAAGGTCTATTCATTTCCCAAAGCACCAGAGCTGGCCCTAGCTACATTGGCGCCCTAGGTGAGATTTTGTTTTTGCTAGTTTACAGTTTTTCTTGAATGCCTTAACTTGCTTAAAGGAACTGGGATCCACTCAGTTTTTATCATCACTATCTCAACAGAGCAAAAGACACCTCTTCCAAATGTATGAACCATTTTTCATTGGTTTAAAACATCTTCCTCACTTTTTGCCAAACAGTTAACACAAATGTCATTCAAGCAGTCCAAAGTCCATTATTTTAACCATAGTAACCAAACAGAAATCTTTTTTTTTTTTATTTCCTTTTCTTATTCCCCGATAGATGTTTAGTTGACATTTACAGTATTTTCTATAATATTCACAGTATTTCAGTTTTCAGCCATAGTTAAAAAATTGTAATGGAATTAATAAAATTTGCATCAAAGTATTTCTGATTCTGCTCCATTTTTTCGCGAGAAGGAAAATTTAACACAGCCTAGAAATATAGTTGTGTTTTTTGAAAGCAATATGTACTTTTGTTTCGTATTTTAAATATTTTTGGCACTGTTACCACCTATGCAAACAAAATGTGTCACTATGACCATGGGTGCCGCTGTTTAGGCCTGTGTGTTAACTATCATGAAAATGTGGACAGCTGCATGAAAACAATCTAGAAAACTGCCTAGGCTACATATTGATCAGCTCATTGTTTGGCTAGCTAGCCTAGCTGCTACACTACACTGCTAAATAACTAATGCAACAGGTAATTTCATCACATTAGTTTTCCTTTACTTCTGTTTCTGTCACATTTTTCCATTTCTTCTTTTCTCTCTTTTTTTCCTTGGGCACCAGACAATTTTGGATGTTTTGACGTCGTGCTTTCTTGCTGACAAAATTCACCTCTCTCGTCTGTGTAGAGCCCGACTCTGTGAGCAGCAGCGATGGGGGGGGACAAACTCGTGAGGGTGGGGGGGGAGTTAAGCAAAGCATAATTATTTTTAGAGACAGTATTTAATATATTTTGCTATGCAGCTAAAGCAGTGCAGAATTTTTTGTATTAGGAAATTATATTATTACCTATTAGCTAAAAAAATATAGTGAACTTTTTTTTCTTGCCTCTTTTTATGGCACCCCCTAGACTCCGGCTTAGGCAGTATAGGCAAAGCCATGGCTTCGGGGTCGGGGACAGCGTCTGGGTCCGGGTTGTTCGGGTGGTGCCCGGCTCTCGTCCTGGCTGATGGACTACTCTGCTGCTGCTGCAGAGGGTTGGGCTGTCTTCCCTTCTCCACCCCAGAGAGAAGGGGACCATCTCCTGGGTCCAGGGACAGGTTGGCTGGATAATGATAATGATATGGCTGGATCTGCTCCAGTGCAGGATGCTGGCTGGGCCTGTGAGCTCGTCACTGTGGCCCCCTGGGACTTCTGCATCATGGCTGCCGGGGGGTCACCCGGGGCTTGCCTCTGCTGCTCTCTGGGGCGGGTGGTCTGGTTGTTCCTGCAGGGCACTCCCGGGGCTCTGTGCCAGGGAGCCACTGGGTGTCTGTAGCTCCGGTCTTCCTTATGTCGTCCACATGTCCAGGGGGTGGATCTGTGGGCCCCCATACCTACTATGAAATATTCTTAGTGAGAAACCTTATCAACACAACCACACACAAACACACCCACACACACACAGGTGTCTAGATTCAGGTGTCTAGATACACTCTCAGTCGGGATGCGGTTGCCACTAAGTACACCACACTTGTTACCTTGTGTGGTGTACTTTCCATTGAAGTTATAACTGTTGTTATTATTATATATGCATATGTTGTTTATTGTTGTGGATTCTCTGTTTTGTTTTGTTTTCTCTTTCCGCAGGACTCCAGGCAGGCTTCAAGGGTGTTGACTTGTTTTATCTCTGTGCTTTTTTCTCTTCTCTACTTCTAACTCCTTTTTGCTCTTTAAACCTTCCCTCCATTTTTCTCTCTTTCCTTTCCTGTTTTTTATTTTTGTCTTTGTGTCCATTACATTTGAAACAAACCAAAAGCAATTTTTGATAAAGTTTCATATATATACCGTAATGCCGTAATGCTCCACTTGTGAAAGCAAATATGTTGGACCTCACCTTGACATTCAGACGACAATTCTGAATGCCACACTGCCGGACAGGACACGTTAAAAAAAAAAAAAAAAAAACGGAAACTAAACCAAGAGAGACAAGTGCTTTGTTCAAACTGTGCATTCAGATTTACTGTTGAGTTTTACGGAAGATGACATGGTGGTCCATTAGAAAAACTTGCAACGTGCAACCTCGTCTAACTAAAAATGTTAATTCTTTATTTTTATATGAACTGTACAGTCATCCATTTCTTTCCTCCTAATGAGTGTAGTAATGGTAACAAAAATAAATCTTCGTAGATTTCAGGGTGTGAGACAAGTCTGACATGCCTTTGCGTGAGAAGACTGTCTTTATTAAATCAATCCTTGTTGAACTACTTCTACTCCTGCAGGTGACTGAAATAACTTTCCTAAGACACTGATTGCTACTCATTCTGTTGAAGAAATAATAACCTTGCAGGTAGCTCTGCTGTCTACAATGATTTCCCCCCCATTGCGGTACCGGCAGCTCATTATATTACTGTCCCTGCTTCACACTGATAATTCAAGCAAAGAGTCACACATGTCCTGTCGTTGTGTTTTTCCTGTTTAAATCTGTGGTTCATCTGCATGCAAGTAGTCACCTGTACTAGAAATGTTAATGTTAGGGTTAAGGGCATACACCAGATATAAAATGAGGTATGTGTTACAAAAATAGAGCTGGCAAGGTCATGCCTGCCTTTATAATAACAATATTTTGGATGAAATCATATTAATTCCACAAGATTCACTGTGCTTAATGGATTAGTTCACTGAGGCATATTAAATCTGATTAAAGCTTTCATAAACTAAAGAGTTCAGCCTTGCTGATCTCATACCTAAGAATTTGCATCACTGGCCAACCATGAACTGAGGTGAAAGTGTTGACTGTGAAGGAATAACAAAAACCTAAGTTGTTTTCACGTGTTAGCTCTAGATCTTTTCTGGAGAATATAGTAGGAATTTCTTTTCAGGCTTTCTTCAGTCATGCACTGTGGAAATGTGACTGTGGGGAGTTTGAGTACAGCATTGCTGATCCAAACAGTAAACCTTACTGGGAATGTTAGCTGAGGCTCTAAAATAATTACGTATTTAGATATTGATATATTACAAAACAGCTGTCAGATTTCTAAAAAAAATATATATATATATATCTTAGGCAAGATAAAACGCTTCAAAAACTTTCTGAAGATTTGCAGGCAAAGTCTTAGTGGAGGAAGTGAATTAAGCTATTCAGTCCGTGTTGGCAAATATTGAATTAACTTTAATAGCCATCTCACTTGGCTCTCCACTTCTCTCTTCACAGTGGGAGATGTTTGTTTACAGCACAGGCAGTTTCCGGTAAGCTTCATAGCATGGAACTGGCACATTACAAACGTCACGACCAAACGTTAGCGATTGGGTAAAATTTTAAAACCTGCGCCTCCAGCAAATAATCGTTTCTCAATAGCTGTGGGTCCAGATCGTCTGTACGAAGCAGAGCGTACAGCAAAGGGCTGGTTTTTACTAGACTTGGTTTTATTACTCAAATTTTTGATAAAGAATAATGAATGATGATGCTAAACCAACGACTTCCCCCTGAAAGAAACTAAGCAACCAAGTCAATAAAGGTGTTATCCACTAGAAACTTCACATTGTATCTGGAGAAACTCCTCTTCTCCTATGTTACAAAGATGTTTGGGAAGAGAGAACCAAAAATTCTACATATCCGCTCTTGCTATAAAAAACAGGCTAAACAAGGCAGGGAAAATTTGAGTTTGACCTATTGTTCTTGCTGTAGTATTTTTGCAACTTTGCTGAAATTACTAAACAAAAGTTACAGTGAAAATCAGCTATTTTCCACACATAACATAAGAGATAGATAGAGATAGATATCTGAATCCATGTTAATATTAAGCTTGCAGATATCAGTGCATGCTTGTTAGGCCTACTGTCATGGTGAGAATGTGAGTTAGCAAAGAATGGGATTTTCTATAGATATTGAGTTTCAGACTTGGTGCTAAACTTTTACAGTATTACTTTAAATGATCTACCTGTGTCGTTTGTATACATGCATATTTAATCTAAAAAAAAAAAATGTTTTGTATGCTTACAGTTTAACATTGTTTTCACTGTTCAAAGGTCTTCAGGTGCTTGCGCAATAGCTAGCTTAGCAGTTGGTGATTATGATTTTGATTACATTTCTGTAATTTTCAGCAATTATTTTTCAAACAGTAGTAGCTTCCCACATTATTGTGAGTTAACAATAATATTAATAGTATATTATTCACTAGTTAGTTATTATCAGTATGTTCACATTAAAATTGTGCAAAATATCAGAAGTTTATTGTTATCACCATATTACTTTGCACAGTATGTATATTGCAAAAAACTGCCCAGACTGCAATAAATTTAACTAACATGCATTCAGACTTTAATATATCTGATGGCTGTCGTTTAACATAGCATACATTTTCTTTCAAGAGAAAGAGGCAATTATGGAACAAGTCATTAAGAAGCTGGAAACGGGTCCAAGCCATTAGACTAAAGCAGAAAGAAAGTAACACATTTTAATCATCACAAATCAAATCATCATCATGACTTTCACCAATGTTATTGCAAATTGCATGTTTTTCTAAAATTGTGCAGAATAAATATGCTCAGAAAAGTAAAGACCTGCATGTCAGCATTTATTTTTTCAGTTTGATAAATTTCAAATATCACAATAAGGAGCCTTCTGCTTAAAGGCTTGTTTTATT
This sequence comes from Anableps anableps, assembly GCA_014839685.1. Classification (NCBI taxonomy): domain Eukaryota; kingdom Metazoa; phylum Chordata; class Actinopteri; order Cyprinodontiformes; family Anablepidae; genus Anableps; species Anableps anableps. The sequence goes on from CM026079.1 coordinate 5,706,732, forward strand.
ATAACAACAAGCTAAAGGCTTTACTGTGCTGCAGCAAAACATGTCTGCAACCTGATGCTGCTGCCGACATACAGTTACACCCAAAATTATTCATACCGCTGGCAGGTTAACATTGAACATAACTTTTATCCAACCAAGTTGTTTCTGATTGGAACTTAGACTGCACACTTTGAAAAGATAACAACACAATATATGCCTATTTCAGTTAGAGGAAAGGTGTTGCTAAAGCTAAAAGATTACTTTAAATCTAAATCTCCCAAGGGGATGAATAATTGTGGCCTTAAGTGTACATTACAAAAGGGATGGTGTTATCAAGCTTGCAAACACTTGGAAAACTTTAGATAACAGGGCCTGTGTCCAGAAAAGTAAGGTATTTGTCCCTGAGTGCAATGGCAAACTAAAATCTGTGTTTTTATGCTGCTTTTTTGAGTAGCAACATAAAAAGAAGCAAAGAAACACTGGAATGAGACCCGAAGTGCCTCCTTAAGATGGTATTTTATCTCAAAGTTAGAGTGGTATGCTGATAGGGGTTTTTGGAGAACATGTTCTCCTGCATTACGTTGAATGACTCAAAGACTTGAGGCTGAAAGAAAAAGGTGCCTACTGAAATCTGTTTAATTGAAATTAATCAGGTCAGTGAGTGTTTCGAAGGCCATTAGCTCTTTGTCATTAAGATTAGGACGAAACAAGGAGTTTCATCAACATGTCGAAAGGTGTCTCCACATGTATTAAGGTTGGAATTTTGACAGTAAAGTGATTTTTTTTTTTTTTTTTTTTTTTTTTTGGTCTAATTAGAGTTGGAGTATATTAAGAAAAGACATGTGGCTGAGTAATGAGGCAGGGAAATGGGAGTTAGGGTCCACTGTGGCATATGACAACAGCCGTGGTTACAGACTACAGTCAGATTCTCTGGAGTGGCCAGGTAATGACTTCGATTTTTGCTAAAACAAGTCAAAGCAGTTGCCCTAACCGCCTCATTTCACAGTTCAACTCTGAGTTTGTCTGCCTCAAACAAACCTCTTCGTTGCCTGTTGATGTTGTTGGTGTGCTGAACGGTGATTTGACACTGCAGCCTCTTGTGCAATGGCCTTGTTTGGTTTTCCATTCCTCGAGAAATGCTGCTGCAGGCAAACGTTGGTACTTTATAGACATGCGCCTCTCCTGCACTTTCGAGTGCCTTACCATTCCAGTTGGTAAATATTTGTTTTGTGCTCCATTCAAACCTTTCTTGAGCAACACAACTTAGATGTGAGCAGCTCTTTAGTTTGTTGCTCTGCTTGTCATTGTCACCACGCATCTCCACATTGTAGATTTTTCATTTGTCATTTTCTTTTTCCATTACGTTTTTTAATGATTATGGTTTGTCTTTGTTTTTAGAAAGTAGCAGTAAAGAGCTTTGTATTTTCTTTTTGGGATTAATATTTTAACAATGTTGTGAGCTATTTATTCTTTTTGTTTCTGTTGTGTTGTTTTGCTGTAAACACTGCAGCACAGCTCAGCACTGCAGGAATTTAGAGAAGTAGCTCATTAACCCCTGCTAAACCTCAACCTTAATCCTGCATTTTGTGTTAATGACAACATGTGATGCAGAGTCATGCTGTTGAGTGATACTGATATCTGTTCTGCTAAGGGTGACCTTTAATTGGAACGGTTGAAACAAAGTGGTATGAGTTAAAAACATACTTGTTTACTCTGTGACAGCCAGCATACCATTGACTCCGTTGTATTCTGTTCATTATATTCTTGTCAGTCCTCTTAAACAAGCTTAAAAAATAATGCAGATGGCAGAAGTTTTCTTTAATTATACATCTTAAAGTAGCAGTCTGGAAATCAGGATTTCACGATTGCTTTAAAACACAAAGCGACTTGAAGATGACATTTTTAACAAGTGGTTTTCAGTTTTTTAAAATTTTACCCTGATTTTTTTACCTGATCGGCATTAACATATTCTGATGAAACAAATCAGAGTTTTGTTCAAAATGGATCTTTAAATCACTTGAAATTCAAAACAATAACAGGTTCTTGCATGGAGGCCTTTACTATTTCCTTGGTATGGAAACAGTGTTTTGGTTTATTTTCAGCCACAAAAATGCTATTTGAGTCACTCTTTCTTTGAATATTCTTGCTATATTTAAGTTTAATAAATGGTCACACCCTGCTTTTAAGTAAAGGCCACTGGATGCTTATGGTTCTACAGTATTTACTTTAAAGTTAAAATGAAAGCAAAAAATGTCGTTCATAAAAGAAAACTACTCTGTTTTGTACTTAACATTTTCCATTTTAAGACCTTTTTTTTTTTCGTCTGCATCTTGTTTGAAAGACCTCCCATCACTGAAAATTTCTAGTGCTCATCTACATCATCCGCCTGTGCTGGTGGGCCATATTTGTAAAAATTCTTAAATTACGCCATGTTCCCTGGGGCTCAAATGGCATATGGGCCACACATTTGACATCCTGGTTTGTCTGCAAACATTCATTCTGAGTATGTGGCCTCTAGAGAATGGAGAACTATACCTTTACTCTGAGATTTCCAGAATGCTACATTGCCAAATCCAACACGTTTCATATCATACAGAGGTTGAAAGCTCAATATAGTAAAACAGAGCAAGTAAAAAGACCCCACTGTGGCAAACGGCTCATTTTCTTACTCAAAAAATTCCTGAAAACTGCGAAGGTACAAAATGTTGGAGTAAAATGAAGAGCACCTGTCAAAGTCTAGCGTTCTGTTGCAGCAGCTTCAGTGAACATCCAACTTGCTTATTTTCCTTTGAAATAACTTCTTACATCTCTCTGCTTTCTCTGATTTTCTTTTTAAACACCCCACTGAAAATAACTTAGACTGAAAATAACTTCGTGTTAGTGTACAGTTCTGGGGGGGACTCCATTTTTCTGAGATGTGTGGTCCATGCTAGTTTGTAACCTCTACATCTTGTTTAATACAGCCAAAGGAAAACATCAACATCTGACAAAATCATGCTTTGTGTAGCCTGGTTGATTTGCACCAAACCAGTAAATAGAAACACGCCTAATTCGCATTTTCTTTTTTGCAACATTTTAAAAGTTCGCTCAAAACTTTGCTCAAACTTTGCATGATATTTGGATGGAAACATAGATTTAGACTTATCAAAGTGGCTTGCTGATTCCTACTGCATTAAAATTATTTGATACATTGCAAGAAAGAAAATAAAGGAGATAATGTCCATTTTGTGTTTCTGTTTCTGGTTTCTGTTTCCTCTACACTAAATCTTAGTGATCAAGCATCTGATTTTCATGTGAAAAAATTTCATGTGAAAAAATTTCATATATATATATATATATATATATATATATATATATATATATATATATATATATATATATATATATATATAGCTACATAAATCAACAGAAGAAACACTGAGATTCACTTTATTATGTTTATCATTTCTGTTCACTTATCAACACAGTGGTATTATCACACAGCTGGTTATAGCTATCTACATCTGTTAGGGAAAGATAGAGGGAAATAGTCCTCAACCATATGTGATCAGCAGGGATTTGGCCAGATACAGAATGTTTATATTTAAAGGCCTGCTGAACACTCATCTCCTGACCAAAGCTGCTCAGACATGGACCAGTAGTTTCAGACTGGACCCATGAGCTCATAGCTGGCTGCGCTCCAGCTTTAATGAGAATATGAATGTGAGCTAAGAACTTTCACTTACACACTTTAGCTCAAAATCATTTTCTTTTTATCATTTCAGAAGAACTCAAATGTACCAGAGGCAAGACAAAACAAGTTAACAGCTAACAGATTTTTAATGGTGTGAAAACAAGGACTGCTATTTAGCCTGCTGTATGTCTTCCTGTATGTGTTGGAGCTATGTAATTGTTACATCTCAAGCAGAGTGCTTGATTGGCTTTAATTATTCAAAGTGTTTAGTTCCAAACTGAAGTCTGCAATTAGAAATGGATTGTTTTTTTGCTTTTTTTTTTGCTTTTTTTTGCCTGATTGAAGCCATTGGGAAAATTAAAAAATTAAATCATGATGGGTAAATAGCTGCTTGTTTACAGGTGAGGGTGTGGAAAGGAAAGCAGAGAAGAAATAAGCCCAAACTCATAGCTCATATTCAGCTGCTTTATGGAAATATTATCTGGGAAGATATTCAAGAGGTACAGAATTGCAATTCAAAACATTGAGGCGCTCTATGCATCTAGAACACAATAAGTATGCAAGCAATAACACTGCAGAATACTTTTTTGTTAAAATATGTATTTTGTGCTTTTTTTGGCTTATTGAGGTCGCTATGGAGATGAATAATTTTGTTTTCTACAATACATAGTGCAACAGGGAATGAAGTGCTGGAGTTTGTTTAGTTGTTTTTGGCCTTTAAAGCAGGCTAGCTATAAGAATGGAAATATCTGTCTGCTGGACAGCCACTTTGATAAAGAGTCAACTAAAAATCTTAATTATCTCAAAATTTAGTTAGAACGTTTTTTACGGTTGACAAGAGTGACTGGAAATGGAATTAATGATGCTGCCAGTGCTATGACCATATTGAATTTTTGGCACATCTTTTTCCATCTAACTAAATCAGGAAGTCTGGATTACATCAAAAAAACTCATGCAGAAAAGCCCAGCAGACTTGAAACCATGGCCATTAACTTCAAGAGTTCATTGCTCACTAAAAACAACACATTTTAGTGTTAGAATGTGTTTAACTAAGTCAGAAAGCTTAGCAATAGCAACAAAGTCTAGCTGTTGTAAGGCCTGTGTCCTGTGTTTCAACATTGAAGCTCTCTCATATTCACCCTAAGACATAAGTAGAAAAATAAACATATTTCGAAGAAATTGATATGTTTGGAGTTCTGCTTAGAGCTTATGAGCAGTAGATCTCAAACCTCAGTGAGTACTTTACTTTAATAAAACAGGCTCTAGTTTTCCAGTTGCCAGCTTTTCCAGCAACATCTTGTTAAGTACAGTGGAGCCCCTGGTATGTGAGTGTTATGAACCACAGCTTTCCATGAATAGCTGAAATCTGTGAACACTGGAGACTTCATCTAAAAATGCTTATAAATCCCTATTTCAACAGTTCAAATATACAACACCATTCAACACCAAATATACCTTAATATGCATTAACACGCTTGGTAGAAACCGTCTTGGCAGTACTGCAAAGCTAACATCCAAGGTTTTCCTTATCTTTCCTCCTCGGGGTACATCCAGTCAGTACCAAGGATAATGAATGGTGCTACTCGATTGGCTGCTTTACAAATGGCAGCCAATAGCGTGTCAAGCTGCACTGCACCTTGGTATTTCAGCTTCACAAGCAGCATTTTCTTTCGAATATTTTAGAAAAATATGAGAATAAGTGGATTTTCCATGAATAATTTGAAGTTACGTTACACCGAAAAAAATCAATAAATACTGAAGCGCTAATAGGTGGGGGTCCACTGTGTTGTTTCATGCTATGCTTTCTAATGATGTTTGCAGGTACAGTAAGCCTGTTGTTAGTACTTTGCTCAAGAAATGCCTACCTATAATAAAGAAAGTGTGCTCTGCTTCACCTGCAATACCTCAAAACTTCTACTTGCTACTGATGCATATGCATTCTAAATACAAAGCCACACCACACTTTTCAGATTAATATTTGCACTTTTACTTAGTTACATTTACAAGAGTAACATTTTGAAAAAATATATACTTTTAGGAGTAGTTTTACTACACAATACTTTTTACTTTTACTTGAGTAATATTACTATGAAGTATCACTACTCTTACTTGAGTAAAATTTCTGGATACTCTGACTACTGTGAGTAATTTCACTAAATGAAGAACAAACTTGTTTTAACCAGAAATGCCGCAGATACAGACACTCGGCTACAGTTCATGTTAAAGTGAGAATTGTTGTTTGAACTCCAGCTTTGTTGATCTGACGTTAGTTTCTATCTGCTGAGACGTTTAAAGTTCAAAAAGTTACAGTGAACACTAAGTTATTGTCACTGGGAGTTCTTTACCCTCTTCTAACATACATATATATTACTTACTGTATTAGTTTAATAAGTTTTATATTGGGAAAAATGTATTTGGAAAAGTGTTTCTTCTGCATTAATTTATTTGTTTGTTTTTTGGGTTTTTTTTTTTGCAATTACAGTATGTTATTTATTTGTTTTTTTGTTTTTGTTTATTTTCATTTTAGTCTTTAAAATACCAAACTTTACACATAACTTTATCCATTTTATCTGTCTGATTACATCATTTCTAAATATTAAATCAGATGTTCTGATCAGTTACTCAGTACCCGAGTAGCCTTTTTACCAAATATTTTTTTACTCTTGAGTAATTTCATGGATGGATACTTCTTACTTTCACTTAAGTAAAAATATGTTGAAGTAGTGCTACGCTTCCTTGAGTACAGCTACTTAACCCACCTCTGAATATTTGTAGAACATGTTGAAAACTCTATATTATTTTCCGCCAATCTCAGAAATATATAGTACTTTATGTTGGTCTGTCACATAAAACCCAATAAAATTCAGTCAGTGTTGTGGTTGTGATGTTACAAAATTAGAAGAAGTTGAGCGAGTGTGAATACTTTGGCAAAGCTCTGTAATTAAGTTCCCTCTTGGTATTCATGCACTCTGGCATTGATTGATAGAGGTATTTAAATGATCTCCAGTTTATATCTATTCATCTTCTTTCCCTCCACCCAGAGCCTCTTCACCTCTATTGTGGTCCAGTGTTCAAGTGTCAACGAGTGCACTCTTTTTTCCACTCTCAGTCAGATGGGTAGCACTAAATAGTATTGTTAAATGTCTCAATAAGTGCATGTAAGCATCTTAACCTCTATTTTGACTGGTTTTGAGTGCAACTCAGCGACAACAGCCCAAACAAAAGCTTTACGTGCAGACCCCGATTGAACTGCATGCACAACTGCTTATAAATAGGAAAACACAGAAGGAACTATGGCTGAAGGAAAAGAGAGAGGACTATTATTTGAGTAAACAGAAGCCAGATAGTGAGCAGGAGGGAATGAAAGCGATGGTGGATGTTCTGGATGAGTAATACAGGCTGGGAGCAGAGGTGTCCTGTGTACAGATGAGCTGGGATTGTTGCACCAATCTTGAAAACTGTTGCTTCAACACAACTGTCAGTTTTTCCTGCCACAGTCTGCTGCTGCTGCTGCTGACTCAGATAATAGCACAGTCAGGTCTGCTTGATTAGCCGGACTCTTGTTGAATATGCTCTAGCCAGCAGTGAAGTGATTAAACTTAAACATAACCGATAGTGGATTTTAAGATGGACACAGATAGACAAGGACTTCTCTGTCCTTTACTGAGAGGTGTTGTAGTGGCAGAAGTTAAAGCAGGATTAAGTTTTCATTGCTGTGTTATCTATGGTGCTGTGAAAAAGTATTTGCTCTCTTATACATGACTTTTGTTTTCATATTTCTGTTACAATTAAGTGCTTTAGTTCAAAAAATACATTTAAATGTCATTAGTGAATTTGGTTCATACTTCTTGGCAGAATTGTTTCAATTCAGCCACATTGGACGGTATTCAAATGGCCTGTTTAAGGTCAATTCACAGCATTTCAACCAGATTTAGGCCCAAACTTTGATTCAAGGGCCCAGTATGGTCAGACTGATGTCGAACTGTCGATGCACGGCCACACGGTGTGGGGACATTTGTTTTCACACACACCCTTCTAAGTCCACAAGAGACACAACGAACCGAGCGCCGGTGAAACCCCTCCCGCTGCAGTTTGTCATAGTGTTTTATTGTATGTGTGGTTTACAGCAGTATAGTAGCAATCATGGCAGAGAGGAACATCTTTTATGATTTCACAAGTTCGCCGTCCGAGGAAATAATGATTGACGACCTGCAACATCTCATTTTATTTTCCGAGGTACCGTAAGCTAAAAAAAAAGAACCATAGGCGTTGGTGGAATGTTTGCCCACTGCGTCGGACCAGAACCGAGCAGGAGGAGTTTACTGACAATTCCTCCTCAAAGCTATCCATCCTGCTCTCTGGCTGAAAAACCGGCTTCTGGGAGTTGTGCAGTTGGGGCTGTTTTCCACATAAACATACCTAAAGGAATTCTGACCAATCATACAATAGTTTTGCATGCAGAGGGGGGCGAAAAGGGGGGTTGTGACAAGAAGGGGCTGACGACAGGAGGCTGAGAACAAAATGAGGCGGTTTTCGTCATGCAACTGCGACAATGAGAACTGATTTCGGCACTTTTGTTCGACCATTCCGAGCCCGTAGTCAGTAAAAAAAAGGGAGAATTTCTTTTTTTTTTTTTTTTAACCATTTAGAGGAAGACTTTCTGGTGCGCTTTGGGTCATTGTTCAGTAGTATAACCCAAGTATGTATGTTTCTTGTTCATGTCACAAACTTTTGGCTGGATATTCTCCTTCAGGATTTTCTATTAGAAAGCAGAATGTATGGTTTTGTCAGTTACAGTAAGTTATCCACATCCTTTACAGACCATCATACTCCCACCTTCATGTTGACTGTCAGGATGACGTTCCTCTTCTGATAGGCTTTGTTAGTTCTGTGCCATATTTAATGGACCCACACCTTCCAAAATGTTCTAGTTTTGTCTCACCAGTCTGTAGAATAGTTTCTCAAAAGTTTTATTAATGAACAAAGTGTTTTCTGGCAAATGTGAGATGGCTTAGTGTTTTTACTTTGGTCGGCAGCAGTTTTTGCCTTGGAACTCTCCCATGGAGGGCATTTTTGTACATTCTTTCTTGTTGTTGACCTCTGACATCAACAAGGCAAGTGATGGCTATAGAGCTTTTGATGTTGTTATGGGTTCTTTAATGACCTATCCTGGGAAAGAGCACCCACTGTTCCATGTTGTATCAAAACACATTTTCACCTCTGTGAAACAATAATTTCAGGTTTTGGATACTTTTTTCCTTACGAAATGAAATAATTATTTTATAGCCACTTTTTGTATTTCTGCATTTCTTCTTTGTCTGATATTTATTTGATGATTACAGTGCTACTTTAAGCATCTGAAATGAGACAAAACCAAGTTGGGTGGCCATCCTGGTCCAGTTCTGCTGTTGTAGAATTGTTTCTTTTCCACTTCATATGAGCAGGACAACATCCCATGCATGTTACTGGCTTGTTGTCACCAGAGCAGATGGAATCTGGAACCATTCGCTCAAAGAGAATACAACACATATCATGTGATCGGTTGTTATGGGGATCATTCTGAAAGGGGGCAGATGGCTTTGGGGGAGATATAGGAGGCTGGTGGGTTATTTTTAGACTTATTGCTGCACACCTCAACCTTTTAAAGCGCATCCTCCACCTCCATCAGAGAATTTATCAGTGACCCTGCACTGCCAGCAGCCACAGGCTTGGAGGAGCTGCTCGAACCCAATGACCTGGTCACTACTATTTGTCAGCATTCGTCCTGGAGGAAAAGTCATCGTTGGTGCAGTTTGCTTTACACTTCAGCTCAGCTTCCAATGCGGGCTTTATTTTTCCTCTTCTTTGAAGCTCAAAAAAACAATTAACTTCATTTCAGAGCTATGATTTCCAGCCTTCAGACCTGAAGTTTTGGATACAAGCGATTATAAGTGTGGTTAGATGTTTGTTTAGACCCATTCATTATGTAAATAAATGTCCTAGTTAGTTCAGGGTTTGAATAATTTATGTAGACCTTTGTATAATTTATTGTATTTAAATATTGTGGACTCCTGCCTATCGTGGTTCAGTATTTGAGGACTTTTCTGTGGAACGTAATTCCAAATTATTCGTGAAAAATTTGCCTGTTCGCAGATTTTTAACAAGGAGCACGTTTGAAATATTCCAAGAAAATGCATTTCGGGAAGCTGAAATACCTAGGCACAATTCTACTTGACAAAGTATTGGCTGCTGCTTGCAAAGCAGCCAATCCAGGAGCACGTTTTTTTTTCTTGGTGCTGATTGGCTGTAGCCCCAAGAGTGGAAATAAGGAGGACTGTAGATATTAGCCTCTGCAGTAGAGCTGTTTTGCTACCAATGGTAGTGGTGCACTACAAAATAAAATAAAGATGGAGGATGATCTCAAAATTCTTCAAATTCAAATGCGATCAACTAGATGGTAGAAATTAGGCTTCTGGAATGGCGCTATTCCTAATTATATTAAAAATGCAGCTGTGTCATTGTCAGTAAATCAGCCACATCAATTGCATTCTATTAATTTTCCCTGGAGAAGAGGACATAGTGACAGTTTTAACAAAGATGTAAAAAATATATTTTTATAAAAGTTTCTTACTGTAGCTTTAAAACTCCTTAAGGTTACCTGAATTCTTAATATTTGTCCATGTTAATATTGCAATTATTTTCATGTATGTAAATGTGACCACAACTATAAAAACTTTTATCTTTTCATCATTTTTTACATTTACACACCGTTTACATAAAGCTATACATCGCATATAGTTTTATAGCATAGAGCCATCACCGCTTTTGTTTTCTAAGTGCTTCTGTCAGAAATACAGTCCTTCATAGAGCTGGACATGACATCTTTATTTGCATGGACCTGATTCGTCCACTCTTCTTGCACACCGTGTAACACTGAGGAGCGACTCATTATGAGCTGAAGCGACAGCCGTAGTGACACACATGAACCAGTCAGCATGCACTGGTCGGTTTTTTTCACCCCTTTCACACGATTATTCTGATAGAGGTGCTGGGCCTTGTTTGATCCCTAAGTTGTAGTTCCATCTCCAGCTTTCATACTTACAGGGGACTCACGTTCAACCCCCTCTCCCCACTCTCCCAGTTACTGTGGTGATATCCACTTCATTTCTTTGCCTCTGCAGTTTCTGGTCAGAGAATTGTACACTAACACGAAACCAACTGCTCATGTTACATAACATGCCGACAGAGCTGCACATACTTTTTAACATGTGCAAACTATGACTAAATGCTGCAGGTCGCCTCCTTCCACAAAATGATTTATTGATGCTCTCAGGAACTGAAACAGAAATGCATTAAAGTCAAGCTGTATGGATCCCCAAGGTGGAGCTCTTTTACCCACACACTCCCTCTGTTATGTACCAGATGCTCAGAGAGCACTTAGTGGAGCAGTGATATTACTCCCTACAGATCCTCACTGCATATGCCTTGAACATTTAAATAAGTTTTGATGTTATAACCACTGTTTTCACTGTATTTTGGGTTTTATAAATGTAAGATAGCAACCTGAAGTGGTGCATAATTGACAAGCAGAAGGTAAAATCTACAAATGTGTAACAAACTAAACTCCAAAAAGTGTAGCATGCGCTTTGGAGGACTGATATATATCGGACCCTGGCCTATTCGCAGATCAGTGTTTGCAGTTTTTTCTGTGTAACATGACTCTAAATTATTTAGTGGAATATCTGCCTATTCGTGGATTTTTTTCTGGAAGCATGCCTGAAATATCCAAAAGAAAATGTGGTTTGGAAGCTGAAATACCTCAGCACAATGTTTCTTGACTCGCTGTTGGCTGGTGTTTGCAAAGCAGCCAATCCAGGAGTGCCATTGCTTTTCCTTGTCTCTGATTGGCTGTACCTCCAAGAGCAGAGGTACGGAACAGTGGGGGTTAACTTCTGTATTTTTTAGCATTTTTGGAGGAGCATTTCTGTATTTTTTTTTTTTTTTTTTTTTTTTTTTTTTTTTTTTTTTTTTTTTTTAGCATTTTTTTAGCATATTTGTGGATTTCCATTATTCAGAGATGGTTCTGGTTGCTAACCCCCCGCAAACACCGGGGGACCACTGTAGGTAAATCCAGAGCAATCCCAGAAGAAGACTGCAGAAAAAATTGAGACTATGTCAGAAGTTCCAGTTCCAACAGGAGGAGTGAGAAGAAGAAAGCCATAAGAGGGCAAGAATACGATACAGGGCTGTAATAGAATGGTTTAGATCAAAGCATATTGTTGTGTTAGAATGGCCTAGTCAAAGTCCTGGCCATAAATACAATTTCAAATCTGTGGAAGGACTTGCAGATTGAGTCTCACCAATGTGCTCCATCCAGTCTGACTGTGCCTGAGCGTTTTTGCTAAGCAGAATGGGCATAAAATGTGGGAAATGGATCTCTGGTGAGATGAAACCAAGACTAAACTTTTTGGCCTGCATACAAAGTTCTACACTTGTCAACTTATGGTTCATGGTTGTGGCAGCATCATGCTGTGGGGAAGCTGAGAATGATCCTAAGCAAACCTGTCGAAGACTGCAGGTCAGTGGATCACTTTGGAACAGAGCTGTGACATGAAATATGCAGCTACAATGGAATGGTTTAGATCCCCTTATATTCATTTGTTAGAATGGCCCAGTCAAAGTCCATGCCTAAATTGAGAAACAGAATTAAAAATAGCAACGATTTTAAATCTTAAATGTGCACTGCTGGTGGGGATACACCCCTAAAGACTGTGATTACAGTGAAAGTAACTCTGCAAAGTATTGACTCTGAGGACCTGAATACAAATGCATGCGATAACTATTTGGAAAGCCGTGAAACATTTTTATTCCACTTGACTAATATGTACTACCTTGTGTTGGTCTGTCACATCAAATCCCAATGAAATACACTAAACTGTGTGGTAGTTACATGGCAAAAAGGGGAGAAGTTCATAGGGTGACCAGTTTTTGTCTTGTGAAACTGTAAAAATGGACAAACTGACATGAGCACAAATGCTTACCATCTCAGTCGCTTCTCTGACACTTGTCCAAGTCCCAAACTGACAAGGTTCAAAGTATTTTAGTATCGGACTGATACTTGAAATCATGTAAGAAAGAGGTGATTGGAATGAAGTTGGAACAGTGGGCCTCAAGTCCTGACTGTATCCCATTTTAAGCCTAAGGGATATCAGTGATGCTTGTTCTGCCTGCAGACACCCTGCAGACTCACAGGATGTACTGGATACACAGAGACCTGCTGACACTCAGCTCAGCACAAGAAACACACAGCAGATGTTTCTAAGACGATCTTCATCATTCGCGTCCTCTCGGGGTAGATCCAGACACGTTCACCGAGACACCGAGCCAAAATTAGAAGTCTTGATCTGCTTAATCCACCCTGCTTCTCCTCTGATGCCTTCATAACCAAATTATTTATTTGGGGTTTTTTCCCTCTCCATTTTTACGTAAGCTGAATATATTTTTGAACACAGTTGCCACTTTTGTCATGGGTGGAAGACACAGCTCTGTATTCAGTGAACATCTTCGGTTGTGTTTGTCAGCCGATCGCCTCTACTGACGCTCTGGGAAGCAAAGCGAGAAGCTCTGGAGCGAGTGTTTTGGGCTGTGGGTGTGTGTGACTGAGCTGCGTGCGTGTGGGAGTTCATCAGCAGACGAACCATCCTCTTTTGTTTACTTTTAATGTGAAAAAATGTATTTCCACTTTTAGAACCAATGTAGGCTACCTATAATTTGCACATCTCCTAGCAACAAGACTTTGAACAAACTAAATATATCCCCTTTCCAAGGTGTCACTAAAGGCTCGGTGATGCCAGTTATGAAATGGTTGTTTTGAGCACAATGTGCGCATCCCGCTATCTGCACTCGCTATCAGCAGAGGTCTGCTTTATTCTACCAACTGGTTCTACGGTACATAAAGACATTATTTGTGCCATGTTAAGAATGGTAGACTTTTAGAAACTGGTGAGTTATTTGACAGAATATTTATTTTTGCAGCTCACATCCATTGTTTTAACTGAGGAATTTTTAATGTATTTATTTATGGCGGTGTTCCCTTTCTCTGTTTTTGCTGCTTATACTCTGTAATCTCTGACTTAGGGTTAAATAAAAATAAAATAAAAAGTATTCATTTTTGCACCTCTCATCCAAAAGATGACAATAACAGCGGTGAATAGGAGCAGACAGCTTTTGCGATCAGAACACATCTCCATCAGCAGCAAGGGCATGTCTGAGAAAGGTCTGGCAGGCAGCTTGGCTGGATCCCACTCAGGTGTGAACATATTTCCAACATGGACACATGCTTCAGGAAGGAATCTGTTCAACCCAGCCCAAGGAAAGGAAAACTGACAGCAGTTCAAACAGGAATGGGAAGAACTGAGTCCACATCATGATGTAACACAGTTTAATATGTCAAGCTAAAATGTGAAGAGGTCGTCCTCTTTATGACTTTATCAGGCTCACAAATAGTTTTTTAAGGATTTTTGCACCACTTGACAACCCTGTTACAGTATGGCCACGACAGTGAGCAGTAAGTGTGTGTAGGTGTGTGACTGGGTGGTTCTAGAACGGCGCTGCTCATGGTGACACCTCTGTTACGTTAGTTCTGATTCATCTCAAAAGTTTGCAAACTCAGTACCTAATATTACTAATTTCTTGTCAGAACTAAAATCTCTGATTGATTGATTAATCATAAACAGAGAAATATGTTTCTTTCTAATTACAAAACATATTTTCCCGAAACCTCTGACTGATTTTTTTTTTTTTTTTTTTTTTTTTTTTTTTTTTTTTTTTTTTTTTTTTTTTTTTAAATTTAGTCACTTATTTAGTTTTTTGTTTGTTTTTTCTTCTTTTTTTCTGTTGCTGGCTCAACAGCCTGGAATAGTCTTCCCGTTAAGCTGTGTGACATAATCTGACCTGGACTTGTTTAAATCCAAACTTAAGACCTATTGATTTAAAAGGGCTTTTGATGTCGTATTTTTAGTATTTTTATATTCCTTTTATCTCTTTTTATTGTGGTTGTATTTTAAGTAGCACTGCTTGATTATGCACTGTATTTATTTCTTTTATTTTGTGAAGCACTTTGGTCAATGCAGGCCATTGTTGAAAGGTGTTATATAAATAAAGTTTTTTTTATTATTTATTATTTTTCTTTCTTTTTCCTAGATTCATTTATTTTGTATTATTGTATTTCCTCTCTTTAAAATATATATTTCATTATCTTGCTTAAATTTATTCTTCGATTGTATCACAACAGATTCTTTCTACATTATATTTTGTCATTGCTTTTGATGTGCTGTTCTTTAATGCAAAACCCGTTTTTTAAATACATTTTTGTTCAATAAAGATAAAAAAAAAATTAGTTCTGATCTGTTCTTTTTGTAGACCTTTTGTTCATATTTTTGTTTTTGGTTGAGCATGGTTGGAAAACTGTTTCTGCTGATTCTGCATGATCTTTTTTTTTTTTGCTCTTCGTTTTTTTACTTTCGGACAGCTGTTATGATGCGGAACCTTTGCAACAAGGACTTGTTTTACATAAGCATGACTCCAGAGCAATGTTGGGAACCTGTTAGAGGTTGGAAAAGACTTGAGACTGGGGTGAAGGTTCATCATCCAGCAGAAACATGAACCTCAACACACAGCTAGGATCAAAGAGTTTTCATGTCGGAATGACCCTGTCAAAGGGTAGACTCTTACCTAAACCAGTGCAAAACTTGAATTTTCCTGTTCCATAGCTGCTTTAAAAAGATTTTAGTCTTTGCAAGTGCAGAGCTGGTAGAAACTTATCCTAAAAAATACTTGCAGCCATAATTGCAGTGAAAGGTGGTTCTAAGTGTTCACTCAGGGGGGCTGCATGCAAATGCACACCTCATTTTACAGATTTTTATTTATAAAACTGCTTTTAAACATGTATCCTTTTCCTGATACTTAATAAGTATATTCTTCCCTATGTTGGTTTATCCCCTCGGTTGAAATTTGTGGCTGTAAAGTGACAAAATGTGAAAAATTTCAATTCCACTAAATCTCTTAGTTTTTGTTAGAAATGATGGAAGTTCAGTCTGAACAGAACAAAGTGTTTCTAGAGAATTAAAAGCTTTTTTTGTACGTGAAGTCAGAAAACTCCCTCATGTCGCTTCTGGGAGAGCGAGAAGTGAAGTGTGCTTGATCCGAAGATGGAGCTGAATGTCACCCCACTGTGGCCCCAGCTTCCTCGGGGCCCCTCGTTCACAACCAATCCTCTCTATCCTCCTGGACAGTCTCTCGCTCGTCGTGCCCCCCCGATCCTCCCCAACCCAACCACTGTATGCAACAGCCCAGCTCACCAGCAGCACCAAACGCAGCTCGACTCTTTCATCAGGCTGTCACAGCGCCTGTGACTCATAGTGTTTATCACAGCCGCGGGCATGACACTCGAAAGCATATACCAGCCGGGTCTGTGCATCTGTGGTTGAGCGTGTGCCACTGAGAAACTAAAAAGAGCCGTTATTGGGTGATCACGGCCACTTTGTCCGTATGTTTGGGTTCAGTGTTCTGAGCCTGCTGGGGGGCGTGTAGCCCTGACTTCACTGGGCTTGTTGTTTAAAGCAGATCATTGTGTCTCAATCAACACCAGAGCCAAACAGGGGCCACTTCAGGAGTTGGTGGCACGCATTAGTGAAATTGAATTGAAGTCACTCAGTGTTTTCTGATTGGCTGTGACAGCAGGGAGGGTGGATCTACTTCACAACAGACAAGCGTATTTGTGGGTGCTGTGTTTGTGTTTGACACCATTTCTCCAACAATCTCATTTGTCTTTTTTCATGCATGAGATTAAAAGGAGGGAAATCAGTTTAATATTCAGAGTTAAGCTCTGTCTCTGCTGGTGGCAATAAAATGTATTTTAAGAAAAACAGCTCTGTCTCTGAGGAGCTGCATGATAAGCTACTTATGGTCTGCAGAATTCGATGAGCACATCTTGCGGATGCATCTCTTTGATTTAAAGAGCTTTACTCTTGTTTTGTGGGTTCTGAAAGTTTCCTCTCTTCTGTTTTCAGATGTGTTGGTGAATGGGAAGCCATGTGACTGCGACGTCGTCGCAGACTGTAATGTGGGCGACACCGTGACTCTGGAGATTAAACTGACCAACCTGAACAAGAACCCTGTGGGCCCGCTATCTTTGACCGTGATGCCATATCAGGACTACCAGAACGGGGTCCAAAATTATGAGCTGGACGAAGCGGTCACCTTCGTCGGCTCCAACACCTTCTTCATCGATGTGGTCAGTCTAAGCTGAAGTATCAGTCTGTATCAGAACAAACCAGTAGAGGGCTGGTTTGGTAAAGCCACCGTGCATTGCAAAAGTAATAATATTGGTCGAAACTTCAATTTATCTTATTGAGATTTTACTTGATGGACCGACATAAATCAAGCATATTGTGGGGTGGAGGGAGAATGATGCATAATGTAGCAGAAAGTTAAAGTTTATGTAGTGATTTAAGTGTTTGCCCTCTTCCTGATTTCCTATTTTTTTGCATGTTTGTCACACTTCAGTGTTTCAGAACTTCAAACCAGTTTGAATATTAGTCAAAGACCACACAAGTAAACAAAGTGTATTTTTTAAATGAAGGTGTTTAAATGAAGGTGGAAAAAAAATCCAAACCTACATGGCCCTGTGTGAAAAAGTGATTGACCCCTAAACCTAATAACTGCAAACAAGCATTTGTCATAACTGTCTTTTTCAGCTGTGGAGGAATTTTGGCACATTCATCTTTGCAGAATTGTTGTACTTCAGCCACACTGGAGGGTTTTTTAAGGTCATGCCAAAGCCAGGGGTGGCCATAGCACCTAGTGAGTTACCTTCCCATGGGAACCACCAATCATTTGGCAGGGGTGGCCAATGATTGGCTGATCCCATGGGGAGGTAACTCACCTGTAAAACATGCCACCGGAAAAGGCAGTTCCCCTCCAAAACACTTGGTGGCAGCAGTGATATATTCTTAGACAGCATATATTTATAAAGATATGTGGATATTTATTCGCTTCAAGAAAATATTTTCTGTCTTTAGTGAAATATTTGGAAAATATGGATGTTGTGGATTTAAGATTCCAGTCAGGACTTTGACAAGGCCACTCCAAAGTCTTAATTTTGTTTTTCTTCAGCCATTCAGAGATGAACTTGCTGATGTGTTTTGGATCATTCCTGTTGTAGAACTCAAGTTCATTTCAGCTTGAGGTCACGAACAAATGGCAAGACATTCTTCAGGATTTCTTATGTGTAGATAAAACATAAAGTTAACTTTTGAAATAACAGCAAATAATGCAAATTGGAGAGCAGAAGGTAGTAGCAGAGTGAGGAAAAGTGGTCCGTTTGTCCTCTAGCAGCCTAATCCTATGGCAACATAACTACAAAGATTGCTTAGGATAACATAACCCCTTAGAATGAAGCATGAGAGAGGCAGAGCCAAGGAGAACCATCTTTCCGTACTGTATTTCCTCCCACCGCTGGATCTGGTCATACACTCTACCTCCCCTTACTCTCCACTCATCTAACGACTGGGCAAACATCACTCTGCTTTAACTGTAGGCTTCATCAAAAATAAAAGTTTTAAGTCTAGTCTTAAAAGTAGACAGGGTGTCTGCCTCACGGACTAAAACTAGGAGCTAATTCCACAGGAGAGGAGCCTGATAACTAAAGGATCTGCTTCCCATTGTACTTTTAGAAATTCAAGGACCAACCAGTAAACCTGCAGTCTGAGAGCAAAGTGCTCTGTTAGGAACATCTGGAACAATCAGATCTCTGATGGATGACGGAGCTGATTATTAAGGGCTTTATATGTGAGAAGGAGAATATTAAGTTCTGTTCTGGATTTAACAGGGAGCCAATGAAGGGAAGCGAAAATAGGAGAAATACGATCTCTCTTTTGAATTTTCCTCAGAACTCTTGCTGCAGTGTTCTTGATCAGTTGAAGGCTTTTAAGTGCATTCTGTGGACTTCCTGATAGTAAACAATTACAATAGCCCAGCCTTGAAGTAACAAATGCATAGAAAAGTTTTTCAGCGTCACTCCTGCACAGGATATTTGTAATTATGACAATATTCTGGAGATGAAGGAAAGAAATCATAAGCATCACAGCAGAAATTTATCCCATGCTGTCTAATAATTTCACCAATGATATATATATATATATATATATATATATATATATATATATATATATATATATATATATATATATATATATATATCTCGAAAAGAATTTGTTCACATGAACAAACTGGAATCTGTCTGACAGATAAGATTTGAACCAGCCTAGTGCTGTTCCTTTGATTCCTACAATATGTTCAAGCCTTTCGAAGAGAATATTGTGGTCCACTGTATCAAAAGCAGCACTGAGATCTAGCAAAACCAGAACAGACACAAGTCCATTATCTAAGGCCAAGAGAATATCATTTGTAGCTTTCACAAGTGCTGTTTCAGTGCTATGATGAGCTCTGAAACCTGACTGAAACTCTTCATACAAGTAATTACTGTTTAGATACTCACACTTGATTAGCAACCATTTTCTCAAGGATTTTAGATAAGAAAGGAAGATTAGATATAGGTCTGTAATTTAAAAGTCAACTTGATTGAGAGAAGTAAATGTTTAATTACAGCTACCTTAAAAGCCTGTGATACATGTCTGTTTGCTAAGAATAGGTTAATCATATCTAAAATGGGGCAGTAATTAAAGAGAACACTTCATTTGGTTGGAATGGGGTCCAACATGCAAGTTGAAGGTTTAGAAAAAGCTAATATTTTTGATAACTCAGAAAGCTCAACTGACTCAAAGCAGTTCAAACACATATCAGGTTTTACAGTTACATTCAGTGCTGCCTCACTTACTGAGAATGAAGTAATCATGGTTGGGAGGATGGCAACAATTTTATTTTTAATAGAATCCACAGACTTGGCCAATAACGCTGAAACTGATTTAATAAACACACGGCTTATTTCACTCATTTAAAATTAAAAGTGTGCTAAAAGGAGAAAAAAAAGTCATAGCATAGTTTAATGTTTAAAAAGGCACAACAAGAAGTCAGGCAATAAATAAAGCATGGGTAAGAATTAAGACCTTATCCCTTCTAATTGGTGTTAGGATGAGGTAGTAAGAGCTTTGATTTTGTGTTTACAAGCCGAGTTACCATGATTAAGTGCTGAGAAACCAGACACAGCTCTTGCTTTGGTTCAGTCAGGCCTATATTCCCCTAAAAGCGACCAAGGTGCCAATAGCCAGCCTGTACCTCCTGGAACCGGATGTCAGACAGCTGGTTTGGCAATGAACCTCAAAATAAATGAGGCTCATTTAAATATGTCCACATCCCATTCACACCATGCATACTGTTATAACAGTATGTGTGTTTTTCATTGAGGACAGAACAGTTTTAAGAAATAGAGAAACAATTTGATGTCTAAAGAGTGATGCAGACATTTGTCAGCAATAAAACCCTGCAGATCTTTGGAAAACTCATACAGCTCCAACAGCTCATCAACCATGTTGCATAAAATCCTTAAACTAAGAGTCTTACCATAGAGAGGATCCAAGAAGCAAGCCTTTGTAACTATAAGAAAGAAAAAAAACTCTTTTGTGCTGAACACGCTGCAGGCAGTTAAAGACTGTTCGTACCAAAACAAAGAGCTTAGATTCGAAGAAGAAGATGAAAGCATGTAAAAAGAATTCCAATAAATGTGCAAGGCTGCTTAATTTTGGTGATTGTTCACACCTTCTTTTTTAATAAAAGCAACATCTCACTCGCCTGTTGGTGTACCAAGTACCAAGTCTACCAAGTTTCTTTGCTGTCATTTAGAAATGACAACAAAGTGCCCACTAACCGTTCCTATTTCTGTCTCCTTTCTGCCACAGGTTAATCCCAAAGAAAGTTCTGTCTGTAAGGGTGCCCTGCTGTTCCTTTACACCGGAGATTTTTACCTTAACATGAAGGTGCAGGATGACAGCACCCGACGCGAGTTTCCGTTGGCCTGGTTTACTCTGCCTGGTGTGCACATCAGGGCCCAGGACACACCACTGCGGGCGGGGGCTTAGGGGGCCCAGGGGCATCAGTGTCCTCAGTGTCAAACACTGACGCATGAAGGATAACACAATGTACATATATCAGCCTGGATTACATGTAATAGTGACTTTGTTAAAGGCTTCTGCTTCTGAGTGTTTAAAGAAATCGGCACAAATTGCTCACGAACACATTTTTATAGGCTTAATTGTGACATGAAATCGTTTACTAATGATGAACACCACACTGACTTTGCTTTTTATTACAGGAAGCAGGAGTTAGCTTAACTTTGTAAGCTCTGTTGCACCTCCAGTTGTATTTGACTAAGTTTAAGAGTCAGGTTCCTTCATGGGAACCTACAGCATAGTGTTAGATTAGATTGATATTCTCTCTGTGAAACTGCTGTATTCTCTTGTGTAATCAGGCGATAATTCTGTTCTTACACTATATCTTTTTATGTTTTATTTTTTCATTTCCTGCTGCAGAATTATAAGACATTGCGATATTGATTTATTTAATATGCTGTGCTGACTTTGTCCCTCACCGCTATGCCAGAACCCTGAAATATAGATCATTTTGACTGGATTGATTATGCTGATGACAAACTGCTGTAAATAAATTCTAAAAAGAGTGACATGTTGGTCAGTTTGTTGTCGTTTCATCCATCATTTAGTCAGGCTCTGTATAGTGTCCACATTCAATGCCAAATAACTGATTATTGGGAGAAAAACATTACAAAGGGAATTTCAGTAATTGCCGTTATGCTGGAAGAGATGGCTGAACTTATTCATTGGGTTTCAGTGTTTGATATTTTGCAGTTTGTTTTTTTATTTTCAGTCAAAACCAGATTTGTTTCTTAAACTGTCTAAAAATACTTTTTCTCTTACTGTCTGACCTTAAATTTGACTAAACAAATCCTGTTTAGGGTCACTTAGGATTTCTTTAATTTCTTTATATTTGCTAAATGGCGAAGTAATGTGCAAGATAATTGTTTTTACCTTTCATCAAAGTCAAAAATTTCCATACATTTTCTTAGTATTTGCTTGCCTCTAAAACTGTTTGACTTGAGTCAAACATTTCTCCTCCCAAATGTTTTACTTTATTGGAATTTTGGCATTGGATTCAGTTTGGATGCAGATATTATGACGTATGGATTGTTTGGCAGGGAAGACAAGCAGTTTAGTTTTAAGAGAGGTTTAGCTGGAGGTGATGAGTTTTCATTCCTGTCAGGGAGAGAGTCCAAGATTCATGCTGAGACTGTGTGGTAGTTAGGTGGGAATTGAAGATTAGGATATCATCAAGATAGCAGTGGTATGAGAAGCCATGTGACCGGATGAGCTGGTTGATTGAGGTGGTTTATATTGCAAAGGAAAGAGGCCCCAGAACTGAGCCTTGGGGGACCACAGTGGCGACATGTTGCGCTGCAGAAGTGTGACCAAACCAGGATACAATGAATGACCAACCAGTGAGGTACATTTCAAACCAGCTGTGTGCTCTCCCTGTGATGTCCACGCTAGACAGTATGGACAAAAGGATGCCGTATGGAGCCAGTATGTTGAGCAGAATAAGTGCTCATTCTGTTCATGCTTATGTTTGGACAAATTAACATGACACCTTCAGGAATCTGGAAATTGTACCATCAACAAGACTTTGGAGGTCCACATGTCTCTTCTTGATAACCTGCTTGATTTTTAATTTTCCTATGATGTCACACAAGTAAGCAGCGTGCCTCCATATAGGCTGCCTCAAATGTTGTGAATTAGAAGCTTACAGAACCTTGACATCATTATTGTACATAAAGACATTTATCAAAAGACCAGAAGAAATCTTCAAATAGTTACAAACCGTTAATCTGATGATGGTTCACTTTAATGTGCTAGCCTTCTGGGAGCAAGAGAGAAAGCCTTGCTACATTTTCATAGCATCATACAAAATTCTTCTTCTCTTATTACCCGTCACATGTTGATGTGTGTGAGGCACTTAACCCCAAGTTGCAGCTGAATTAATGTGGCTGCAGTGTAAAGCAGTTCAGGCTGTGAATGGGACAGGAAAAGTGCTGTATGAATTCAGACCATTTCACAACATTGATCGATTGATGCAACATTAAGAAAAATGGTGTGGAAATATACTTTTTTTTTCAAAACCATTGATGTTTCTCAGACCTGGAATTCCCTGTGCACTGGGCACCTACCAAAAACATGTAATGCATGTCTTAAAATAACACGCAACCCTTCTGCTGCATTTAACATGATGCACTTGCTTTGGTAATGAGGCAGTGGTATCTGGAAAACCTGTGTATTAAAAATGATGGTCTTCTTGGGATAAAAGAACAAAAGGCAGAGCATTTTAGCTTGTATTGCGATAGTAGTTGTAAACCTGCTCACGACATCATCTGGCACAGTTAATTTGGGTTTGATGTCAGCACAGCGAGAAGCAACCAGCACCAGTTCCTCTTCCTTCTTATTCAGATTTTGAATTCTCAAAAATTTTCTCCTGTTAGTTTTAAATGAGCTGTCTTATCAGATGTCATCATTCCATTATCAGCCACCAAGTTTCATTACTATGCAGCAGAGCCATTATTCTGACCATAATCAATCATCAATCAGTCTGCAGTGATAGACATTCTCACTGCGTGGTATTAGGTTGTTCCCACAGTGAGACTGAAGTTTGAGAGTAAACTTGAGCCTTTTATTCAGGGCAGAAGAAATCCCTTGGAGCCTAGCTGAGGACTCAGCAGAGTCTGTCACACAGCAGAATATTAATGCAAATGGACTTCCAAGAAAGCATAGTTCAATCATATCGCTTTCTCTTCTCTTGCTGTAAGTTATGTCCATTTGTACCTACCTGTAACCTTGACATGTGAATGATGAGAGGAGCAGAGCAGATTAAGGTGTGTGCAAAAGAAAGAGGAGCTCTCTGACACCTGCAGGGCTCTCTGACATCTTCAGTTCTGCAAACAGAGCCTGGCAGAGTAACCCCCCTCTCAGCAGCATACACACTGATCCAGAATGAGTTTCTGCCGCAGCATGCAAGCTGCCAAATGTGAGGGAAAAAAACCAACAGGAACGCTAAAATTTGGATGAAAAATGCTCTCAATTAAATTTCCAATAAAATGAAGAGGGAATTTTGTTCCCTTGTTCTCGAACTCAGGTATATTTCAGGAATAATTTCCTGTTGTGATTTTTTTTGTGGTCATTTTATATGGCAAAGTAATGTCTTCCACAGTATTTGTGCGTTTATTGTTTACAGTTTATTGAGTTGTTACACAACAATCCGCCTCAGTGCATGAGCAGATTCATACTTTAAGAGGATTCACTAATCATTGCCTATCAGCATTAGAGGCTGTCTGTTTTATATATGAACACCTTACATATTGTGTTTGTTGAGGAAAAACCTACAACCTTCATTTGTTCCCTTTCTTCTTTGCAAAACAGGTCAAACTCAGTCAGATTGCATTGGAAACATCTGTGAACGTCTGTTTTCAAGTCTCGTCACAGATTCTAAGATGGATTTGACTGGGTTATTGAAACCTATGAATATGTTTTGATCCAAACCCTTCATGCAGCCTCCAAGAACCTTTTTTCCTGTATTGCCTGTTTTAAACTCCATTCAGCTTCCTGCCAACTCTAACCATGCTTCTCTGCACCTGCTGAAGAAAAGCATTCCGACAACATAATGCCCTCACCGCCATGTTTCAATGTGGGGCTGGTGTGTTCAGGGTGATGAGCAGTGTTAGCGTTCCACTTCACATATACTGTTTTACATTTGGGCCAAAAATGTTGCTCTGATCTGAATAGAACACCTTCTTCTATGTTGCTGAGCTTTTGGAAGCTCTTCTGATTAGTACTCCCTACCCTACCCCACCGCCCACACAGCTTCACTAAATCTGTAGGGTTATAGGTTGAGTATCTTTGATCAAATACTGCATTAATGTTTTACTCACTTGGAGGGGTTGAGCAGAAGCCTCAGAAAAAAAGCACATTATTCTTCACAAAAACACCATTTTCAAGTAGAAATTAAATTATTGGTGTATTCTAGTATTTAATCGACTCATGAAAGGCTTTTTAACAAATAACACCAGCTAGGCTTACGATGAAGAAAGCGATAGTTATATTCAATGAATTAAAATATGCATTCTGATAAAGCTTGTTTAACAGATTAAAAGTACCTTTACAAACTACCAGTGTTTAAGCAGGTATTAAACTTGCTTTTCATAAAGCCCACATTTCTGTATTAAAAATGTTTTATGTTGGTCTGATGTAATATTCTCATCTAAATGTCATGTTAGCTGTAAGGAGAAGATCATCATAATTAACAGAAATAAAGGCTTGAAAACATCAGTCTGTGTGGATTTATTCTGCAAAATATGTTTCACTTAGTTGTTACTGAAAAAAATAAGTTTTCAATCATATTCAAATTTATTGACTGGGTTTGTAGTTATTCCTACTTAGAAAGAAATCTTTAATGTTGTGTTTTGGGGTTAGAGTTATCCAGATATTGTTAAATTATCCCTTGTGATGGGCTTTGAATTTCAACCCAAACCAATAGACCAGCTCGGCCAGTTGGTCTGTTGGTTTGTGCTGGGCCAAACCAACAGACCAACACTAATGAATTGAAGCAACCCAGGTTTGGCTCGGTCCAAATTTTACCAGGACTGGGTTGCAAATTGGGTTATTATATAACTCAGGGGCTTTTTGTGTGTACTAATTAGGTGGCTTCTGTTTCCAGCAGATGATCTATTTGGAGTTTCAGAGTAAATGGTGCTGAAAACAAATGCAGACCACACTATTCAGATTACTGTTTGTAAACCCCCCCCCCAAAATACTTTTTCCTTTCTCTTTACATCACAGTTATGAATGGATGTTTTTATTTTTAATGTGATGTTAAACAGTGACACGTTTATTGTGAAAAGAGAATGAATGTGTGATAAACTCAGGAAAATATCTGGACTGCCTGAATCCTAACAAAAGGAAAGGCTTTTCCAATTTATAATTTTAGATTTCTGACATTTGAAAAACAGGTTTCATACTGTGATGGCTTGAGAGCTTTAGGTTGGCACATTTGTTTTCCTTCTCTGTGGTAATTGGTTTAGCTCGTTACAGATCCAGTTGCACCTGTGAGGTAGGTGTGACTGGGTATAAAGGTAGCTTCTACAGCGTGCTTGATCTCTATTCTCCTCCCTGTTTCTTTCTGGGAGGGGAGGTTGGCTTGCCAATGGGGTAATGTTTTTGGTTATGGGGTTTTTTGTTGTTGTTTGGTCCTTCATTCTTACCAGTAGCCAGGCAGCATGTTTTTTTTTTTTTTCTTACTGACATAACCATATTTTCCTTTCATAGTGCAGAGGTTTCTTTTTGAGTTAAATAAAATTGAGCAAGCCAAGTTTTGTCTGTGGAGTCTCCTTTTGCTGCCAAGTTGGTAACAAATGGGGGCTCATTTCTAGTTTATGAATTCTTTTGAGAGGGAAAAAAAAAGATTTCTAGGTCTTCTGGTGTTTTTTCAATTTAGTAAAATGTTAAACAATATACAAAATTAAGTCTGTCAGTAGCAAGTTAAGGAGACTTTGCAGCATCTTAACTTTTTTAGAGGGAGAGATTGGTGCATTGTCCACATGTTAATCTGAGATATAAGGGTTTGGCCTGAGTGACTCTCAGTGTTTGGTGGGGCAGTTCTCCTGGCAGGTTTCAGAAACATGTTTGGGGATGGGTGTGCATTTATTTATTTTTGGTAGCTGGTTAGAGAATGAGCCCCACTATTTAGGTGTTTCTCACTAGTAGCTGGTTTAGCTTTGTGTTTTCAGCCTGGGCTTCAAATTTTGTCTCTGGAACCTGTATCAAAATCTTTTTTTTTTTTTTTTTTTTCAGGTATTTTCTGTGGTCCAGTCACAGACAGTGAACAATATATGTGTGGGATTTATTTATTTTCCCCCGTGTGGACATGGCGTCTGAGTTCAAGAAAACTCCAAATGAGCAGTTGTTGGCTGTTTTGAAAAAGGAGCAGCTTTTGGAAGTAGCAGAGCATTTTAGTACTTCTTGTTCTAAGTCCAAAAAGGATAAGGTCTTTTCAATTATAAAGGGGGAAGTTAATTGAGAAGGCTCTGTCGGTAGAAGGTGGCAGCAGGAAAATGTTAGCTGCAGAACCAGAGTTTTCTGAGCAAAAAACCAAGCTGGTTTCTCCTGCATTAATTTTTTAACAGCGGAGAGCTGTTATGGCATCAACAAACTTGAGTATGAAGAAAAGGTTAAAGAACTGGAATTGGAAAGGTTGAGATCAAATGTTCGTTTGCATGAAGCTAAATTAAAACAGGAGGATAGACTGTTAAGAGCGGAACAGACTAGGTCTTAATGTAGAAATATCCTTTATTGTCTCATGATGGGAAAATTCCTTATTAAAGAAGGTAAACTTTCTGATTCCACTCAGTTGAGCTCTGATTTTAAAAAAAAATAAAAAATCTTTTGCAATCTCTGCTATCTTAAAACTTCTGGCAGTCTTCTCAGAAAGAGACCCAGACACACTTTTTTTTTTTTTTTTTTTGCTTTGAGAGGTTGGCCAAAATATGGCAATAGTCTGACTCTGAACAAACCTTGTTACTGCAGTGTGTCTTTACAGGTAAAACCCATGTTGTATCACCTGGTGTTTTTATCTTGGTTGAGACCTGATCACAGTACCTCGATACAAAGAACAGAGCAAAAGATTTAGATTAACTCTTTATTTTAAAGCAGTCAATGTTACATGACAATCAGTATATTCAATTACAGAGAGTCACCAACTGTCCACAGTGCTGGACCTCAGCTCAGTTCACCTTTAATAGATGAGACTAAGGAGGCAAAGATGAACTGCAGCAGTCTGTATATATCTGAGCTACACCCACTCTAGGGGTGTTCCCCAGTGTGTATCAATGTCTATGTGGGACCAAAACTAGTCTTAACTGGTTTACAATGGTTCAAAGTGTGTAAGCTGCTGCAGTGTGTACATCCTGTTTCCATCACCCCAAAGCAAAACATGCGCTATATTCTTCTGCAGGATTTTAACCCTTCACACACGGGAAGCTTTTTCAGCATTGTCCATGGATGATAGTGAAGACTGTAAAGTTAAGTAGGCTGTTCTAAAAGCTTATGATATAGTTCCTGAGGCTTCTAGACAAAAGTTTAGTTTCCTAGAAACAGGAGAGCCAAATCTATGTCGAGTTTGTGCTCAAAGTTTATCAACTTTGATCAACCAATGTCAAAATCAGATGAAAGGACACTTTGACCGTGGGGAAGAAAAGCGTGAGTTCAACCTGGGGGACAAAGTCTTGGTGCTGCTTTGTCATTAATTCACTCTTTCAGGTGATATTCTGTAATTCAATGGGTTTATGATTAAAATTACCTGGTTTCCAGTCGGGACTACAGAAGAAAATCACAACTGTTTCATGCAAGCCTGTTAAAACCCTATCATCTGGCAAATGAATCTGGCAAAGTGAGAGTTTGTCAAGGCAACAGTCTCTTATCTGGGTAAAGTAGTGGGTCAAGGCCAGGTCCATCCAGTGTGAGCAAAAGTTCAAGCCATAGATCATTTCCCATCCCCATCTTTGAAAAAGGAGCTTATGAGATTTTTGGGATTGGTTGGCTGTTCTTACAGACAACTCTGTAAGAACTTTTCAACAGCAGCTGCAGCTCTTACTCACTTTCTGAGCTCAAAGGTCAAGTCTGCATGGACACCAACTTGGCCAACTCTCACCAAGTGAACTACTCTATAGTAGAGATGGAAGCATTTGCTTTAATTTGGGCCTTAAAAATTTTTGAAGTGTATGTAGGTGCAGGTAACACTATTGTAGTTTATACAGATCAAAACCCCTAACATGCCTTAATTCTCTCCAGAAACCCAACCAGCAACTTATGAGATGGTATCTCTTCCTTCAGCCATATAACCTGGATGTTAGACATATAAAGGGTGCAGACAATGTTTTGGCTGATGCATTATTCAGAGCTGTCTCATAGTAAAGTAACTTAGTTTGGAGAAAATGTTAATGTTGCTCCACTTCTGTCTTTTAGGTACAAAATGGGTCTGAGTTGGAGGAGGCTTACAACTTACTGCAGTTTTTGAGATGGCTAGTTGAGCCATATTTTATGGGAGGGAGTGTGATGTGCTTGAGAGCTTTAGGTTGACACATTTTCTGTTGACATGACCATCGTTTCCTTTCACTGTGAACAGTTTTCTTTTTGAATTCAATAAAATTGAGCAAGCTAAGTTATCTGTAGAGTTTCCTTTTGTTGACAACTATGAGCCAAGTTGATAACACACTTTTTTAAATTATTTTTTTTTTTGACATTCAAGTATTTTCACCTCATTTTTATCTAAGTATTTCATCCCATGTGGGACTGATATTTGAGCAGATAAATGTGAAACTAAATTATCTGGTTTAAAGAAAGGAATCTAAAATTGTCTCACTGATGCCAAATTTAAATCATTTCCTGTCTCTAATGATTTCTGCTGTGATAATTAAAAAAAAAAAATTTCATATCATCAGGTACAGATTTGAATGCTTCTGCAGAGTCCTCCAACCCAACTCATGTTTCACGGTTGGTGTCTCCGCTGCCTGTTCAGATCAAATGTTAAAGGAGTTCTGTTCTTAATGCAGCGTTGAGGGAGGATATCTATGTCGCTGCGCAGATCTGTGTCATGAGCAGACACATCCTACTGTATGTTCAGCACCATTACCATGGAGACAAACCTGAACAGTTGCCATTATTAAACTTTGCTATCAGAGCGTCTCCAGAAATACTTCAGGAGTTCTGGAGGTGGGTTGAGCGGGTGCTTGAGACATGAGAAGTTGGACCTAAATATGAATCAGACATCACTGATCTGAGGAACTGGGGCTGCATGTACCAAACATGCACCTATTGTTTGCTCTCAACCAACAGACTTCTTTATGGTGCTCCGGAACATGATGGTAAACTTGCATTTATTACAACTCTAAAATTGATAAGATGTTGACAGGGGAGGAAAAAAAATCTTTCAAGTCTTTTGGGGAAAGGGTTTAATGGTGTTCTAGAAAAGGAAGGACGTCAGTGCATTAAGAGCTCTGATAAGAAAAGGTAACAGAACATTAGTGATGCAGAGGTTCATAAAAGTTGCTGCACTTGCTGCTCAGGTCATTCAGTTGTTTTCCTCATTCTGATAACAGAAAATGCTCTTAACATATGCTCACATTAACATTATTGTACTTATAACATCATTATAACATTATCATTATACAGTATATCATTCAAGGAAATATCAACACTTGCTTCCAGAACAAAAAGCTTTGGCATTCACACTGAACTTTTGTTTTACAAGTCAAATACGATTCAAGAGTGACAAAAACAAGGTCCACCAAATAAAGTGACAAGTGCAGTTATGGAGACAGACAGACCTCTTTTTGACACCCTGGGTGTTATATTGCTCATATTACTGTTATCATAGGTGGATGTTGGTTACTTCTAACCACAATACAAACCCCTTTCACCACACTAATTTGAAAAGTGATAAGCAATTAAGAGCAGAACATGTTTGGCAACTTTTTGAATCTTGCATTGTAATACCGTACCAAACGTTTATGTAAAATATAGACAGATGTCTTTATCCTCATTTCTTTTCTCAATTTTGAATGTAACTGAAACATGCAAATTCTAAAATGGTGTTTCTAAGTTTTCTCTTTGTCTCAAACTGATATTAAATATTGCATATGCTCCCCTAGTTTATGTAACAAATTGAATTATAAAGTACTCATTTCTAATATTCCAACAGTTAATGATTTTTAAAGTTCTTTTCTAATAACAAAGATAGATTCTGGTGTTGATTTAAAACTTCACCTGCTGAAAGCAATCTCGATTTGGCAGGTGTTCTGGAGCTCTCCGTCCCATCGCTTAAACTTTATTTGCATGAAAAAGAAATGATTTATCATTCACAATATCATTAGACCTAATGCTTGTTTAAACAGCTTATGGCTCTGTCCATTATGGATTTGCCTTTTCAAATCCTAATAGAAAATTTATGAACATGAAACTATCTACATGTATAGAATAGGTCCCTAAAACATACTATTTACATTGTTAATATTCCAAGTTTGCGATATCACTTCTGAACATCTATCTATCTATAACAATGGCTTTCACTTGTTTCAACCAGAGTATGCAGAATACCATGTCTGAACACAGAATTCATCAAACCTCGCGGCAGATGGACTACAAGAGCAGAGGACCACACAGGGTGCCGCTGTCAGCTAAGAACAGGAAACTGTGGCTACTTTATACACAGGCTCACCAAAATGGACAATATGTTGGAGCAATGTTTCCTTGTACATTGAGTCTTGATTTCAGACATGGCATTGAGTTTTGTGAAAATAACAGCTTCATCCTTCCTCGTATCAACTGTTGAGGTTGGTAGTGGTGGTTTAATGGTGTGGGGGATATTTTCTTGGCACACTTCCAGCCCCCAGGTACCAACAGATTATCATTTAAAAACTTCAGCCTACCTGGTATCATATCCAGTCATTTCTATCTCTTAATAACCATGTGTGCCCATCTTTTGATAGCTACCTTCAGCAGGATAAAACACCATATCATAAAGTTCAAATTCTCCCAAACTGCTTTCACAAACATGATATTAGTGTTTCTAATTTTTCCTGCTTTCTGTCTCAAACTGATGATTGTGTTGCCATATGCTCCCCTAGTTTATGTAATAAGTTGAATTATAAAGAAGTCATTTCTAATATTCCATCAGTTAATAATTTTTAAAGTTCTTCTCTAATAAATAACAAAGATGGACTCCAGTTGATTTAAAACTTCACCTGCTGGGAGCTGTCTCCATTCGGCAGGTGTTCTGGAGCTCTCCATCACATCACTTAATCTTTACTGAAATGAAAAATAAGTAAGTTATCATTCACAATATCATCAGACCTAATGCTTGTTTAAACAGCTTATGACTATCCATTATGTTCCTGCCATTTCAAATCCTAATAGAAAATTTATGAACATGAAACCATCCTTCAGAACACCCTCCCCACCTCTGTCAGTCAGAATCAGGGCTATGATCTGTTCCTGCAGCTGCTTGAAGCAAACCTCGCTTCAGAACAATGTGGAGTTTGATTTAGCTCTGAAAGAGCCTCGTGTTTTTTATTTAACCTTGTAACTACCCACGTCATCCAGACATAGCGCCTTCAATGCAGAGATGGCTTCTTCACCCTCACCACAATTTTTATGTATATGTCTCTCTCTCTCTCTCTCTCTCTCTCTCTCTCTCTATATATATATATATATATATATATATATATATATATATATATATATATATATATATATATATATATATATATATATATATATATATATACCTTTGTTTACCTTATGAGTGAAATTATTTGACTGATGCATGTTTCATTGGATTTATTCAATGACCTTCTTTGACTCTGTGGTGGCATCAGCCATCTTCTATGGGATTGTCTGTTGGAGCAGCAGCTTATCTACAGCTGAGAGGAAGCGGTTCGATAAGCTCATCAGGAAGGCCAGCTCTGTGCTGGGATGCCCCCTCGACCCAGTGCAGGTGGTGGGAGACAGAAGGACTCTAGATAAAATAACATCACTGATGGACAAAGTCTTCCCACCCCATGCATGAAGCTGTTGCTGAGCTGGAGAGCTCCTTCAGTGATTGCTTCATCCTCAGTGCTCAAAGGAGCATTATCATAGATCCTTCCTCCTAGCAGGTGCTCGGCTCTATAACCATCACAGCTCCATCACTGAGTATTTTTATTTTTTAATAACTATACAGTATTTATGTTGAAATTTTGCCCTTACTGTGCAGTATTTTTATTCTTTATTCTGTTTTTGAATATATTTTATATTATATCTCTGTGTGATTCTGTTTGCTGTTATTTCCTGTCTCTGTCACTTCGCTGCTGTTGTACAGAAATTTCCCCATTGTGGGACAATAACAGATATCTCTATTCTATTCTAATGTTTTCTAAAACACTAGAAAACACTAGCTTATTCTGTTTCCAGGAAAATTGTAGGAAATACTCGGTCAGTTCCAAGAAAGGCCTAGAAAAGTATCCTGATAGTTCTGGCAAAGTAGTCTGTACGTTTCAAAAAGGCAATGAATAAATGTAGCCTGCAAGTTCATCAAAAGTACCCTATTAATTCTGGGAAAGTAATTTTAACATGGTTTAAGCATTCACTCTGTATTTAAACTCCTCTCTTCCTCTCATTAGTTGCTGGATTCTCCCGATATACCCCGTTATTCTCCATTACCTCATTGTTACCTGGCTCCAGTCTGTTCCTGCTCCTCATGTTCTCCTCCTTGGTTTGTAAGTTGTTATCGTTTTCATTAAACTACCAGCTCATCGACTCATCACCTCAGCTTGTCTGCATTTAGGTCCACTCACCACCAACCAACAACATGACAATAAAGGGCCCTATAAGACAAAGTGCCAGGAAAGTCTCTGTATATTCCAGGAATGTATTAGAAAGTACCCTGTAAGTTCCAGAAAATATGAAGAAAATTCAAGTAAAGGTGTATAGTGAGTCCTAGTAATGTACCAGAAACTACTCTGTGCATTTCGGAAGGTTCCTAATTATTCTGAAAGTCAGATAAAAGTGACCTGTAGGTTTGGTGAAAGCAAACAGTAAGTTTTCGGAAAGTATCTGTATGTTCCAGGGAAGTCCCATAAAAGTTCCATGTAAGATCTGAGAAAGTCCTGGAAAAGCAGCCCCTTAGCTTCAGAGAAGTACCTATAAGTTCTGCTGAAGCTATTCTGTCAGATCTGGGAGAATAATAGAAAGTTTCCGAAAGTTTCCTAAACCCTTCAGAAAATAATCCGGAAAGTTCTGGGAGAACGACCCATTTCGAGACAGCAGAGTTAGGTTTTGGGAAAGTATCCTGTAATTTCCATGAAAATAAAAAAGCTCCCTGTAAAATCTGACAAGGTTTTGGGAAAGAAATTTGTAAGGTCCAGAAAAGTATTTTAAAGGTAGAGTAGGCACAATCTGTAACTTCCGGGGATATTACCTTTATATTTAGAGAAAGCATTTTATGTATTCAATGAAAGTTACATAAAAGTAGCCTGTAAGATTTAAGGTTTGGAGAAAAGAACAACGTGAGTTCCATCACAGTAGAAAACTATCCCTTTAGTTCTGAGATCTATAGACTACAAATTCCAGAACATCCTTCAGGTTTAATAAAATAAAGCCAAGTTTAACTAATTGCATAAATCTGAATTTCTTCAAATCCTCTGCAGCACTGAACGGCTGTCTGTGGATGTTGGAGCTGGCGCCGGGGCTGTGGATGTCCTTCAGCACCACGGGCAGCGCCCAGGCCATGTGCATTTCATGATCTCACCTGCAAATCATAATAGCACACCACAGTGACCAATTAAGCCCAGGAAGACCCTCTTCCTCCACACGACGGGTCGTAGCGCCCATAGTGGGAGGGGTGACGGGTGTGGCTAAGGGTGGGCACAGGGGGCTGCAGCCACACATCCACTGGGAAAGAAGCAAATTAAAGCCGAAAAAACTCAGATCACACCTGAAGTGAATCGTGACACTCGAAAACAGAGACACAGACAGGAGGAGCAACGCCCACCGATCAGTGCTTGGATGGAGACATAAAATGTGGAGCCCTCAGAATGTGTGCAGCTCGTGACGCGTGGGGATAACAAAAGCCATTTTTTCTCTTTTTTTTCCCCGTTAGAACACAAACCAAGGCGCTCAGTCCAAAGTCCGGACGGGGAGCTGTGGATGTGCTTTGGTGTGCGCAACAGAGAGAGAGTGGCACTGCGGGCACCGAACGCGCACTCATCCATCCCTCTTTTCCGAACCTGGAAAGTACTTTTCTCTTCAATTTCAGCCTCTGTACGTCCTGCAACTAAACATCTATAAACCTGAGGAAGCTTGTCAGCGTGGAACCTGTTGGCAGCGACTACATTTGTTCTTTCCCCCCTACAAAAGCATCTGGCTAAAATTTGCCACAAACTAAGCTTTACATTTCATTTTCCCCATGAAAATCTACATTTAAAATTTTGTGAGGAACATTCTCCCGCTTGCTCCTCTCCTTCACTCTGAGACCGACTCGAATCATTTGGAAGAGTCAGCACATTTCGGAGGAGGATGCTCACTGTAAGCGGGGAAGATTCGCGGATTTCATGCAGCGTAAATTGATTCCCCCCCTCAGTAGTAGAGAGAATGGTTAGGGTGAACAGGTTGCTTTCAGGCTAAAAAAAAAAAAAACAAAAAACAAACTTAAAGCCAAGCAGAAAATGCCAAGTTTTAAGACATCTTTATTCAGATCACAGACAAAGTAAGCAGGGAGACACGGAAAAAGAAGGAAAGAGAAAGATCTGTCAGTGCTGCTCTTTTTTTTTTTAGTTGGAAACATTTTTAAGGATCTATACAGTTTGTTGAGGGAGGACAGAGAGACCAACAGGCGATCTGAAAAGCAGCTTGTTGATGGCACTGCGCACAGGGAGGACTTGGTTCGGGCAGGTCTTGCGCAGGGTCTCTCGTCTACAGGGCTCTTGGTCCAGGCGATCCAGCAGTCTGCTGTGTCTCTCTGCGAACCAGGAGCAGGATCTGGGGGTCTGTCATCGGGATCACTACAAGGCGGGGGACTTCGGCGCCCACCGTCCCCAGAGCGCCTCCGCCTCCGGGCGCTGCCCACGCGGCTTTCCTTACGCCTGCTGCGCCTTCCCGGGTCACCCGAGGGGACATGAGACCCTCGGTCGCCGATTCCTTTTGGCCATGAAGCGGCAAAACGTGCGGACCCTGTCGCTCATCATCTGCACGTTCACGTACCTGCTCGTGGGGGCTGCCGTGTTTGACGCCCTGGAGTCCGAGTTCGAGATGCGCGAGAAGGAACAGCTGGAGGCCGAGGAGAAGCGGCTGCAGGGGAAATATAACATCAGCGAGGATGATTACCGCAAACTGGAGAGCATCATCATGGAGGCTGAGCCCCACAGAGCCGGGGTGCAGTGGAAATTTGCAGGCTCTTTTTACTTTGCCATAACGGTCATAACCACCATAGGTAAGTGTGTGTGTGTGTGTGTGTGTGTGTGTGTGTGTGTGTGTGTGTCATTACAGCTGCTCAGTAGACTTTGCATGAAACTAAACATCAGGGATGGATATAACTGCTTGAAGGCTACAGACTTCACGTCAGATCAGAGAGATCCCGTGCAACAAATCTTTACATCAAGTTTGTGAGCAAC
Organism: Anableps anableps; assembly: GCA_014839685.1. Lineage (NCBI taxonomy): Eukaryota > Metazoa > Chordata > Actinopteri > Cyprinodontiformes > Anablepidae > Anableps > Anableps anableps. Next base: position 5,742,635 of record CM026079.1, read on the forward strand.
ACGTTGCAGCCCCCAGTCTGGCGCTGAAGTTTGGACGCATCAGGCAACGTTTGCGGCGGTGTTGCAGTTGCAAAATCAAAGCAGGACTGAGAACTACATTTCCTGCACCGCGGGAAAACAGAATCCCGCCCCCTCCCCCCTCTAACTCGTCAGGAGATAGCGGACAACCAGACTCTGATAGTGCTGAACGGACAGTTCCTCTGAATTCAGCCGCAGGCAGTGGCGTCACCGAGGGGGGGGGGGGGGGCAGCGGAGGGTGGGGGGTGGGGGAAGTTAATTGCTACTTAATTTGCTGGGTTCACTGGTTCCCTTCTGGCTAGACAGTCATATGTATTATATTTCAATGTGAATTTAAGAAAAGAGAGAACAAGCTTCATTGAGGTGCAACAGTTTTTTCGTTTATTGACAGATACACCGATAACCCCTAAAATTACTACCCTTATGACCGCCTAGAATTACTCACTTTAGCTGTTTTTCTAGATTAACACAATATCAGAGCTACTGTTGCTATTAACTCAATTTACTTTTTCTTTAACTTAGAAAGAACTCTGAGACCAGTGAGTCTGTATTTTTCGTGTCTGTCCTGTTTTCTCAAAGCCCCTCTTAGCCATGGCAAGATGGACGCCCTTGGTAATCCTGGTTCTGCTGGAGGTCTCTTCCTGTTAAGAGGGAGTTGTGCCTCTCCATTGTGGCCACATGCTCACTCAGGAGGAGGAGTTGCTGAAAAGTCAAGGGCTTGATGCGATTAGATAGCTGTCCTTACATAGTTCTTACATAAGAAACTTTTTATAACTTGATACAATAATCTGCATCGTACTATAACTCAGACTGAATCCTTGTAATTGAATTTAAAACTGTCTAAATTGTTTGTAATTACTCATATTTCTGTATAGAAATTGGGTCTTTCTTTAGATTAAATCCAGTTTGTTGCGAATTGTATAAACAATTCTCTCCATAATTAAATAATCATGCAACAGTGGGTCGTCAAACTGGGAGTGTGTTTTCAGGAAGTATCCAGGACTGGGTTGCCAGTTCGAGCCCCTGCTCCATTCATCTCAGCCGCTGAGTCCTTGAGCAAGACACTTCACCCATCTTGTCTACTGGTGATGATCAGGGGGCCTGGTGGTACTGAATGAATGGCAGCTTTGCTTCTGTTAGTCTGCCCCAGACTGGCTGTGGCTACAATGTAGCTTACCACCATCGATGTGTGAAAGAGTGTCTGAATAGGTGAATGACTGATTGTAGTTTAAAGTGCTTTGGAGTCCTTGTCTTTGATAAGGCACCGCACAAATGCAGGCCATTTACCACTTAAAATAAGTAGAAACCCACTGAGTTGAACTTAAATTGCAAAATCAAATACTTGACATAGACCACAGCTACACCGCTCCCTTATTTTATTTTATTTTTTAACAAATATTGTTTCTTCTGTCCTTGTAAAAAATCTGCCTCTATTCTCTGCGGGATTCCAGTCAAAAGCACTATGATACTTATTTTGTGCCAGCAGGTAATTACAGCGACATGAACTTATCAAAATTTTAAAAAAAGCAGATCTTGAGCATGGATAAAACAGTGCTAGGCAAAAAAGTTTTCAAAAACCCCAACCTCCTGTTTTCTTTATGTGGTTGAGCCTTTCCTCTTAGTCGTTACCTTCTTGGGCTACATTCAACATTTAATGGAAACAATAATTTAATAATTAAAACAATTCTATGCGTTGTTTTAATGCCATAAACAGTTTTTCAAAAAATGTTTAAAATGTCTGCTTTAGAGACGGTTTTGTTTTCTTTTTTGAGAAAAAAAATTGAATCAGTAAAACATTACAAATATAATATTGTTCATTTCGACAAGGATGCATATCTTTGTGGTCTAAAGACCACAAAGACATGCTTTGTAGTCTTGGACTTGGACGTGGGACTCCAGTCTCATGAACAGTTCTAAATTCCCCTAATCATACGTGTAGGCTAGTTGGAAAGTGCTTAAGATAATTTGAATTACTGGTTGTTGTATAGTAAAGTTGCATGCTATAAATCTGGGTTCTCTTTAATTGGCCTTGCCAGTATACATCTGTAAAAGGAGTAACAAAGATTTTCTCCTGCCAATGGGCACGTTTTATAGATCATCAGCTATCCATTCTTCAAAACAATCTGTTTACGTGTGTGTTAGGTTGCTTCTGCACAGTGTAGTGTGAGATTAAACGTACAGTGGCACTATAAAAAATAAAAGTACATTGTGTTCTGTTCATTAAAAAATGACTTTCTTTTTCATCCACTCACTTCATCGTCACTCTTTATTTTGTAATTTACAACATAGACTGGAATATTTTCAGTTTAAACCTAACAACGCTTTTATATGCAGATTCAGTTGTTGACATTCTCTAACTCAAGGTTAGGAGGAAAATCGTCTATTTTCTATATAACAAGCTATGTAGCAACAGAGTGGATAACTTGAGAACGTAGTTAACAGGTGGCAAGTCAATAGAAAGAGGCAAATGCCTCTTAAAAGTAAAAGCACTTCTTTTATGAGTAATTCAGGAACTTCACTGGTGGTTATCTATTTCTCCAACTCTCTTTTTAATACAAGACCATATTTATATTTTTTTGTGGGGTAAATAAAATATTTCACAGTTTTTAAAAATTGAATTGAGTGTTCTGAAAACGATCTTTTTTTAAAAAAAAAATTCTAGGTGTGAAAGTACACATAACATCGATTACTGTGCAGTGTTATATAGGCATCCTAGAAGTGAAAGTCTGAAAATCTTAAATTTACCTAATTGATAAAATGACTTGTGAACATGTTTGCCACCTGTCTGATTGTGTGTGGCTTCTGTTTTGCTGCTCAAACTGCCCTGAGCTGTTGATTCATGAACACAAGCGAGCTCCTGAACCTGGGCTTCCCTATCTGACACCAAGATGTTTACAGCAGATTCTTCACACCATGACGTGTGGATCTGACTTGTTGGTCCTGTATATTATACAGGTGCTGGCATTTTTGTGATACTTTGGCCCAGTCATCTAGTCACCACACTTTGGCCCTTGCCAGATCCATTCAGATACATTTTTCCTGTCTTTAACACATCAGCTTTAAGGTCACGTGCTGTCTAACATATCCTACCAACTAATAGGTGCCATGATGAAAGAACAGTCACTTTACGTTCACATTCACTTCATGTTCAGTGGTCATGTTTTACCTGTTCAGTGTATATACATTATTGTTAACTTTCATAGCTTGTTAATTTTAAATGTCCATCACTCTCTCTGACTCACCTTCTTTTCCCACCCTCTTTAAATCTGATCATAGCATAAATTCAACTCTTAACCTGTTAAGCTCTAAGGGATTTTAGAAGTAATTTCTAGGGGTGTCCTGATGCAATATTGATATTAGAAATCAGTCCAACATCTGCCAAAAAATGAGTATCAGTTTATAGCGGCCTGCATCTAAAATCTCCGATATAAGCACTCCTCTCCGGTATTTAGTCCACCTCAGCATTTCTATCCAGCAGCACTTATATTCCTCATGCAGACCCATTGTTTGGGTCAGTTCTTCTCATACCTATTGTTATTGACTATTATATTCTGAGTAATATCACTTTATCAAGACTTTTCACACTATAAAACAAGTAATAAAAGAATGTATGATTCGTGCTGACTTGATATTGGGTCAATATCGGTATCGGCCAGTACTCAACGTTGTAACATCAGCATCGTATTGGAAGTGAAAAAGTTGTATCAGGACATCCCTAGTAATTCTCACCTGGAAAATACACAACAAAATTAATCAAGAACAGTTATCAGATCAAAATGCAAACGTTTAGTACCTGTGTAAAGAAGTGGGTAAGATATCAAAGATATCAAATTTACCTATGTAAAGAAGTGTGTAAGATATCAAAGAATGGCTTTCTAGTGCCAGCACTATTGTAGCTGTTACCCTGCCTGGTTTATTAATGATAAAACACAGTCTGTTTTGAATTTTTTGAACCTCCCCAATTTTTTTTTCTAAATAAACATTGCAAAATACTACAAAAACCCTTGTCAAAACACAAAAAATAGCTCAGACTTTTAACATTTCTTTCCCTTTTTGTGTTTTTTCTCTGCACACATAAGGACTGTAATTGACCCCTTTCAGGGCAACCCTTTGAAAGCTTTCTGGAAGTGGTAGTGGCTACAGACAGGCTGAGAAGAGCTCAGCATCTGAAACCTTATCTATGCACTTTTTCAGAGCAGGTGGAGCGTCTTCACACTTCGTTGTTCACTGCCACAAACAAAAGGGCTACAACGGTGTGTAAATGAAAGCTGCTTCACTGACAGCATTGATCACCTTACATGTACAAATCATTTTTTACTCCTCCAAGGTATCCTGTGACATCATTCTTTTCTTTGATGGATAAAAGTTTATTTCACGGCATGTCACTTCTTTTTCTTTCTTGTTCATCGACATGGTGTTTTCTGAAAATGAAAGGAATTCATTTAGAATGTCTGAGCTCATAATAGGCAGATAAAATCCAGCTGGCGATATTTAACAGGATGTAAGAAGGCTCAGCTTTAGAGAAGGGGTGCTAAAGGAAATAGGAGGTGGTACTCGTGCCTGTCCTCCCAGTTCACCAGGCAACAATTGACAGGGATGACTGCTCAGCACAATGAAGGTGGATGCTCTGTTGTTTCTAGGCTACACCAGTAAAAGTTGTTTTAATATTCATATTTTGGGAAGTGTCTGCATTCTGCGCAGCAGTCTGCCATTCTGTATCTTATCACACTCTGTATGCAACAGCTGAGAAGACATGCAGCCATTTCCTGGAACAATATGTATCCGGAGAAAAATGTTCTGGAGAAGTGGAGGATTGGCAGACATGGAGGATTGTGTGTTTGTTGATATTGTCAGTCAAGGATGCTGAAGATTGGATTTTTGATAGCAAGATTTTTGGAGTTACCTGGCATATTGAGAAATTCGGAAAATGTCGGAAGCTGTTCTGGCAGTTGCAAGGCTACCTGGCTTGTGTGCAGGATTCTTCAGAGCAATAAACAGACTGAGATACTATGTGAGCAGAATCGGAAACTGGATGTGATCCTTGCACAGGATCGCAGGCTGGTTGCAGTTCTTGGACTTGTATGCTCGGATTTGGTAGAAACAACGAAAAATTTGGCTGTTTGGACTCACCATTAAGATGTACCAGTGAGATTTTTTTAAGGCAGATGGAAAATTAACAGAGTCGCCCTGACCCAAAATAATTGGTGTTACTTGAATCTTGCTCCCCTGTGTTGGCCTTGGAAAACTGGCTATCTCAATTTCTCCTGGATGTTATGTAAACAAGATGCTCTGCTCCCTCTGCCCCTCCCTTCCCTGATGACATCTGTGGACCTTCTCAGAACTGAATGAGGCCAGTTGATAAATGCTCAGTCACTATGAAGGACAATGGCTTCTATGACAGTGTTTCACAGACTAACTTGCAAACACACGCAAGCTTATAGATGTAAACACCCCCACACCCCCTCCACTGGCTCCCCTCGTACTACCCATCTAGCATGGAAACTTAAGTCAGATGCGATAAGCCAGGTGGCTGCATTATTGACTTGGGCAGCCTGTGCTGGGACCTCCCCCAAACTCCTGTATGCCTTTACCCATTCTACATGTTATGTATAATGTTGTATGCTGTCTCTGTGTTGCTTTTTTTGTGCTGAGGTTTTTTGCAATCTCAAACTGTATCCTGTCAAGGATAAAGTGTGAAATATGATTTTTTTTTTCCTCCACTTACTTAATATGGTCTTTTTTTCTCATCTAAAGCAACAGTCTCATGCATGGGGTGGGAGACATTGCCCATCAGTGATGTTATTTTAGCCAGAGTCTTTCTGTCTCTCACCACCTGCACTGGGTCGAGGGGGCATACTTGCACAGAGCTGGCCTTCCTGATGAGCTTATCTAACCGCTTCTTCTCAGTTGTAGATAAACTGCTTCTCCAAAATACAGTCCCATAGAAAATGGCTGATGCCACCACAGAGTCAAAGAAGGTCTTCAGGAGCACCCCCTGCACTCCAAAAGACCTCAGCCTAATCAGCAGGTAGAGTCTGCACTGACTCTTCCTGTAAACCGCACAAGTGTCATAAGTCCAGTCCAGTTTATTGTTCAGGTGAACACCCAGGTACTTATAAGAGTTCACAGTCTCAATGTTCACTCCTTGGATGTTCACCGGTGTCAGTGAGGTGGGTCTGCACCTGCGGAAATCCACCACCAGCTCCTTGGTTTTAGCAGCATTGATCAGAAGGTGGTTCCACTGGCATCAGTCCACAAAGTCCTGAGTCCACTGTTTATACTCTGAGTTGTCCTCACTTGTGATGAAGCAAACTACGGCAGAGTCAGCAGAGACCTTTTTCAGACGGGGAGTTGAAGGAGAAGTCTGCAGTGTAGCAGGTGACTCTGATGGACTCCTGTACTGCAAACCAGGCTGTTGGAGACACACCCCTGTGTCCTCACATACTGTGGGTGGCCAATGAGGTAGTCCAGTATCAACTGGGATATGTGGTGGTCCACTTCTGACAGATCCAGCTCGTCCCTCAGATGTCCTGGCTGGATGGTATTGATTGCACTGGAGAAATCAAAGAACATGATCCTCACAATGCTTCCAGGTTTCTCCAGGTGTGTCAGAGCTCAGGGCAGGAGGTCGATGATGGTGTCATCCACTCCAATGCCAGGCTGGTAGCCAAACTGCAGCACATCCAATGAAGATGTCACCGAGGGGGCGTAGATGTTTGAGGACCAGGATCTCGTTGGTCTGCATCAGATGTGATGTCAGGGCTACTGGCCTGTAGCTGCTGAGGTCCTTTGGATGTTTAGTCTTTGGTAAAGGTACCACACAGGAGGTCTTCCACTATTGTGGTACTTTCCCAATCTCAGGCTTAGGTTGAACATGTTCCCCATGATGCCACACAGTTGATCTGCGCAGCACCTCAGGAGCCTGGAGCTGATGCTATCTAGACCTGCAGCCTTTTGCTCCTTGATCTTTTGCAGCTCGCTTCTCATCTGAAGTGATGAAAGTGACAAGATGGAGGTGGGAAAGGGTGGCTCTGGGATGGAGTCCTCTGAAGTGAAGGGGGTAGATGATGGCTGAGAGCTGAGAGGTGTGAAGTACTGAGAAGAAAAGCTGGCAGTCATTACAAATGAGGTGGGTAACTGCAGGGGGGATTGGGCTGGGGGAGGGGTGAGTCAAACCTGTGAAAGAACTGGCTCACGTGCTTACCCACTCTAAGTCTCCTACAGCCTGAGGGTTTGGTTTGTGGCCTGAAATTGTCTTCAAATTTCTCCAAACTCCCCTGATGTTGCTCTGCTGCAGCTGATCCTCCATCTTATTCCTGCAGATTTTTTCCATCCCAAATTTTCCTTCTCAGCTCCTTCGACACAGCTCTCAGCTCCTCCTTGTTTCCTGATTAAAAACTCTCTTCTTCTCCTTCAGGAGAGCCTTAATTTCAGGGCTGATCCAGGGCTTGTTATTGGAGAAACACCGTACTGTCCTGATGGGCACAGTATTGTCGACACAGAAGTTGATATAGTCCGTGATGCAGTCTGTGATGCTTTCGATGTCCTCTCCATGAGGATCACAGAACTCTTCCCACAAAGTGGAGTTGAAACAGTCCCTCAGAGCTTCTTCAGTCCCCTCAGACCATCTCTTCACAGTGCGTGTCACAGCTGGTTGTCTGTGTACAAGGGGTTTACACAGGCTGGAGATAAACCAGGTTGTGATCTGAGCCCCCCAGGGGAGTGAGAGGAGATGAAGGACAACACAGGCTGCAGCAGCATTAGTAGAAGGCGGGACATATACAGTTATTAAAATAACATGTGAAAACTCCCTACGAAGATAGTGGGGCTTCATACTAACAGCTAGCAGTTCAATGTTCTTAATACAGAGTGTTTCTTTAATGGTTAAATGTCCAGAATTACACCATCTATCATTCACAAACAACCAGACCCCTTCCTCTCTTCTTACCGCTCTCCTTCATTATGTTGGCACAGAGTAAGCATCCATGTTTATATATGCGTCTGGAGTTAGCGCGGGCCGCTCAGTGGGAGGCAGTACAGTGGAGCTACCGAGAGCTAGCAGCTAATTGCTGGTGTAAACAATAGGCACATGGCCACTCACACATTCTCCGAACACAAAATACTTAAAAAACAAAAATAAAAACAAAGTTGACCACAAAACAGTCAGTTTCATTGCGTGTACCAGTAATATGAAAAAAAGAGTTGTAACAAAATAATATACAGCATGTCTAAATAAGATTTTAAAGGAAAATAAACTTAATTGAGTCGGAGCTGCTGTAGCAGGCTGCCTGCTTGTGAACGCTGGAAGTAACTTGATCTGTGGCAAGTTGAAACTTAAAAATGAATGTGACCAATGTCACGCTATTTTGAAAAGCAGAATGATCTGAATTCCAGAAAAAAGTTCTTAAGGTTATTGAATATTGACCTAGGTGGTATGAAAACAAATGCATAGCACTTTTCTTTCAAAAGCTGCTGTCATACAATGTCTTATATTTGACATGTCTGCTGACATTTTGAAAAGCTGCTGTAACACGGGCCTGAACATGAGGAAATTAGGGAAATTTTGTGGACCATCAAGTCTCGTTGTATTCACTTATTTATTTTCATAAACACTGACTATCTGGGAATAAGATATTAATACTTCATGAGTTTCTCCTTGGTCAAATAATTTTAGCTGAATTAAATAGGCAGCAGATGATGGCTAAAGTTTTACTTTCAGTTTCAATGATTGCAAATCTTAAGGTAAATAAAGCATCTCCACAGCGTAGGGTGAAATTAAGTGATATTATTATTGAGTCATCATCGATGACTGATGAGGTTGTGCATTTACATGTCATGTGGGTCTATGTATAACATATTTAAACATAAAAAATTCAGTGGGCATGAATGAACTTGCATGGCTTGCGTACGTCCGGTTGGGTGATGAAAATCAATAGTTCAGGTTGTGATGGATATACTCTCAGTGAGAACAGCGTCAAAAGGTCACTGAAAAGTTAATAGAGAGCCACAGTGATTCAACTGCAGTAATAACAATATTTGAAGTACTTGTTATGGTAATCATGGTGTTTTCCAGCAGAGTTAGAAAAGGCTTCCTCTTTAAACTGAAGATCTGAGGCTTCACATTTACTGAGGATGAAAAGATCTTGCTGTGTGTTACCGACGACTGGTCAAATGCATGTGGTTCATCCCTGTTGTCATCCCTCCTGCAATGGAACAAAACAAATGACCAAAAGCTCTGACAGCAGAGGTCCGACAGTAATAGTGTTAGCACATGTCAGAACAGCTGTTTTCAGAAACGGCTGTGATCCAGCTGTTAGCACCTCTCCCAAGTCCTCCTTATTTGGACCAACCTACGAGTTGACACTGTTTATTCCTTGTGATTAACTGCACCAAATGTGACACTTAGTGATGAAAGCATGTTGTAAGGTGCAAGATGTTCTTGCTAGTGCTCAGAGGGAGAAGAGCAACCCCAGTGTGCTGTGGTGTGTATATATACCCCTGCCTCTCTCATCCCAGTGAGCCGTGTTGCCGGGAGACTAAAGACAGCTTAAAAGGTGAAAGTCATCCCTGCTAAATGTCTGGAAATATCAACATGTGGATATATCGTAGATATGTTGAGCTCAGTATATGACTGACTGAAAACCAGAACTCCTGATATTTTTCAAAAAGTAATTCACAGCTTTTTCTAAAAAGATGCTCCAAAACTAAAATAATTTAATTTCTCTTTGTATAATGCAACAATATGGTTTAAAGTCTCTCGAAAAGCCAGTCAAACTCACAAAGATTCATGGGGACAATACAATTATAAATAGCAAAAAGTGCAACTTTCTTCTAATCTTGAATTTACTACATAGTAATAGGACTAATATGATGGGTTTTTTTTTTAAAATTAAAACCAATAGACCATTGTAGAGGTGCATTAATTTCTTCTCTTGCTTTGCTCTTAAACATCAACACTGACAGATATATTGGCGATGTTTTCCTGACTCATTATGTTCAGTATTCACAGAACATAATTTCAAATTATTTGTGGAAAATCTACCTATTTGTAAAATTTTGTATAAAATATCTATAATATTTGAAAGAAAATGCAACTCTGGAAGCTGAAGTACATTGGGGCAATGCTACCTGACATACTAGTGGCTGGCACAAGCTAAAACGGCCAATCCAAGAGTGTCATTCATTTTCCATGGCACTTATTGGCAAGAGCGAAGATAAGAAAAACTGCAGACATTAGCTTCTGCGGTAGTGCTAAGACAGTTTCCACTGTGCGTATTAATGCATATGAAGGTATATTTGACGGAGTAAAATAGAGAGTTGTATATTCAGAGGTGGTCTCAAGTATTTGTGGATTTTAGCTTTAAAGGTTTAGAATTTAGAATATGAAAACTTATATGGAAAGGAAGATTCGATGTCAGCTTTGTTATTTCAACATTTGTTAGCATCTTCTGCCTATAAAAAAAAAAAAAAAAAAATTGAGACAAAGGCCAAAATGTGTTTAATGCTGTTACTTTTTATACTTTTTGTATCAGCTAGTTATGTTTCTAACAAGAACAAGAAAGGGTGGCATTCAAGGTACAATGTTATCTACAGTGGCTTGCAAAAGTCTTCATACCTCTTGAACTTTTCCCTATTTTGTCACATTACAACCACAAACATAAGCTTTTTCAATTAAAAAACTGAGAAGTATGGTGTGCAAAAGTATTCAGCCCCCCTGAGTCAATACTTTGTGGAGCCCCCTTTTGCTGCAGTTCCAGCTGCCAGTCTTTTAGGGTCTGTCTCTACCAGCTTTGCACATCTAGCGACTGGAATTTTTGCCCGTTCTTCTTTGCAGAACAGCTCAAGCTCAGTCAGATTAGATGTAGAGCGTTTGTGAACAGCAGCTTTCAGATCTTGCCAAGGATTCTTGATCCGGTTTAGATCTGGACTTTGACTGGGCCATTCTAACACATGAATATATTTTGTTTTAAGCCATTCCATTGCATCCCTGGCTTTATGTTTAGGGTGGAGGTCCAGCTGGAAGATGAACCTCCGCCCCAGTCCCAGTATCAAGTTTTCTTCCAAGGTTGCCCTGGATTTGGCTCCATCCATCTTCCCATCAACTCTGACCATCTTCCCTGTCCCTGCTGAAGAGAAGCACCCCAGAGCATGATGCTGCCACCACCATATTTGACAGTGGGGATGATGTGTTCAGAGTGATATGCAGTGTTAGTTCTCCGCCACACATAGCGTTTTGCATTTTGGCCAAAAAATTCCATTTTGGTCTCATCTGACCAAAGCACCATCTTCCACATGTTTGCTGTGTCCCCAACATGGCTTCTGGAAAACTGCAAACGGGACTTCTCATGGTTTTCTTTCAGCAGTGGTTTTCTTCTTGCCACTCTTCCATAAAGACCACATTTGTGCAGAGCACGACTAATAGTTGTCCTGTGGACAGATTCCCCCACCTGAGCTGTGGATCTCTGCATTTCATTCAGTCACCATGGCTGCTTCTGTGATCAGTGCTCTCCAGTTTAGGTGGATGGCCTTGTCTTAGTAGGTTTACAGTTGTGCCATACTCTTTCTATTTCCAGATGATGGATTGAACAGCGCTCCATGAGATGTTGAAAGCTTAGGAAATCTTTTGTAGCCTAAACCTGCTTTAAACTTCTCCACAACTTTCTCCCTGACCTGTCTGGTGCTCCTTGGACTTCATGATGCTCTTTGTGCCCCAATATTCTCTTAACCAACCTCTGAGGCCATTACAGATCAGATGGATAATGAGATTAGATTACACATAGTTGGACTCTATTTAGTCATTAGCAATCATCAGGCAACTTCTGGTTGCACTCAGAGAAAAGGGGACTGAATACTTTTGCATGCTGCTCTTCTCAATTTTTTATTTGTAAAAAATATTTTGAATCATGTATAATTTTCTGTCTACTTCACAATTGTATACTTCTTTGTGTTGGTCTTTCACATAATATTCCAATGAAATATAATTATGTTTGTGGTTGTAATGTGACAAAATAGGGAAAAGTTCAAGGGGTATGAATACTTTTGCAAGCCACTGGATCAGTTGACCCCCAAATTGTTCTTTTAATTCTTTGCATTTAAGAAAATTTGCACATAGGTTACACTGCAACTGACTGATGGTTAAGTTTGTATTGGATTCAAAATTCCTGTTTAACACCTAAGTTAAATTGTCACTTCAGTGTTTTTTAAGGATGATGGACTGGAGAGCTTTATATTGTTTGTGAAAATCCAAAAAGGTATTTTTAAGACTTAGGTTTATCCCCTATCCCACTGGGTGGCACAAACATTAGACACCCCCCATTCACCCACCACCACCACCACGGCTAAAATCACTGAAAGTGCCGTCTGATTCTTAGTGTCCAATTTTGTACTTAATTAGTGGACTATTTCAGTGTTTTTAAAGGAATCTAACATGCATTTATGTAGCTCTAGTTCAAAATATGAAATACCCAGGCTTATTAAACCTGAACTAGAATATTCTATTCAAAATATATTTTATAAAGGAAACCTAATCAGATTATTATTTCAAAATTTGTTTCATAAATCAGTGAAAGTTTTTGCAGGCTTGGAGTAACTGCCCCTGGTGTCTTTGAAAACATTGAAATATGAGGTACTGGAATCAAGAGTAAACTTTAATAGTCCAGGAAATTAAACCTTAACCTTAGCCAATAGCATAAAAACAGAACATAATTATGTTTATGAGTATTATTACTTATTACTTTAATTATTCAGTGCTCTGTAAGAGAGTGATGCTCTCTCACAGATGAATTCATCACCCGTCCTCTCTACTAAAAGCGCTTTGTGAGGATGAGTCAGCTGTTGAGGCTTTGTTGCAGCTTTTGTGCCAGCACCAGTTGCCATAACACTGCGGAGTAACTATCACGTCCAGTTCAGCTCTTTCCGCAGGTGTGCATTTCGAGCCTGAATCCACTTTATGAGGCAATAAGAGGAGTCCACTCACACAGAGTGCAACTCGCATTCTGTTCATTTATATGTGGATTTTAAAAAGTAGATAAACAGATGGATAAACTATCCCTTTTAGATAAATTGTCATAAACTGTAACAAATATATGGGGCCATTTTATAGGAATTTGGCAAACTGTTAATGTACGAGGCTGCACGGTGGTGGAACTGGTAGCCTTGTTGCCTTGCAGCAAAAAGGTCCTGGGGTTTAAATGTAATGCCTGGGGTCTCTCCGCATGGAGTTTGCATGTTCTCCTTGTGCAGGCGTGGGTACTCTCCAGGCACTTCGACTTCCCTCCAAAGTCCAAAAGCATGACTGTCAGGTTAATTGGTCTGTTCAAAATGCCCTTAGGTGTGTGTGTGCCTGGTTGTTTGCCCTGTGTGTCTCTGTGATGGACTGGCAACCTGTCTAGGGTGTACCCTGCCTCCTACCCAATGGCTGTTGTAGAAAGCCACCAACCCCACTGCAAGGTGGGAAAGTCTAAATCTATCAATAATCAATGTGAATGATGATTTCTCGACTTTATCACATATAAAAGAAAGGTGATTTCTGTTTATTTAAAGGAGTTAATTTAGAATAGATGATAAAATTTCCCCTTCAGCTATAGCTCAAAGTATCAATAAAATCAAGATTTAAAGGTTCTATTAATCAAATCAAAGAACCACTCAGTAATGATAAATCATCTAAAATAATCAAATTGTACAAAAACTGACAAACAAAAAACAAAATTCGATTTGCAAACTGTGGATTTAAGTGGGAATTAGGAGATTAAATGTAAGATTTATCAAGATTTGGTCAGTGTCTCAGAAGTCTAAAGAAGAAGTATTTTCTTTTTTTCTGTATTTTAAGGACCTATAAATAAGGACCCCCCACTACCACCTCCAAGCTAAGCAAGGGAATTAAAAAGAGAAGAAGAAAGAGTCTGAATCACCCAGACCTGTCAGCATTCAGTATCAGAACCACAAAGGTAAAACAAGTCAACTGGCCCAAAATTTAGTTGGATCCCCACTCATACTACTCCTTGTTTTCAAGCCCAATGAAAGCCACCTGTGTGGAATAAGACGTTAATTTAACTAAATACATTGCAATCCAGCAAAGAGTTTTAAAAAAAAAAACAAAAAAACAAAAAACAAAAAAACAAACAAACAAAAAAAAACCTGGAAAAAGCTGTTCTTGTACGTGAAAGGTGAAATCTAAGATTTCTGTATGAACTATTTATGATTTCTTGAGATTTCTTTTGAAAAAAAACCCTCCAAAAAACTAAGGCTTTTTGGATGTCATTTAACTCTCTCTGCATAGAACAGCAGCATGCAGTGATTTAGTAACTGACACAGGCAAGCGGCTTCAGAAACCTTCATTTTGCCTCCACTCAGTTGTTCTTTTCTTATTGGATCAGGGACATGAGATTTCTGACCAGGTTCGTCAGGGTTTAGTCCTGGAAAGGGAAAGATGTGGACGGTGGTTTTTCTAAGCTAGTATGTTTGAATATAAGCTGAGTGAGCTAAGAGGTGCACACAGAGTTTGCTCTCCATCTGTGGTGAATCCTGACAGTGACTGATTGGAGAGCTGGAAGTACAATATCGCCACTGTTACGGACATTATCCCCTTTGATTTTTCCTGGAGGGCTGTGGCGCTCATTCACTCCCTCCAACTGTGCCACTTTGATTTGTTCATGCTCTCATTTGATCATCAGAAAGCACATCCATGCGAGGGGTCAATATGCCTGCTCATTCCCATCACTTAATATGGATTATACAAATCACTAAAAGATCACGGACATAGAAATTCACTACAATTTGCTGTGAACAATTAGACTGAGTGTATTTAAAATCCTGAAGATTTTCTCATAAAGAGTGTCCTCAAGTGGCATAAGACCTGTAAATGGAGTGATTAATGGCTTATGTTATGGTTTTTATGGCCTTATTTAAGCTGTTCTCAACGAAGAAACCTTTTATAAATGTGAGATTTACTGATCAAGGAAGACATTTGTGGTTTTCAAGCAAAGAAAATATTAATTTGCAAAAGCACTAATTTGACCAAAATCATTTTGGTCTGGAAGTGAGTCACGAAACCATCGCAGGCTGCTAAATACTGCAAAGCTTCATTTAGTTTTTTTTTTCTAAAATGGGTTTCTGGGTGCCAAAAACAACTTTGTTATGGTTATTTTGAGCAGTGACAACAGGATGCATATATCTGAAGAGGTATTTTTAATGGTGTTTAAGTTTAAGCTGTTATTATGAGCCCCAGACACACCACTGCACTGTTAGTGGTATTGTTTTCTCTTTATGGCTGCTTCTATGATACGGATTTTCACAGAAGAGGATGTGGCAGGGTGACTTGCACCTCACCCCATGCAGGTGTATTTGTCTGGCTGCAAAACAGCATGATCTCCCTATTTTCAGCAGCAAGCAGGGAACACCTATTGAGCACACTGGAATGCTAACTCCCTTTTGACTGTGGATGCATAAAAGCAACAGAAAACAGTTCAGGGAACAGCTGACTGATAAATGATAGATTTTGTATGTTGTGCTTCTGGCATTCGAGACTTATGGTCGGCATTAAACTAAAGGGTTACTCCTCACTTTTTAATGAGTCTAGACTGCATTTGATTATCACAGTTTAAGGATTATTAAACCTTTATTTGTGAAAATTAAACAAATTCTTAGTCTTCCAGAACATTTTGTACTAATCCCATCTCATCTTCTTTTTTATGAACCTAATATCAGCTCTTTCTCTGCATTTTTCTTCTTCATCCCTTCATATTTTGTCTGATCTGTGTCCTTGCCCTTGAGTTTATTGTCAATTTTCTGTTTACTAGAATCTTACAAACATTTTGGATAGTCACATCCATTTTTACAGTCATATAGCCATTTTAAACAAAGGAAATAATGATTTTATTTGATCCAAGTCCCTCATGTCAGTGGCCACTGCAACATGCATGTAAAACTGTACATTTGACATTGAAAAACATAAAATAAAATTGTGTTTTTGGTGATTATTACATGTTTCCAAGCATACCAAAATGCTGTGCTAGTTAGATGCAAAGATGCTAAATACTTTCAGCTGTTACTGCACCTTACCCACACTTAGCTCAAGTAATCATGGACCTCAGCTGTGCATCAGAGCATCAACATCATTCCCTAGATGTAATTTAAAGATGGAAAGGAACTCAACCAAAAACATACGGTTGATCAGGAGCCTGCAACAGCTTTGAATTAAAAAAACAAAAAATCATTAATATTTTTGCATGGAATTTATTGATAAAACCAACATGTATTTAATGATTTTGTGACCATTTTTAAAACCAGTATGGATTTTTTTCTTTTCAGTTAAGAAGTGCTGTAATTGATGTGACCAAGAACAAGAAATGATATTTGAAACAAATTAAACACCCCATGAAATATTCACATCTCAATTAAGAAATATTCAGAAATTATTATGTTATCACAGTTTTTTTCATCTCTGGAAAAGAAAGTGATAGACATCTACAAAATGTGTTTTGTCGGTGCAGAAAAGCTTAGGACACCCTTTTGTGGAACCAACTTCATTGGTCTCTGAAAGTTTGCTTCATTCTGTACCGTCTGTTTCAAGTCACCCGACAGCTTCTCAGTGTTTTAAGATCTGGGCTTTCACTCAACCAGGCCTTGGTGGATTTACTGGTGTGTTTTGGGTCACTGTCATGCTGCAGAGTCCAGTTCTTTAATTTCTTTTACAGATCGCCTCACATTTTCATACACAAAACAGACTCAGCATAAATAAGAATGAAATACAAAATGGAATTTAATTTTCTATACAGTAAAATAGTGTTGTCCAAAAATGTATATACATATATGTGCAGATGTGTGATGTGATGATGAGCAGTAACCAGCAATACTTATAGAGAGTTATTTTACAGGGCAATGATGGCATGAAATATTTCCTGTATCTGTCCATCCGACAGCAAACTGTAACAGTATGTTGGAGAAGGTGCTCTACTGTCTGTCCAGTGTGTGGTGAAAGGGGTGGTCCAGGTTGACCGTGATGGATAACAGTTTCTTCAGTGTTCTCTCCTCCACCACAGTCTCAAATGTCTCCAGCGTTAGACTGATCACAGAGTCAGCTCTCCTGATGATCTTGTTCAGTCTGTGGGTGTCTCTGGCTCCGATGTTGTTCCCCCTAACAAACTGTGGTGAAAAAGATGATGCTGGAGACAACAGAGTGGTCAAAGATCTCCAACATCTTGTTGCATACATTATAGGATCTAAGCTTCATTAAGAAGTAGGGTCTGCTCATTCCTTTCCTGTACACAGCCTCGGTGTTAGATGTCCAGTTGAGTCTCTTGTCAATCATGACACCCAGGTATTTATAGTCCTTCACCATCTCCACTTCCTCCTTCCTAATCTGCAGTGGCTGTCAAGATGTCTTCCTCCTCCTGAAGTCAATCTGCATCTCTCTGGTCTTGCTGACATTCAGCCTCAGGTGGTTCAGTTCAGTCCAATCCACAAACTCCTCTATCAGTTCTCTCCTCCTCCCTCCTCTCCCCCTCTTCTACACCCTACAACAGCCGAGTCATCTGAGAACTTCTGTAGGTGGCATGACTTTGTATTGTCTGGGAAGTCAGGGCTGTAAAAGGTGAAGAGAATAAAGTACAGTCCCCTGAGGAGCCCCTGTATCACTGACCACTACATCAGACTGAACACCGCCCAGACGGACAAACTCTGGCCTGCCTGTCAGGTAGTCAGTCATCCAGTAGATCACTGAGCTGTCGACACCCATCACCCGCAGTTTCTCAGCCAGCAGCAGAGGCTGGATGGTGTTAAAAGCATGAGAGAAACCTAAGAATATGATTCTCACAGTACTTCCTCCACCATCCAGGTGCAAATGAGCTCTTTGCAGCAGGTAGATGACAGCGTCTTCAACTCTTAAGTGGGGCTGGTGAGCAAACCGCTGAGGGTCCTGCACTGACTTCACCTGTGGCCTGAGGAGGACTAAGACCAGTCTCTTCAGACTCTTCATCACATGAGATGTAGGGGGCCACTGGTCACATCTCATGTGATGAAGGTTCTGTAAACCTCAGATCTGACCATTTACACTTACAACTGCTTTTCTCTAGCTCCTTTCAGAAGGTTCTTGTTGGACTTTAGAGCGAGTCAAATTTTCCCAACCCTATGGTAGATATGTCCTCTGTTGCCATGTCCAAATAATGGAGACTCATCTCTCCAAATAACATTTAGTACAAGTTAGTAGTCCTGCACATTATCGAGGTTTTTTTTTTTGGTAATACCCAGTTCACTCTTTTTCTATTTTCTATATCTTTTTTCTATTTCTTTTTTCTATTTTTCTATACCTTCTATAAAAGTTAAACATGCTTAGCCTTTTTCTGCTTGTAGATGCAACCATTTGTTAGGAGATTTTAGGGTTTTTGAGGATTACTTTTAGCATTTTGATGTCTGTTTTAATTTATAACTTGTTGTGCAGCAAGACCTGGGTATGTGCACAATTATTCTGATGTCCTTCATTTGTAGAATATTAAAACACAAAATGGAATAACTGATTTCTAAATCTTTTGAGACCTCTCTTGATCCTTTACCTGACTCACAACCTGCTATGATTTTTCTGAAAAAATGAAAAACTGACAAACTAAACAAAAATCATCTCAGTACTGCTAAGGTTGATACTGAATATCCATGTTGAAATATATTACAAAAGACCAAGGCTGTCATTGGGTATCTTAACATTTTCAAGACTGTGTTTGCAAATTAGGTGAAGATTCCCCTGTTGTCTTCACCTCAGCAACAGTTTTACATTACCTTGATGCATCTTTCCAGTTCTGTCAGTTGTTAATGGAGTGCTTACTGGTTTACCTCCCTTTAGATTTTATTTTCAAGTTCCCACTTTTGAGATCGAATCTGTGGTGTAAAAGAACATTTTGTGCTTTGGTTACCTCTGGGCTGTAATTTCTCATAAAGCGGCCTAAATTTGAACTCGTGTTTCCTCTGAAATTGAGGAAGATTTAATGTTCTGTCTGATTCCTTTTGAAAAATGATTGGAGGCATTCACCCCAGCTGCACGTTGTAGCAAACAGATTATTTTCACTTTGCTGGAGGGTCCTATGGGGAGCTTGATGAAGGTCTCTACACAGATCGATGGCAGCGTCTTCCTGTGGTGCTGAGACTCTTTGTGGTAGTCACTGACTCTGGAGCCGGCTGGTCTGTTATCACTGCTCAGAGGGTAAACTGTACACACAAGGTCCCAGCATGCAGCACAGCTTGGCCCTGTGGCTTTACCCAGAAAAAAACAAATGACAGAGGACCATATTAGCAAAAAGACAGTTATATAAAGTGGATTCGTTTTCCCTGACTATCCTCATCCTACAGGGTGATCTTCTTATTTTACATTGAAGTTAACTTGTTCGTTGAGTCTTTTGGTCATCTGAAAAAAAGCACGTTTTTCCAAAGTCTAAACAAAAAACTCAACCAATATGTTTGAAACCAGACAAGCAGACAGATTTCAGCTGAAAGCTATGAATAAATGATACTCTGAAATATTAAAGTTGTGTATAATAAACAAAATCAAATTATTAACTGTCAAATCTTAAAGAGGACAAAATAAATAAGGCCTTTAATGAACCATCATCTCATCTACAACTTCAATATAAATGCAAGTGGATTGATTTGCTCTCACATTTAATTTATTATGATTGTAAATTATTTTCTGATTTTTTTTTTTCTGATATTTTTGGATATTTAACTTATATTTTTCATTAGTTTGAATTTTATTCCTGCATGGACAGTTAAACTGCTGTTAGATATCCTTTCATGGAGTCTCATAAGCAAATTAGAATGGAAAGCAGAAGATTCCCTAAATCAGCAGTTGTCATAGCAGGTTGTATTTAGTGGCTGAGAGGAGGTGGCAGTAATATTCAGCAGGACAGTCAAGAGCCCACGACCACACTGTGCTTGTCCTTTTATCAAGCACACTCTTTGTCAACCTTACAAGGCCCGGTTGAACGACTGCTCTCTCATCATACATGAAGTGAAAGTTTTCATACATTACTTTGAGTTAGGGAGATAAAAATGTAAACTTTGTCTCAGTCCATGAGTCCATCAGCAAGCACGCTTCTCCTATTATCTCTGAAGACAGCAGTGATGCACACTTGTGACACAGCTAAACAGTAACTTAAGCTGTTTTAAAGAGACACCATACAATTACTACAAAATGGTGCAAAATGTCCATCTGGAGGGTACAAACTGCTGGTTGGTAAGAGACGCTCTGTGGCGGAAAGATCCAGTTTATATTAGAAAAAGTCATGTATGAAACGACAAAAACTGCAAAGAAACAAAATGACGAAGGGGCATAATGATCAGGACCAGATCACACGTTCCTGTATAAATATTCAGTTTAATTTTGAATTTTCAGTTTCATACATTAACAAAGAAAACTTGTTAACTTCTATTTCAGCACCAAATAGGGTTTGATTTATTGATGATTTATTTCATTTTATCATAATTTTCATCAGGAGTAATGCACTTGAAACATAATGTATGAATTATAATACTTATATTAATTCTATGAATTAATTGAGATTTATGTTTAACGATCGCTGTTGTGACATTTGGGATGTGGTCACTGCTACCCCAACAGAAGCAACCATAGGGCCAGCCCTGACAGGCATCTTATTTTTGAACGTGGAAACCCTGATAGTGGTGAGTAACCATCGACTAAATCTTGGCCAAGATGTGCTTTTGGTCAGCCTACGTGTTTTACACACTGCAAAAACACAAAATCTTACTAAGTATTTGAATACACTTGAAATAAGACAAAACTAACCTACAAGTAAATTCTCAGCATAAAGTCAATAATTCCTTAATAATGATGAAAAAGTACTAGTTATAAGTGAAATAATTTGCCAGTGGAACAACACATTTTAACTTTTAATATGGGGGAAATGACTTGTTTCATTGGGAGATTATTTCACTCATAAATGTACTTTTTCATCAATATCAAGGAATTATTGACTTTGTGCTGAAAAGTTACTTGTAAGTTAGTTTTGTCTTATTTCAAGTGTATTCAAGATATTTGCACTAGAAACTAGACCAAAAATATTTGGTAAGATTTTGTGTTTTTGCAGTGCAATCGAAACATCTCCCACACAAATAAACTGAGTCTACCATTTAGTCACTGATGTTGCTGCCTCAGGAACTGGATTTTTCCCCCTTTCCCATCTATTATCTTTGCAGTTTTGTTTGTTTAAGGACCAAGCTCTACTTTTTGCAAGTACAAAATGATGTTATCAAAGTTAGAATGCTTTGTACCAATCATGTATGAATAAATACCCACTTTCCCTCTACCTGCACTGTTCACTTGTGTTAGCTTGTGGATTCAGACTTCAAAATGGGCAGAAAAGTGCATTTGTTGGGAGACATTACAAAATAAGATAGTTGCAAATCCAAATATGCCAAAATATAATGTTGTTTTATTTTTTGGATGAGGCTTTTGCTTATATGATGGTTTAGAACTAAAATTGAAATGATACATTTCTTTAAATGAGCCCTACCATAAGGTGACATTTTCTCTCTGTTGCTTTAAGCAGTCAACTATTTTCCTGCTGCACATGAAGATTTGTAGAATGTTGTTCCCGATCAGCTCCCATGTAAAGAAACATTCTCTCTCTGAGCAAATATAGATGTGGGAACATTAAACTTTTACACCTTAAATGTGATAATTTAATGGTAGCAGTATCTTCACCTTTCATCAAATGGGATGCTGACAGAGATCTGGTGTTTTCTATGATTTTAAATTGCTGACAGCACATTAATTGTTTGACTATTTTAAAAGGACCATTTTTTCTTGTCGGTTGAGAATGCAGTCAAGGATGGAAAGATCAGAATGTGATGTACCATTGAAATATTACCAGTCATAAAACATAAGCATGTTACTCAGTGTCTCTTGAACCTACAATAAGACCTGATATGCTTTTTTCTTCTCTGGTGGTCGGTGGCAGCTGAACAAGAAGTGGGGTCATGCTCCCCCCCAGGGTTTTTTTTGACAAGTAAAAGGAGCAAACAAATAGGTTTTCCAATGATTTCTTTAAATTTAGACATTTGACTTATTCTTCTTCCGCTGGTAAATGAAAGTAAATGACAGTACTTTCATTTATTTCATGAAATAAATTAAAGTAATCCACTGATGTATGTTTAGCACATTCGCCGAAGCCAAAAGTTAAACTTCGTTTGATTAAACTTGCACCGACAAAATGCTCAAAATTCAATCTTGATTTGCCTATTAGACCTATAAGTGTGTAATTATCAAGACAGACAAAAAAGATTAAACTTAGCTAAACTGCAAACCTGTTAGTTAAAAAAAATACAACTCACTACATACGAACTGCTATTAAATCAAATTATTTGACTGTAACAATGGCTATCTTACTAGAAGTTATAAACACAGTGAATCCAACAGCAGTATCGCCAGGAATAAGGTGAACAATGCTCATTTGTTGCTAGCAAAATTAGCAGAGAAGCCAACTTTGCTGTTTCGTTCTAAAATTGTGAACAGTCAAAGAGCCTTAACACTATCTAAAACAAGCAGTTTGAAAACAAATGATCCTTGTAGCCAGAACTCACTTGTAAATTGTAATTCTCCTTAATTTATCTTCTTAAATAAGCTGTCCCTGCTTTTTATGTACGTTAGCACTTTGGCATGACTGAAAATGTTCAGAAGATGTAACACTTTTCTACAATGAGCTAGGGTTGGCAGTATCGATATTTGTGATATCTAAAATTATAATATAGTGTTATTGCTAGGCCAGCTTATTATTCCTTATGAAGCCATTACAATTTATTTTTTGTTAAATCATGAAACTGAAAACTCGAAAGTATATAATCATTTGAGCTATACAGAGGGAATCAGTCACATCAGAAAAGATTGTATTCTGTCCCCCTTGCTCTGATACTCCAAGCTTTAAACATCTAGTTCAATATGTCATCCGAAAATGAAAAGAGTAAGGCACAGCTAAAAATCTATTGAGATATGGCCATCTACCTGAAGTGACAGGCTGTTTATCAAAGATATGGCCAAGAGGCCTGTGGTAACTCTAAGAGAGCTGGAGCCATTCACGGCTCAGGTGGCAGCATAATTAATAATTGTACAGGACCTTTGTGGTAGTCTAGCAAGAAGAAAGCACTTGTTGGACAAAAAGCCAAGAGAAATCCTGTTTACAGTTTGCCACATTCCATGTCAGAAGACAGCTAACATTTGGAAGAAGTTTATATGATGAGACCTAAACTGAACAATTTGGCTAACATGTAAAACACTGTGTGAAAACTAACACTGAACCCTAGCCTGAACTGTGAAACATGGTAGTGGCAACATCATGCTGTGGGTAGGGTTCTTACCAACAGGGACAGGTCAGAGTTGATGTAGACAATGAATGGTGGTGATTACAGGACAATCCTGGATTTTTATTTAATTTCATAGTTTTGCAGCACTTTCTAGTCGTCTCTCACTTATACTCCCTATAACAAAGGTGGAAGTTGTAAAAGCGGAGAGTCAGAGTTGGTGGGCTGATGCTTATTTAACAATACTGTGATAAAAATAGCCATCTTATCATCCACTGTAACTGCTGGACCTGAGATATATGCACATTTGCCTCCCCTAAGTTGAAGTTCATAAAAAACACATGACCTTTGCCTCTGCAAACATAAATAACTTTTTGTCATTTAACTTCCATCACTTACATTTACTGTAATGTGCTTTGGAATTATGCAAAAATATTAATGCAGTAAACTTCTTTCAAATATTATAAACATTTTCTTTTTGAACACCCTGCACAACATCATATGTGGTGTTCTACCAGATTCTAGCAAAGCCAAAGATATGAATTTGCAGCAAGCATTTCAGTTCATGTCACATGTTGTTTAATGCATGAAATATTCAGCCTGATTTTGGAGACTTCCTGTTTGTTTAGTCTGAGTTGCGATGAAGAAAACAGATCAGATGAAACTCCATCCTCCAGAGAACCTTTAAATAACTCTGGTTTGCACAACTTTATGAAAACCCTGTAAAAACACTGCCTTCATCAGGTTATGTATAAAAATCTGGAAACATGTTCATATATTATGAAGAGATCCGACAGGGTAGGAGACAAGAGCAGCATAAAGAGAGAAAATCACAGGCATTATTCCAAACACTCAGCAATCAGAAATTCATCAGGAGTTTTTTATTCATCTGTCTGTCAGAATATACATGACTTGCAAACAGTTTGGGTTATTTGGCTTTCGAGTGAAAATTCATGATGAATTTGAACAGGTCAACTTAATGTGACCATCGCTAAACTTTTGGATGAACATGTTCAACTGTTCAATATTTCAGTACTTTTTGCACAATGTGCTGTTCTCTAACAAGGAGCTTAGAGCTGCAGTATGTAACTTTTCTATAAATATATTTTTTACATATTGTTCAAACTGTCACCATAATCAGTGCAAAGAATCGAGCTCCTCTGCCTGTTGAAATACCTGAGATGCGACATATTTCCCCCGAATTAAATGTACTATCAGTAAGATAATATTTCAGTGCAGTTAATGAGTAGATATTCAGCTGCTTTGTTGTGTGTAAATCTTGAGTGAAAATGAACAGGAGATTGTAAAATCACAAAAAAAGGGAAATTCAGGTGCCTTGGACCAGTGAATCTCCATGGCGACAGGGAATTGAGAAAGTTGAAGTTTCTTGAATGTTGAAGTATACTGCTCAAAAAAATAATGGGAACACCTAAACCAAACAATGTAACTCCAAATCAGTCACACTTTTGTGGAATCAATGTCACCAATTGGGTAGTAACACTTATTGTGAATCAGTTTCACCTGCTGCTGTGCAAATGGAACATACAACAGGTGGAAATGAGAGGCAATTAGCAAGACAACCCCTATAAAAGAGTGACTCTGCTGGTGGTGATCACAGATCATTTCTCTGTTCTCGTCATTTCTGGTTGAACTTTTAGTCACCTTTTCATTGTGTCAGAGCTGTCATGCGTAGAGGCATCATGAGGTGTTTTTTACAGCCTACTGACGTTGCTCAGGTAGTGCAGCTAATCCAAGACAGAACATCAATGCGAGCGGTGGCAAGAGGATTTGCTGTGTCTCTCAGCACAGTGTCCAGAGCATGGAATAGGTACCAGGAGATAGGCCAGTACAAAGTATTCAGCCCCCTTTTCTCTGAGTGCAACCAGAAGTTGCTTGATACTTTTGCACACTTTTCAGTTTTTTCTTTGTAAAAAATGTTTTGAATCATGTATAATTTTCTTTCTACTTCGCAATTGTATTTTGTGTTGGTCTTTCCCATAAAATTCCAATGAAAAATATTTGTTTGTGGTTGTAATTTGACAAAATATGGAAAAGTGGAAGGGATATGAATACTTTTGCAAGCCACTGTATCTGATTCAGGGCACAGAGCAATAATCACCTTCTACTCTTGCTTCTATTAATTAATTTAAGTGTTCAAGAGCTAACACATGTGACTGGCTGCAGTTAGTTAGCTTCTTCTCCATGTTTCTGAGTAGCTGTCATATCCTTGCACCTCTAATCAATTGTGTGCTGACAAAATGTACAGAAAAGTTTTTTCCCCATTTCATAAAACTCACTTGCCCTGAAACTTGCGCTAGGTTTTGAATTATTTATTTATACTTTGGGGAAGATGTTGGTGTTTCAGAGAGTTTTTTTCACCACGGCTGACCGGTTCACTCTGTCTGTGTGGAGGGAGAGCCGAGCAGACACAAAGATGAGCTCTGCTTAACCAGGTAACAGCAGGTATTGGAGCTGCAGTGGCCAAAACACGACAGAAACTACTGTATATCCGTCCGTTCTTGCTGGCATCAGCTAATTTTGTGAAAAGCCGCATTTTATTGTGGATTCCATTTTTTTATTTAATTCCGTGATCCCGTTGCGTTTGCCACATTGCAGAAATCTTAGGGCCCCACATATTTGCACTTTTTCTAAATGGGTGACTTTTAAAGAAATTTGATTGCACTTGATTTTGTTCAGAGCTATCAATACTTATGGGTGTGAATATAAATGTTTGCCACAAATTTTTATTTGAGAGAATTCAGAACTGTGTATAATTTTATTCCTTTTCACAAATATTTACTAATTTAAGTTGGTCTGTCACGTAAAATCCCAATACAAGAGGACCCCTGCCTATTTGCGGTTCTTTGTGCACTGATTCACCTATTCAAAGATTTTTCTGTGGAACATAACTCCAAATTATCTGCGAAAAATTTGCCTGGATCTTTTCCTTAGAGCCCATTTCAAATATTCAAAATCTGGGGTTTGCAAAGCAGCCAATCTAGGAATGCCATTCATCTTCCCTGGTGGTGATTGACTGCATCCCCAAGAGTGGAGATAAGGAAGACCATGGATGTTAGCTTCTGTGATAGTGCTAGGATGGTTTTCATATTAGAGCATACTAAGGTATATTTGGTGTTTGAGCTATTAAAACAGGCAGTTATAAGCATTTTTAGAGGGGTTCTCAAGTGTTGGTCGATTTTAGCTATTTGCTGTAATCCCTAATCCCTGTGAATACCTTTGGGTCCACTGTATGCATTAAATTTAGTGCTCGTATGATGATAAAATGTTAAAGGATTTTAGAAGTGGGGCAACTTTTACAAGGCACTGTATATTTCAAACAGGAAGTATTGACTTATAAAAACACACACTTATGTGTTTTGTTGCTAAAAACACGTAAGTACTACTTTCCAAAAATATACCTCATATTTCAAGAGGTGACATTTACCTCATGTCATCTTTTGGACTCAAGTTGCAGTTTGTTTTTCTGCAGCCTGAGCATGTGAGTCAGCATGACAGCTGAACTGCTGGGTGTTTCTTCTCACAGCTGAAGAACCAAAGAGATTTACATTTCATCCTTTTATGGACTTTCAATGTGCTCCTGAACTTACTCATTCAATTTATTGATCTCTTAAAGAAGCTACATGTAACACTGCTGGGTAAATCCTATAATTTATGTCCGTACATACAATAGGAGTGCTGATGACCGGTGCTGCTCCGTCGCTACCACCTGCTGTTAGTTCAGCCCTGGCAGTAATATTCACTGTGATGCACTCCCACATGTTCTTATCTGTACCACTTTATTCCATCTGCAGAAGGAGTGGGAGTGTGTGGTCCTCCTGTATGAGTTATTGCCGCTGAACAGCAGCATGAAATCAGCGTCGGCGGCTTGTGCTCAGTGTGCGGTCCACTGGTGTCTCTGATACACTAGTAGAGTCTCTGATACTAAATGTGGTAAGCCTGGAGGGAGGAAAACAAATACAGGGTGATAGCTCAGTGACAGCAGAATAACATAGTCAAGACAGAAAAAACACCTAGTAGGATGTGGGCTACAGGCCTCGGTGTGTCACTTATAGTTTGATGATAAAATGTTTCTGCATGTAATCTGTTTTAGTTGCTATGATTAAAGCTGCAGGATGTAACTTATATAAAAAAAGATTTCTACATATTTATTGAAACTGTCACTATGTCGTGACAGAATGGTATGAGACAGATAATCTGTGAAAAAATCAAGCTCCTCTGCCATCTCCCAGTGCTCCCAGTACTATCTAGAAACAACCAATCAGAGCCAGGAAATCAGAACCAATCTTAGCGCTGTTCATGCCCCCCCACCCCGTCCTCTGCTACGTTGCAGCTCGCAGAGGCTAGCATGGCCTCCGATGGCGAAGGATAAACGATTTTCCTGGAACGGTAAGTTGTTTCTCCACCATTAGCACATTTAGCAGCGAGTAAATGATATTGATTGACAGCACCAAGACCCTCCTCCTGGCTCTGATTGGTTGGTTTTGGTTGGGAGCGAAGCATTTCTTCAGACAGCAAAACAGGCTCAGGAGGAGGTGGAGGAGATTGATCTTTTCACAGACTATCTGTCTCATACTGTCACATGGTGACAGTTTTAACAAATATGTAAAAAACATATTTTTGTCAAAGTTACACACTGCAGCTCTAAGTAGCTAACGCTGACATTTGGCAGTGAAACATGAAATGCAACCTGCTGCAGGATTGATGCAGCGTGCTTTCAGTCAGCTTGTGCATGTAGGAAAATAACTCCTTCTCTAGTCTTCCTTATGAGAAAAACTTTCTTTAAAGCATTTTTCATAATTTTATAAGTCTATAGCTCTGGTCAGAAATTTAGATTCACACATCATGGACATGAATGTCATACCATGTTAATTATAGGCTTTTTTGAATGCATTTCTTCTTTTAGTGTGGACTCAATACAACAGATAACTACAGCTGCTGCTGTCCATAATGAACAAAGTTTTAGATTTTCATGGACTGAGATGGTGCTGACCAAGAAAAGAGACTCTTCCTCGAAAATCCGTACCATCAGTGTTGATTAAAATGATTGAAATTTGGAGCAGTCAGCATGGACAGGCCAAACACCTTCAGATGAGGTAAAGATTGGCCACAACACCAAGAAGAGGGAGAGGGTTTCAAAGCTAAGAACAGCTGTCAAGCTGTTCTGGTGCATCCCACAAAGTGGGCTGAATATTAAACAGGGTATCTTCTAATTGTTCAACATCAAATCAAACCCACATCCAACCAATGATCCGAACAGATCGGAATAGAAATAAACAATCAATTCTCAGTGTTTATTGAGTGAAACTAACAGAATTTGATAATGGTCAAAAAGTGTTAATTGCTACCTTTCTGACTGCTGTTTGTGGCAGAAAATTATACATGCATTCTAATGGGAAGAAAACTGTGGCCTAATGCAGAAAATCAATCAATCAATCAATTAAAATAAATTAAAAAATAAAAACTGTTCAAATTAGCTGCAGTTGGGGGATGTGTTTACATCACAGGGACAATAGTACTATGTGGTTTGTAAATCAAATGGGGAAGAATAGCAAATTATGTACTAAAAAACGTTAACTAATACCACAACGATCGGATTGATTGCGAACTTGGGGTAGCAGGTCCTCTGTCTGTTCAAGTAATGTATGTCGCTGAGAAATTCATACTGCTGGAACCATTTGGGACCAACCCTTAAATATATAAACATATTTTGATCAGAGCATCACATTTGATATTTGATACTTAAATTAATAAATTCTGGGAATCTTCATGTTTATACACATATTCAGGTCTGCAGCAGATTTTCAAAGTACCAGAAAAGTGTCCATTCAGGAAGGAGGCAAAGAATGGGAATGTAGTGATAAAGGTTACAGTTTTAGCTGTCTGCTACAGAAATGCTGTAATGTTGAGCCTGAAGGCTACTAACTTGTCCTTAGTAGAAACTGGCTGGTTGCTGTGGGTCAACAAAATCACCAAGCAGTTGAGACGCAGAGCCAATGTCTCCATCTTTCAAAAAGAAAGAGAAGGCATCAGCGTGATGTGACCTTCTAACTATAACATAGCATATCCTTATTACCAGTCTGTGGGCAGAGAGGCAGAGGGGACACAGTAGGCCAAGTGGTGTCACTTTCTCTGGGGAGGCAATTTTAGTGAGTACAGCTTGCTTGTGTGTTGCTTAGCAGCACTCAACTGCCATATTTCTCCATAGTGGCAGTGGGCTTCATTAGATGAAGCCTAACAGGGGGATATGGAGTGACAAATGGGACAGCTCAGAGTCCTGCCGGATGTGGATCCTATGTTACTTTTCAATAATGTAGTCCCTGGTTGAACTGTAGAAACCACAATGTGTTTATGTTGATGCTCAATGCAGAGGTTTAATTGACATCACATGGAAGAGGCTGAGGGATAATTTGTACAACAGTGTAGAAGTTCACTATAATGAGCAAAGCTGAGCAGAGAACAGTACAGCACTATGATATTTTCTTTTATTCTTAATTTATACCTTTAAGCCCCTTGCTTGTGAATACCATGCCTAAGAATGGTGGGCAGGAATGGAAAGTTTAGCGTGGCTTTCTTAGTGAACTGGGTAAGTCTGAACCCCCTTAAGTAATAATAGATGACCGTGATGTAATCAAGGTGAAAGGGAGTTGGAGAGTGTGAGGATACAAGACATAGCTGTGCTGGAATGGAATGGTATACAATGTGATGTGACATGGTGGATTACTGGGAGTAGTTTAGGTGTGGTCTTTCCCTCAAAACTGTATTATTTCATAATTCCAGTTATTTCTGTTCAATAATTTTTTATTTTCTCTTTTTTATGGGTAAATCATCCTTGTAACCCATGAGTTGTTATATAGGGGTCCAAATGTGACAAAATAAAGATAATATTTAACATTTTGTAATTTCACAGAAAAGAGGTAAGGCTGTAACCAGATGTTTAAATACCCTGTACCAAAATACAGATTTTTCTTAGTCTCTGACATTATTCAGACATCTTTCTTCTTTTAGGTTATTCAGGATTACAAAAAGTATTTCTATTTGGTAAGAGTGGCAAGAATGACTAGAGAAAGAGAAAACTGCTTTGAAAATAGTTTTTTCAACAGACAAATTCAGTAATCTACTATATTTACATTTAGTATTTAACTGAATTATCATTTAAACTCTTTGACTTGGCCAAACATTTTGGGCATCCTTATTTTTATTTATTTTATTTATTTTTTTTTTTTTTTACAAGTATCCTACTGTTCTCTAACAACAATTTGCCTAGATTTGGTTCCTTCTTCAGAATTCAATTTCTACAACGCAATATTACGCAATGCCACCCTGTACCTCACAGTTGGGATGGTGCTCCCAGGATTGCAAACTTGCCTGTTGTTCCTCCAAATGTAGCAAACTTTACTTCTACATTTATCTCTATGTACCAGACATGATCTGGCCACAGATCATGTCTCCCCAAAAATTAAGGTATTTGTTCCTGTGCATGTTTAAAGCAGGTTTAAATGTTTCTTTTTGACTAATGGCTTGTTCCTTTCAGAGTTACCTTTTAGCTGTAGTTGGTACACTATTCTTTATAAAAACTATTGAATCATCTGCAAACTGTATGATTTAATGTGTTTTAAATAATGAATCATAAATCCTTAAGCCTGTAATTACAAATCAAAATATCAGAGGCAGAAGTAATAACTGGGCATTTAGTCAGGGATGATGTTACGTGTACCTTAATTTCCTGGAATCACTTCTTGTTTCTGATCACTTGTGTTTCTCTTGCTGCTCAATACTCACTCTTCCTTCCTTCCTTCCTTCCACCCATTCATCAAATCCATCCCCACTTGTCCTTGCAAGTGGGGGGCTATTGCGTGATCCAGCAGTCACTGGTCCAGAGTTCTTTAAAATTGTTTCTTCAAAGACTTTTGGCAGTATAGTGCAGCTTTAAAAAGCCCATCCTACCTGTGTAAGGACAGCAGCACATCTTGTTAACTCTGAACTATAGAGAAGCAACAAGTTATGAAGAGTCTGGATATTGGTGAGAATTGAAAAGGCATGTTATATCCGGACCAGCCAACAGTGAACAGTCAGGGCCTGCTAGCCATATAAATCTGTCAATGTGATAGGCCAACTCTTGAAAAAAAATTACCCAAGAAAAAAAAGAGTCTGAAATAACAGTATATCTTGGATCCACCTCCAAATCTCTGACTGAGGTCCACTTGATACATTGGTACATTATTGGCACTTCACTTTATGACTGTTTTTCAGGCTTTCCCTAAAGGTCCTTTAATACATTCCCGAACAAATTTTAAATTAAAGTGGTGACTTTTCTGTTTTTTTTAGGATGATTTGGATTGTTATTTAGTGATTCATAAAACTAAACATTGAAAATAAAGAATAAAGTGCAAGAATTCATAAATACATTTGACCCTATGCAACACTGCAAGTTGGAAATGACCAAGAGCTGATCCTTAAAATTATTTTAGCTTGAACTTGAAGTTTGGTCTATTAGTTCTACTAAAAGCCTCAGGTTTTACTGACTTTTGCCTTGGTTTGTCAATGCTTGGCCTATGTGGGTAACAGTAGTAGTCCTGTTTGGTGTTGTAGAGGTTGAACAAATTGTATTATGGGGAAAAAGCACTAATCTATAGAAACATCAATCTAACGTTCTCCTCCAGACTCCTCAATATATAAATCAATGAGAGAAAAAGGTGGAGATGATTGTGTTGAATGTGCCTTAATTTGGGAAGTTTGAGTATAAATCAGTTAAATAAAGTAAGTGGATTATTGACCAATATTTTTGAACTATATTTGCTTGAAGATATTTGCTTGATGATCCCTATGATTTTGATGCATTAATATTTTCCTGATGATTTTGATTATTTTCATGTGTATTTGCGTGATGATTTTGCTGTATACTTGATTGATATTTTTATGATGTGAAGCACTTTGAACTGCCTTGCTGCTGGAATGTGCTATACAAATAAACTTGACTTGAATTAAATGTACAAATGGAAAAGCAGAAAAAAACTAACAGAGGAAAAAACTTAAATAGCAAAATCTGAGGTGCAAAAAAACCCCAAAAAACTAAAAAAGTGATTCGAAATGGAAAGTACAAAACACAAACACCTAAGGATCATGACAGTAGTTTTGTTTAGTTGTGAAATGATAAGAAATTGAAAAATTTATACTGTTTTAAAATGTTGTTGCAAAGTGTTCTATATCTTAAATCAAGACATTTTCAGTCATATTTTTAACTCATCTTTATGGACACAGAACTTCTTAGCTCATTGGGTTTGCACAAGTGAGCTGGGGACTATATAATCTGGGTCCTGATTTTAAATTCATTTATCACCAACATATAGTAGCCTCATCATAAACAAATATGCTGCAACTGTCCTAATTTTACCAGAGAGGAAAATTTTAATTTACCTCTCGCTGTTATCATAACTAATAGCACAACAAAACATTTTCAGTTTGTTAGCTTGGATTAAAATCATTTGTTCACTTCTCAGTACTAATTAAAATTTTGACCCAAGTGTTATCCCAGCACAACTGTTGCTTTTTACTAGATACCCCTAAAGTGTACTCTCATATCTTGAAGCAAAGTCCTTAAACTGATCTCTGGGGATGCTGTAATAGTTTCCCAACAGAGTGAGATTGCTGGGGAAGGACAGTTTGTCTTTCAATGTAAAATTCAAAGACACTTTGAAATGTGCATTTAATATGGAGAAAATTAATGAAAGATTCTTTCAAATGAAACAGAATTTTGATCGACCTTTAACGTTGCAAAAACATGACTCATCCTTGTTAATACCTATGTACCCCGGGGTGTTTTATCTCTAAAATTAGTTCCAGGCAGCAAGGTGCTTCAACCCGAAGGAAAAAAAAACCCACTGAACAGCAGTGTTACAAAGAGTATCTGATAAGCCGTTGGGTGACTCATTGTTGATTAGTTGTTTTCAGAGGATAGGTTGGCCCCTGGGTCCTGTCTGTGAAACTATGTGTGTTTGACTGAATGCATATTACACAGAAAAAGTAGTAGGTAGATAAACAGAGTCAGTCAGAGTGTGTTCTGAGCCAGCTTCACTAAGCACATTTAAAATAGACTTTATAATACCCAAAACACTTGGTGAATCCCAGGGCTCTGTCTGCAGCAGCTTAGCTTAGACGTCCTGAACAAAGAGAGCAAGAAAACATAGCAAGGTATTGGAAAATAAATAATTCAGCCTGAGCTTTGAGCTGCAAAAAATAACTGACATTCTGAATAAAATTGCATTCGATGACTTTCTGTTCTGAACTGTTGGCGAACAACAGCAGCACTTTAGACTGCTATCACGCTGGACATGCTGTTATAATGCCAGGGCCGTCGGAGGCATCTGAACGGGTCATGGCTGATTGGTGCAGCTGTTGCTGGTCTGTCAATGTTATTGTGCACTTTATAGGAAATGTCATTGGCAGTATAGATATTGGGTAGATAGATGTGGCATTTACTAAAAGTGAAGACATAAAACATGTATTTGAATAGCCAGCTATTTCACATTCTGTTCTGACTTAGATTACAATTAGAATACCTTATCACACTATTAATTTAATTTTAATGGCATTGAAAGACATGATGTGATTAAAAAATTACTCTGTCACATCTCTTCTCTCTCTTTGTACACGTCTATCAGTCAAGCCAACACAACTTACTAAACAAATAACCTGGACAGCGGCAAACTTTTTATCCAGTTAATTCCAGATTTACAGTGAAAGGGCAAAATACATTTGAAAGCTGACTGTGTCATTTAGTTTTATGAGGGGTAAACTAAATGTTATGTACAGTGACTTGCAAAAGTATTCACACCCCTTGAACTTTTCCCTATTTTGTCTCATTACAACCACTAACATAAATCTATTTCATTGGAACTTTATGTGAAAGACAAATACAAAGTAGCATACAATTGTGAAGTAGAAAGAAAATTATACATGATTAAAAAGAGTTTTTTTACAAATAAAACACTGCAAAATTAGTCATGGAAAAGTATTCAGCTCCCTTTTGTCTGAGTGCAACCAATTCGCCTTCAGAAGGTGCCTGTTGACTGCTAATAACTAAATAGAGTCCACCTGTGTGTAATCTAATCTCAGTCCAAATTCAGCTGCTCTGTAATGGCCTCAGAGGTTGGTTAAGAGAATATTGGGGCACAAAGAGCATCATGAAGTCCAAGGAGCACCAGACAGGTCAGGGAGAAAGTTGTGGAGAAGTTTAAAGCAGGTTTAGGCTACAAAAGATTTCCTAAGCTTTCAACATCTCATGGAGCGCTGTTCAATCCATCATCTGGAAATAGAAAGAGTATGGCACAACTGTAAACCTACTAAGACAAGGCCATCCACCTAAACTGGAGAGCACTGATCACAGAAGCAGCCATGGTGACTGAATGAAATGCAGAGATCCACAGCTCAGGTGGGGGAATCTGTCCACAGGACAACTATTAGTCGTGCTCTGCACAAATGTGCTCTTTATGGAAGAGTGGCAAGAAGAAAACCACTGTTGAAAGAAAACCATGAGAAGTCCCGTTTACAGTTTTCCAGAAGCCATGTTGGGGACTCAGCAAACATGTGGAAGAAGGTGCTTTGGTCAGATGAGACCAAAGTGGAACTTTTTGGCCAAAATGCAAAACGCTATGTGTGGCGGAGAACTAACACTGCATATCACTCTGAACACATCATCCCTGCTGTCAAATATGGTGGTAGCAGCATCATGCTCTGGGGGTGCTTCTCTTCAGCGGGGACAGGGAAGATGGTCAGAGTTGATGGGAAGATGGGTGGAGCCAAATCCAGGGCAACCTTGGAAGAAAACCTGTTGGAGTCTGCAAAAGATTTGAGACTGGGGCGGAGGTTCATCTTCCAGCTGGACCTCCACCCTAAACATAAAGCCAGGGATGCAATGGAATGGCTTAAAACAAAACATATTCATGTGTTAGAATGGCCCAGTCAAAGTCCAGACCTAAACCCAATCGAGAATCTTTGGCAAGATCTGAAAGCTGCTGTTCACAAACGCTCTCCATCTAATCTGACTGAGCTTGATCTGTTTTGCAAAGAAGAACGGGCAAAAATTCCAGTCACTAGATGAGCAAAGCTGGTAGAGACAGACCCTAAAAGACTGGCAGCTGGAACTGCAGCAAAAGAGGGTTCCACAAAGTATTGACTCAGGAGGGCTGAATACTTTTGCACACCATACTTCTCAGTTTTTTAATTGTAAAAACCTAAACTGTTTTGAATCATGTATAATTTTCTTTCTACATCCCAATTGTATACCACTTTGTGTTGGTCTTTCACATAAAATTCCAATGAAATATATATATATATATATGTTTGTGGTCGTAATGTGACAAAATATGGAAAAGTTCAAGGGGTATGAATACTTTTGTAAGCCACTGTAAGTTTAACTGAGTTTTACTCTTAGTCTAACTAGTTTGTTTTTCTGCTGTTATGTCTTGACAATAACAAACTGTCTTTAAACAAGCTTATTGGCTGTAAAGTAGACTTGCTAGTTCATTTTTTATATCAACTCCCCACATCATGCCAGCTTTATCTTTACGTCATCAAAGTCCTATCTCATTTTACTAATTTTGGAGTATTCCATAATTTGGGCATGCTTGCTTTCTCCCTTCATAGCTGTAGAACTTCCTAAATGTAGTAGTCCCCTACTTTAATCTGTCCGTGATCACACTAAGGCTACATTCACACAGCACGGAAATTTGACCAATCCACTTTTTTTGCCCATATGTGACCGACTTTTTCACTCTGAACGGCCCAATTCCGATCTTTTACCCCCCCAAAAAAAATCAGATCTTTGCCACTTCCATATGTGGTACTAAATCAGATATGTAACAGATTGCTTTAAAAGTGTTGCATTTTATTCAGTTCAATTCAATTCAAATTCGAAAACTACTTTATTTGTCCCAAAGGGAAATTAAATGTTGATGTAACTCATTTAATTAAGGAGTTATTGCAGATTGTGATGGCTGTGAGCAAGAAAGATCTCCTGTAGTGGTCTGATTTACAACTAGTCTGAAGAAGCCTCTGACTGAAGAGACTCTTTTTTTCCAGTGACAGTCTCATAAAGAGGATGGTCAGGGTTGTCCATAATTTTCTTGATTTTATGCAAAATCCTTCTTTGCCTCATCATTTTCAGAGGTTCCACACTCATCCACAGAACAGAACCAGCCTTCTTTATCAGGTTATTGAGCCTTTTTAGGTCCCTGGCTCTGATGCTGCTGCCCCAGCAGATGATGGATGACTTATCTTCTATAAGTCTCAACAACAGATTTACAGAAGATCTGCAACATCTTGCAGCAAACCTGAAGGACCTTAGCTTCCTCAAGAAATACAGTCTGCTTTGTCCCTTCTTGTAGATGGCTTCACTGTTGAGTCTCCTGTCCAGTCTGTCATCTAGATGAACACCGAGGTATTTATATTCCTTAACCACCTCCACTTCTTCTCCCATGATAGAAGTAGGGTTTGCTCTAACCCTGTTTCTCCTGAAATCTACAGTCATCTCTTTTGTTTTGTTCACATTCAAGATGAGATGATTGTTTCCGCACCATGCCACGAAGCGGTCCACCAGTTCTCTGTACTCAGCTTCTTGTCCATCTCTGAGACACCCAACCACTGCAGAGTCATCTGAGTATTTCTGTAGATGACAGGAATCTGACTTGTGCTGGAAGTCTGAAGTGTATAGAGTGAAAAGGAATGGTGAGAGTACAGTCCCCTGTGGTGCTCCTGTGCTGTTGACGACCTGGTTAGACACACAGTCCTTCAGTCTCACAAACTGTGGTCTGTTTGTCAAGTAGTCATGGATCCAAGCGATGGCTGGACACTCCTGTGTCTTCTGGAGTTTCAGACAAAGCAGATCAGGCTAAATTGTGTTAAATACACTGAAGAAATCAAAGAACATGATCCTCACAGTGCTGCCTGCTTTGTCCAGGTGACAGTGGGTTTGTTGAAGCAGGTGTATAATGGCATCTTCAACTCCAACTCCACGGCGATAAGCAAACTGCAAGGGGTCCTGATTACTCAGGTGGGCCAACAGGAGTCTCTCCAGGACCTTCATGATGTGGGATGTCAGGGCAACAGGTCTATAGTCGCTGATGACTGATGGGTGAGTTTTCTTTTTTTACCGGAACCAGACAGGATGTCTTCCACAACAGTGGAACCTTCTCTTGGGTCAGCACCTCCTTGCTGTCTCTAACCTTGACTCTGAGCTGCTTTTTTATACCCTTCAATAACGCTATCTTGCTCCTTAAAGGTTCTTTTTTCTTGTTTAACAGTTCCTTCAGGTAACTGGTGATCCAGGGTTTGTTATTAGAGAAGCAGCTCATTGTTCTGGTGGGGATGGTGCTGTCCACACAGAAGTTTATACAATTGGCCACACACTCAGTCATGGCATTTAATGTCCTCTCCATGTGGCTTACAAAGAGAAATCCAATCGGTAGCATCAAAACAACCCTGTATGGCTTCTTTGGCTTCCTGTGACCAATTTCTCACAGTTCTTTTTGTTACAGATAGTCTCTGGACAAGGGGTTTATATTTTGAGCAGAGAAAAACAAGGTTGTTATCTGATTTACCCAGAGGAGGTCTTGCTTTGGAAACGTTGGCAGTGTAACAGAGAGTGAGGCATGATTAATATCACCAGATATTGCCACAAAAGAATTGGGGTGTTGTGTCTGTATCTTAGCAACAACAGAAATGATGACATCACATGCATTGTTAGCAACAGCAGAGTGTGGAATGTAAACAGCTACTAAAATAACAGTGGTGAACTCTCTTTTCAAATAATATGGATGAAAACTTACTGCTAATAGTTCAATGTTTGGACTGCAGAGACGACACTTCACAGTAGCGTGTCCTGGGTGACACCATCTGTTGTTGAGAAGCACTGCCAATCCACCTCCTTTCCTTTTCTTGCTACTCTTTAAATCTCTGTCTGCTTGTATTGTCAGGAAGCCCAGCAGAGAGACGTAGTCGGGGATATAATCCTGCAGCCATGTCTCAGTAAAACACATAATACTCCATTTCTGATACTCTTGCTGAGTCCTTGTCAGGGCCTGAAGTTCATCCAACTCATTAGCTAACAATTTCACGTTGCCCATTATGATGGATGGCAGAGATGGTTTGAACTTCCTCCTTCTCTCTCTCCTCTTTGCTCCTGCTCTGCATCCACGACGTCTCCTTTTCAACTCCTCTGGGATTTCTGGCTTCAGTTGTCATATTATTTCTGCTTTTGCAATGTTAATCAGCTGCTCCCTGTTGTATACCACCCTGTTGCTATGATTACACATCATAACAAAAGGGCAAAATAAAAAAGTATTGGGAAAAATCGATCCAGCTGCACAGCATCCAAGCCAAGAAGGA
This sequence comes from Anableps anableps, assembly GCA_014839685.1. Lineage (NCBI taxonomy): Eukaryota > Metazoa > Chordata > Actinopteri > Cyprinodontiformes > Anablepidae > Anableps > Anableps anableps. The sequence continues at coordinate 5,781,353 of CM026079.1, forward strand.
ACGATTGTCCTAAAAAAGCAATTTTTTTTCCAAGAAAAGCAGGAATGAAATTTTGAAAAAAGAAAAAATGTGAATGAAAGTTATAGAACTACACCAACGTGCTGCCACCCTTAGTGGTGCGATTCTCGATTTTAGCCGACATTTGTCATTGATGTGAGAGATTCTGAACCAGCAGAAGCCAGACGTGGTAAACCAGGACATAAACAATGGCTTAAAATTATAATTATGAAGTTATGAAAGAAGTTTGTGTCAGTGAAGTGCATCACATCACAATCCCATCACTCCTCACTCTGACGACTTAGCCAAACAGACTTCTCTACTGAAGTTCAAGTCAGTGTTCCACAAAACGCCATTTGCTATTAGTTGTGACTTTTTTTTTTATTAGCTTCCTTCATATATTCATGTATTTTTATTAGCTTTGTTTTTTATTAGCTTCCTTCATGATCTTATGAAAATACTGTCAGCTCCCATTATTGAATAAACTTAAAAAGTGATTTATAAATGGCTCCATCCATCATTACATTCGTAAATAGTGCGCTGCTGTGTAACATCAATGTTCTACTTCTGCGTATGCAGGTCACTTTGAGATCATAAAACATTCAGTCTGATTGCACATTTAATTAGTAGTATGAGCGACCATGTGGACCATCTGAATGGAGCATCAAGACGTGCTGTGTGAATGTCGCCTTAGGGGTCAGTATTTTAGTAATCAAGCACTCTTGTCATGTTATGGTTATTAAAGGTACCCAAATGCAGAGACTTAACGGAAATAAGCAGAGTTTAATAATGACATAATAAAGATATAATAAGAATAAGATATAATAATAAAGAATAAACTAAAATACATAATCAGAATACAAGAATATGTGAGAAACTAAATACAGTGGAATGAACCAATAAGACATGACTGAACCACAATAAAGAACACAGAGGGAGTGAACTGATGAGAAAAAAAAATCCAAATGACAATAATCAAGAACTCAGAAACAATTAGGAAATAAACAAAAATGAAAACCAAAACACAAAGACCAATATATTATCAACTAAATCCTTGGTTAACTGAATAATTAAGTAAACATGAACCACAGCAGGGGTTCCCAACCTTTTCATCTTGAATCAGCCTACTTGAATATAGAAATGACACCTGTACACCCCCTTTTATTGGTCAGAGCTGTGCTCTCACACATCCCAGGTCACCATTGAGTCAATGAGTCAATCCAGTAATTTCTCACTAATATTTCTCAATCTTTTCTCATTGATTTACCAGGGAATTCCAGGAGATTTTCTTCAAAAAGAAGCTAGTTGTCTTAAAATCATTGTCCAGAGAAGAGTTTTCAGGATGTCTGGAGCATCAGGTTGAAAGTTATTGTTTCTTTACATGAGATGTTGTAATCTCCGGCAAGTTCAGTTGTGTGAAACATGAGAGTACGTTGCATTGAAATGGTGTGTTCCATTTGTAGTCAGAACTCAAAAATTCAGGCTTTCTAGCTGGTAAGTCAGAAAACTCTTCGAAGGCCAGCTTCAAGTTTCAATATGGCTGCTCCTTGTATCAACAGTAGTACGCTGTGGTGAAAACATATTTATTTTACATCAGTGTTACATGTAGCACCTGGAACTCTAAATTCAACAAATTAAAAATGGTGTTTGCATATGGAAAATACAGCTGAAGACAATGTTTGTATGAGGTACAGTGAACAATGGCTACTTGGGCGTCACCATGGTGAAATCCTGACTTCTCTGACTATGGTAACTTGAACGCTATTAACTCAGGTTAACCCTGCTCTGAGTTCCAAAGTTCTTCCTCATACCAAAGGCCATTGGAGGTGACCATTTAACCTAACATGCATGTCTCTGGTTGTGGAGGAAGGCGGGAAAGCGCAAGAATACATCCTGAACATCTGTTAACCTGTATACTGCGCTCTGTGAAGGAGTTTGTGCTGTATTAATTGTAAATCTGGGTTTCTAGTAATTTTAAAAGTTCTCAAAAATGTCTGAGACCAAAAGCTTTGGTCAAAGCTGACTGATAAATCCATCTCCCATTTCATGACAGTAAGGGATGGGGGGGAAGGGAGAGATGGGAGGGGGTGGGTTAAGGAATTCTAATAAACTTGATGGTGCTTGTAACCCAACTTTACTGACCCTATTTCTTTTCTATCTTGGATTGAATTTATTATTCTAAAAATATATTCTTGTCAATCCCATATTGTATAGTTAATCTGTTAAATGGAATAAAGTTTAGTCTTTCAAATGTTGCAGGTATTTAATTCCTTTACACCTCCAGTCTGGGAGGTTTATCATATTTTTTGTAGGATATCAGGGTTGCTCCAAATGGGTGTACATCTGCATGGGATTAGTGAAGACCCTGTCATTTTTAGAAACTCCCACCATGCTGTCAAGGAGGAGTTGATATTAATGCTTTTAAAGCATACATACTGTTTATGTTTGAGCTAATAAATGTTAGATCTTTATATGTTTATATTATTGCATAATATCTATTCTACGCCTAGCCAGGACTCATCAAGAGGGTTATGTTTTAACCATCTTCAGCTGTATTGTAGCCTGTTAACTAAGAAGTAATGATGAAAGTTAAGCAGATCAAGTTTTCCTTTATGTTTGGTCTTCTGTAGCATTTTTTAAATTAAAACACTGGGGTTAATCTTTTTGAAAAAAATCTAGAGAGGGAAGAGTCCAGAGATCTTAACTAGTCAGATAACGGTTTGCTTGAGATAGTTATGAATGAGTAATTGATTTTTGGCAAAACCATAATTTTTGTTGAAGCAAACCTTCACATGAATGATATGTGTCAGGATTTCCACTCACCTAGAACATCTTCTACTTCTTTAAAAGCGGGATGTGAATGACTTGTCCTTACTGAAAGCTGATTTAGCAAGCATCCTTTTATGTTTTTTTAATTCAGCTGTTTTTCCATTTTCTGCTTGGGAGACAAAGAATAAACAGTTTTAGGCATAAGGATTAACAAAACTGTGACCTTGAATATCTTTTTTTTTCCTGACCTGTGTATATTTATGTTTTTGCATTTTGCAGACACTTTTATCCAAAGCAACTTACAGATGAGAAAATACTTTCAAAGAGGAAGTACATACAAAAGCAACTGCAGCATTAGGTTGTAACAAATTTGAACAACAGGTTTTTGTCAGGTCTTATATTTTATACTGCATAACTGATTTTATCATGTGATTTGTCTTTTTATAGTACCACAGTTTCCATTCTGATTTGTCTGACAGCACCTCACATTATTGGTGATAAAATTGGGTTTAAAAATAATCGTAGGACTGCTATCTGGCAGCATAGTAAATGATTGTCATTGCACCAGAGGAGTTGGGGAATAATTGGCCTTTTTGCATCATTCTACCAACCACATTGATTTTATGCTGCACACAGCACGAGACTGCAAACAACCTGGCACATTGAGAGGAGCTTGTTATTCTGACGAGAAGCTGGATTTGCAAAGCCTGTTGCCTGCAACTCAGCATTTGCCGGCTTGTCATTAATTCTTTTTGTTGATTTCTTTCCCTAAAAAAATGTCAATGTAATCGACTAATGAAAGATGCCAAAAAAATTTACCATTTTATTATTATGTAGGTGCATTTTTGATACCAAAGCTTGACACATTCATGAATATGTCATCAACGAGTGCTTAGTGAGAACTCAAAAACAAGACACCAGAGGTAGGAGGTTTAAAGATGCAAAAGACTAATAAAACCTTCACAAATGTTCACAAATCACAAATTGTTTTAAAGAGTTTGTTGAGAATATTTTAGAAAATGACAGCCCGGATTTGATATATTACAGCTACCATGTTTGTCTAATTCTAACATGGCCTGAATGTAAAAAACAAACAAACAAACAAAAAAATACTGAAAATGCTGCCTATTTGTGTTTTCTCAAATGAAATAAAGGTTTCATAAATCCCAAGCTGTGTTTTATGATCATCCAGTCCAGGTTTGATCTATCCAATTATTACAGTTTTTGTACAAGACGTGATCAAATTTAGTCCAGACATGTTAAAAAAAAACTGTTAAGGCCTGTAGTTTGTTGCTGATAGGAAACTCTGAAGCAGATGCAAACTTGGTTAGCAGCTAACAGTTCGCCTGTTTGTTTTGGCACCATTTTTTTCCCCATCTTCTCTGTCACCTTTTCTTTTTTATACCAAGTGCCCATTATGTCAAATATCATTTTTCTGTGGTTTTGGGGGTATAATATGATCTGTTGTGCACTGATGAAGCCGTGTGAATGTCAAGACTTGGTATCAACAGCCCTGCTCATAGATGGTCAGCTTTGTTTCTTTGCTCAAAAACGGACTAATCAGAGAACAGTTTATCTTTCTACATAGGTTGTCTTTCTACGTAATCCATATTCTCCAATTAGAGCACACTATCAAGCAAACAGCCCTCTCCCTCCACTTCCCTCCTCCCCCCAGCTGATACACCAGCTAATTTAAGGGCTAAGTTGTGCTAGCATGTCTGGCTACTCCACTTGAGAAGAGGATGGCTACTAAAAAGCTGAGCTGTTATGTCCGAGGGAGCTCAAAAACGACTGGAAGTTTCCACATACTCCTGAAGGATGAAAGAATCAGAGAAGAGTGACTGAAGTTCATTTATGGGGAAGTACCACACAATTATAACCTCAATTTGAGACTATGTTTAAGGCATTTTACTGAAGAGCTTCCCAAATATGGTTGTAGCCAATCAGAGTGAAGTCAACTAGGTAGAGCCACATATGATTACTGAACCCGACCCTTTTACCGAGGAGAGAAATCTGGCCTGCCAAAACAACCCCCTACAAAAAAGTGATGTTATTTTATTTTATTTTTTTTAAATGAAATTCTTTGGAGAATTGACATATGCAGCAATATCAACTACATGAAATCATTTATACAGTGATGTCACCACCCCTTTAAAAGTGCGTGTGTGGTAGGAGGTGGGCTTCGTCAATGCTTTTATAACAGAGTGCCAGTCTAACAATCAGCTGAATCTTTCAACCCATCATGGCGACTCACTGACGGCTTCCTTTCTCACTCTAGAATAAGCATTTCAAGATTAACAAGCTCGAAGCATTTACCTTCTAGATCAGACTTACTTCACTAGAGGAAGTCACACAATTGCACATGCTCTATAAGTTCATTTGACAACATCAGAATGGTGACGTCCCTGCCCCCACCCCCACCCGAAATAAACAGCTAGAGACATTTTTGAAAAAAATTGAGATATAAAACACTCATTCATGAAGCAAATTATATGATGAATGATAATTTGAAAGTCTTCGGTAGGTTTTATATTACTCTATAACATTCTGCTATGCTATTCACTGACTGCAGGTCTAAGAATAAAAGCAATGGATAAGGCACTTAATATGGAAATGTGATCTTTTTAAACCTGCTGGCAGGCATGTTTTATATTGTTGGAATTGCCGTATTTGTCGGCATAGACTGGTGCATTTGACATTTTTCCTTGAACAAAAGGGTTAAGATGACTAGCTGTTGGAACACCATAACTGTTATTGTACTGTAACATTTGAAAATTTACAGGGAAACATAGATTATAAACGGTTCTCTAACTACTGAAGTGAACCATTACTTTTCCAGTTTCCTGCCACATTAAGATCTTGCTGATAATAAAGATTCAGTTAGAAAGCTAAACAAAACACCTCTGTGCTCCCTATTCTTTCAGACCTTCATTAAAATACCTAGACCTGTGGCAATTAATGCTTCCGGGGGCCACTGGCACAATTTGAAGCAGATTAACCCATGGATCAAACAAGCCAAAGGTGTTGGCTTAGGAAGCTGCTCAACACTAGAGCAACTTCCCATCTTGTGAGCAGCTGCTAATGAGGGACTACCTTGATAGTGTTATGAATTATGGATGAAGCATGTTTGCATAACCAGAAAATAAATGAAGACTACGGGGAGAGTTTATTTACTCAACTGATTCACTCTCTGATAATGGTATGTTTGTTAAGTGGTGTTTTCAGAAGATCAAATGATATGATATGTGTTTTGGTTTAATTCATTTCTTATTTACCATTTTCACTCCATAAATATTACATTACCAGTATCGACAAGCATCACTTGTCCTCTCCTATCAATAGTTTTGGACTTTTTTTCTACACTATCGACCAATATACACATGCACTGGATGGGTAAAATAGGTGGGATGTAGTGGTTACTGACATTCATTCCATAGTAATCATGTGACTTCTATTTGCATTCACAGTAGTCTTATCTCAAATTTTTAGTTTGATTTAGGTCTGGACTTTGACTGGACCATTCTCACACATAAATAAGCTTTGATCTTAACCTTTCCATCGTAGCCCAGTCTTCCAACCATGCCTTGTATTTCACCTCATCCATCTTTACATTAAATCTAGTATGAAGATCTATAGTATGATGTTTCTAACTCCATGTTTCACTATGCTGACTGTTTGTTGGAGTTATGTGCAGTTTTGGTTTTCTGCCACATATTGCTTTTGCAAGCATGTGGTAATTTCAAAGTGAGACAGCTAATGTCTTACTTCTTTCCACTCCTCCACAAAGACCAGATTTGTAGTCTACAATCAATAGTTGACCTGTCAATCCACCTAAGCTGTGAATATCTGGAGCTCCTTCAGAGCTACTATGAAGCTCTTGGCCTATATTCATAGGTCTTGATGATGCTGGATGTTTGAAGGCAACTGGATGAATTGGATTTTAGTCGGGGTTTTAAATTGCCTGTAGGTGTGTGTGTATGTTTGTGTATGGTTGTTTGCCTGTGTATCACAGTGTTTGCCTGGGATAGACTGGCAACCTATCCATGTACCCCATGACCGCTAGAGACAGGCACCGGCCTTCTTGTGATCCTTGAAGGACAATAGACGATGGATGGATGGATGGATTTTATTAATAAAACATTTTCTGCAAAGTGTGTGGAGTTTATTTTGTTTTATCACTGATATAAATCTTAGCAGATGATATTTTACTTACTTGGAGCTTACTTGAGCCAAAAAAATAATCAAATGTAAAAAAGATGTGATAAGTTTGTCAGATGAACAGAGCCACATTTCAAAATTTCTTACATTATTCTGAGTCTGTATGTTCTCAAGGCCAAACCTTAGCCTGGCCTTCTTGTTTTTTTTTTTTTTTTTTTTTTTTATAAAGCAAAGATTTCCTCTTGCTACAGCTCCCATGATATTTGAATTTATACAATCTCTTTCTTATTGTAAAAGCATGCACCTTAGCAAGAGCCTCTTGTTATCCCATGATGACATTTAACACTTTTTGGATGCATCTTGTGATCTGCTTACTGTTTTGTATAGCTTTAGCTGCACCAACATACAGGCAGGGGTTTGAGAGGATCATTGTGACATTTTTTAATAAAATAACAAAACCTACATTAGAAGCACAATGAGAACAGGACATGAAACTCGGGTGGCATAACAGGCAGCAGAATGGACAGGGTAGCAGAAGGATCCAGGAGGGAATGACAGAAACAGGGAGGTTTAAACACTTAGGAGTAGAGGTGGGCGGATCAATCCAAAATATTGATAATATTGATACCAAGTTGGTATCAGTATCAAATCGATACTAGAGTCGTAAAACTGATACTTACTTTTCAGATTCCCTCTTGAAATTTTATTTTAGTTTTGTATTGTAGTTTCTCAACTCCTCAAAAAGATTTTGTTTTGATTTTCTCAAATGATAATTTTTAGCACTTTGCTTTTATTTTTTTTCTGATGCTGTTTGTCATGTTAAGATGTTAGTAAAGTATTTTGTAGACACCTATAAACTTTGTCCAAATTCTGTCCTAGGTTTGAAAACAAATTCAAAGGAAAAACCAAAAAACCACCTAAATGTTTATGTTAGAAGTGTGACAATATGTCAAACTTTTTAGAAAAATATCGGTATCAGTATCGGTATTGAGGATACCGGCCCTGTATTTATTTTGTATTGGATCAATACCAAAATATGCAGTATCGCACACCTCTGCTGAGGAGTGTGATTACTGACAAGATGCAGGTAGCTGATAACAAACAGGGTGCTGCTGGGAGAGAAGACAAACAGATACACAGAGGAAAGATGAAGAATGAAGACAGAAGGTGAACAAAGACTTAAAGGCTTAGTGTCGGAAAACGCCGGAGCTTCTTAAAGAGACACAGGCCAATTTCAAGGGATCAAATTCCAAAGCCAAATTTCTTTTAAGTTATGTTTGATATATGCAGAATTTTTATAACAACTGAAGGTAACATTGTTACTTGATTGTGCTATAAAAGGGCACTATGTCCTGGAAAATACATAATCACCTCAGAATCATGACACTAACAGAGAAAACTTGCCAGACCTGGGCTTATTGGCAGTGTTGTTTTTTTATACAGCTAAACTGCTGATTTCAAGTTCTTGTTAGACCTCTTTAAATCCTTTATCTGACTCATAAAAATTGCAAAATGTTCTTTCTAAAGGCCTTAGACATTGTTTAAATATTATGACGTTTTTATAATTGTGGGTGTGTCATAATTTATTCCTCACCAGAAATATGATTTTTTTCTATATTTATCTTGTTATATTAGTTGACTTTTTATTATTAAACTTCATATTAAAGGTCAATATATCTGATTAACTGCATTTTCATTTTTTTAGGATATTAGAAACTGTATCTCATTTTTTAAAAATAGGTTACCAATGACACAAACATTTCATAATATCTCTGGTCATGACACAAAGAATCTTCCTCTTTTGATTGAGTCCCTTAGTCCATCTTAGGTGGCTTCAACTTTTTTGTAGCATAGAAAATATGTAATGATGTAACTACAAAATAAATAAGTTAAATGATTGGATTTGGGCGACTTGCTGTGTCAGTTTTAAATTGGAGTTACAAAGACTCACTCTTGCACAGACCTATGGAACTCACACTGTGGATGTGGGCAGCCATTCAAAATAAGTCATAGTAAAGTGGAGTAAAGCCAAACAAAGGCTGAGTCATGCAATTTATAATGAAAGCTGCCTGAAATGAGCAAATGCTTAAGCATTAGAGGACCCTTAGATTAAACTACAAAAAACTACGGGTGTGTGAGTTCTCTACAACCTGGCAAATTGAATTAAATACAATCTATCCACTTAAGGAAAACCTTGAGGTGAATCTCCTTTTTATCTTCATAATTGCATTAATTCTTTGTTCCACAGATTCGACACAGTGTCAAAAACATTTCTCAGAGATTTTGATCATATTGTTATGATAGCATGACTCAGTTGATGCAGATTTGTCAGCTGCCCATCCGTGGACTAAGGGTGCTCTATTGGGTTGAGAGTTGCTGACTGTGGAGGCCATTGGGGTACAGTGATCAGGTTATAACATTATCTTGCTGAAAGTAGCCATCACAAGATAGGTACACTGTGGTCATAAAGGGATGGAAATGGTGAGCAACTCTGGCTGTGGTGGTAAAATGATGCGGAAGAGTTTGTCAGGCAAATATCCCCAGGTCATAACACAAACACCACTAGCTTGAGCCATTGATACAAGGAAGGATGAATCCATGCTTTCGTGTTTTTAATGCCAAATTCTTACCCCACTATCTGAATCTTGCAGCTGAAATTGGAGACACAGAATTGCAGACTCATTAGCAAATAAGTCTGTCTAATGCAGACTCATTAGACAGACTTATATGCTATTTGTTTACTTTGATATATATATCTATATATATATATATATATATATATATATATATATATATATATATATATATATATATATATATATATATATATTCCTTTTGTGGATTGATACAACACTCATTCAACAATTATAAATTATAACATTAAAAGTTTGTAAAGCAACAGATTGTACCTCCTCCTACTTCCAATGACAGCCACACTATTTTCAGGGGCTGCCACTGTGTGGATGCATTATCACACTTCCCACTTGGCTTTGTTCTAACAGTTAAACAGATGCACACTGACACAATAAACTCGGTTAATGTGTTCAATTCAATTCAGTTTTTATATGAATCCAAATCAAAATAAATGTAGCCTCAAGACACTTTACAAGACAAACAGATCCAATTTATTTTCAGAAATATATAGACAATTTAATCCGATCATGCAGACAGATTCAAAGTCAATTTGACACATTTCATTTCAATCTTAGTGATAAAACAATACAGTAAAGTTCCGTTTATTATGTCAGTTGAGAAAAATTCAGCAGATTACAGCGAGTCCCTGACTTTCAGCTATCCCTCATACTGAGCATACATATAACAACTGGCTCAGCATGAGCAGTCATCTTCTGCAACCAAATGGGAGATTGAAAGGCAGAGCAGATACACAAAAACACAGAAGTACTGATCCAGGAGTAATTTCTATGTTAAACAGTAGAGTTAATTGCAGTAGTAGCTCCTTTTGTGGCTTCATCTAAAATGGTTAAATGCTAAATGGCCTGTACGTGTATAGTGCTTCATCAAGTCCAGAGGACCCCAAAGTGTTTCAGACTACATTGAGTCATTCACCCATTCATGCACACATTCACACGCTGATGGTGGAGAGCTACTGGATAGTCGCCACAGCTGGCCTGGGGACAGAGGCAAGCCACCGGGCCCTCTGACCACCGCCATCTCAAAAAGAAAAACAGCTAAACAGCCACATTTTCAGCCAGAAGTAAAATCTATGTGAAGAAAAAAATAAAGCATATAGTTGTCATTCTCTGTGATGTCTTATTGATGTCTTATTTTCCAACATCCTAGTTTATTTCTTGTTTGTCCAGTCCTTAGTGGAGTACTCAGTTATTTTTAAATTATGTTTGTTTTTCCTTCTTGTTTTGTTTTTCATTCTTTTCTTAGTTATTCTAGTTATTTCCTTGTGTTTAATTATTCTCAGTTATGTTTAGATTCTTTTCCTTGCTTCCTTGTTGCTCTCCATTGCCCCCTGTTGCCATTCTGTCTCTCCTCAGCTCCCCTCTAGTTAATTGCCCACACCTGCTAACGTTTAGTTAATCAGCCCCAGCCATTGTTCCACCATTCACTCCCTCAGTATTTAAGCTCCTGTCCTTTAGCCACTCCTTCCTGTTCCTTCTGCTTGGCTCATGCCATTCTTCCAGTTATGCCTCCTGTGGCTTCCTGTTTGTGCCCTGGTGTGTTCCTCTTTGTTCCCTGGATTTATGTTTTTGATAGCACTCTGGCTCCTCGTGTCCTTCAGTGTTTTTTGTAAGTTTGTGGTCATTGTTTTGATTAAATCTTCAACAACTACTCTCTGCATTTGGATCCTCAACAACCACCACGAAACATGACAATAGTTCGTGGTAGGAATAGCTCCTTCTGATGCTGTATCAGAACATAAAGCTATGCATTACCTGCACCAATAGCTGTAGGTAATGCATACTTAATTCTGTAAGAGAAGGCAGCAGAGTGAGGATAAGTTGCCTCCAGCAACTTAAGCCGAATACAGTATCTACAGAAAAAGCCCAGGATAACCTAAATCACTCTGACTATAAGCTTTATCAAAAATGAAAGTTTTAAGTATACTCTTAATTTAGACAGGGAGTGTCCCACATGGACAAAAACTGAAAGCTTATTCCATAGCAGAGAAGAATAATTGAAAGATCTATGCAACTTTTAAAAGCAACGGTAGAATTGTACAGATACTAGCATGGATATAAATACTTATTGAGTTTGTTGGGAGCAATAATGGTTATAGAGTCGAACAGCTCCTATAAAGCTCCTTAGTGCACCTACGATGCAGCAGGCTGTCACTAAAGGAGCTCTCCAGCTCAGCAACAGCTTCTTACATGGGGTGGGAAACATTGCCCATCAGTGATATTATTTTATCTAGAGTCCTTCTATCTCCCACCACCTGCACTGGGTCGAAGGGGCATCCTAGCAAAGAACTGGCCTTCCTGATGAGCTTATCGAACCACTTCCTCTCAGCTGTTGATAAACTGTTGCTCCAACATACAGTCCCATAGAAGATGGCTGATGCTATTATAGAGCCAAAGAAGGTCTTCAGGAACACCCCCGCACTCCAAAAGTCCTCAGCCTCCTCAGCAGGTAGAGTCTGCTCTGACTCTTCCTGCAAAGTGTATAAGTGTTATGAGTCCAGTCCAGTTTATTGTTCAGGTGAACATCCAGGTATTTATAAGAGTCCACAATCTCAATGTCCACTTTCTGGATATTAACCTGTGGAAATCCACCATCAGCTCCTTAGTTTTAGCAGCATTGCTCTTTGGTTCTGCTGGCACCGGTCCACAAAGTCCGGAGTCCAGGACCAGCCTGTTGGAGACATAGCTCTGTGTCCTCACATACTGTGGGCAGCCAGTGAGGAAGTCTAACGTCCACTGGGACATGTGGTGGTCCACTCCTGAAAGCTCCAGCTTGTCCTTCAGAAGTCCTGGCTGGATGGTGTTGAAAGCACTGGAGAAATCAAAGAACATGATCCTCTCAGTGCTTCCAGGCCTCTCCAGGTGGATCAGAGCTTGGTGCAGGAGGGAGATGATTGCGTCATCCACCCCGATGCCAGGCTGGTAGGAGAACTGCAGTGGATCCAATGAAGATGTAACCAGGGGGCATAGATGGTTGAGGACCAGCCTCTTGAGGGTCTTCATCAGATGTGACATCAGGGCTACCAGGCTGTAGCTGCTGAGGTCCTTTGGATGTTTGGTCTTTGGTACTCGTAGCACACAGGAGGTCTTCCACTGTTGTGGTACTTTCTCCAGCTTCAGGCTCAGGTTGAACATGTATCCCATGATGCACCACAGTTGATCTGCACAGCACCTCAGGAGCCTGGAGCTGATGCCATCTGGACCTGCAGCCTTTCGCACCTTGATCTTTCGCAGCTCATTCCTCACCTGAAGTCATGAAAGGGACCAGATGGAGGTGGGCGAGGGGGGCTGTTGGATGGAGTCCTCTGAAGTGAAGGGGGTGGATGATGGCTGAGAGCTGAGAAGTCCTGAGAAGAAAATCTGGCAGTTGGTACAGATGAGGGGGTTAACAGCAGGGGGGACTGGGCTGAGGGGTGGGGGGATGACTGGTCAAACCTGTTAAAGAACTGGTTCAAGTTGTTCACCCACTCTAAGTCTTCTACAACCTGAGGGTTTGGTTTGTGGCATGAAATTGTCTTCAAACTTCTCCAAACTCCACTTATGTTTCTCTGCTGCAGCTGCATTGAGATCTAAAAGGACCAGAACTAATACGTCATTTATTCTGAGCTTGAGAATATCAATAGTGACTTTCACCAGTGCTGATTTGGTGCCATGATGAGCTCTGAAACCTGACCAAAACTCTTCAAACAGGTCTTCACTTTGTAAATGCTCAATTGAATTTCAAGCTCATGTTAAAAGTTTATCATACTTTTTTTCTGTTATTGCTTTCACTGGCTTTATAAGGCAGCTTGGGCTGATATAATTATAAGTAAGAATTAAACAATGTAATGACAATATAACATAGCATTAATTGTAAACAAAACCATAACAACATGTTCTAGATCAATTTACTTTCAACAGTCTATTATTGCTACTGAAAATGTTATCACCTGTTGCCATAACGGTTTATCAATATATCTAGGGACCACAATATTCTTGGATCAGTTGTAGACATTCAAACTTTGGGATAGAAAAAGCACTCAGAAAATGTTTCATCTCTTCCATATGCTTCTGTGAGGCAGTATCAGCAACAAATATTTTAAGGTCAAAGATGAATAGTAGGAGATCAAATTTAGTCAGTGAATGCTTAACCTTTACAGAACTGGAAAGCCTTCTTAATAGAGGATCAGTTTGTTTCTTTGCTTTTTTCCATTACTGTGTTCTGTTTTAAAACACTTAAAACAGAACACAGTAATGAAAAAAAGCAAAGAAACAAACACCACCGCAATTTTGTAATTGAAACACAGTAACTGTATTGCTTTTCATGACCTGAAGGAGCCATTAACAATGAAAATTTGCCTATCAGTTGAAACCCCAGTTTTCGATTGACTATTTGTATGTCATCGTCAATGTTTTTTAGTCTTAGCATTATAACAGTCAGATCATCTCTAAACTTTTTTTCCCCACAGTGACAAACTTCAATATTCTTAGTTATTAATGTTTAAGTTAAGTTAAATGAAAAAACTTAACCTATTATCTGCTGATAACATTCTTCTCCTTTTTCTTCTTCTTCTTCTTCTTTTCTTTTATTTTTTTGCAGAATGGCATTTGGTTGGGAGTGGGTGTTTATTTTAGTTTGTTAAATGGGGGTGGGGTTACTGATTAATTCCCTGATATATTCATGTGCTTTTCCAATTGTATGGATATTCTCCTGGCAGACATTACCATAATTTCACATTGTAACAATGATTTTGATTGGCTGAGAAAACACCCTCAAACTCAGAAATAGTCTCTTCTGAAAGAGTAGACGGATAATATCTACTTGTATAGCACTGTACCCAGCAGATATGACGTTTTGAGTTTTTTTGTACTCAGATCTTGATTGAAGGAATAACATCCTAAGTTCAAGTAGCTTAAATGAGCTTCTTCTGGTTGGACTTTGAATTACCCTGCCTCAACCTGAGGGACCTCGAAGTACAGCCACTGCTCCTTCAAATCAAAAGGAGTCAGTTGAGGTGGTTTAGGCATATGAGCAGCCCCTTTTAAAGGGGGGAGGAATTATGTAAAATCGACCTTTTGGAGCTTTATATCATGTTATAATGTCATTCCCTCATCAAAAACATACCTAGAGTGTTGCCTTAATTCTTTCATGCATGTTTGAGAAATCCTTTAATCTCCGGTGGCAACCATTCTGGGGTCCCTAAACAGTTGCTCTCATAAAATGCTTTCTATTTCCACCAAGCTCCTCCTTGTAGTTGCAGTCTCCAGTCGAGCTTCCGCCTCACAGAGCACCCATCTCCTCCACTTGCCCATTCAGTTCCTCCAGAATAGCAACAATTAGCAAACACCTGGTGGAACAGTAACTCTGCTGAACTTATCATACAAGCTACTTCTCAGTTCAACATTCCTAAGAACAGTTGTTAATAGCATAATGGAGAAATATTGTGATGACATACTAAAGGCAGAGTGTCGGAAAGAGCAGGAGCTTCTTAAAGAGACAGAGACCAATTTCAAGGTGTTAAATTGCAAAATCAAATTTCTTTTATGTTTGATATATACAGCATTTTTATAACAACTGAGGGCAACATAGTTACTTGATTGTGCTATAAAATGGCACTATAAGCCTGGAAAATACATCATACCTTTAAGGTTTTCAGGGCAGATACCATGTTGGGGAGATCCAGATTAAGCTGGAGGGACTATTCATCCCATCTGGGAATGATTTAGGTTCAATGAGCTGGAGAGTGTTGTGGGGGAAAAGTCAGGATTTCCTTTTGGACCTGTTACCTTGTGAAACAAACACAAATAAAGATAATGGACAGATGAAAGATAATGGACAGATGCACAGAATTAATTTTCTTCAGCTAGCAGACTGACAGTGGGCAGAAGCAAGTGGAGGAGGGGAGGCTAAGCATCATAAATTTAGAGAAAACTCCAGTTATTCTGGAGTTTTCTATGGTTTTAGGCAGCCTAAAGAAGTAACCCAGATCTCAAGGACAGAGTTTTAAGTTACTGCAAACTTGACAAGTTGTCTTCTTTAGAAAAGGAAATAAAATTTTACATGATGAAGTTACTTAACAGTGATGTAATGATACATCCAACTCACAAGACACAAGATTTATTACTTTTTAAAAATCCAAGTTTTTCCTGTTTTGAGAAATTTATTTTTTAAAGGATTCTCAATTCGGAAACTTTGCTTTGAAGACTTTAAATAAATGGATAATAATCCAATCCAAATTTGAGAAGTATAGACTTTGCTGTTTTTATGCTTAACTTATCCCAAAGGCAACAAAAGGAGATGCTTTTTTCAACAGATAAATTCAGGTTTTTATTAATGCCAAAGGTGATAAAGAAAGCTTTGACCCAGATGCCACTTGGGTTATTCTCACAATTCTTACAAAAAAATGTATCAATTAATGATTTAGAAGCTGTTGTTTTATTGCAGAGACACTTTGTTGTTCTAGCTGCTAAGAGCTTTTTTGAACTGATAAGGACATCTTGCTGTAGCTTGTTGGAGCCTTTGAACTGAAAACACTTCTCATCTTTGTCTCTTTCTGATTTTTGCAGAGATTTATTTTTTTATTTTCAAGGATACATCTTGAGTCAGAAGCTTCGTCTTGTGCCTTTATCATTCATCAGGGAGTATTATTCCCTTTCAGCTGCTTTCCACAAACACCAGCATTCACCTGTGCACACATGAGCGCAGAGGCACCTGTGCATGGCAGGGCTCCATGTGGAGGAGCAAATATGTCTGTTCCCAAGACAACAGAAGATAATAGAGGCATTATAACAGGGCAAACAGATTACACAGTTTAGCAGTGAGGCAGAAACAACACATCCCATCAATGACATCAAAGGAATACTTTAAGAGGAGAAATGACAGGCATAGTTTACACCACTTTAGGACTTGCATTTTTCCATAATCTAGTTCTCCAGTGACCAGAGGTATATAATGTGTGAGAACTTACCAGCTTTAACAGGGTAACAACTGAAAATCTTTTTATGAACATTTTTCTCTCAGTGAATTAGATCAGTGTTAGATAGCACCCAAGTGGACATTGTTTGATACCATAAATGTAACCTGGACTGACATTCAAAAGGTAATGTCCAGGTCAGGTGTGTGTGTGTCCCTGGACCTTCCAGGCAATGATTTTGTGTTTATCGTCTGAGCAATGTAAGAAACTTACTGACTGGGACCCAATGCGTCTCAATGCTGCCCTTTTATGATTTCCTTTGTAGGTCCCATCAGGTAGAGGTAATGACTTTGGACTTCAAAATGCTACTGCACCAATCCAGAAGTAAACAGCTTAAAAAACAGACCCAACTGCGAGGTGTAAGATACAGCCTGATGACCATGCTTATAGCGGCTTGTTGAATAATTACCCAATATACTCTGATGTGATTGCAGCAGCAAAGGCCTGCTCCGGAAAAGTTCAAATGACTAAAATCAGTTGGTATAATGTCTTAGAGTGGGAAACGCAATGCTTAAAGATAATCTGCTGATTAGACCTGGGGTAATCTGTCTGCACAGAGTGGTGCTGCAAATAAAATAAAAGCTTTCATCTTGTCACAGCGGAAGCTATAATTCAATAGATTCTAATTACTTGCCAAGAACAAATTAATGCAATAGGAAAAAACATGGATTAATTTGCTCTTTTAGATTATGATGGGAAGATGGAAGAGAGCTAATTACACAAATATATACCTAAATGTGAGCATAATCTGCCTTATTTGAGGCTAAAAGCCTTTTTTATTGCACCGTTTGCATATTGAGGTTTTTTTCTGTAGATACCTTATAAACTTTTTGAACTACTTTGACTAATTAATTGAGCTTACTGTACTGTTTGATAACTTGGAGCGATTGGAATTTATGTATGATTGAATTGATTTTTATTTATTTATTTATATATTATTATTATTTGTCTTGTAAAGTGCTTTGAGACGACATTTGTTGTGAACTGGCGTTATATAAATAAACTGAATTGAATCGAACACCTCTTCTAATGCTTGAATTAGAAGAAAATGTATGAAGAAGCAGAAGTGGGATTTACCATTATTTTACTTCTATTTGCTGTCACGACTAAAGCTGGGGACACACTACACGGCTTTTACAGTTGCCGCAGCTTAAGAGTGATTGAGTTAGCTGCTGAAAGTGACTCTGAGCGAGGAGACGACAGAAATTCTTAGCTTAATGAAGAGGAGCAGTTGACCCCATTGCCAGGTGTGATGCTGTCTTCTAGGGACTGTGATTGGTTCCTCTTCTTCTTTAACTTTTGTTTAAGGGTGGTTGCCAAATAACTTAATGGGGCACTATCCCCACCAACTGGTAAGCAGTGTGGATCAAATGTCATCCAAAAAAAGCACCCCCCCAAAACATTATTCTTTCTAAAATATAGCATATGGGCTGCTACCCATTACCATTTGAGTCTTTCTGGGGTTTTTTTTGTTTGTTTGTTTGTTTATTTTTCTGTAGTTTCGGAAGCTGACACCAACACTGCATCCTACAGTGACATCGTCTTGGCTCTCCCCAAGCACTGGGCTGGTACTGCAGAAGGCTTAAGACACTCTTAGGCTCACTACTCCTCACTACTCCTACCATTTTGTCATGTTAGGAGCTCTCTTGAGACCTAAGATGCTTTGTGAATAACTTTTATCTTACTGAGGTAAAATGACAGAAATTCTTAGAATTTTCCTAAAATGATGTCACTAGGAGCTACTTTTTTTTTCTTAGGATTCTTTGTGAATATGGGCCCAGGCATTTGTTTCATGACTGAACGACTCAGGATCACACACTTAATAACGACTTGGATTAGTCTTCACCATATCTTGCATTACCCCATGTCTTTCGTTTAAAGGTTTTTTCGGCTCTAGTGGGCCTTACTTATGGTGATCTGACAGAAAAGCAGATTGTGAGAGAGGGGGAAGACATGCAGTAAAGGCCAGTGGGACCCACGATGGCCGCTTTGAAGACTGAAGCCTCTGTACTTGAGTTGTGCGTTTTTACCCCACGTCACCGCTGCACCCCACTAACCTATTTTTGTGCCAACTTGTCCTATGGGCTGACCACAACTAGTACAGACTGATGCAGACCTTCCTTGACTGGAAAGGGATAAAATGATATGGCTTTAGTTTAAGACCGTATTTTTCAAAGATACACCAACAAAATATTGTGGTGGATTCAATCTTCTGATACAGAAGAAACTGTATCTTTCAGAGGTACAATTTACAGCATTTGAAATATTTTTCTTGTCTTCCTGCCCAGACCAGTTATTCATTTTTATCAAGAGCAGATCACAGTACAAGTACAAGAGAATAAATGGATTTTAAAAATGATAACATCATTAAGGAGTTGAATTTAAAGAGTCTTTATATCAATTAGACATTGTATATCAATTAGCAAAGTTTACACTACCTTGAAGATTTCCAGCTCTAGTCTGTTCCATAAAAAACAAAGGTTTAGAACTCAAAAAGACAAGTTGGGGCATCTTTGTTGTAAACTGTTCAGCCTTCCTGGTATTTGCTAAAGGTCTGCTCTCTCTTGCTTTGTCACAGCCTGAATGAATGCCATAGATATCTTAATGTGTTGTAGAAAATACAGTTACATTAAGTAGTTTCTTTTAGCTCTATACTCCACATATTGAAAGTAGCTAACATCAAGTCTTCTTCACTCACTAACAGCATCCATCCTGGCGAGGGCTGTTTTCAGCATGACCTGCTAGCACTTTGTTATGGTGTGTTTACTGATTTTCAGTGTCCAGCTGTACACTCCTCAGGACAAATCATGCTGAAAATCTTATGGTCACCTGTCGATTTCTCTGTGCAGCTCTACCAGTATAGAACTCCATCATATTTATTTGTCTTGCACCACAGCAGGTCAATATCCTCCCTCCGTTCTGTTAGTAGGGGAGTAGATCATCTTGTTTGAGTAAGACACTCTCACTTTATGCGTGTAGCAGATATTTATTCTACATGCTTCGTGTTTCAAATAATTTATCTTTAACTGATGTTTTGAAAGAAAAAAAACTAAATCTATGCTTAACTTGAAACAATCTCTTCTAAAATAATATGGTCTCACAAACCTGCATGTAATAAGCATAGCCTCTGTAGCTTACTAAGTACGAGTTGTAAGATGATGTGAAACTAAATTACATGCTGGCAGAAGGGAAAGAATGAAGAAAGTCAATGTGTAATAGATATCTTAATCAGTATAAGAATTAATAAGATTTTTTTTTTTTAATTCTAATGACAGGAATTATGATGTTTGTACAGAATGACTTCAAAACTTCTTTAACGCCTTAGTTTTATTCTTCAGACAAAGCATTGTTCCAGTTCCCCAGTCTACAGTACTTAAGATATTTTTTCAGGATTTGATCTTGTTTTCAGTTAAAGTTGCTGTGTTGTCATGTATGACTAATGTTACAAATAAAGTAATTACAAGACAGGAGTATTTCCATTGAGCATTTATTGCTAAAATACATCAAAATGACAATTTAAGTTATTCCCTGATTTCCAGCTTAAAAGTATGTTTAAAAGTGAACGTTTAATGGGACATCAACATTGAATTTTAAACATCTGAAAGATTTTTACCTTTGATAGTGAAGACAAGCAAGGCCCAACTGTGTTTCCCTCTCAATGAGCTTTTTAGGAAATCTTGTCACAATGCTTCCTCCATGGATATAAAATCTGCATGAAGCTTTCACACATTTTGCTTTTCAATAAAGACAGTAACTTAAACATTTTAAATTCAATTCAAAATTCAAATTCAAAAATACCTCTGAAAATGATGATGCAAAGAAGGATTTTGCATAAAATCAACAAAATGATGGACAGCCCTGACCATCCTTGCCATGAGATTGTCATAGAAAAACAGAGTGTCTTCAGTCAGCGGCTTCTCTAAATTCATTGTAATACAGACTGCTACAGGAGATCTATCCTGCCAACAGCCATCACCATCTACAATAAGTCTCTAATTAAATAAGTTACTACAACACTAAATTTCCCTTTAGGATCAATAAAGTATTTTTTAATTTGAATTTTAAAACTAGGAAAATAGAGCACATCACCCCAGTTCTAAAGTCCTTACACTGGCTTCCTGCAGCTATAGAATAGACTTTAAAATATCTTAATTAGTTTGTTTATAAATCACTGAATGGCTTAGCACCAAAATACATTATAATCCTGTCAACCTTCCAGACCACGCAGGTCATCTGGTTCTAGGCTACTCTGCAGCCCAAGAGTCAGAACCAAACATGGAGAAGCAGCATAATATTTTTATGCACTGCAAATCAGGAACAAAGTTCTAGATAACTGCACAACTGGCGAAATACTGAGTTCCTTTAAATTAAGGCTAAAACCCCACCTTTTTGAGAGTTGCCTTTGATGAATAATAATTGAAACATTGATCTGTATATTTGATGTATATTTGCTTGATGATTTTGATGATCTTATTTGACTAAATGCAATGTTTATTGGTTGTTTCATAATTGGCTACTGTATTATGTTTTTATGGTGTAAAGCACTTTGAACTGCCTTGTTGCTGAAATGTGCCATTAAAAAAACCCCCCAAAAAAACCCCCCAAAAAACTTCACTTGACTTAACTGAAGCTTTTCCTGTGCAGAGTGGTACATGCCATCAATTGTATTGTTTACATGGTACATTTAAAATTACACTTGGTGACTGAGAAGAAGGTCGCAATGTTGGAGTTACCTTAATACTGTAGCACCGGTGCACATGTACAGTACATATTTTAAATATCAGTTTTAATGCAGTTTATTTACAATGAATGACCTAACAAGACACTTTATGAAAAAATCCCAGTTATATACAGAAATAAACAGCCAATTAAATGCAATCTTAAAGACAAATTAAATGCCAGGTATTTCCATTTAGTTCAAAACTAGATGTTAAACTGTGAAGTTAAGTTCAATTGCTTTTCCAAATTAACAAAATAAACCTAGCCGATTGCATGCATTGTGATAGTGTGTACTAACGGTGGACAGTCACTTACATTGTGACTTTTTAGCAATCCCTCATACTGAGTGTGCATGTAGCGACAGATGAGAGAACTCCCCTTCTACAGGAACAAACCTCCAGCAGAACCTGGCTCAGTGTGAACAGCAATCTGCCACTACCGACTCGAAAAGGTTTGAGAAGACAAACCATAAACACAAGAAAAGCCAGAGGAGCTGATCTAGGAGTACTTTCTATTTGAAAGTTAAAGAAAAAGTAGAGAGTTAATGGGAATGGTGGGCCATTTATTTACTTCATCTGGAGAAAAACACAGCCAAACATGACTTCTGAAACAGTTGTAAAATCTTAAGGACAAAGTTGATAGAGTTAGCTGCAGTTGCAGAATTGCTCATACTGTGGAACTTTTTGTTATACACAGTACTTTTCCTTACCTCAGCCATATGGTCTTTGTGAATTTTACTTGTCTAGTTTCATATAATAAAGCAATAAAACCTATAGTTTCACATTAACACAAAACTGTATGGTTTCTTTAAAAGAGAATGGAAAGGATTGTTCTTATAATCAAGTTTTGTGCAAAGAGCAACAAGCCTAATTCCCTTGGGCTTCGTATATTGACTTATTTTGTCATGAAGATAAGACTTTTCCATATTCATTTATTCTCTGAGTGGTAAACCTGCACCAGATCTGTTCAGCAGATAAGACAGTGAATTAAGCAGCTTCTTTAGTTCCAAAGTTTGGGCTGAGATATGATCAGCAAGGGTAATTGTCCCTTTCCGGCAAAAACGTATCCTCTTGTTGGT
The DNA here is from genome assembly GCA_014839685.1 of Anableps anableps. Lineage (NCBI taxonomy): Eukaryota > Metazoa > Chordata > Actinopteri > Cyprinodontiformes > Anablepidae > Anableps > Anableps anableps. The sequence continues at coordinate 5,803,678 of CM026079.1, forward strand.
TTGCATTGCTTTGATTGTATCAGAGAGTGTTATCCCTACTTCAAGCTGGCCATGTAACATGTAATAATGAACTGCTAATGCAACAGGAGTCATTTAAGGCACTGTCTTAAATAAAGTAATGCTTCATAAACATCTTAGCACCATTACATTTTAGCACTTCAAAGCAACTTAATCTTCAGTTAATTCATCTTTGAATTCATCCCCAATATTTTCCAACTCATGCAAATTCTGTATCTTTCTACTTCTGATAAATGTATATCTGCTGCTTCATTTTAATCTTACCTTTCTGGAGCTAAGCATACATTTTTTGCTGACAAAAAAGCCTAGCTTTTCATAAATTGCTCTATTTCTTTACATGTATGACCTCAGATAAGTCCCGCTCAAAGTTTATCAAGAATCTACTTAAACCCTTGAAAATTCAACGTTAAAATAAAATATTTCTGTACTGCATATTTACTTTGCAAAATACAATTTCAGACTGTTGCTAGCACGACAGTTCGGGGTCGCCATGAATGTATCTACCAACACAACTGTTGTCATGACTGCAATTGAAATAAAAGGAAGAATACAGCTTAATTAATACAGCTGAAACCACTTCCTGTTTATATACAATATTGCATTGGCATTGCAGTACAGCTAACAGCAACTAGAAGTTAGAAAGTGCCTTTCTGTCCGTCAGTTGACCTAATATTAGTTCCTCTACCTCCTCTCAAAGTCTTTCTGTGTATGGCATGTAAACTAAAAAGACACTAACAAAAACTAACATTTTACTCATCTGTAAAAAATATTTTTTGGGTAGCAAAGAAGTGTAATTTACAATCTAAGAAGTAGACAACTAACAGGTATACCTGAATCTGGAGGAGCTTCACAGGGAGTGGACTGAGGGTTGAGTCAGTGCATCAAGAGCCACTACGCATGTACAAATCCTACACATTGGTTACAAATGTTGCATTTCTCATGTCAAGCCACTTCTGAGCCGGAGAATGCTCAATAGTCTGAAGTCTTCTTGTCAGATTCAAGTAAAGTTTGCATTTCATTTGGACATCAAAATCTCAGAGTCTGAAGGAAGAGTAGAGAGGCACAGAATCCACATTGCTTGAAGGCTAGTGGGAAGTCAGTGATGATTTGGGGTGCCATGTCATCTGCTGGTGTTGAGCCACTGGATTTATTGAAGTTCACAGTCAATGTTGCCATCTACCAGGAAATTATAGAGCGCTCCATATGCTTCCTTCTGCTGACAAGTTTTATGGAGATGCTGATTTCATTTTCCATCTGGACTTGGTACTAATCCACACTATCAAAGGTGCTAAAAGCTGGTCCAGTGACCATGTCACTGTGTGTTACTGTGTGTAACTGTGCATGATTGGCCAGCACACTGGCCTAACTAGAATCCCACAGAGAATCTTTGGTGTATTGTAAAGAGGAAGATGAAAGAAACCAGACCCAACAATACAGATGATCTGAAGGCCTTTATCAAAGCAATCTGGGTTTCCATTACACTTCAGTAGAACTACAGGCTGATGACTTCTATGTCACGCTGCACTGATGCAGTAAAACATCCAAACCAAGTACTGAGTGCATAGAAATAAACGTATGTTTTAATAGTCTGAAATTTATGTTTAAAATATCCCTTTGATCTAATCTTAAATTTTTTTTGAGACACAGAACTTCATCATCTGTAAGCCATAATCAGCAAAATTACGAGAAATAAAATCTTTAAATATACTGAACAAAAATATAAACGCAACACTTTTTTTTGCACCCATTTTTCATGAGCTGAACTCAAAGATCTAAAACATTTTCTATTTACACAAAATAACCATTTCTCTCAAATATTGATCACAAATCTGTCCAACTCTGTAATAGTGAGCACTCCTCCTTTGCAGAGATAATCCATCCCACCTTGCAGGTGTGGCATATCAAGATGCACACCTGTGCATGATTATTGCACAGGTGGGCCATAATCAATAATCACTCCTCCTGCAAAGGAGGAGTGCTCACTATTGTGGCTGGCCACAATAAAAGACCACTCTGAAATGTGCTGTTTTGCTTTACTGGGGGGTCTGAAAACCAGTCAGTATCTGGTGTGACCACCATTTGCCTCATGCAGTGCAACACATCTCCTTTGCATAGAGTTGATCAGGTTGTTGATTGTGGCCTGTGGAATGTTGGTCCACTCCTCTTCAATAGCTGTGCGAAGTTGATGGATATTGGCAGGAGCTGGAACACGCTGTCGTATATGCAGATCCAGAGAATCCCAAACATGCTCAATGGGTGACATGTCTGGTGAGTATGCTGGGATGTCTTTAGCTTCCAGGAATTGTGTACAGATACTTGCAACATGAGGTGATGGTCGTGGATGAATGGCACAACAACGGGCCTCAGGATCTCATCTTGGTATCTCTGTGCATTCAAAATACCATTGATAAAATCCACCTGTATGTGATGTCCATGAGATACGCCTACCCATACCATAACCCTGCCGCCGCCATGGGCCACTCCATCCACAACGTTGACATCAGCAAACTGTTCACCCACACGACGCCACACACGCTGTCTGCTGTCTGCCCTGAACTGTGAAAATCGAGATTCATGGTGAAGAGCACTCCTCTCCAATGTGCCAGACGCCATCGAATGTGAGCATTTGCCCACTCAAGTCGGTTATGATGACGAACTGCAGTCAGGTCGAGACCCTGATGAGGATGACAAGCATGCAGACAAGCTTCCCTGAGACGGTTTCTGACAGTTCTGAAATTCTTTGGTTGTGCAAACCGATTGTTTCAGCAGCTGTCCAGGTGGCTGGTTTCAGACCATCTTGGAGGTGAACATGTTGGATGTGGAGGTCCTGGGCTGGTGAGGTTACACGTGGTGTGCTATTGTGAGCCAGTTGGATGTACTGCCAAATTCTCCAAAACGCCTTTGGAGACGGCTTATGGTTGAGGAATGAACATTCAGTTCACGGGCAACAGCTCTGGTCGACATCCCTGCAGTCAGCACACCAGTTGCACGCTCCCTCAAAACTTGCAACATCTGTGGCATTGTCATGTGTGATAAAACAGCACATTTCAGAGTGGTCTTTTATTGTGGCCAGTCTGAGGCACACCTGAGCAAGAATCATGCTGTCAAATCAGCATCTTGATATGCCACACCTGCAAGGTGGGATGGATTATCTCTGCAAAGGAGGAGTGCTCACTATCACAGATTTGGACAGATTTGTGATCAATATTTGAGAGAAATAGTTATTTTGTGTAAATAGAAATTGTTTTAGATCTTTGAGCTCATTTCATCATTATAAATGAAACCTAGTTTTATCTTAAGTGAATAAATATGGAAAATATTTATTTACTTGAGGTTTAATTCACTGGATGCATGCATTGAAATTATCCCATATACATTTCCTATGAAAACTATTCACACCCTTGTTTTTTTTTTTTTTTTTTTTTTTTTTTTTTTTGTTTGTTTTTTTTTTTTTTTTTTTACCTTTGTATTGTTTTTCAAGTTAGTCATGATCAACAAAATTTTGTTTTTTTGACAAAAACAAAATAACTTGAGACACACTCACTACACTCAGGTGATCTCTATTCCACTCATTGTGAGACTACAAGCACTAGTTGGCTGGACCTGTGTTGAATTAGATCAGTCTCTTTAAAGAAGATGAATATTTATGCAATTACTTATTTTATATTAAATATCTTATTTCGTCATCATTTTCTGGAAATCATTTTCCTTTTGACAAAGTTTTTTTTGGTAATCTTTTTCTTTGTCAAAACTGGCAAATTTTGTTGATCATAATTCATTTGTAAAAGCAATAAAAAGGGTAAAACATCCTAGGGGATGAGTATTTTTTACTGCACTGTAAAACTGCTTGTACTATTACTTTTTTCTGTTGCAATGTTTCTTTAAATATCCTTAGAGAAGGTGTAAGGCGCTAATCTTCTGTGCACATGTAAATATGAATTAAGTGATGGTGTTGCTTGTCCAGCTCTCTTTTCTGAAAGGGCATAACTAACAGATACACGAGTGGGTGGAGGGCCCAGTGGGAAAAGACAGAATCAATATTTGAGAATACAAACCACAGATCTTATTCAGGACATTTAAATAAATATGTTTTCTAATATTCCTTTACTGTTCTCCAAAAAATGTGATGTCTGTTACAGAGAGCACTTCATGGAGTGACGATCTGCCAACTGACAGTTGGTGTTTCTTGGCTTTGACTTCAGTTTTAACATTGGCAGCTTTAGGGCTCTGTAAAGAGAGATGATCAATATGACACTAATTAAGAACCATAGCTCTTATTCATACTGTAATCTCTGAAGTGACTTTGTAAATAAGATGAGATGCACATAAAATCACTTAAATTTCAAAACTGAATCAAACACAGTGAATGAATTCCATTGTTACCCCACAGGTTGGTTTTCCAAAGTATTGTGTGTGAGTCAGCAGCTTTTGGTCTAAATATAAAGTCTAATTAAGCTAAAAGCTTTACTGGCTTCCCTCTATGACTCTTTCTCAATCCCTGCTCCAAACTTTTCTACCTCACCGGAAACTTCTGACTAATGGGACACCCCTTCACTTTAATGTTGGGGCCCAAACAAGATTAATGAGCAGGCACATTTCTGTGGCAGCCACCTATTCAATACCTCTTCTGGCAGCGCTCGCAGACTCTTAGTGAGATTTCTTGTATGGTCCTGTTTGTAAACAAAAGCTGGTTTGGTGGTTTTGGGGGTCAAACGTACAGTGGTGAATTCAGCTTCAAAAATACATAGGGTATCTAGAAAAAAAAAATGCAGCTCCCCTGAATTCTTTGCATTTTGTCACATTACAACTACATACTTTATTGTGTTTTACTTGGATTTTATCTGATATGGCAGCACCAAGTAGTGCATAACATGGTTTTCAACCTGTTTTTCAAAGCGTTATGTAAAAATCTATTCAGCCTTCTTTACTATAATACTCCTAAATAATATTCAGTTGCAACCAGTTATCTTAATAAATCTCAAGTTTAGTTATTAACGTAGAGCTGTGTACAATTTAAAGAGTAAATGGTAAATGGCCTGTACTTGTATAGTGCTTTATCAAGTCCAGAGGACCCCAAAGCGCTTCCACTCAGTTATTCACCCATTCACACACACATTCACATGCTGATGGTGGCAACCTACTGGATGGCAGCCACAGCTGCCCTGGGGCAGTGTGACAGAAGCAAGGCTGCCATGCAGCGGCACCACCGGCCCTCTGACCACCACCAGTGGGTGGGTGAAGTGTCTTGTCCAAGGACACGATGACAAAGGTGGACGGAGCAGGAGAATCAGGGTTAGGTTGTGAAACATTTTCCCAAAATTTGAATTTGTCATTATGGCCTGTTCAAATAAGCATCCCCAAAATCAAAACATTGCAGAAATTCTCAGCTCACATGGAAAAACCTGTTGACTGGACAACTAACACAGTAGTTGTACATTTTATAAATCTGGCTTTTAAAGAAGAATGGCAAAAAGAAAGCTATCGTTGAAAAGAAGTTCCAGTTGCAGTTTGCCACAAGCTGTGTTGGCATCACAGCATTCTTGTGGATAAAGGTGATTTTGTTATATAAGACCAGAATTACACTTTTTGACTGACTTGCAAAATGTGTGGTGGAAAACCATAGTAATACTGCATATCACCCTGAGCAAACCATCTCCACAGTCCATGATGGTGGCAGCATAATACCGGTCAGATGTTTTTTTTTTTTCTTTGTAGATGAACAGGAAAGCTGATCAGAGTTGATGGGAAGATGAATGAGCAGGATAGCAACGCTAAAAACATTCAACAGACCTACAATAGAAATCTTTACATCAAAATAAATTTAATGAGAAAGAATGGTTCAGTTAAGACTTCAGGTAAGACTTGTAAATGGATGTTTACAAACTCTATTTACTGATTCTGTGATTTCAGAAAGCAATTGGTAGCACTGGGTTTTACTGAAGGGTATGAGATTAAAGGGATCAAAATACAAAATCAGGTTTTTATTTGTAAAAATAAAACCATTTTAAGTTTCATTTTTAGGATTTGAAATAAATAAATAAATAAATAAATAAAGCTGAAAACTATGTTATCTCTTCCTTGTTGTGTGTTTTCTGTTTCTTTGGGTCCATCATTGAAAATCCTGATCAAACATCTGTGATCACCACAAGGGTATAAATATTTTTGCTCGTTGCTTCAAGTAAAATTTGTTTGTATCGCTAATTTCTACTGTCTCTCTTGTTTTTTGTTTTTTCTCAGGCTACGGGCATGCAGCACCTGGGACTGATGCAGGAAAGGCCTTCTGCATGTTTTATGCTGTCCTTGGAATCCCTTTGACTCTTGTTATGTTCCAGAGCCTTGGTGAGAGGATGAACACATTTGTAAAGTACCTCCTCAAGCGCATCAAGAAGTGCTGTGGAATGCGCATCACGGATGTTTCCATGGAGAATATGGTGACAGTGGGATTTTTCTCCTGCATTGGCACGCTGTGCATTGGAGCCGCTGCTTTCTCTCATTATGAGGATTGGAGCTTCTTTCAGTCATACTATTACTGTTTCATCACATTAACAACAATAGGCTTTGGAGACTTTGTGGCCCTTCAAAAGAACCGGGCCCTCCAGAAGAAGCCTCTGTATGTGGCCTTTAGTTTCATGTACATCCTTGTGGGCCTGACAGTCATTGGAGCATTTCTCAACCTGGTTGTGCTCCGTTTCCTGACTATGAACAGTGAGGATGAGCGGCGGGATGCTGAGGAACGTGCCTCCCTCGCTGGTAATCGCAACAGCATGATTATCCACATCCAGGACGAATCGCTGCAACGGAGCCGGCGAAGACGAGAGCCATACAGGACGGAGGTGACTGACCTGCAGTCAGTGTGCCCATGCATGCACTACCGCTCGCATGACTACGGCAGCTCCAGTGGCGGGATCGGAGGCCTGGGTTGTGCCTTTTCCCATCAAAACTCATTCAGTTCGCAGCTGAACCCAAATCAGTACTTTCACTCAGTTTCCTACAGGATCGAGGAGATCTCGCCCAGCACCTTGAAGAACAGCCTCCTCCCCTCGCCCATCAGTTCAGTTTCACCTGGCCTTCACAGCTTCACGGACAATCACCAGCTCATGAGGAGAAGGAAATCTATCTAAAACTCAGCACTCACAGGACCAGTGAGTCTTCATGTTTTATACGAAAGGTCAAACATTTTCAATGCTGCTCTTCACCAGATTTTATTTTCGCACCTTTTCCTCCCTGAGTTTGGTTGTATGTAATAAAAGCATTGCTGTGAACAGATAAAGAAGACTGGGCAGAACAGCGAGGGTGGACTCAAAAAGATGGAAAGCATGAAGCATGGATGTCTATTTTTTCAAGAATTGCTTAATTTAAAGAGACTACATGAACGATGAAACCTTACTTATTACAGATTTACACAATAAAATTAATACATGAACTTTGGTTACGTACTCAATGATGCACACAGGGGAAATGCTATTTTTCAAAGGGAGTTTGCTTGTTTCACTTTAACTTGAAGAGATATTTGTTATGTATTATCCCATTGCATCGATGCAGACCAAGAATTCGAAAGGATCTAAAGCATCAGGTATTATTTTCTATAAGCAATCATTTACTCTAATGGTTTCACCTCACGTTAAGCCAAAATATTGTTGCCAATATTAGCATGTGACCTAGATGTCATTTACTAGTAGTTTGCCATGGGTTTGTGACCTCCTTTAGTCTTTTTTTCACAGTTGCTGTGTAAGTGTCTTTTGTGTATAAATCAAAGGATCATACTGCTGTTATTGGTACTTCCTGATGATCTACAAACACTGAGTTGGAACTCAATAGCTTTAACTTCACTTGTAGCCTTGTCAAGTAAATAGTGACCTAAAGGGAAAGTCAACCACTACACGATGCCACTATTCTTCCCGTCCGAACAATTGATTTAGTATTTTTTCACAGGCTGACGTTTTCATGATATTTATCAAATCAGCTTGATAAATACTTAGTATCATACAACTACTGGATATTGTCTCACAGCTAGAACTCCTTGGTTTCAGATCTTGGCATGTGCCTTTCAGTGCAGAGGTCCTCACCTTGCATGTATAGGTTGGCATGATGTACTCCTGTTTCCTGCCACAGTCCAAAAACATGCATGCTGGTTTCGTTTAGCTCAAATTTGTAGTTAGGTGTGAGTAGGGGGTCCATGGCTATTTATTGTGAGCAGTGGCCATGTCACAGATTGGGGATAGTCTGGCCTCCCCTCCCCATACCCTTAAACTCTAAAAAGCGCTGGGTTAAAGATGATCCGATTTGAATTTTTTTCCCTAACTTATTCCTGGATCAAATATTGATCAGTTCAGGTCTGATTTGATTTCGCACCACAGTGTCAGATTGTGGGTTTGATCCAGCAAACTGGGTGAGGTTTTCAATCCCAAAAAATGGGTTACTCACTGATGCCTAATGTTAAGGCTACCAGTGAGCTGATTGAAAACAAAACCAAATAATATTTGGGTAAAAATAAGAACTACAATAAGCTTGAAGTCAGTTTGCCATTTCATCAATTTCAACCTCCATTTGTGTTGCATTTTTGTACCACCAGTTTATACCACCATGCCTAACATTTTGTCCTTTCATATTTGCCATGGTTTGTTGTGTACTTAACACGGTGCATATTTCTGTTTTTTGGGTTGAGTTATACAGAAAAATATTCATGAAAATAGGAAAAAAAATTGATAAAGTGTATCCAGATTTTTTGCATTTGTTCTGACTGAAGAAGCATGAATTAATTGCCACAAACTCTGTACAAATGTTTCATTGGCAGACAGCGCCATTTCATACATTAAAAACTTGTGTATGAAATGGCCTAGACTGGAAAGGTTTGTGAAGAAACCAATCGACCAGCACCACACCTTAACAAAGTTCAATAAGACTATTATTGACAATCACTTCAATTTGGGCTACTAAGTTAATATTAGGTATGTAATATTTTATAAAATATTGCCTTTCTATTTTGGCTTTACAGCCAGTTCTTTGGTCAAGGTGTGAATCTTGAACCTGTTAGCACTAGCTTGTACTAACTACTTAGCCAGTTAAGGCTAATGAACTCTGAAGTAAACAAGCTTGTTCTCCAGAGTGAACAAAAGCCATTAACAAAACACACTGACATAAATAATATTATACAGCAGCTATCATGTCTTATTTCAACCTGAGGAAGAGGATCAGTCAGATCAGATAGGTCGTTTCTTATGTTCAAAATAGCAGTCTGTGGAATATGGTTTAATTTTAAAGCAGACATTTCATTAAAACTACTTAGACTGGACCACTTAGGTTGCCAAACAGCATAAATTAAGCATTTTAGTGAAAGATATAACCAAGCAGTTGTTTTATGTTTAAAGATTAAGTGAGTATAAAGAATGAATAGATGCATTAGGATGGTTGACATGTCACAATAGACTTGGGCCGTTTTTTTCTCATATATGAATCAGTCTACCACCTAGATTAAATATTACCTTGCAGTATAAGTTCATTTACTGTGTATCCATCCAGTTGAAAAGCAAATCTATTCTAAACGTTTCCATCTGCTTTCATGCTAATGATCTCCATTTAGGAAAAAAGATAAAAAGAAAACCACCCCAAGCAACAGTGAGAGCCACTCAGCAGAAACGCATTTTTTTCAAAAGGAGCCAATGGTCCCAGCCTTTCTGATGCAGAGTTTTATAATGCCCTCTAAAATCTGCAAACAGAACTGAGCTACAGAAATCTTCAAGAGTTACATTTCTGGATAAAAAAACATTCTCTCATGATAGGGATAAATGAAATGACTTCAGGCTTAAATAGCGCTTTTCCGAACCCTCAAATACACTTTACAATAAAATCAGCCATTCCAGTTCACACACACATGCTGATGATGGCAAGCTACTGGTTTGTAGCCACAGCTTCCTTGGGGCAATCTGACAGAAGTGAGGCTGCCATATCGCGCCATCAGCCCTTCTGATCACCATCAGCAGGCAAGTAAAGGGTGAAGGGTCTTGCCCAAGGACATGACAGAGACTTACGGGAGCTGGAACTTGTGACCCACCGATTGCAGGGCAAACTCCTACCTCCGTCGCCACCATAGATAAATGTGACAGTGTCAGCACTGTCAGCACAAATGACTGCAATCATTTTGCAAAACTGCAAAACAAAACCAGGGTGCACATGTGTGAATTTTGTTGCACTTTCTCTAATTTTCACAGTTCAAAGTTATGCATAAAGTGTCATATTTAGACCCACTGATGCTTGCTTAAATGTCTATTTGCATTTGCAGAGAAATCACATTCTTTTTGTAGGGATCAGGAAGCTTCAGGTGCATTTCTGACTGGATATTTGACTTCTTTTATCACAGAATATGTAGAGTTGTTTTTAACTTACTTGTTCCCTCTAACATAGCTGGCTTTTAAGCATACGCCAAACAATTTTGATGAACACAGGGGTTTGGAAAGGCCATTCCAGAAGCTTAATCCATTTCAGGACAACAAGAATGTTGAGAGTAGCCAAGGTGAGGTTTTGAACTCTCTAAACTCTAAACCAACTGTGAGGCATAGCAAAGGCAGAATCATGCTGAAGGTTTGCGTCACACAAAGTGGTTGGAATAATGAAGAGGGGTAAAACTGCTACGGTCTTTAACTTTACCTCAGTTTAACATGACAACAGTTAAAACTGGAACACAATCAGGTGTTTGAAAAAGAGAATGACCACAAACACCTAAAACTGGTTTTGGAATAAAACAAAGTAAACTAACTTTAAGCATCTGGAAGGCTTCATGGACTGTGTTAGCAAGTTGTATCTCAAGAAGCCAACCAATTAAAACTTCCAGTCAGAACTATTCCAGAACCTTGTTGATGGGCACAAAATATATGTAGTTAAAGATCAGCATGCTGAGGGAGATTTATCCAAAATGTGGTGCCATTTTGGGTAAATCTTTGAGCCCAATTAAAAGTTTTTAAGCTTTTGTGAATTAGAGAAAATGTAGAATAAATCAAACTTCTGCACCCAATCATCATTTTCTAATAGGATTGATGTGTTATGTTGTTTAATCGGTCCCCTCTGAAAAAATGAGCTAATTTGACATTCACACTTAAGCTGAATGTATAAATTTCTTTCCAGAACTGTAGGTTCTGGATGTTATTTGAAAAGGTAATTTATAACTGTTACTACAACTTTAAAGCTCAGATTTTTAAAATATTTATAAATGTTTTGAAGCCATTCAAAACATTTATAAGTCTGTTTATAAGTCTATCTGTTTATAAGTCTATTTATAAGTCTGTGTCCAAATGTTAACTGGAAATTTGCAGTAAATGTTCATACAGTGTTTGCTTGTTTTTATCGACGTGATACAAATGATATTAAAACCCCTAAAGCTGTACACAAAATCTATCCAATTAGATGGTGATTTCATGTGACAGATTGGAAGCATGATTTTTTTTTACTGATGCTATATTTTCTATTTTCTTAACTTATCCAGATCTGGGCATCACTTAAACAAATTTTAAACCTTTTCATAATTTTTAATAGGGCGCTGGAAATCCTATTACAGGCAAAGTTACCCAGGACCAGCAAGCTGATTCCCTTTTGATTTGACTAAAGCTCAAATTAAGGTGGGACCACACTTTAATATTGTAAAAGGTTAAGCTTAAATGCTGGAGGTTTTTTTTTTTTGTACCAAAGTGTAATTAACTCAATCCAGAAGTAAGTATAAGCTATGTAGGTTAACGTCAAAGTCCTCTGGACCTTTCACAATAAGAAACACATGCCCATGGAGCCGAGGGAGTGTCAGGTGCTCAGGTCTAACATTGCCGAAAGCAGAGTTGTTGATGGTGATGGGGAAGCCCGCAGATCCAAACAGACAACTCCTTTGGTCTGAATGCACTCTGGAAGTATTAAGGAAATGTGATGAAAACATCAGCACTAAAACTCACTGAAGTAGAGAGAGTGAGTTAAGGGCTCTGCATGGTCAAGTCAAAGCCAGACTGCGCGTTCACGTGGTTTTCGGATGTTCGTTTTTGCACAGACCCTTCATGGTCCACAAGACACACTGAGGCGAGCTCCTGTGAAATCCCTCCTGCTGCAGTGTAACATCATGATGTTTTGCCATGTGTGTGGTTTACAGCAGTACAGTAAACACAGTGATCATGGCAAAGAGGGTCGACTATTAAAATCCATAACACCAGTTCACCAGTTCAGATGACTGATAATGACTGAGGAGCTGGAGAATCTCGTTTTATTTTCCATGTTATCCAAAACAGGATAACATGCATTTGCATTTGTTTTAAATGGGATAGTTTCCTGCTGCATTAGACCAGAACAATAACAATAATAATAAGTATTATTATTATTATTTTTTTTTATGTTTCAGTACGCACTTCCTCACAGCTTCGGACAGTTGCTCCTCAAAACTATCCATCCTGCTGTGTAGTTGAAAAACCACCTTCTGGAAGTTGAGCAGTTGGGACTGTTTTCTACATAAATAAACACGCCCATGAAATTCAGACCAATCACACAATAGTTGCGCATGGAGAGGGGGGCAAAAAGTTCACCAGGGGCTGTGACGAGAAGGGGCGGACGACACGAAGCTGAGAACATAATGACGTGATTTTCGTCACACAGCTGCAACAACGAGAACTGATTTTGACAGTTCGACTCGACCATGCAGGGTCCTTTAATATGAAGGGACGGCTGAAGATCACAGATAAGAAAGGCTAATAGCAGCAGGATGATCCTTTTCTTTGTGTGTAAAGCATCAGAAGGTGAAAAGGAACACAGACTGTTTGAGGTTCAAACGAGTTGAAAAGTGCATGAACTTGGTATGTGCAATAGTTAAATAATTTCCTTATGATTAAGAATCTAACAGACAAATGATTTGCAACATCAGTCATTTCTTTTGCCAAAGTCCTCAGGATGTGTTCCTGCCTTCCTATTTTCCATTCAAGCAAATTACACAGGATTGTTCTCAGGTTTGAATGAATTACTTTTGTTCTTGGCTTGCCTCTTTCACAAACACAATCCCATAAGAGCGAAGCACATTGGCCAACCCAAACTTTACACTGTATATATGAGACCCACATTTGGCAACAGGGAAATTTCTCTTTGTTTGCTGAGGCCTGTGCAGCATCTGATGCAGAAATCCACACTCAGAGTTTATTTGAATTCCAGCCATAAATCCCAATTCAAGAGAAAATTAAAATAGGAGGACACAGTTATGTTAATTTTTCATAGTTTCATGAGGCATCTACAATGCCTATCAAAAGCTTGCATACTTTTTAAACTATTTTGCATTTTGTCACATTACAACCTCAAACTTTAGTGTTATTGAAATTTTATTTACAAAAAGAAAACCTGTTAAGTGTGGAAGGCAAATGTAGCCTTTATTTTGTTACTCCTAAAAGAAATCTGTAAACAGCACAACTAACATTGTGCACTCTTTGTGCACCTTTATGGAGAGTAACATGAAGAATGCTATTGTTGAAAACAGTCCCTTACAGTTTGTCACAAGCTATGTAGAGGACAGTCCATACATGTGGAAGAAAATGTATGGTAAGATGAGACCAGAAGTGAAACATAGTGGCAGTAGCATCACGGTCTTCAGCAGGAACAGGGAAGTTGTTCAGAGCTGATGTAAAGATGGATAGAGTTAAATACAGGGCAATCCTGTAAATCAAAAACAGGTTAGTAGCTGTAAAAGACGTGAGACTGAAGTGGAGGTTTGTCTTAAAGCAGGATGGTTTGTCTCTATCCTAAGTGGTTCCAGAGATATAATGGAACAGTTTAGTTAACATGCCCATGTGTTAGAATGGTCAAAATTCAGACCTAGATCAAAGTATAATTCTGTGGCAATACTTGTAAATTACCTTGCGAGCTGTAATTGCAATGAAAGGCAATTAGTTCTACAAAGTATTGACTCAAGGGAGTTGAAAACAAATGCAAGCAAAATTTCTTAATAGTAGAAAAAAATTAAATCATGTATCAGTTCCCTCCCAATTGAAAATTATGCACTACTTGTGTTGGTCTAAAAAATACATAGAAGTTTGCTATAATATGACAAAGCATAAAAAGTTCAATGATGTATGGATACTTTTGCAAGCACTGTGCCTGTCTTACTGCCGTAAGTGTATCTTTTAAAACTAATTCTAAAATCAGTTTGCCAGAGGTACAGGCTGATATAAGCCTGATACTTTTCATTACTAGAACTATGGTGGTTTATGTTGAACATCCTGAACACACAATTATTTATAGAAATCTTTGGGATACAAAAAGAAAAATCACCTTTTCCCTGAATGGACAGTATCTGTATTTTTCACACAAGCATACGTGCCTTGAAGAAACAACAGTCGAGTGTTTTTGGTCAAGTGGACATGTTTGAATATGGTGGCTGCAGGTCTGGTTGTGCTTAGAAAACAAGCACTAAACTATATAGCTTAGCTTTTATCTTTAGATCTAAGCCTTGACAAAGATGTGTATCAGATGAAATGAATATTAACATTCAGTTCTACATCAACCTTCGTCAGCAGTGTGTCCCTGTACACTAATAAATCAAGCTAGACAATATTGCTTTACACAGTAAGTGGGAAGTAATTATTTTTGCATTATGTCTCAAGATATTTTCAGTTTATAACAACTTGGGTTTTATTTTCTGAGGTTTGGTTATCATTTTACTCAACAGTAACAACACTGTATTCATCCAAGTGATCAGGTGAAATCCTCACTGACTATAAAAACACACTGTAGCTTGACTTTAAATATAACCAGACATATATTCAGCCAGAAAATTGTGCCTGGGTTAAAGAATTAAGCTTGCTTCATTATAATTCCCACCAACTGTCCAAAACTAAACAAAACATATTACATGCATAGATTTTTTTAATGAATTATGAAAGTAAATTATCAAAAAAAGGCTCAGCTCTCCCAAAACAATTGCACCTTGTGCATTCTTTGGCACTATTTTTTTTTTTTTTTTTTTTTTTTTTTTTTTTTTTTACCATTCCCATTCAGTGATTATATCCCCTATATTCGAAATTTGATGGGGACAAATTAAGTTCAAAGTAACCAGAGTTGTGACTTGTAGTATGGAAAGCAGTTCGGTCCATTAAGTAGGTGGCTATGTCAAAGTTGTGCAAAAGCAACACATAATGACTAACTGGCAAAATGTTTACATTTGTGTGGACAGATTCAGTGTTATATATGGAAAACAATGGCCCAAGAATAGACACCAAAATAAAATTGTTTTATTGTGTGTACTAATTAGTAAAATCCCAGCTCAGGCAGGAACAGGAACTTGATATTAAAATATCATCAGCATAGTGATTTACTTTCAGACAATCTACATCAGTACTGCTTCGGCATATGCAAATAAACAGTAAGACCATTTGCAGGGAATTTTTTGAGCTTCATTCCAAAATTTAATAAAGGTACCTACAAATCAGAAGAATCATCTGAAACAAATGGAGAACAAGGCATTCAGACTACTTTAAATATTACTGTAGCAATGTTATTCCTTTTAAGTAGTTTTGCAGTGGACATGGTCTTAATAAGGTGTTGACAAAACTAAAATTGTTCAGAAAAATAAAATGAAATATTCTCTGTCTTATGCTGCACAATATCTACCAATTAAAGAAACTTTTGGTGTCTTGCACAGGTTTTGAATTTTGCATAAAATTTGGATTTTTAAGATTTTAGGGATTTTTAGATATGTATTTTACAAACCTTAACCTACCTAATTTTAATGCATAATTAATTGTAACTAATAACATTAACAACTCAATGTGGATTTTTTTTTTTTTTTACCCTGTTTAATTAGGGAAGAAAATTCAATTTAACCCTCGAGGCATCTTGTCCCAAACTGGTACTTCCTGCATTCAGGTAAAACATGTATAGTCAATATAAAGGTACCTTAAGAAGAAAAGGTACAGTTCAACTAATCAAGGTTTGTGAAGGTTTCAAACAACAATATAAAGCTGCATGTTCATTTGATCACTAAGCAGAAAACTAAAAGAAATCTCCTAATATTATTTCTATCAATTTCAATTTTCAATGATATGAATATTAGTTCTGGTGTAAGAGGTAAAAAAAAGATGAAAGGATCTTTAGTTTTCACTTCATGGAATATGTATGTTTCATAAAACATAATGTTTTTAATTTCGACAAAGTTGCTGTTTGGACGTAGTACATAAAGTTGGGTTTCTTAAAGTGGTGGTGACATCACTGTATAAACGATTTCATGTAGTTGATATTGCTGCATATGTCAATTCTCCAAAGAATTTCATTTAAAAAAAAAAAAAAATAAATAAAATAACATCACTTTTTTGTAGGGGGTTGTTTTGGCAGGCCAGATTTCCCTCCTCAGTAAAAGGGTTGGGTTCAGTAATGATATGTGGCTCTACCTAGTTGACTTCACTCTGATTGGCTACAAGCATATTTGGGAAGCTCTTCAGTAAAATGCCTTAAACATAGTCTCAAATTGAGGTTATAATTGTGTGGTACTTCCCCATAAATGAACTTCAGTCACTCTTCTCTGATTCTTTCATCCTTCAGGAGTATGTGGAAACTTCCAGTCGTTTTTGAGCACCCTCGGACATAACAGCTCAGCTTTTTAGTAGCCATCCTCTTCTCAAGTGGAGTAGCCAGACATGCTAGCACAACTTAGCCCTTAAATTAGCTGGTGTATCAGCTGGGGGGAGGAGGTAAGCGGAGGGGGAGGGCTGTTTGCTTGATAGTGTGCTCTAATTGGAGAATATGGATTACGTAGAAAGATAACCTATGTAGAAAGATAAACTGTTCTCTGATTAGTCCGTTTTTGAGCAAAGAAACAAAGCTGATTGCTTATGAGCAGGGCTTTTGATACCAACTTTTGACAGTCACACGGCTTCATCAGTGCACAACAGATCATATTATACCCCCAAAACCACAGAAAAATTACATTTATTGTCATGAACCCTTTAATGGAATCTTGATAAACTAGTGGCCCTTCAAAACCTTTGCTATCATCTGGCTCTTTGTTGCTTTCTGTTTTTCTTTGCTTGTAGTGACCAGGTATACCATCTTTTCAGGTATTACTTTGATGAATAAACAGTTCCATTATAATTACTAAAAATGTCAGCTGAAAGTACCAAGTTGTCATAATCTGAAATTATCATTTCAACAAGACAGATAAGAGTTAAGCGTGTATTTACACTGAGCTATAAAAGTCATTTGCTTCAAATTTACTTCAGAGAAATTACTCCAAGTTGTATTCTAGGGGAATATATCAGCCATAATGAATCTTTTTTAACAAAGGAAACAAATGGACTCTTTGTGATCTAGAAGTCAGATTGTTTTTCACGTCCCTCCTACATGGGTGCATATTACTCAGATCTGTCAACAATCATGCCACATGTCACACCGATGGTCCTCGACTGAATGTTACTCTCCAACACAGATGGGGAAAAGAGAAACACCCACATGCACCCTCATTCCCAACAAACAGTGCTGCCTTGTGTCCTTTGCCACGTGGCATCATACATCATGGACAATGAATAGATTCCCGTTGGTTTAGTGGCTTTTGTTAGTTTTTCTGTGCTTCATGTGTAGCCATGCTTGACTTCCAAGCGTCATTTACTGCATCTGGCAATGTGTGCAGGCCATCTCTCTGTCAGCGGTGCCATGTTCACTGATGACAGGGACAAAGAGACACAAATTGCACTACTATGTGTATAGTACAATACAATGGAAAGGTTGTGCTCCATAGATTCTGTTTGTGAAATTTCTTGTTTTGCAATAGGTTCTACTTGTATGTCTGAGGAACAAACAATACCATGGATCATATTCCATTTAGAATGTTACATATCATCTCTTTGCAATCCATGTTTAACAATAATGTTGAAATAATTTTCATTCTCTGTCACAATCTTGAAACTGATGTCTGTACAGTACACTCCAGTATTGGTTGCCTCTCTTCTCCATATTCTAAAATGGAGATAGTTGAGATTTATTCAAAGTGAAATGAACATTTTACAAAACATTTTTGCATTTGTATGTGTTTCTTCTTTTTATCTGTTTGCTTTTCCTTTTCTTCTCTTTCTCGTTGAGTGTGTGTGCATGATTTGGTGTGGATGACTCACTGGGTTGATTGGCCCAGGTGATGCTATAACACACTTGAATAAAATAACGAGCCTCCTTCTGAAACCCGCTGTCTTGTTGTAAATGATTAATATCATCTCATTGTAAAAAGAAAGTACACCCTCTTTAGAATTCAGGGTTTTTATACATTGGGATATTCAAAGCGATGTGGTCTTTGGCAGGTTCTAAAATGATTTAAATCTAACATCAACTGTGTAAGAACACAAAACAGTTTCCACACTGTGACTATTTATTGAACAAACCTGTAGCCAAGATCAATATGGTGGTCACTTTGACTTTTCAGTTTCTCACATACTGTGGAAAAATGCACCAGTTAATCTTTACAATGTTACTTAATTTCAATAAAATTTAGTATCAACATTCCTCCATCACCAAACCTGACAGTTGGTATGGGTGCTAATATCCTGGTTTAGTTTTTTTGTCAGACACGGTGCTGATACTGTACATTATGGTCAAACCTCTCTATTTCTTCTTCAAGAAGTCTTGCACCTCATTCAAATACAACTTTGTCAACATAAGTCATGCTGGCATACTCTTTTCTTTTGATAAAATACACTTTTTTCCTGCAGTTTTGCCACAACCTCAGTAAGGAAAGTACCAATGGGTCATTTTCAATTAGCTACAACTCACTAAATAAGGTGATTTGTATTTTTTTTCCCAATTGGATGTGATTGTGATAGATACTGTAAGAGAGAGGAATAATGTCATGGGAGAGAAAAAAAGTGAGTTAAAATACCATAAAAATATGTTTAGAACAATAAATTAACTTTCTTCTGATGACTCTTGATTCCAGTGATTTTTTCCTCTGTATGGGGCATGCAAAAGTTACCCTAAACAGACACTTTAACAAAGTTACTTAATTAGTTTAGTGTATTTTTTTTTCATAGGTATTTTAAACAAAGAAAAAACTTTACATTTCCAACCACCAGACAGTGTATTTATGCATCTATAATTCATTAAAGTCAGGCAAGTTACAATCTGCAGCTCTGACTGCAACTGGGAGGGACAAGGACTGGGCCTCCTGTGAATGTATCAGGGCGGAAGAGGGACCCACAGCAGCATATGTAATTTTTGCTCAAGATTAAAAACCAGAAAAACTTTCATGCAGGATTCTCCAATGGTCTCCACAGACACTAGAAAAATTCCCTAAATTTAGCAACAAAGTAATTAAGTTGGCAACACTATTCTCCCGGCAACTTTTCCCAACAAACAATTATTTTTTCAGTTTTTGCAGTTGTACTAACTTGAACTTTAATCTTTAACATGCTAACTA
Source organism: Anableps anableps (assembly GCA_014839685.1). NCBI lineage: Eukaryota > Metazoa > Chordata > Actinopteri > Cyprinodontiformes > Anablepidae > Anableps > Anableps anableps. Next base: position 5,823,092 of record CM026079.1, read on the forward strand.
AGGCCTGTAGTGAAATGGAACTTGTAATTTTCTTTTCAGTTTCTCATGAAATTATAAGCTCTCATGTGGTGAATGAAATGCCCGTGAAATCCTTCCCAGATGGATAGAAAGAAGTAAGCTGATTTCTCCACATCAACAATCGGCTGCATCTGAGATTATATTTAAATAACTTTAGAGCAAGTAAAAGAAAAGAGAAATTTTTATTATGTCCTCATATTCTAGACCAGAGAATAAAAAGATTGTGTACTTTCAGTTTCACGTGACTGTATTTGGATTTGACTGGTTTTATTTTAGTGGAATCTTGTAAAGATTTGGTAGCAAACCATTTTATTGCCAGATTATTGAAATATCAGTTCTGTTGACTAGTAGTTGAACTAAATGACATTTATTAAAATTTATCAATAAAAGATGATGAGAGAAATTCTGTTCTCATTTAAATGCCTTACTGTATTGTTCAGTTTTTCAAAGTGAAGCCTAGGCTAAAGCCTGTACTGCTCAAGTTGCTGGTGATGAATACAGAGACACTTTGAGCCTGTGCCTTGAAAACTGATACAAGTCTAGACATAAAGTAAAACCCAGCAGTTCACCACATTTTTATCCAGTCGTTGTTCTTTTCTATAAGATGAACATCGGCTAAAGGAATATCAATACTATAATTTCATTATAATGTCAGCTATAGAATTAACTGCAAAAAAGGCTTGCATTATTAATCAAGGTTACCTTAAAACAAATTGCTTGTTCTCTTTCAACACCAAATCTGAAGTACATGTGTATGAACCATTCCTCTTTGTAGCAGCTTTGTTACAACTGACATTAAGAACCCAAGCTCAGTCCATTCTTGTAAGTTAATTACCCCTTTAAGGAAATTAAGATTCCTAGTGGATCAGAAAATGGAAGCCAGTTCACAACAAGGCTAAACTCTGGACCTTCAGATAAGATCCACTGCATTGTTTTTATCCACTTACTGATGCCATGGTTACTTTCAAACTATCATTTTCAGACACTTTAGACAGAGTAATAATAACCAGGGGTAATAATAATTTTGGCTTAAATGTAAATTGTATTTGAAACCAATGGTGTTACATATGCAAATTTTCCTGCATAGAAACATGGGTTTTACATGTGACAGTTTGCTTCTTACAATAATATACTGAGTAGCAACATGTCAATCAGGAGACCAGTGATGTGTAAAATGTGATTCCACACATGTTTCACATGTGTAAATTATATTGTGCAGCAATTTATTTTTTTCATGTGGAAATCACGTTTTATAGTAAAACACGTGAAAGAAAAAGCCACATGTAGTAGCTGTCTCATGTGTTACTCATTTGAAATGTTCCCTGATGTTTTTCATATCTTATTAAATTGTTGAGAATTATTTTTACTTTATTTGAAAATCCAGCAGTCTCTCCATTCTTCCATGGAGTCCAAATTTGTGGAGTGTCTGACATAGTAATCCCATCAACTGATTCTCCAGCATGAGATGTGGAATGCTCCAACTCCTCCAGATTTACCATAACCCACTTGGTTCCTTCTCTGTTTACGTAAAAAAAAAAATGTGTATTTCATTTTACTTATCAGTAACAAAATTATTTTTTTCCCCCTGTTAATTTTATATCCACAAAAAAATAAAACATCTGGGGAGGAGTAAGTTGCTACTTTGTTTGCTGATGAACCTCTCCTTCCCACGCCCTCCTCTCTCAGTGGTCTGAGCAGTGCAGCTGGATGTTTAGGTGGCAGAATGAGCATGCAGCATCCCTTTTTATCCCTTCCCACACGGCAGTAATTATACTGTCAGCCATGAGCATCAGGCAACTCAGACGGCAACACAATGAGAGCCGTGGCAGAGGGGCGTTGAGGCCTTCGCTTGCCTGTAATTTTGCATCTTAAATGATCATGTAAGAAGAGCCAAGTTGCTGTGTTGCGGATTGTCTTCACCGAAGCAGAGATATGATGAAACTCAACAATAAGCAGGTGTTGGCTGCTGTTTGCCACGGAACAATCAGACAGAAGAAAGATTTTTAAACTGACCAAGTCCTTCTGCTTGATGGAAAACCCATCGAGTAAAGCAGGCACAATGACACACCAACACATGTCTCACTCATTGCACAAAAACTCCTTCCGTCTTTATACAATAATGTGGGGTGATGTGAAAGTGATGGAGCTGCCTGAAAGTGATAAAGATCTGTAGATATTCCTGCAGCCAGCACACATCACATCAGGGCCTTATCTCACCCATCTCAAGATATTTAGGCTGACAAATGACTGCCTGGAGCAGAATTTGATCAAAGTTTAACACCAGTGATTGCAGGCAGTATTAAGGACATCCATCTGATATGCATATGTGGCACATTCATCTTCAGTTTAGCTGATATCAAGGTTAGGATTTCTTCTGTGATGCTTCTGCTTTTCATTATGTTTCTTTTAGTTCAGGTTTAGTTTAGGTTTGTTTACAGATTTTTTAATCTTGTATTAATTTTAGAGATTTTGTATTTACTTTTAAAGGGGCACCAAAAGACCATGGACTGCTATTATTGGCCTAACAAATAGGCTAAAATAAACTGCACTAAATATAAATATTCCAATAATTCACAATATACAATAATGTGCAGTTAACATTTTGTCATAGTAGATATAGTAAGAAAGTCATTTTGAGATGTGAGCCTGTTTCTCTATTCATATACAATAGAAATATTGGATATTCACCAAAGGTAGTGTTAGCTTTAAAAACGTGCATGGATGTAAACGGTAACATAATGTTACCACAAACAAACCCGGGATGTGAAGCACAGCTTCAACAACAATTTTTAACCTAAAGCATTATTATGGTGAACAATGAAAAAATTAAATAAATAAGAAATGTGTTTAAGGGACAAGTGGTAAATAAATACAATCCTAACCACTTTGTCACATCCCTTCCCCATAAATTAATTACCCTTCATAGGAATGGGAAAGGAAATCAGCCATAACATTCTTGTTTCCTGTTTTGTACTCAATCCTGAATCAATATGGCTGCAATGACGCAGGTATCATCTGATGATTCTTGCATTGGTCTTTCTCATTCTGTTCATCCACTGTAAAGCCCTATGGTCAGACTCAAGCACAGATCCATTACCCAGCAGATAATACTTCAGAGTCTCCAGAGCCCATTTTATTGCCAAAGATTCTTTCTCTTTTGTGGAGTGCCTAATGGGGAAGAGCTTCTGGCTTATGTACTGCACTGGTCTTTGGTCCTCTCCATCACCTTGCAGCAAGACAGGTCCCACCCCAACTCTTGAAGCATCAGTCTATACAGTAAATCGGCGTGTAGAATCTGGACACTGCAACACAGGCTCATTACACTTTGTTACAACCCCCAGGAGTGACAATAAGGAAGAAGTTGTTACCTTCTGCAGTAGTGTTAAGATAGTTTCCACTGTAGATGTTACATTATATTTGGTGATTGAACCTTTAAAATAGGCAGTTATGTGTGTTTTTAGAGGGGGGGCCTCAGGTTGTGGTCCCTAGCCTCTGCAATTACCAGGGGTCCACTGTAGTTAACAAACTGGATCATGGGTAAAATGTTACCTAAAGCTTCGAACATCTCAGAATACTGAGAACCAGCCAAGAGCCCAATGGTGACTCTGGAGGAGCTGCAGAGATACACAGCTCAGGTGGGAGAATCTTTTCCCAGCACAACTATTAGTCACGACCTCCACAAATCTGGCCTTTATGGAAGGGGAAAAGAAGACAGTCAGGTGATGAAAATGTATGTTTGAAGATTTTCTCCAAGAAGTCTGACTGAGCTTGACATATTTTGTAAAGAACAAGTAGACATATCAGTCTCCAGATGGTCAAATCAGATAGAAACATAAGTCAGTAGGTTTGCAGTTGTAATTGCAGCAAAAAAAAAAAGCACATCTCATTTTCCTTCCTTTTCATAATTCATGTATTACTTTGTCTTAGTCTATCATGCAAAATCCCAACAGTTTGTGGTTGTAAAGTGACAAAATGTTTCATTGGTGTGAAAATTCTTGCAGGCCACGTATGCGTGTTTTAGTAGTAATAATGTAAGTGTTACATAATGCATTTTTAATGTAAAAATTAACTCTAAAACAGCACCTAGTACTGGAAAATCTCATTTTTTTTTTTTTTTTTTTTTTTTTTTTTTTTAAAGATCTGAGCCACATCCTGTGGCTAGTTTGAAGGTTTTTGGAGAACTGATCACAGTTTTGTAGATGCAGGCTCCCTGTGTAACTTCTTTTTCTTTATGTAATCCCAGACTGACTTCATGATGTTCAGATCAGGGCTCTGTGGGGGTCAGACCATCTGCTGCTGGACTTTCTGTTGTCTTTCTCACTGGAGATAGTGACTAGCGGTACATTTCAAGCTCGTTGCCTAGTTGCGGAGGGAATTTGTAACAATTGGCTGCCTCCCTGGGACTGCACTGTTTGCCTAAGAAAATAACATAAAAAACATACATTTTTTACTGAAACACAATTGTGATCAGTATTGAGAATTTGCAATAAATGCTTTAAACAACAGCAAATAGTGGTTGAAACTGTATCCTTTATTCTAAGATATGCTAATATTTAAGAATAAATCAGTTTTAACACACATAAACACATATAAACACACATCAGGGCGTTGCTGTTCTGCTTCAGCTCCCTTCACTGTTGGCTGTGTTATATGTGAAGAGACGATGAGGTAACGCAACCCAACCACTGTCAAAGAGAAGTATGCAGAGGAGATCTCTGGCACCATCTAGTGTCCAATGAAACGCAAAATATGTATGCAACCTAGTAATTCACTGTCATTTAAACAGCTGGTCCCCATCCACTTCATATTAGTCTCCAGTCCCACTGCGGGTAATGAAAACACTTCTCAACACAACTTCGGTATGAGAATGCAAACCGCCTGGTGCTAAGATGGAGATCACAGAACTGCAGCATGACCCTAATCTGCATAATTACATTAAGGGTGCTAAAACCCACTGCAAGTGGCACGGTCCAAACAAACAGAGGGAAAGCAGCAACATTATTCTTCTAGGCCAGAAGATATGATTCAGCAAAAAATCAGGCAAGAGGTGTTCATCAAATCTGTGAGTACACAATAAAAGGGTCTCATTTGCTTTATAAATTGTAGAAGAAAATAAAAGTTCTGAGCTTTAGTTGCCTTCAAACAGTTACACTAGTATTGTTCTGAGTGAAAAAGATTACAGCTAATAATGGAAATATTCTTTCACTTTTATGAAAGTAATAGTTTCAGTAATCAGGATTTTAATCTTGTAATTTAATCAAACCAGCTATGTCAATGACAGTGATAGTTTTTGGGAATGAAGAAGTCAGTAATGACTGAACAAAGTTTAAGGGTGTAAACATAGCTTCTATTAACATTTACAACTGATATTATCAACTTTTGAGAGTGTTATTTTCAGCTTTATGTGAATTTTGTTTTCATTACCTAGCACCACCAACCTACATTTAACATTGGCTTTTTAAAAAACATATAAAGCAGTTATGCATTTTATATTTAATAGTTAGCCAAGTAAAGGGATTTAAGCAGAACAGGTTTCTATAATCTTAAAACAACTCCAGTCTCCAAATTGTCAGTTGTTATTTTTAATATTATATATATGAATCTCTGTCATGATAGCAATAGATGGTTCCTTATGTCTATAGTTATTTAGGGCACATGTGGAATAGGTACTGCAAAGCACTAAATGTATCCATATAGATTTATTAAACAAATAAATAAATAAAGTGACAAAGAACATTTTTTTTGTACTTTTTGGTAATTTGTAGATTTTTACACCATCTTATCTTAAAGAAGATTGTTATCTCAGGTGTAACAAATTTTGTTTTGCAGCATGTGTTTCGTACAGCAAGGTAATTGTTAAAGACCCAAATCAGTCAAGGTCTGTCAAATAACTGTCAAATAAAAAAGATATTTTAGTTCAAATGCAGATATGTTTTAAGATTGTTATGAAAAAATAAATACGCTTTAATCATTAGGGTTTTTGTTTGCTCTGATTAGCTATTTCTTTAAAAAGAAAGGAACTACTGTTTTAAAGGAACATTTCTAGATTGGCTTTGGGTGGACTTTGCATACAGTTTTTAATAAGGAATTAATATCTTGTTAGCTATAGAAAACTCTGTCTTCATTTAGCGTAAATACAGAGTACTTGGATCCCCAGGTTGAACAGCTCATTTATCGGGGGTCACCACATCAAATTTCTAGTGTTTTAAAAAAACTTCAACTTTAGATTTATCCTAGTGGTTTATTTGAACAGGAAATGGCTGTCGGAGGAGATGCACACCACAGATGTACGTAAAATGTACAAATAGAATTACATGCAAAGTGTTAAAGTAACTACCTACTGGAAATGTAAGCCAGTCTAAAAATCAATAAAATCATAATGTACTGTTATATCACATTCTGAGTGAAAAGGAAAATTCTTGGTGGTGCACTGTCTCTAACCTAGGATTCTGGTGAAAATAATCATCAAATAACCCACCCAATGTACAGATTCATAAAACAACATAAAACAACATTGGTCTTGTTCCCTTTTAGAATAACAGTTTGACTTTATGCAGGTCTAGTAGCTAGTTATAAACTTTTAACTGAACCTTAAAAAAACATTAAAAACTTCTTAAATATCCCTTTAAGGGACACTCACTATTAAAGTATGAAATTGAAATAATTTCTAGATTTAGGCACCATACAAGTTTAGGGTCTTCTGATAAAACTGATTCTTTATTATCTGATTGTTATTATCTGTTATTATCTGATAAACGTTATGGTATTTTCCTTTTAAGATCTAATATGAGTCCCCAATGTCTCCTTTGTTTAGGATCCTGCACAACAAGAGGAAATATTAACCACCCATGATAAAAATGCCATGTTGTATCTGACTGGTCAGCACATCAAGCAGGCAACTAAAAACAGCTACAGTTCCAATACACCTGGCCTCCATATGTCAGGCACACATGGACAAGGGTCACCAGGTCAACTTATGGCATCCTCACCGACTCAGGAGGGCATGACACAGCTGGGCTCACTGGTGCTTAAGCCTCCCAAACATGACTTAGAAAGGCTGGCTGAGGACCAGCCACTGAGACGGCCCCTGAAGCTCACCCCACTGGATCTCCCAATGGAGGTGAGGGAGGCTCAGAGGAAAAAACTTCACCTGATTCATCAAAATGCCAAACCTGTTAGCTGTAAGTTTGATATGATGCAGAAGGACAATATTATGAGGAAGCCAAAACCGATTGAAAGGGAGAAGCTGATGGAAGCAGTTGTGTGTCCTTCTGCTTCAACTATGTCAGGGATAACTCAAGCACAACAGAAATCCCAAAGACCACAGCTAACACGCACTAACCCCATAAAGAAGAACGGAGAGAAGCTGCTGCAAGACATTACATGTCGAGGGATCCCAGCTTCCATGTCTGGTATACCTGTCCCTCCTTTACTTTCTGCCAGGATTAAAGCTCAGGCCGCATGCAATGGAGAGGCATCACATAATAATCTGAGTGCCCTCCAGCCTGAGACAGAGAGAAGGCGGCTGAGACTGAGGAGAGAGCAATGCCTTGAAGAGGATCAGTGCCAAGCGAACATGTCAACTGGGGGATTATGTACAGATGGAGGCAAGCTTGCCCAAGGTGTCCGAGGCAAAGGGCAGCAGGCAGAGTGGGCTTGTAGAGGCCAGCCACATGCTGGAAAGAACATCAAAGATCTCTGCACTCCTTCAACCTCATATGAACAGGGAAGTGCCAGGAAGAGTCACCAGGAAGGAAGCAGGAAGAAATCTATGAGACACATCCAGAACAGACAGTCGGACGAAGGTAGAAACAGGGAAACAATTCCTGATAGCTGGAAATTAAAGAAGAAAATTCCCTTGATCATGAAGCATAACAATGTGCTTGCTGCGGAAGCTTTGTAAGCGTAATGAAAGTTTAGCTTGGAAGTTGCCAGTGATACATGCATATGCCAGGTTTGCTTTAAGTTATGCATAGTCCTATTTCCAAAGCCTCTGCTGACGAGACTGACTTAATTAGCTTAGGCAGTCTTGGCACAGAGCAAGGCTTTTGATACATCACATGAGGTGCGATATAGCAGCGATCCGAGAGAATGACACAGCAGAGATTTTTTTTTAAGGAGGAAAAAATATCCTGAGGGGTAGGATCTGAACTGTGGAGGGATTGAGGATGTTGACTGAATGATCTAAAATCACTTTAAAAAAAAAAAAATGGAAATAGCATGACTAATATATTTTCAGGGGGTAAGAATGTCAAAAATATGTAACCCAAATGTATATTTATTTTTACTTTAAAAACCCCCATAAAAATACACTGAAACTGTAAAGCAATGATGTGTTCTTTAAGCAACTTTCCTATTCTGTTTGAATGAACCATTCAAGAGTTTTATGGTGCCTTTCTCTTCTAGAAATCCCTTATGTGTCTGTCATATATTAAAACGCATCTCAAAATACAATTCAGTTCAATTCAAAAATACTTTATTTATCCCAAAAGGGAAATTAAAGGTTAATGTAACTAATTTAATTCAGGAGTTATTAAAGATGGTGATGGCTGTGGGCAGGAAAGATCTCCTGTAGCGGTCCGTTTTACAACCAATCTGAAGAAGCATCTGACTGAAGAGACTCTGTTTTTCAATGAAAGTCTTACTTTTAAGAACTTCCTAAATGTAGTAGTCCCCTACTTTAATCTGTCCGTGATCACACTAAGGCTACATTCACACAGCACGGAAATTTGACCAATCCGCTTTTTTTGCCCATATGTGACCGACTTTTTCACTCTGAACGGCCCAATTCCGATCTTTTACCCCCCCAAAAAAATCAGATCTTTGCCACTTCCATATGTGGTACTAAATCAGATATGTAACAGATTGCTTTAAAAGTGTTGCATTTTATTCAGTTCAATTCAATTCAAATTCGAAAACTACTTTATTTGTCCCAAAGGGAAATTAAATGTTGATGTAACTCATTTAATTAAGGAGTTATTGCAGATTGTGATGGCTGTGAGCAAGAAAGATCTCCTGTAGCGGTCCGTTTTACAACCAATCTGAAGAAGCATCTGACTGAAGAGACTCTGTTTTTCAATGAAAGTCTCATGAAGAGGATGGTCAGGGTTGCCCTTAATTTTCTTGATTTTATGCAAGATACTTCTTTGCATCATCATCTCCAGAGGTTCCACAGTCGTCCACAGAACAGAACCAGACTTTTTTTTATCAGGTTATTGAGGCTTTTAGGTCTCTGGCTCTGATGCTGCAGCCCCATAAGATGATCGCAGAGGAGATGACATTCTTAACAACAGATTTACAGAAGATCTGCAACATCTTGCAGCAAACCTTGAAGGATCTTAGCTTCCTCAAGAAGTACAGTCTGCTATGTCATAGATCCAGGCGAATGTTGAGTCCTGTGGAGGCAGTTTTTTTTTTACTTCATTATTTATATATATTTATTTATTTATTTATTTGGCTTATTGAACTGGGATCTGAGTTCAAATTTTGTACCACAAACATGCAAATATGAACTGGTATGACAAAAAAAAAAAAAAAAAAAAAAAAAAAAAAAAAAAAAAAAAAAATTCTTCAATTCTTGAATTAAAATCACCAGATGTTGCCACAAAAGAATTGGGGTGTTGTGTCTGCATCTTCGGAACAGCAGAACTGCTAACATCACATGCATTGTCGGCAACAGCTGAAGGTGGAATGTAAACAGCTACAAAAATAACACTGGTGAACTCTCTTGGCAAATAATATGGACGAAAACTTACTGTCAATAGTTCAATGTCTGGACTGCAGAGACAACACTTCACACTAACATGTCCTGGGTCCTGAGCATCTGTTGTTGACAAGCACTGCCAATCCACCTCCTTTCCTTTTCCTGCTACTCTATAAATCCCTGTCTTCCTGTACAATCAGGAAGCCCAGCAGAGAGGCGTTGGAGTCAGGGATATGATCCTGCAGCCATGTCTCAGTAAAACACATAATACTGCATTGCTAATACTCTTGCTGGGTCCTTGTCAGGGCCTGAAGTTCATCCAACTCATTAGCTAACGATCTCACTTTTCTCATTATGATGGATTCAATTCAGTTCAATTCAAATTCAAAAATACTTTATTGAGCCCAAAGGGAAATTGACAGAGATGGTTTGAACTTCCTCCTTCTCTCTCTCCTCTTTGCTCCTGCTCTGCATCCATGACGTCTCCTTTTCAACTCCTCTGGGATTTCTGGCTTCAATTGTTCAGCTGCTCCCTGTTGTAAACCACTCTGTTGCTAAGGTTAGGCATTACAAAAGAGCAAAATATAAAAAAGTATTGGGAAAAATCAATCCAGCTGCATAGCATCCAAGAAGAGAAGGAAAAGTTGTCAAAAAAAAAAAAAAAAAAAAAAATCAAATTTTTTCCAAGAAAAGCAGGAAATTTTGAAAAAAGAAAAAAATCTCAATGAAAGTTACAGAGCTGCTCCAATGTACTGCCACCCTGAGTGGCACAATTCTCAAATGAGGAACTTATAAGTGCAGCCCAAAGACCATTGGCGGCCCCTGCACTAATTTTGTGTGACCACTGACTATAAATTAAGAATGATACAAATTTGTGTGTCCAGCAAATTTGAAATTAGGATAAAATTGTATCAACAGATTGAAATTTTCTTTATTAATTTAACTGTAAATATGACCACATCTATCTCGTGACTTTTACTGAAAAGCAGACTTTGTTTGAGCCAAATCTGTTTTCCTAAACTTGGCTAAATACAGCAAGCATTTTCAAAGAACAAGTGACCCAAATCCTATTTTTTGGTGAGATTTTTTTTAAGCAAGTCCAAACTTGCCTTTCTTGTTACAAAGAAACAAGAAAAGCTCTTTTTAAATTTTGGATCTACAGTGTTTTACACATCCCTTTCCTCCAAAACAATCTGACTACTTTATTTGTTTGACAAAAATATTGCATGCTTCGAAAAAATTCACAACATAATTTTTGTGATTATGGTTTAAAAATAAGGTGCTGCACAGTGGTAGCAAGGAGGTCCTGGTTTCGAGTCCAGCCTGGGGTCTTTCTGCAAGGAGTTTGCATGTGATGATACTACTCATGCCCCTTGGTGGCCCTTCTCGATAGCCAGCTCAGAACTTGTTGCTCAAAGCTGATCTGCATGTGGACCAAGGTATGCTGAAATTAAAACCATCTGGGTCTTGACTGTTTTCTCTTTTCTTTGACAGTGATGTAAATATTTTTAGGAAGTTTACTCAAGAGATCTTGTATAAGTCCAGCTACTTTTGCACTAATCTGAGTCCTACCCTGTTAAATAAATAAATAAATAAATAAATAAATAAATACACGAATCATGAACCAATAAACTGAGGCAATTGATTTTAGCACTTGATTTTGTAAATTTATACCAGTTTAGAATTTTTCTGCAACACCTAATTGGGGCAGTAATTGTAAGCACTATTTTGTAATGCCTATGGTTTTGCATGTAAATGTTTGAGAAATTAAAAAAAAGGAATTGAAAATTTATTTTATTTTGTAAAATACAAATACCCTCCTATTTTGGCTGCAAACCTGAATTTAATAATGGTCAAAAAAGATACCTTTTTTAATTGACAGCTGTCACATTGTAGTGTGTCATCTCGCTATTTTCTATGATCTTGGACATAAAATACAAAATTAGACAAAAACCAATCAAAAAACATAATTGTTTTGAAATCCACAATGATGGGCAACTAACAACAGGGAAGTATTCGACCCCATAAGTTGTTCTTAGAACTCACCACACTCAGTCCTTTTCTGGTTCATTAATTCTTAGCTGTTGTGCCTAAAACCCAAGTCCAAGTTTTTCATTACAAGGCTAAAAAGAAATCTTTTTTGCAGAATAGGTTTGTTAAAATAACTACTGGGGCATGGTGACAGTTCCACTATACCTTTTAATGATTTGGCTTCAGTGCTTTCACACATGATGATTTGACCATATTCTGGTAGAAGATTTCCCATGTGATGTGGGAGGTTTGAAGCTGGCTGTCAGTCAGGTACCAGATGGCTTTCTCCAACACTACCTGTCGCATGCAGCCCCGTGCTCACCCGCCTGCTGGTCACCTCTTTAGCCCTCTCGCATATGGCGACAGACGGTTCCTAAGACATACACAATCACTCACATCGTACAGCTGCCCCAAACCATCAGCCTACTTCCCATTCTCTCTACACTGAGCCTATACATAGCCTGGCATGTGCTTCATTTCCTTGGCTACAAATACACTTCAAATAGCCCTGGACGTAATACACATCTTGTTTGTTGTCCATGACATTCACACACTGACACTGTGTTTTAGCACATTTTGGTTCTTGATAAGCTCTGCATAATATTGGAGTGGATGTTAGTTATTGCAGAAGCATCCAACAACAACTGGTGGATCACTTTAAAGAAGTTTTATGAGCAACAGAAAACCTCTCGTGATAAAGCAGATTGCAAAGGAGAACGAGGACGTCTGAAAGGAGACCATGGCTGCTGTTTAACATCAACTTTTTTCCAGGTATCATGTCCATGGAGTCGGTGCCTTGCAAAAGCTGTCACACCCCTTCAAATCACTTTTCCAAATTTTTCATGTTACAACTACAATGTTCAAAGTATTTGAGTGGGATTCCATATGCTAGAGAAGGACTCGGCAACCTGTGGCTCCTGAGCCTCAAATGGCTCTTTTGACCTTCCAAAATGGCTCCAATAACTAGCAAAGAGTAATAAAGACCCAACTGTTTTTAAATATAGATATAATAACAAATGCATGTTTGAGAAATTTTTCAGTAAACTTACACAAAAGCATGACAATTTTTTTGTTAGGTTGGAAACTATGTGCGTTATCAAAATCAGCTTTATAGAAAATTTTGATAGGGGTGGCCAGCCCAGTTTCTTGGATTTTAAACTTATGTCTTCATTGAATAAGATGACTGTATGCCTTTCTATGACCTGACCATGATTCTCTGGGAGTGGTTTCTTAAAATATGAGAACAAATTTTCCTTTGTAGACACTTATCAGAAATTATAAGCAGTCTTTATTTCAAAAGACACGTAACATTTGTAGCTCTGAACATGTTTTATTTAGCTAGACTGAGGGCAAAACTTCTCTTTCGGTTATAAAGCTTGCAGACCCCTGTGCTAGACAAACTAAAAGTAGTTTAAAGTTGAAAAGTGGGGGTAAAAGAATATATGGATTTCTATTTGTTTTAACAAAAAAATCTAAAAGTCTGGAGTGTATTTATATTCAGTTACCATGAAGCAATACTTTGTAGAACCAAATCTGACTACAGTTACAGTTATAGTAACAAGTAAGGGTGTAACAAGATTTTATCGAGTGAGATCTTGTGATATTACATCATCACAACGTTTCTTATTGAGGTGTCTGTTATCTCGTGAGCGCGAGCCAGTTGCAGTCATCATGTCTTCTCTTGATGAAGTCGGAACAGAAGATGCTCCACAAATCGCACTGCGAGTTGTTCAGATGCTGAAGGAGGCAGAAAGCATTGCTAAAGTTTCCAGCAGCTGGGCGTCAAGGGGTATGCTGAGCTACAGCCCGATCAGGGTGCACGCTATCAATGGCAACTGAGAAATGGTGAATATTGTACAGCACACCACAGATAGTTGAACCACAGTCCCAAGGTCTGAACAGGTTCCAGAAATATATTAAAATCTCTTTCCATCGCATGAACTCAATATCATGTCTCGTCTCATTTTGTCAGTTTTATGTATCGTTACACCACTACTTTCAAGTCTTTTGGGGTATAACTCAAACAGCCTTGCATATGCATATCTAGACCTAATGTGCTTTCCTTTTTTTTGTAAACTAGCTTAAGCTCAGCCAGACTGAATGAAGAATGACTCTAAACATCAGTTTCTAACACCAAGTACATACTTTGTAATGAGTTAGCCTATTAGACTACTCTCACACATCAACATGCTTTTATATAAAGTATTCACCGTATCTCTGTCTGTATGGTTAGGGTTGCTTTCCAGCTGGAAGGTCAACCTTTGTCCTTTTCTCAAGTCTTTCACTACCTTTGACAGGGTGATTTGGGTGATTGTCCTTTAATAAGTTCCTGCTGAAGAAAAGCATCCCCACAGCATGATGCTGTCACCACAATGCTTCATTACTGGAATGATGTTCTCATGGGGATGTCCTTTGTTTTATTTAATCTAAAACAGGAAAAATGTCTTGTTATAAGTGAAAAAAATCTGCCAGTAGAAGTAGTATTTTCTGAATCTATATTGAAAAATTATTGACTTAAAACAAGCTTATTTATCATGCTGAAAAGTTACTTTTAAGTTTGTTTTGTCTCATTTCAAGTTGACTAAGATATTTGCACTAGAAACTAGACAAAAATACCTGGTAATATTTTGTGTTTTTGCAATGTTTGTGGTTGTACCCCAAGAAAACGTGAAAAAAGGAGAAAAGTGTAACTAGAAATCAGCAATCAGAAATCAGCAATATACCATTAGTTCTAGAAAAGATAAAATTAAAGGCACAACACAATAGGATCTGAGATGGTGTATCTAACACAAAGGTACAAGCAGGAGCATTCTGTAATCATTTTCTGAGTCTAAATAAAGCCCTTCTCCACAAGTGTGTGGCCGGGTCGAAACCAAAGCAGCCAGGCCCACCACCAGACCCAGGGTGGCTCCTCTGTGGCCATCGCAGTGGCAGAGTCTGGACACTAAGAGGCCATTACTGAGATGCTGCACCTCATCTTTGAGGGAAGCAGTTTAGCTGGGCGCAGCCATGGCGGAGAGGGAAAAAAAGTACAAAAATATCCAAAAAGTTGGCTCTATATTTGGCTGCGCCTCTCAGCCTTTCTTTCTTTCTTTCTTTCTTTTTTTTCATGAGCATGCCACAGGCAGCGGAGAACAGCAGAAGCCACCTCGTCTCCCAGTGAAACCCTACACTTTCCCCTTCTGTTCCCTCCCTCTCTGTCCACCCATCTAAAAGGTTGCTGGAGATCACCTCCAAACACTTCTTAAAACTCTGTACACTGGACTGGTGCCCTGGAATAAATAACAGGCTCATCTTTATTTGTGGCACCTGCTGGGGGGAACATTTTGGATTAACATCACCTAATAATGATGCTGCCGCCGTGCTGATTCAGAGTGTGAGCACTGGAGGCAAAGAGAGAGAGATTCCTCCAGTGAGATTCACTCACCGGCCAGGTAAGGGGGGGGGGAAAGCATCATATGATACTGCTTTCTTCTTCTACAAAACTACTCTGTAACACTTATTTGATGTTTAACAGTGGGAAAAGTCTTGACAAGAAGGGATGTTTTAAAGTTGTAAGAGAGATTTTTTTTTTTTTTTAGATCTATTTCTCCTGGCTGTTTTATTTTGTTTTGCAGCCTTTAGTCCAGCTTCTGCGACTTTCAGTGTGCTTCACAAATAAACTTACGTTGACATTCTTTCTCCTTGGACTGCATGCATGTGAATAAAAAACACGTCAGGTTTTGTTTTTCACATCTGAGGAATAACGAACGCAGTGCTTCTGTTATAGACATCGAAGCTGCAGAGCTTAGGTCTGCCGCTGAGGGAGGAACTGGAAACAGGCCTGATGACACAGACCTGCAGTTTTTGAGGAAACTGGAGTGAGGTTCACTTGCTGATTGAAGAAAAGCAGCAGTCAGCTCAGATACTTTATCTTGTCATTTAATAATGCAGAATAGCTCAACTGGAATACCCAGAGGTTGTATTTAAAAGGAATTCTTTAAATGTGGGAGGACAGATCTAGAATGTGTATAGGGCTTAACAGTGTGTTGAAGAAGTGCTCACACCCATTAAATTTTAATTTTTGTGCAATTTTGAGAGGTTATAACCCTAATACTCATATCTATCTATCTATCTATCTATCTATCTATCTATCTATCTATCTATCTATCTATCTATCTATCTATCTATCTATCTATGTGTACACCACACTGAAAAGTGTGGTGTGCACATGTATTCAGCCCCTTTTAATCTGACACCCCTAAATAAAATCCAGTATAACCAACATCCTTCTAAATAAATGAGGTACTGCAAGGTACTGTATTAGGACCAGGGTTTTCCATGTCTGTTTGTTGCTTATAAACATGTCTAGTCATGACACCCTGTTTGGACACAGGGTAACAGAGCTAAGAATACATGGCCAAAGATAAAGCCTGGCTTATGATGCTTAAGTTTGTATCTGATTGGATATCGATATTTGGTGATAGATTTAAAGGGTTGTTTCAGCATTTTTAAGGTCCTGGACTATATTTGATCAGCTCAAGTTGAAAATTTGAGACACCTCTTATAGTAATACTTTAACCTCGCTTCCACACAGAAAATTGATTCAAACCACAATTCAAATGTACAAAATCTTTATTCTATCTGAAAAATGGAGAAAAAGATGTTTTCTATATTTTTTTACATCCAAATGGGTCAGGTAATGGCTATTATTTTTATATATTTTTTAAATATAGCTATGATTTGTGAACTCTATCAAAAAAAAAAAAAAAAAAAAAAAAAAAAAAAAAAAAAAAAAAAAAAAAAAAAAAAAACAGCAAAAAGGAAATGATCACTTTTCTTCAAAAAATAGTTTAAATCTCTTTGCCCATAGCAGATGGAGAGCAGCATTAAGTGGAACACATGAATAGTGTATTTTTTTTCCTTTTTTACTGACATCTAGCTAGAGTTCATTTTCCAGGTTTTAAAATGCACCTTACAGTTCAGCTCACATACCTAATCTGCTCATAAATAGCAACAGTGAAAGCAAGAAGCAGAAATAACTTTAAGTGGAATCAGATAAGAAAATTAGTATTTGGAGGCTGAAACCCTTTGCTTTGCTGCAAAAGTATATAATGCCCTCACTATTCCACCATCAAACATAGGCACAGTCATTGACAGTAGGCTACTATGTCTGTAGCACCCCCTACCCAGATCACCCCTTGTTTAATACTCTACCTAATTCTGTGGTCTTTTATAACCTAGCAGCATTAGCATAGTACTACCAAAAAATAGAACTGTTGCTTGCAAAAGTGTCTATATACATATATATATATATATATATATATATATATATGGAACCTTTGACATTTCGTCACATCATAACTTCAAAACCAACTGCACCTTTTGTTTCCACTGCATTAGTTTATGTTGTAAACTAATGCAAAGTAGAAAATGGATAATATATCTGAAAAGTGTGGCATGCATTTGTTTTAAGTCCTCTTTTAAAATCCTATGAAACCAATTGCCTTGTTATCTAATCTGTTATCTGTGCGTAAATCAAGCTCAGTAATAATAGAGGAAAGGACAACTATTACTTGTGCACCCCACAAATCTGGCCTTTATGGAAGAATTGCAAAAATAAGAAACAGTACAAAGAACGCTACAAGAAATTTCATTCATTTGTGAAAATTAATGCAGGGACATGGCAAATATGTGAAAGGAGGTGCTCTGGTCAGATGAGACAGAAATCAAATTTTATGGTCGATAGTACATGCAAAAGACTTAATGTGGCTGAAAGCTAGCACCACATGTCGAACTGAAGAGATCACACCCATAGTGAAATATGGTGGTGGAATTCAGTTCCATCCGAAGGTAAATATGTTATCTGAATATAAACAACTTATTTTGCTTAAACATATAGAAGGCCTTCAAAAGATACATTCCTCTAAGAAATCATATTTTAGTCAACTAAATTTGCAGTAAACTTAATCAATTAAAAGTAGACAAAACCTAAAATAGCTACGTAAATCTAAATTAGGACTAAAACAAAAATTAAAAATTTAGGCAAAAGACTGTGACTAGTGGGTTTAACTTCTATCAGCATTTATTCATGGGGGTATATATAAATGCACACCACTGTCTTCAGGACATCTATCACTTAAAAAATTATATATATATATATATATATATATATATATATATATATATATATATATATATATATATATATATATATATATATATATATATATATATATATATTATAAACTCAAGACTGTGAACCAGCTAACTTAAGGTCCTGACAGCACTAGAAGTCTTAAAGAGACTTTGTTTTGTTCTTTGTGAAGTTTTGAAAATTAAAAACACCAATTATCAAGTTTGCCATGAAGCTCACCTTGTGTGGTTGATACAGTTTGTGTTAAACTGTTGCTAGCAGCATAAAAAATAATGATCTGGGTGGTGAAATTTATACAAACATTAAAAAAGTAACAACCAACACCAGCATTTAGCTGACCAGATACTTGTTCTATAAAACTTGAAGGGGCAAAAAGGTAAATCAGCTAAAATGTTTGCTAAAGCACACTAAAGATGGATCTTGTGGAATAATCTTCTATGACATCTTCCAATAAATGGAGTACTGGTTAGCACTATTGTCTTACACCATTAGGTTCTCCGTGGAAGTGTTTAGCTGCCAGAGCTAGGAAATAAATAGAAAAACAGTATCTTGTGAAAATAACAAAGTTTCTCATCATAACGAGTTAACTTTGTCACTCCTCAGTGCGGAAATATGTTCTTCTGACAGATTACAACTTATTAAAAAGTCATAAAGGAGCTCCCTCTGACTCTATCTTCTCACTTCATGTTTTCACTCAAACATCCCGAAATGTGTTGCTGTTTTACTTTTACGACCTTTCTTGTTTAATGTTGGTTGGTTTAATGAGATATTGATCTTGAAAATTTCTCATTTTAATGAATTTTATATCTTGTTGTGACAAGAAACTCTCATTTTAGTCAGATATAATATTGTGTCCTTCAACCCATAATGATAAGGTAGCTTCATTCAGTAGTATCTTTCTGTCCATCAGTATTGTATTAATGAACAACAGAATACATATTTTCTTTTTTTTTTCTGTTTCAAGCAGAAAGTTTTGGTTGCCTTTGTCCTCTGGAAAATAAATGAAAGAACAATGAGTTCAGCGGAAATATCTTACTGAACTGAAACAAGGTGAAAGATGGTAAAAAGCTTTTCAGTTCACAGGGGACTACTTCTTTCCGACTTCACCATAACTCAAACTTTCCAAAGCTTCCCCAGACAACCCTCCACAATGAGACAGTCTTCCTGTCAGGATGAGGCCATGTTTAGGCTAGAGTTAGTCACATGTTTGAGCTTCAGCAACAGTGAGTGGCACAATTTATGGTGTACATTCAAGAATTGTGATGTGTTTAGATGTCGGGATTCTGTCAGTTTCATTAAGACACAACAGCACCCCCTAAAAAAAATCCAGTTGATAACCAAAAAGGGGCACTTTGAAGTCAGGACAAGCCTGAGCCTTATTGTCCACTAGGTATCTTTGCCTAGGTTTTAAAAATAATCCGATCGTGCAACATCAGCAAAGCTCACTTACCCTGAATTCTTCTTTTTCTGTCTTGTGGGTGGATAGAAAGACATAGTTTGGTTTCAAGTTTCAACCATCCTCAGTCAGTCCAATTTTCTCTGGATGGAGAATTCACTTGATCCTCTAAAGAGATGTTTATTTCAGTCTTAGCTTTCAATTATCATGTTCAGAGAATGAAGAACATTTCCTGCCAAGCTTCATACCAAAGATATACAGGACTGTTAGAAAAGTTTGCCATGAGATTAAGCCAGGAGTTTGAGTGTTTAAAAATGCACCAAGAGTTAATACAATCTTAAATTGGATTTCTGCAAGGCACTTGTTAAAGTTAGGATGTGGAATGTAAAGTCAAAAGAAAGTTTTTAATTCACAGCAATATTCCAACTCCATAGGAGGTACCATACTTTGAACAAGCCTTTGCCCTCTGACAAATTTCTTCTATTTTTGCCTTTTTTGGTCATACTTAAATGTTTCAGATAATCAAACAAACTTCAAAGTTAGATAAATATCTCATGAGTAAAAATAATATACAGTTTTTTATATAATGATTTAATTTATTAAGGTAACAAATCTATTCAAACCAACCGATCCCTTGTTGAATAATGAATTAGCTTTGGTTGTCCATACATTTTAGAAACCTGAGTATTATCACTTATACTGAATCTGTTTGACAAGATTAAGTAGGCTAAAAGATGTCAAAAAGCAACACATCATGTCCTAATATGAAGACATACAAACAGATGAAAAATAGACATCAAGAATTATAGAAAGGGTTACCAAGTCATGTTTAAAGGTTCACGATTCCACTGAACCCCTGTAAGAACCATCATCCACATAGATTAAAAAAAAAACATGGAACAGTGATGAACCTTCCCAGGAGTGCACATCCTACCAAAATTACTTCAAGAGTGTACCAATAATGCATCCAGGAGCTCAAGAAAGAACACAAAACAAAATCAAAAGCAACACAGGCATCACTGGCCTCAAAGTCAGTATTCATGATTCAACAATAGAAGGCACAAGAGAAAAAGGGCATCCATTGGAGAGTTCCAAGGCTGACCAAAAAGATCATCAGTTTCAGCAATCACATTTACCAAGACATCTTGATGAGTTTTAGGAAAATATTCTGTGGACTGATGCAACTTTTTAGAAGATATCGTACATGAATGTGATTTCTTGGTTTTCTGTTTCTAATAAATTTGCAAAGCAAATGTGTCAAAAATAATGTGACAATATGTGTCAAAAACACATATTGTCACACTGGAGTATTTGTGTGTAGAATTCTGAAGAGAGAGATTAATTTAGCACAATTTAGAATAAGGCTGTAACTTAACAAGATGTGAAAAAAGTGAAGCACTGTGAATACTTTCAGCGTTCACTGTATTGCCTGATTTCTCTACCGATCTTTCCACAGCCTTTGAGAGCTTGATGGTGGTAGTAAGCTGAACAAAACAGACCCAAAACAAAGCCTATATGGAATTCCGACTGGGATTTAGGATCACCCTGGTGTGGTTCGTCCTGGCCTTGACTCTTTCTGGAGAAGGAGTGGATGCACAAAGGGCAGGTAAAACCATCAAAATGAAAGATTCATACCCAGATGGACAGCCACAGTTTAATCTGTTCCAACTGCATGTGACTGAATCCCCACGTATCCATCTGTTGCAGGTTGTAAGAATGTCCAGTATGACTTGGCATTTATTCTGGATACCTCATCCAGTGTAGGAAAGGACAATTTTGAGAAAATTAGGCAATGGGTAGCCAACTTGGTAGAGTCTTTCGATGTAGCACCTGACAAAACAAGAGTGGCAGTGGTTCGCTACAGTGACAGGCCCACCACTGAGTTTACCCTGGGGCGACACAGGACACTGGAAGATGTGAAGCGAGCTGCCCGTAACATACGCTACCTGGGAGGAAATACAATGACTGGGGATGCTATCAGCTACACAACCGCAAACATCTTCACAGAGCAGAAAGGAGCAAGGCCGGCTGAGCAAGGCATTCAAAAAGTGGCCATCCTTCTAACAGATGGCAGAAGTCAGGATTACGTTCTGGAACCCTCCAAGGCAGCTGCCAAAGCTGGCATCCGGATGTTCGCCGTGGGCATAGGGGAGGCTCTGAAGGAGGAGCTAGAGGAAATCGCAGCAGAGCCAAAGAATGCCCATGTCTTTCACGTGACTGACTTCAATGCCATTGATAAAATCAGGGGAAGGCTGAGAAGGAGGCTGTGTGAAAGTAAGTCATCCATCAGATTATTTTTAAACACATTACTAACCTTGTCTGCTGCATCGCCTCTTTCTGAAAACCCACAATGAAGATCCAACCTCACACTAAACGTGCATTTATTCAACTGATCCTCTGATTTTAACCTTTAACCACTGTGCAGGAGCGACCCTAACCACAAAGCTCCACCCCAACTACAGAGAGTTGCTCATGCAGTCTGTGTTATCTTCTTTTGATCTAACATGAAGCCTGTGAGGGGACACTCTTTCAAAAAGGAGTTTAAATAATAGTTTCCTAACGAGACATATCTGTGGTAGAGCTGCCTTTTTGACTGCTGCCTTTGGGCAGAGGCGTTTAGCACTGGAAAGCCTCTCTTCTTAAACCTCAGTGGGTTTTCCACTATTGTGCTGAGAAAATTCTTTCAACACGTGCACACAGGCTTAGAAAGTAGTTCACACACTCATAAATTACCTAATTTGGGATTAAAAATAAACATCTCTAACAGATTAAAGTTGTCTCATAACAGTAAAGTGAAGTAAGGAATTTCTATCTTTAGGCTCCTTTTCCATGCTTTTTGTTTTATGGCTTAAAGACACAGCTTGAGTTTTGTTTTTGGAGGGTTCTGCATAGAGGTAACATGCAGCTATTAGTTTCATTGCAGCAGCCCTATGAGACCCACTTTTTTATTTATCACTTTGTTATTTCTTTTATAATCATCTTTATTTTGGAAGATGCAGATTATTGTTTGCATGGGACAAGAATGTTATTGGCAGTGTGCCACCAATGATCTTCCTGTAAAATATGTACTTAGAATTTGCAAAGCATTTGAAATGCTTTAGAAGTTCTGTGTTTGACATAAGAGAACTATTTTTGTCACATCACCTTCTAACTATATTTCCTGTGTAATTTATGATCTTCTTTTATGTAAATACAAACATACCAATGCTTTAAAAGTTAACTCAGTAGCTTTTGCTACCACTATGATGTTTTTGAAATTGAATTTTTTTATAATAGTGGAAAGCTGCATTGCTGCTGATCCTTCTCAAGCTAGCTGTTAGCTAGTCTACAGAACATGCCAGTCTTGATATTAACAAAAGACCCCAAGAGTCTTCTAATTGGTGCAAAGTGGTGTACTGCTTAAAACCTTTACCCGGAACCTCACTTCAAAAATCCCAAACCTTTACTTATTCAGTGCAAATCATTAACTTCTCTATGAATTGGGATCTTATTTTATGGCGGTTTGAAGGTTTTAAAAATACAGCTTTGGGAATTTTGAGATTGGTGTCATTTCAAATAGTACAAACATACTTTGGTCTAAATTTTGTTCCTACTGCATTCTATTAGCCTATTGCTAACAAGACTAAGTACGTAGAAATTAATTTAACTCAAAGACCACTAACAAAAAGGACAAGCAAGCTAAATTAAACATAAGTTGTTCATTTTGACTAGGAAAATTAGAAAAAGCCCCCTCCCCACTCTCCCCCCAAAAACAGGAAAAAAATACACAGTGTAGAATGTATTTATTGGGTTTTACAAACCATCTTTCCAAATATTACACTCCTACACTTTTAAAGGGAAGCTTGTAGATTAATTTGAAAGCCAATTGCCTTTGACATTGGTTTGAGTCCATACATTTTCTCTTTGGCTTCTAGTAAGATAAGTTGTATATTTTGAAGAATGCTACATAGGAAGTCTTGAAATAACCAAGGGCTGAATTTACTAAAAGAAATGCTTACATTCTTTTCCTACATTTTAAGAAATCACTGTAAGTAAACCTTCAAGTACATGCGTGGGCAGTGTGGCTGGTTCACTGGGCAGTGCCAGGTATTTTCACCCAGAAAATTACAGCTTTAATGTTTCATGTGGACCCAGTGCCCCAACCCAGATACATGTGAAATGTATTCACCTTTTAATCTATATGTTTAAAAATGGACATTGTTTATCCAGTGACTCTTTAGAGTATGCGTGGCCTTAAAGTGCTTTGAAGTGTGACCTTCAGTGACAAATAGTCACATTCTAAGAGTTTTTAGACAAAGTAATCAAAGGGGGCAAATAATTAGAAGCTTATCAAAACCTGTGGCAGCAAAAAGAGAAAGGAAAATATTGGCTGTAGGACAGTAATGCTAAGGCAAAGGCAGGTTTTACATTGCTTCAAATATAACTCACACTCACATCCCCAAATTATACCTTCAGAACCACAGCTGCAGGGAGTTGCTCTGTTATTTAGCATTTTATGATTCAGAGCTGTGCAACAACATCATCTTTAAGGAAATGTGACGCACTTCACTGTCGCCAGAGAGTTGTCATTCTTGGTATTCCTGTTGGCATTATAAACACATATTTTTTTAGTAGATCATCCATTATCACTTAGAAAACTTCAAGCAAGCGTTAGATTTTGACTGGTATAAAGTGGCAGCATTCAATCCAACATCAAATGTTCTAAAGTCACTAAAAGAAATTCAGATACCAACAGATAAACTCGCTCCTCAGGTTTTCACATTGGTTACCCTGTTAGTTTTGTATGGCGCAAAACAACATGCCAAGTTGTCCTCAGAATCAACCTCTAAAACGTTCAGAGCTTTTATGACATGAAGGGTTTTAGAGCTGTGATTTTAGAAAATTGCAGGTTTTCATAGTACATATTTTGCAAATGCTTGTTACAGTAGGGAAGCTGGAGTGTTTCAATTCAGCCACAGAGAATATTTACGACTGGTGGTCAAGGGAGCAAACACGGGTTGTTTAGCTATTAATAGTCATAAGGAGAATTTCATTTGGACATTGGGACCACCTTAGATTGAAATGGGGCCGGACTGGGACAAAAATTTGGCCCAGGCAGTATGGGTACAGATGGCCCACCATAACTGGTTAGAGCTGATCTCTGCAGATGATCCTCATAAATATGAATGCCTGCATTGGGATCAAGATGTTAAATAACAGTAAATAAAAAAATGAAAGAGTCAAGTAACTCCTTATGCACAACATAACAACAATGTAATTTATTTAAACTTCAACATAAATGGTATATTTTTCATTCATGTATGTATGTATGTATATATATATATATATATATATATATATATATATATATATATATATATATATATATATATATATATATATATATATATATATATATATATATATATATATAGCTACAGCTTTTCTGCATCACCCTTTCTCTTTTGGCTTTGCATTTTTTTTCCTCTGATCTTCAAGTGTATTTATGCCCTCACTTGCAGCTGACACTCGTCCCATTGTTTGTAGTGTGCAAGTCATTAAGCTCCTGCATATCATTCTTGTAGTGTTTTGGTGTGAAGTGATTTCTATAGCATATTCATTGGCTTTGTTTCCTTCAAGGTCTGTTTAAGAAGAATCCATAAAATGCATGTCCGTGTCCTCTTCTACAGTCTGTTTGACTGATATATTCTTTATCTGAGAGTGTGCAGTGTATTGTAACACAAGTACAGTAAAGCAGCAAAAAGAAACACATGCCAAATGTTAGGTTTCTTTATACCTATAAAGAAAAATAATCTTTACAGAAATACATTGGAAATTAGCCATTCTTGCTGATGAGGAGGTTCTAACTTAACTTTAAAAAAACAATTCAAAGGGGCATTGCGTGGCGCAGGACGCAACGCCACACATATGCCCCACATACAGAGGCTGCAGACCTTGACTCGCCCATCCCAAGGTACCTTTGGTACCTTTGCCGCATGTCTTGCCCCTTTCCTGTCGGTTTACTTTCGAATAAAATCTTCTGGAGCCAAAAAAATTCTTTAATTTTTTTATTTATTTATTTATTTTTTTTTTTTTAAAAGAACACAAAACAAAAACAGTCTCCTCAAGACCTTATGTCAAAAAAAATTTGATGCAGTCTCGAAAGTTGTCTTTTTATGAAAATAGCATAGTAATAGCAATACAGAACTGAATATCTTCTACAACTGTAGAAATTCCAAATAATTAAAATGTCAAGTATTGGGTGGCATCTTTAGCATGGGGTCACGTATTTTAAATATGTGGAGGTGCAATATACAATGATTATTAGACACAATTAAGCACTGTAAAGCACACAAATTGTGACCCTGTTGTCTTTCCATATTATTGATCCATCAGTCATGCTCTGCTCATATGGCAGATCACTAGGCTGCCATAAATATCTATACACTTTGGTTTATAAACAAGTACTAGGAACTTTAAAGTCTTGTGTGTCATCCTTCCTGAATTGCTTTGGTGTAGAGTGCGCTGAATATTGTATTTTCATTTGCAATTTTTTTGCCATAGCATTTAAGAAAAAAATTTTTTTCTCTTCATTCAGTGGATGCTATCTAATTGCATGTACTGTACAGTACTAGACTCTTAACTACTGTATTGAGATGTGACAGTTACACCTCTAACAGAAATAAACATATGATTTAAAATATTATTGGCTTCTAGGCTTTTTAAACAAAATTACATATATCCACAGACAGGGTCATAAAGACATTGTTTAAATTAGTGTGTTCCTTTTATCAGAAAGTGTCAAATAAAGTTGGAGATTTACAGTGTATGTAATTTATGTCATGAAGTTAAATAAAGACGAATTATTACCTGGCAAATTTGGTTGGCCATCTGACTTATAGTTGTTTTTAAGTGACCCAGACAGACCCTGATGTAGACTAATTGGTTCCAGGGACTAGTTAAAATGTAAGTGCCATCTCCAAATGAACAATTCCATGTATTAAACTCAAACATTGCCTTTCAATGCATGCTGCTGTAGTGAAGCTGGTGACTTGACAAAACAGAAATACTTCTCCTGCTTATACCAAATAACCCGAAGGTTTTTCTTTTCTCTGTCACCACCATCACTAAAACATGCATGTGTGGAAATATGAAACTCGCTGTTTCCAGTGTGGAAGTGAAACCCACCACACCCCATATCCCCACCACCACAGATTCCCTTTTCAACCAGGTCTGTGTCTGGACATCAAACAGGAAAGGCAGTGAGAGAGTGCAGTCTGTCTGCACCAGAACTATTCATTTCACACACCACTCTTAGTGCTTACATTCCCAGACATTGTTCCTATTTAAACAATCCAGCACCAAGTGTTTCGGCACTCCGGAGCTTTTTAGGTGGATGTCTTCTGAAGAAACAAAAACATGATTAAATCTCAAATAGGAAGACATACGATTATCACTGGTGTGTGAACACCTATTCTTCTATTGCCCAGCAAAAGTATTCACATCCCATTATATTGACAAACATCAGTTTATTTTATTGGGATTTTATGCGATAGACCAACACAAACAATAGCGCATACTTTTACATTAAAAAGAAAATAATACATTGTTTTCAAATACTTAAAGTCTGAAAAGTGTATTTGTTTTCAACCTATATTCATTCATTCATATGGGATTGTTCACATGCTCCAATCAATATGAACTGTCCATTTAGGCTAAAAATAAATGACCAGTTTTGGACCAATGCTCAGTCTGCACCTGTACGCAAAGCCATTATTATCCCACTTGGGCCTAGCCTGGCTGCTGTGTTTCTTTGTCTTCATGATGTGTTTTGTTCACTAACAATCTCTAACAGACCTCTGAGGACTTTTTACTAACTTGATTATTTCTGAATTCAATCAGTTGTTCTGGATTTTATGTGGGAGAATCAAATAGAAGGTGCTTGAATATAAATTAGCTGAAGATTTTCAGATTTTTATTCCATAAAATACATGATCTTTTTGTCTCAATTTCACACTATTGCCCTACTTTGTGTTGGTCACAGGAATTCACACTAGAATACTTTAAAGTGTGTAGTTGCAACATAGAAAAAGCAGAAAGTTCAAATTCAGGATGATGGATACTGGTGTATGTCAGGCAACCAGAAAGACACATCTTACTTGACTTTTTTATTTTCTTCCCAGATGTCCTGTGTCCAAAGATGAAGGTTCAGCCTGATCGCTTCAAGCCCAACAGCACCAGTTATGGTCTTGAAGATGTTCCAGGTATGTGCAAACTGCTGCTTTCTCAACAGCAACATGGACAGCTGGCAGTATATTTTAACCTCAAAGTCAAATCTTAATTTTTCAAAACATTTCTTATACTCCCATTTTGGGCTTTTTTATGCAGTGAGAAAAAAATAAATTTCTTTTATGCACAGATGCAGTCAGCTTTTGCAATTTTCCTCTTTTTCTATCTGATTGGAGAGTAAATTGCTTTTATTCATGACTTAGAAGGTGTTACCTCTCTGGCACATTCATTTTCTGTCTCGTTTAATACTGCCATCTTAAAAACTCAATGCATTTGCAAAACAAAATTATGTGGATTTGTGTCAACCCTCTTTGCAGATCATATTTGCATTTTTTAAAAATGCATGTGGTTTGGCCGATGTTTTGTGCAGATCTTGGTTTTATCTATTTGCTCTTCATGAATATTTAATAAAAATATTTTCAAAACTTCTTTATTTTCTAACAGCATCAAAGTGGAACATGCTAAATTGATGGCAACAGGAAATGTTGGGCTTTTTTAATCTATGTGGAGAGTGTGTCTGGCCTTGGCAATAGCCATTGCCAGCACCTGACTGCTTCTGAAAAATACCAAGCAGGGAGAAGAATTTAGCTGCCAACCTAACGGCACACTAATTTTGGCAATTCGGTAAGGGCTACTACCAGTAGCCCTTACCAGTTATGGCTTCACAAATGCTAAACTTTTCCAACATATCCTTTTTATTCTGTAAATTGGGAACAGTATACTGGAACACAAGAGAAAGTAGTTTTGGTCCAGCTGTACTGATGATACAGTAACACAGCACTTCCCACCCCCAACCTGTTGCTGCACACTGCTAGTCAGCTGGCTAAAAGAAGAATGTTCAAACCATCTCTTCCACTGATAGAAAACAAGGATCATATCTCAGACTCCAACATCTCTTTGCCCAACTTTCTGATCATTCGACCAGACAGAGCTTCAAAGAGGAGTGGCAAAAGCAGATGAGTGTGGATTAGTCGTGCTTGCCAGCAGCTGATGGTGTCATCCAGGACATGTTATTGTGAAATATTGTCTCTCGGAAATTAAATTGTTAGCATGTCATGACAGTCATATGACTGTCATTCAGAAACAATCTTCAGTCAGGCTCCTTTAAATTTGTTGCAAGACCGACTGTTAGGGGAGACAACATTTAAATCCTGTTTAGGATAAATGAAGTAGTTTTGATCTGCACTGAATTACATATTATTTTTAAAAAATATATTTTAGCAGCAGCAGTGCTCTTTATTCACAGGACGGACAGAGAAAAGGAGAAAACATGCAACACAGTTCCCAAGGTCAGGAATCAGAATCTAAATTTAAAGTGAAATTAATCCTAAATTAGATGTGGCAAATAAACTAAATGAATGAGCTTCAGAGGGTTAAAAATTCTGTTAATCTCCTGCTATTATTGATGTATGTTTGTCTTCAACTGAGCACTAAAATGAAACATGCACGAAGCGTAATTTATCGAATATATTAATTGTGTCGGAGAACACCAACATGTTTTTCTTTAAGATATCCAGCTGAAATTCGTAATGCATTTAAGTCAGAGTACTTTATGTTTAGTGCAACTTTTTCTGTGTTTTATGCTAAGCAGGACTTAGGAAGTGAGCCAGATAATGGTGTCTTGTATACAATGTGCTCGATGGGTAGATTATTTCTGATTGAAAAACATTGTGTCGGCATCCAGAATATATGCTCAACATGCAAACCAGTAATGCCAGACCAGGAAAATCTTCAATATGGAAGATGCTAGCATGTCTAGACTGAGCACCAGAAGGCTTAAAGGTGCCATGAGGAGTTGAACAACATATTATCAAGGGCTGATCAGAGTATCTGAAAATTTAAGGTCACCAGGCACAGACGGTGCCTTAAAAAAGCATTTACCAGGATTACCTGCAATTTGCCATGTTTGATAGGGATCATGTGAGGCTGTGGGCCTCATTCAGTGATTGACATGTGAGGCATACAGATAACACTACAGTCAATGCACTATTACAATCCAACTACATGTGCATTTAAACCAACCTCTATCAAATGTATTCAAGCACTAGTAATGCTGACCAAGACCAAGACATGGTGACTTCTGTGTTTTGACTGACTGTTAGACCCTCCAGCAACTGCCTGACAACACTGTTACTCTACTCTTCACTTAACCATTTATGTCATCTGGTCCTAGAAATGTCAGATGTTTTCAAATTGAATCAACATACTAGTGCCTGACTGGTCTACCATTCCTTCTGGGTGTTTATCTATTTTTACAAGTAGGTGTAATTTGAGGCAAGCTGTGATGTTTTCCTAACCAAACCAGGTGGCTTTAAATGCCTAAACCTCTGCAAATAAAGTCTTAAGTAAAAGTGAACATAGACTATGAACTATGTCAAGTAGTACTTGCTATAGTAGTCGTAGGACATTTGGTTTTCGCCAAACCCCTCTAGGGTTCAGTGCACACTTTTCACCAGGTATAGCTAGCAGTCACTCATTTTTATGACTGTTTCACAGACTTCTGTGAGGTAACCCTGCTCTTTGTTATTATTTTCATAACTGTGTGCTGAAGAAGCTGGTACACAAATCAACACCAAAGTAATCATCATAAATCCCCTTGTTCCATTTTTCCAAGCAGTTGGTTTCCTAAAAAGACATCTGGCTGTTCTGAATACTACTGAAAAGGGCATAAGAAACTGTTTATTGGCAAGATTTTATTGTTTTTTATGAGATCAGATTATCATATCATTGTATTGCATTAGACTTCCCTTGTTCTTATTTCCTTTATAGGTGTATTTTGCTGATTTCATTATCAGTAGAACCGCTGATTGTCCATGTATCCAGCCTCCAGTGTAGAGAAACAAATTAGTGTACTGTTATGTAAGTAAAAAGGTGAACCACTAAACTATTTTAAAAAGAAATTCTATCATCCAAACAGTGGGCTCAACACCACCTGAGAAAACTCAACTAGTTTAAGTTGTACGTAATATGCTCAGGATATACTGAGATTGCACGGCAAAGGATTGGAGGTGTGAACATGGCCTTGGGGTCTCTGATGGTGTGATGGGGGGGTTGGCTACTCCCCTTGTTGTGGTGTTGTCCTGGAGTGGTTGGCTCTCATCTGGTGGCATATAGCTCCAAAGGACATGTCGGGCCAGCTGCAGGGGCTACACTGGGGTCTGATGGACATCCCTACCTCTTGACCTCTAAGGGGGGAGTTCACCAGGTAGGATGGCAATGTGTCTTCCCTAACTTGATCCTTCAGAGTTCTGGGTGCTGCAGTGTCCTGGTGCCTGTCAGGTATTCTGGGGAGCTCTGGGTTCTATTACATCAGTTATGCTGAAGTTGACATCTGCTTTAGACCTTAATATCGATGCTCAACTAAATGTCTGTTTTCCAGTTTTCATAACCTGAACAGAGTGATAAAATCAAATCATTCAAGCAAGTCTGTACAAGCAGCTGTCAGTCAATCAGTAATAGCAGCTATAATTGCCCCACCCCCTTCCCTCGCCCCCCACTTCTAACTAAAGCACACCAGACAAAAGTCAGTTGATGTTTTTATTTCATACAGTTAGAAACTCCAGTGTTTCAGGTTTTTCTCAGAGGTCTTGAATAGCGCTTATCCAGAAAAGTTAGATGTTTTCACAAGACAGTCTTCTGGGGGATTGGAGTTCCTGTCTGTCTCCCACTCACATTCTAAGAGAAAAAACAGATGCATAGGCATGACTTGTTTGGACTCATACTACATCCAAGAACAAGGAATAAGTTGTCAAAGAGCTGTGAGCTGTGTTTCTCAGAGGTTGATGCATTTAATTGACTCTTCTTTCCTAATATCTTTTACCAAATATTTTGGCAGTTTTATAAATGTAGAGCAATATGTGCTTTCCAAATGTTGGATTTCTTTGTCCTTAACCAAGAAACAGAGAGATTGTGTATCTTAAACTAGTTGTGGATCTATAGTTAACGCCACTAGCCAAACAAACACATTGCTCAAGTGGGCAATTTAAAAGTCTCCAGCTGAGCTAACTTGGCTGTGTTCGGGTGGTGGGTGGAAACAGGAACAGTTGTAGAAACCCACATAAACATTCAAAGCAAACATCATACTGAAAGACCCCCTGTTACAAGACAGCCATGTTATCCACTTAGGAAAATAAGTAGTTTAGTCACCCATCAATTGCAGGACCAACACAGTGACACCTCCAGTCAAGTTGTTAAACCTATTTTGCACCCATGTGTAATATTTTATCCCTTACTTCTTACTCCATAAGTAAACTATGCTTAGCATGTACTTTGGGATTCCATATCTGTTCATTAGTTATGGATCATTGTAAAATTACCTAGAAAAATCTTCATTCAAATGACAAATTCCCTAATTTTCTATTGGTTTAAGCCCAGGAAAATATCATGTCCATTCCAGTGGACATGGGGTCTGAAGGTGTTATAATAACTTGAATTAACTTAACACTAAATTAAGAGCAACTATCATTATGTGTTCAAGAAACCAGTTCAAACAACCATTATTTTTGATAAAGTAATGTTTCATTAAAAAATTAGCTGAATTAGAAATAAAAAACCTTTTGGGTAACTGATTCTTAATGTATTGGCCAGTCACTGCAGTGACAGATTTAACTGAGTTTTGGACTACAGAAATGTTCCTTTAAAATGGATGTACTCTCACAAGATAGCAGCTTGAAATAGACATTAAAAAATTAGTGCCGTGGCGCTGTTTTAGCAATCCCATTAAGTCTTACATGTACTTATAAGGAATATTTATATCAATGTATTTATGAGCCCCAGAAAGTTTGCCACCGCTGATCATGACACGAACAGGAGAAAGCTATGTTGTAAACTCAACAGAAACAATAGTATTAGCAGAGCTCTTGGCCTCTACCTTTAGCAGTAGGAGAGTGTTTAGCTTTACCATTAGCAGCTGAGATAACGGACACCATTTAGCTCATTTTAAGGACTTTGTGAACATATTTTATAAAGTTAGGAGAGAGGAAAGGAGAAATACCAATAAAACAAGTTACCAGACTATTAGTGCTCAAACCACTTATTGGAATGAAGTTTGAGTCACTGAGAGTCTCAGCTCTGGTTTGCTCTTGGCCTGCTTTGTCTTGGCAAAGTTTTAAGGATCAACAATGCAAAACTGCAATAAAAATCCACAATAAAAAAAATGGTATTTAAATTGTTTTATCTTCAACTAATTTATCCCTGCCCAGGCAACAACCTACTTAAACTGTTCTGTTGGACAATGGGATTTCTGGTTGTTTGTAAGTTGCTTGGGAAATGAACAAGGAAGCTGTGCTTTCATGATCAGAGGGAGCCTTTGCAGCAGCAGGCAGGGATAGGATCGTGAGTCTGGCACACTCTGGCAGTGTGTGTGGGGCTACGGTGCCTTTTCTCTTAGCTCTGGGGGCCACTTTCTGGCCTGGGGCAAATGTGATCAAAGGGATAATGGGGCAGCACCCATGCATTCTATAATTCTCTCCCATTTAAGTAACTGTATGATCTCTTGGTCTCAAGCAATATCAACAGCCATCAGGCCTCAGCAGATGATATATAACCAACAAATTAAAATTTTGGACAAAATACCTGTTAGATTTCATCATTGCCAATGCTATGTTCTCAAAAAACTGAATATGATTAATTTTGACAACTTATATCTCATAATGTATCATTTATTTTTAAATGTTTGAAAGGGCAGGCTCCTCAGGTGCTTAATGACCTTGTGGTTCCCCTTAGATATGGAGGTTTAGTAATTCGTGGTGCATCCAGCAAGAACTGTGAGGTAGTTTTTTGTAAAACCTCTTTTGGCCAAACAACATTTTCCCTTTTAAACAGTTTTATGATGTTAAAGGTGCCTCTGGGGGTGTCCATTGAAAATTAGCTAAGGCTATTGATGTTATAGTGTTCAGTATTTGCATATACTTAACACTTGTACCTGTGCAAATAAGCAATTAAGAAAGAAAGAAAGAAAGAAAGAAAGAAAGAAAGAGAGCTCGGTATGGCACATGCAGGCAGCCGCAAGACCTTTTCTCTCAAGACAATGGAAGTAGCGTTGATTGATCAGTGGGATCAGAAACAGCATCTCTTTTCTTCAGAAGTTCAGATAACCCAGGGAAACATTTATTCTCAGCTGAAATAAAGTCACTGGTTACCCAGACAGTACACTTAATATTTACTTTGGATCCAGGGTGTCTTTGAAGATGTAGTTCTTCTCTCAACCAGCAAGAAGGATGTCACTCGTGTTCTCTCCAGTGCAGACCTTGAAGGATATGAACAAAGAGACAGGACCTTCCTCTGTTCTAAAGTGATCATGCCACTACGCTCCTCCTGGAACTGTTTAGGAAGGAGGACTAGCAATGTATTCTGGAATTCAGAGTTTTTATACCAGTCTCATTTTTCTCTGTGTGTAGCTTAGTCCCTCATGACTGGGAGCCCAACATAAATGTCCCATGGAAGATGCTTCTTTTTTTACCCCAAAAAATCAGGTGCAAAATGACAAGAAATTAACAGATATCAATTGCTGAAGAGATTGAATGACCAGCCCACTACAGAGACTAAAGAGAAGTCTGTGAAGTCAAACATAACCTTAGGTCTGTTGAGAGTTACTAATTACTCCTGTTCAGACTCACTAATAACTGGATGCATGGTGTTTGACAACCAACCTGACTTCATATTTTGTCCTAATTTATTCCCAGTTATTCTTCCCAAAAGCCCCAAAACGAGTTACTTGACATGTAATCCTCAGCAGAGACAAAATTGAAGGCAATGTGGCAAAAACAAGTTGTATTTCACTTTTATAAAGTTAGTTTGCTTTTGGTTAGTTGCTTTTTAGTTAGTTATAAAGTTTCCCTGAAGTTACTCTGCAAAGTTTAAGTAAGGTTTCAGTCCACTGATGATATGGGTTCATGATCAGGAAGGATGGAATCACTTTGCACTCTCAGTCACATTCTCACATTCTTGCCATTGGGTGAGTGATAATTATGTGGTTTTGCTTTTCCGCTTAGCTGCAAAAACAATTATAGAAAACTTTTGATAAATCAATGTTTTGACTCGTATGGTAGATGTGCCATTTGGTATGTTCTGGGAGTGTTTCTTTTTCGTTCATTTAATAACTCTTCTGAGATCTGTAATTTAAATTTTGTTCCTGTGAAAATTAGACAGGAAAATCTTTTGTTTCCTGAGGTAAAATAGACCAATTTTTCAATGCACACTGCAGACATTTATAATTCCTCTACCTTTACCTTCCAGCATTACAAATGAAATGACCCACTATGTACAGTTTGATTAATTAATGACAATGATTTAATTATTGCATTTGGAACCACACTCAGACAAGAACCTGGTTTTCTTGCAGCAAAAAGATACTGAGTTTAAATCTCTGCTTGGATGTTTTTTTTTTTGGTGGAGGTTGCATGTTCTGCCAGCTAAAGCCAATGTTTTCACCTGGTACTCTAACGTTCCTGAAAAGCCTCCAAATCCTGCATTTTTGATTAATTTTCCGCTCTGATTTACCTTTAGATGCAAGTATGTCTGCATGTGTTTGCGTTTCCTTGAGTTGCACTGCTGATGTACCCAAGATGTACCTCACCTTGTTCATGTTGACTGTTAGAGAAATGAATCAGCACTCAACATCCCTGAACAGGATTAAGCAGGTGAAGGGTTCGCAAGTGCCACCTGGAATGCAGTGAGAGGCCAGACATAGTTAATAGAAAATTGTCCAGAATATCAACTTTTTCATGTTTTGAAGAATCTTCCAAAAACTTCTACATTTTTTTATTTAATACAATAGACCATCTTTGCTTTTCTCTGATCCCCCTGAATAAAATCCAGTGTTATGAATTGCCTTCAGAAGTTGCCTAATTTGGAAATATCACCCTGTAATGAAACATGGGTTGCAGTATCATGCTGTGGGAATGCTTTACTTCAGTATGGAGAAACTGTGGCAAGACTTGAAAATTGTGGTTCACAGTCACTTGCCCAACCAAGAAGACTTGTCTCCCTCTAGATGTGTACAAAGTGGTTCAACAAAGCATTAACTCAGTGGGCTAAACACAGATGTATGCTGCGGATTTTTGTTTGTGAAAAATATTGAAAACCTATTACGATTTTCTTGATATGTCTCATAAAATGCCTCAAAAATAAACTGAACATTATAGTTGTGACTTGACAAAATGTGAAAAATGAAAGCTGCTTGGTTTTTCTCTGTTTCATCTTTCTTCTTCAGGCTCTGCAGATACTTGTAGCTAAGAAAAGTAAAAGATTACAACAGATTTCTCTTACTTGTGGTGCAGCACAGACAGCTGCGTCATAATCAGAGCCAAAACCTGGTGTGGGTCCCTCTGGGGACAGCATGGTATCAAACACAGCCTGAGGTTTGAGGCCATCTGAGAGGACAAAGATGTCCGGGGTTTTTCCCGTCCATGTCTTTCTGCTGCGACTTCTTGACAGAAGCCAAATTATAAAGCACACGCTGTCAGAGCTACTTGAGTAAAGTGTTTCTTTTTGGGGTTGTGGCTTTGCAGACAGATTTTGTCTACATCCAGAGTTGTACCAGACAAACAGTATTTTGGCAGCACCCACTTACAATTACACAGACAACGCTCTTTAGAGTGTGCCATTCCCTCTGAAACATGTGAAGACATTTCCTACTGATTAGGATTTGACAGCCAGCAGACCTGTGGTTTTAGTCAGCCAGGCATGTCTGACCCCTTAGGATACAGAGCATAAGCACAAGTCTCTTTGTGGTTGTGAGCTCCCTATCTCCTGCACAAGTGCTGCCATCTGTTCTGATCAAAGGAGTATGTGTGCATGTGTTCGCCTTTTCCCAGTCCATGAACTCATCTGGCGCTTGCCACAGATCGCCCCATTGGTCGTTCTTGGCTGTCCAAAATAACTTTTTGGGCTGATTATACTCTGTCAGCTGCCAGTCCAAATTACAGCTCTGAGCTCAGAGGGCCCCGCGAGCAGCCACAAAAACGTTACACTGAGCCAATGTGCACGACACAAGCAAGGTGACAGAAAGAATAAAAAGCAAGAAAACTGTAAGCATTTGTTTAGCAACTGATAATCTGCAAAATATTACTTTTTAGCTCCAAAAATCCATGCAAACAATATTTTCAAGTTACTTACACACATCTATAGACTAAATTGTCAAGCTAAATTAGACTGAATGGGGAGCATCTGTGAACATCCATTTTTTAAGTCTTGCCAAAAATTTTAAATTGAATTAAGGTCTGAACTTTGGCTAGGCCATTCTAACACATGCATATGATTTGATCTAAATCATTTCATTGGAGCTCTGGCTGTACAGTATGTTTAGAGTCATCCTGGTGGATGGTGAATCACCACCCTAGTCTCAAGTCTTTTGAACCCTCTGACCATCTGTTTTCCCCTGATCTGACCAACATCCCTGTCCCTGCTGAAGAAAAGTATCACCATATCATGATGCTAACACTACTTTTTTTTTTTTTTTTTTTTTTTTTGTCTAAGATGACATCCCAAAAACATTAAGGTTTTTGGATGTAACATGACAAAATGTGAAAAGGTCAAGGTCTATGAATAACTTAGCTTCCCCATCTCTGCTGAGAAAAGGCTTCCCCACAACATGAAAACAGTATAAAACCCACTGTATTTTACATGTAGGCCAAAAAATTCAAGTTTGATCTAATCTTACCACAGAAGTTCCTTCTACTTGAGTCCACTTTTTGGCAAACTGCAAACTTACACTTTTCTTCTTGCTACTCTGCTGTATTGATCATGTTTCTGGAGTGCATGAATAATAGCCTTTGGATCAAGAAATTCTCCCACCTGAGCTGTGGACCTCTGAAGTTCCTCCAGTGTCACCATGCAAAGGTTGGCAGATTGGTCCAAAATATCGGTAATATCGATACCAAGTAGGTATCACTATCAGGTCAATACCAGTGAAATTTTAGGGGAGTTTTTTTTTTTAGGGGTTTTCTGTATTTGTATTTGTAGTTTCTTAACTCAAAAAAATTATTTGCTCTCAAATATTTTTTTCCACTTTTTTGGGAAAAAGGCACACAAACCATGTTAATATGTTATTAAAGTATTTTGTATATACTTATGAACTTTGTCAAAGTTAGAACAAAATAATTCAAAGGAAGCAAACACAAAAACACCTAAAGTTTAGGTCTGATGAGATATCAAACTTTAATAAAAAGTATCAGTGTCGATATTGGTGATATGGGCCCTATATTTACTTGGCATTGGATCGATACCAAAATATGCAGTATCGCACATCTCTATCACCATGGGCTTCTGCTTTGATTATGATAATAACGTGAAGCCTTTCACAGGATAGCTGTATTTATACTTAGACAAAACTAAACTCATTTGGACTCTATGTGCTATAAGAGACTTCTGAAGGTAATTGGTCACACCGGATCTGATGCCACTAAATATAGTGGCATTAGAGTAAAATCATAAAAGCGAGTGAAAACAAACAGTTTTATTCATAAAAAGTTTGTGCTGGTCAAACATGCTGCATAACTTGACCTTAAGGTCACATAGTGATGGCCGCAAATTCTCCATCAGGATTTTCTGCTAGAGAGCAGAATTCATTGTTCCTTCAGTTATGGCAGATCACCCAAGTCCCAAAGCAGCAAAGCAGCCCCAGACCATCATATTACCACTTTGAATGGCTGTCAGTATGAAATGCTGTATTAATTTAGCATAAGAAGGCGAAGTAGGATAAACACCTTCCAATAAGTTCCCCTTCTGTCTCATCAGTCTACAGAATATTTTCCCAAAAGTTTGCAGATCATCAACATATTCTTTTAGAAAATGTATTCATTTTGGTCTGCAGTGTTTTTTACTGTTGAACTCATCTCTGATGGCTATTTAATTAATGAACACTTAACAGAGAAAAGTGAGGCCTGCAATGCTTTAGCCTATGTTCACACAGCAGGCAAATGTGACCCAAATCTGTTCTTTTTGCCCATATGTGGCCTAGATCTGGTGATTTCACAGCAGTCTAAACAGTCCAATTCTGATCTTTTCTCCCGTCAAAAAAATCAGATTTGTGCCACTTCCATATGTAGTACTAAATCAGATACATATCCAATTGTTTTCAAAGGGTCTGCAGTCTGAACTGTCATGTTGCAATTTATCAGACTTTTATGTCATTGATGTGAGACATGCGTCATAATTCTGCACCAGAAAAAGCCAGACGCAATAAATCCAGACGTAAACAATGGCTGAAAATTATAAGTATGTACTTATGAAAGAAGTCTGTCTGAAGTTATCTCCAGAAGTTGTAGTCAATGCTCCACAAAAGGCCATTTTTATTAGTTGTGCTTTCTTTTTTATTAGCTTCCTTCCATACTGTCAGCTCCCATTACTGAATAAACTTTAAAACTGATCTATAGACAGCGGCATCCATTATTACTTGTGTAAACAGGGCGCTGCTGTTTAAGAAAAATCAGATTTCAGCATAAAAAAATCAGAATTGAGCATCAAGACCAGATGTGCAAACATAGCATTAAATGTTGTTCTGGCTTCTTTTGAGACCTTCTGGATCAGTTGCCGATGTGCTCTTGGAGTAATTTTAGTTGAATTGCCGCTCCTCACCGCTTTCTCCATTTATGGATGATGACTCTCACAGTGGTTCTCTGGAGTCCCAAAGCTTTAAAAATGTCTTTATAATATCTCTGAATTAGGGGAAGGTGTATTGGTCTGTGGGATCTCTTAGCCTGTTTCCTGTTGTCAGTCAGATTCTCTTTAGATGATTGAATCTACAGGTCTAATAATCATCCCTTGGTATGGCTAGCAGAATTAAACTCAGCTTTCCAAAAGCATTGATTAGTTATATAACAAGGGATGCAATAATATTATTATTGACATATTTTATATTTTCATCAGGCCATCTTGATTTTGACAAAAATCATAAGCTTAAAACTGCCTTTTGTATTTACTCAGGTTCTTGACTTTTGTTAAGATTTGTTTGATTGTTAGAAACAGTGTGATAAAAACAAGTGTGATAAAAAAGCAAAAACAGAAGGAATCTGTAAGGGGTCGATTGATTTTTTTACAACACTGACCGTCTTAGATCAAAGTAAAGGAATATTTCCCCCAAACACGTGTGTGAGAAATGTTTCCATTAAATTTTCTAACATGATAATCAGCACAGAACTCTCTACCCTCTCGACTTCACCCAAAGAATGTGTATGAGTCTTTGTCAAAAACTAGTCTGCTTGATCTCCTGAGATAGTGTGAAGGTCTTAGTTTCTAACTAATGACACATTATTCTTGCTCACTCTGCACAACATAACCACCTGCTTTGAGTTTTCACTACATAGAAAACTGGCAGCTTCAGAGCAAGTGAAACCCTCCAAACATTGGCATCTCCATGACTAC
The DNA here is from genome assembly GCA_014839685.1 of Anableps anableps. NCBI lineage: Eukaryota > Metazoa > Chordata > Actinopteri > Cyprinodontiformes > Anablepidae > Anableps > Anableps anableps. The sequence continues at coordinate 5,863,007 of CM026079.1, forward strand.
AGCACTTGTTTGCTGTTCAAGGGAGTGGCCTTTCCAAACTGCCTAAATATGGCCTGTGGTTACACCGCTTTAAATCACATGCTGAAGGGTAATGTAGACACGCGTGCACGCACGCCCAGAGGACCTCGCCAGCAATGGGTATTAGTTATTTTCTTTCTGGCAGCAAACCTAACAAACATTTCAGCTCTCCAACAAACTGCTCAATTTTCCAGCTGTTCAGGAGCAAAGCAGTGATATCAACTTTTCCTCCATAAGTCCACAAACACAGTAGCTGCAGGGTGTGGTGGGACAGACCCAGTTCAACTTCAGCTCAACACTAAGCAATCCAAAATCGTAACTCAGCCTCAATACTCAAGAGATGTTTGTGTTCATTGGGGTGTGTGTGTTTCTGGGTTTTGCTATCTCTTTAGGACCTTTCTGGGTACAATCACCTTCCTTGTCAAGATTGATAGTACTTATGGGGAATAAAGTGTGGTCCTAATGTACTGGGACAGAGTTTTTGAATAATGGTTGAGGTTGGGGTTTGGTGATATGTGTGAAAGAAAGTCAGCAAAATTTCTTAGAAACAACTTACACAAACTTGTATGTATGTGTAAGACTTGGAAGAATGCCTTGAGTCCAACTGGATTATTTTATTATGATGTTGCAGGGTTTGACCTGATGGAGTACTTTAACGTGAAAGACATCCTGGGGACCAGAGTTGATGAAGGTCAGAGTTCATATGTTCGCCTTGGGACAATGCCGATAGTCCAGCAAACAGAGTAAGTGAGATCCACCTGAAGCAAAGCAGTACATTTCATATTTCTGTCATAACTAAAGAAAACATGGGAAGAGTGTTTTCAAGCAATGCAAAGTAAGCTTCTAACAGTTGCCATTAAGAATTTGAAGTTGAGTGATCGTTCAGCTTTCTTATTGTCAAAAACCATAATGAGACAGAATGTTGACAATGGGTTTTTATGTATTGAAATCTAATAGGTAGCATATGCAAACCAAAAGGAAATATTAACTGTATTGCTTTATTTTGCAGAGATGTGTTTCCTCAGGGTTTGCCAGATGAATACGCCTTTGTGACAACATTCAAATTTAGGAAAACCTCAAGACGGGAGGACTGGTACCTCTGGCAGATTTTTGACAAATATGGAATCCCACAGGTGAGTCTGCCAAAATTAAATTCTAAAAAATCTTGCTGGACAATGATATTCCCCAATTTAGAGGGCTATGAATCATACACAGCATCATTTACTTCCTTGAGAAAACTGTTGGAATTGGTGCTGATTATGTTTCAACTACATCATCCTTCCTGTGACTTTCAGGTGTCCATCCGTCTGGACGGTGAGAACAAAGCAGTGGAGTACAATGCAGTTGGGTTGACTAAAGATGCTGTCAGAGCTGTGTTCAAGAATCCTGAAGTTGACAACCTCTTCGACCGCAACTGGCATAAGATCGGCCTCAGTGTGGAATCAAAGTCTGTTGCCCTGTACTTGGACTGCAAACACATCAAGACTCTGCCGATCGAAGACCGTGAAGACATAGATATTCAGGGGAAGACAGTGATTGGGAAAAGACTGTATGACAGTGTTCCGATAGACGTGCGTCCCCACCTTTATTTTTAAGATCTTAATTCACTGCAGGTTTTTTTTTTTTCGCTAAAAGTTGATCTATTCATTAATTGTCTGTGTGTGTTTGAGCAGTTTGACCTCCAAAGGATGATGATTTACTGTGATTCCAAACATGCTGAGCTGGAAACCTGCTGTGATCTCCCCACCGGGCCTGTGAGTATAACTGCTTGTAAACCCACACTGGATCATATGTTGAATATCCTAACCATAGACATCTACGCTGTCTAAAAAAAAAAGCTATGTTTTACTGTAACACTATTATAGGGATTCTGCATGATAGTTTTGTTGCAGATATGATTACGTCTTCTACAAAACAATTAACACATTCTGCATAACCACAGAATATCTGCTCTGTTCTTTTGCATTGCTGCAACACAGAATGCATTCAGTCACCAAGGATTCAAAACTATTGAAAATAACCAAGTGCCCTGGAGACTGGATGTTGATTTTTAGAGAATGTTGGCATCATAATGCAGCAAATACTGTACTATGTAGACAAACAGCAAAAAAAATAAATTTTATTACCACCAAAAATATTTGTTGTAAGTTTACAGTAAACTCTGTACAATCTGTCAGTTTTCAATAGTTTAGTTTTAAGGATTTTTTTGTGAGATAAAAACCATCAGATTTTTAAAAATCTAGTCAATGAATTTAAAATATTTGTGTAAAATTTATTTTGTGAAAAAAAATAAAGTAACACTGATATTTAACAATAAAATATTCAAATATTTTAGATTTGTGTGTCTACTACTGTTAGACTGTGCAGCTTTAACATCGTGAAACGGTGTACTACTGGTGTACTTCCTATTAGCAAGTTTTTAAATTCTATTTTAATTTACTGAATATTCAGTGATTTAGTGACAAAAGAACTCCTACAGTGATTTTTTTTGGAAAAGTATGAAATATGTTTATGGCTGTAGTGATTTTCTGTAACATGCAAAAGTATGACTTGGAAATCGACTTTAGAATTCTAAAACAGTAAATCATCTATTGAGTGATATCATGTTTCAAAACATATTATTAAAAACAGCAAAATGAATAACAGAAGGGATTTAGTTGAGTGTTTTAAGATTTAAGGTAAATGTTTAGGCCAAATATTTTTTTGTATACTCAAACTGTTGATCCAAGAATGACGTTATGATAAAATGATCTACTATGCAAAACAAACCACTTGCCCTAAGGGTTCAGTAATTTTATATGTGGGTTGTGAGCCATTCATTTGGTTTTCCAATGAATTCTCTAAAGCAAACAGGTAATCCACAGCAAATTAAAATTATGTTTTCTAATTATCGATTTTTAAAAAAAATTTTTTTTGCTTGTTAATCTAATAAAAAAGTTAACCAAATTTTTAAAAACCCCTTTTATTAATGCTGATGAGCAATGCAATGAATTACATGGGGGTTTGTATGGTATTAAAGGCCATGCCTAGAAATAAAACCTGGATCCTGAACGTACACAAGTGCCCATCTGTAGTAATCATCATTTCATGACCAATTCCTTACAGTTTCGGAAGTTTATTTAATTTTTTAAAAGTCAAATGATAATTACCATTTAACAGCAGCCCAATAAACCAGATTATGACACCACATGTATATAGCCCTTTTTACAGATTAAAATGTCATAAAGTGCTTCACAGTATATTATAAAATACATAAAGCGGAGGTGTACAAAAAATGTTAAAAACATAATATGTCCTTAGAATAAAAAAAAAAATAATGTGGCATTGTAGTGTGTGATTTGGATGACTACAGTATTTTATTTGTGAAGGAACTGTTAGCCTTCTAGATAAAACTACTGTAGGTACAAAACAGAAACCAAAACTGGATTTATAAAAGATAATAGAAAAGCAGTTACACTGTGCAGGAAGCACTGATCTGCTTTGAGCTCCTGAGAACATTCAAAGTGTAAGTATAAGTTGTAACAGGCTGTATCATTTGCTCATTTTACGGTGTCGCAACCGAGGAAAAAGGTACAGACCTGTCATCCCATCCATCACCATGGGAAATGTGAGCTCTCTTCCCAACAAAGTGAACGAGCTAGTGGCTCTCATGCACCATCAAAGGAGCAATCGGGAGGCCAGCCTTATCTGTCTGACTGAGACATGTCTAACCACGCTAACTCCGGACTCCCATATAAACATGGAGGGCTTTCATTTACTCCGTGCCGACAGAACAAAGGAGAGAGGTAGGAAGAGAGGAAGGGGTCTGGCTGTGTTTGTGAATGACAGATGGTGTAACTCTGGACATTTAACCATCAAAGAGACGCTCTTCAGTAAGGACATTGAACTGCTAGCTGTTGGCATAAGGCTGCACGATCTTCCTCGGGAGTTTTCACATGTTATTATAATAACTGTATATGTCCCACCCTCTGCTAATGCTGCTGCAGCCTGCATTGTCCTTCATACTACCACAGCAAACTTCAAACACAGTACGCACAGGCTCTCTTTCTGATCTTCGGGGATTTAATCATGTCTCCATGTCCTCCACTCTCCCAACCTTCATGCAGTATGTCACCTGTCACTCCAGAAATAACAATACACTGGATCCATTCGCCAACACCAAGGAGGTATACACTTTATCACCTCTGCCTCCCCTGGGGGGCTCTGATCACAACCTGGTTCATTTCCATCCTGCATATAAAACCCTGGTACACAGATAACCAGTTGTTTGCTGGGGGTTCACCCTCTTTCCCCCTCCGTGCACCACCAAGTTCATTTCTCTCCAGTTCCGAGACCCAACCAATAAAACTAGCAAAGTATTTACCTTGTGAAATATTGAGAAATGGTGAAGTATAAAATCAAGATTTAATGTCAAAAATGACCAATGTACAGAGTATACAAATGAACAGATACAAAGTGACATTCGCCTTTGGTACTGGGCTCCCCTCTGCCCATCATAAGGATGAACCGAGTGGAGCAAAGAATGGAGCTTGAGCCCTGCTTTTATCTATGCCTCACTCTTAACCCTCTTAAAGGGTGTCCTCCTCTTGTATCAGTTCATCCTTGACTAGGTGTTGCATTTTATGTGATATCAGCGGTTATGTGTATGTAAGCTGTAGCAGTGCGGCAGATAAGCAATTAAGTAGGGTAGATATGTTTCATTAGGACAGCAGCGAGATGATAAGAAAAAGTCACAAAATCATACATCCATAACACAGCTCTGACATGCTTCAGTGAAGAAATGGACTGAAGAGACCGAATAAGTTCTGGGGGACTGTTTCAGCTCCACTGTGTGGGAAGAGCTTTGTGCTGCTCATGGGAAGGACATCAAAAGCATCATATACTGCATCACGAACTATATCAACTTCTGCATCAACAACACTGTGACCATCATGACGGTATGGTGTTTCCCTAATAACAAGCCCTGGATAAACCCTGAAATAAAAGCTCTCCTGAAGGAGAAAACGAGCTTTTAAATCAGAAAACAAGGAGGAGCTGAGAGCTGTGCAGAAGGAACTGAGAAGGAAAATTAGGGAAGGGAAAAACATCTACAGGAAGAAGATGCAGGATCATCTGCAGCAGAGCAACATCAGTGGGGTTTCGAGAAGTCTGAAGACAGTTTCAGGCCACAAACCAAACCCTCAGGTTGTAGGAGACCTAAAGTGGGTGAATGTCTTGACAGGTTTGACCTGTCCCATTCCTTCCCCATCCCAGTCCTCCCTGCTGTTACCCCACTCATCTGTAATGACTGACAGCTTTTCTTCTCAGGACTTCACACCTCTCAGCCATCATCCACCCCCTTCACTTCAGAGGACTCCATCCCACAGCCCCCTTCCCCCACCTCCATCTTGTCCCTTTCATCACTTCAGGTGTGGAATGAGCTGCGAAAGATCAAGGCGTGAAAGGCTGCAGGTCCAGATGGCATCAGCTCCAGGCTCCTGAGGTGCAGTGCAAATCAACTGTGTGGCATCATGGCATACATGTTCAACCTGAGTCTGAAGCTGGAGAAAGTACCACAACAGTGGAAGACCATCCAAACATCCAAAGGACGTCAGCAGCTAAAGGCCAGTAGCCCTGACATTCCATCTGATGAAGACCCTTGAGAAGCTGGCCCTCAAGCATCTATACCCCCGGTGACGTCTTCATTGGATCCACTGAAGTTCACCTACCAGCCTGGTGTTGGGGTGGATGACACCATCATCTACCTCCTGCACCAAGCTTTGACCCATCTGGAGAAACCTGGATGCACTGTGAGGATCATGTTCTTTGATTTCACCAGTGCTTTCAACACCATCCAGCCAGGATCATTGAGGGACAAGCTGGAGCTGTCAGGAGTGGACCACCACAGGTCCCAGTGGATACTGGACTACCTCAGTGGCCTCCCACTGAGGACACAGGGCTGTGTCTCTGATAGGCTGGTCTGCAGTACGGGGTTCCCTCAGGGAACTGTGTTGACAATGTTCCTCTCCACCCTCTACACTGCAGACTTCTTCATCAACTGCCCACACTGCCGTTTGCAAAAGTTCTCTGATGACTCTGTCACAGATGAGGACAACTCAGAGTACAGACAGTGGACTCAGGACTTTATGGACTGATGCCAAAGGAACCACTTCCTGGTCAATGCTGCTAAATCCAAGTAGTTGGTGGTTGATTTCCACAGGCAGAAACCCACCTCACTGACACCGATGAACATCCAAGGTGTGGACATGGAGAACATTGACTCTAAGTACCTGGGTGTTCCCCGGAATATTAAACTGGACTGGACTCATAACACTGATATCCTTTGCAGGAAGGGTCAGAGCAGACTCTACCTGCTGAGGAGGCTGAGGTCTTTTGGAGTGCAGGGGGCGCTGCTGAAGACCTTCTTTGACTCTGTGGTTGCATCAGCCATATTCTATGGGACTGTCTGTTGAGGCAGCAGCTTATCTGCAGCTGCAAGGAAGCATTTAGATAAGCTCATCAGGAAGGCCAGCTCTGTGCTAGGATACCCCCTCGACCCAGTGCAGGTGGTGGGAGATAGAAGGACTCTCGCTAAAATAACATCACTGATGGACAATGTCTCTCACCCCATGCATGAGGCTGTTGCTGAGCTGGAGAGCTCTTTCAGTGACAGACTGCTGCATCCCAGGTGAACTATGAAGTTTTATAGGAGATCCTTCCTCCCAGCAGCTTATAGACTCTATAACCATCACTGCTCCCACAAATCAGTAAGTGTTTATATCCATGCTGGTATCTGTACAACTTTGTCATTTTTCTATTGTCACTAACTGTAAATAGTTTGCATTTCAATGCTCAGAGACATGCACATCATGTACTTTTTTAATTAATCAACGCAGTTGCACATTCCTCTGGACTGGAGTATTTTTTTTACACTACACAGTATTCATGTTGAAATTTTGCCTTACTGTACAGTATTTTTTTTTTCTTTTTTATGCTTTATTCTCTTTTTTATACATATTTTGTGTGAGTCTGTTTTTCTGTTATTGCCTGTCATTGCCACTTTGCTGCTGTTGCACAGAAATTTCCCCATCATGGAACAATAACGGATATTTCTATTCTATTCTATTCTATTCTGGTTTTCTTTTAGATTAAAATGAGCATTTAATGTGTAATCAATGATATCATTTCAGTGCCCTAAGAAGGTTGTGACAGAGCCCCCCCCTGTCCGAATCCCCACACCAACACCCGCTGGTGCAGAGCAACAAAGAGGTCCTCAAGCAAACTGCTCCTGCCCTCCAGGGGAGAAGGTAAAGAAATATCACACTTTATCTACATCTAGAGTCGCCATGTTTAAGAGGGAAACGTTTGTTTGAAAAATTTCAGAATACGACAGCATTTTTATTTCCCACAGGGAGACATCGGCGCACGTGGCCTTCCTGGTCTAAAGGGTGACAAGGTCATCTCTTGCTGCAGTATCATAGTCTGATGTGAGACACAACAATAGGTGTCATTATGTCTGTTTAGAGTTTTACAGTGTAAATGTGCCTACCTTTTTCAGGGTGACTTTGGCCCTAAGGGTGCCTTCGGACCACCAGGCATCAAAGGGGAAAAAGGAGAATCTGTATGAAAATTTTAAGTGTGCACTTTCACCTATGTAATTTTTCAAATGAAGAGAAAGCAGCTAGATGTGAAATCATATCACTGAATTATACCTTTTGATAAAATTACAGCTTCAGATTGATGGTGCTGATCTCAGTAATATAGGGCAAATTGAAGTTGTTCCAGACTGCATGCTTTCCAACTGTTCGTCTTCTCTTCCAGCCTCGATAATAATTGATCCTTATCGATTAATTATTTGCAGGGCAAACTATCCTCTGTCAAAGGTGACAGAGGGGAGAAGGTAAGTAAACTGGTCTAACATGTAGACCGAGCATGGGCATCATTCTAATCTAAATATGTGTACGTCTGCGTCTTAAAACGCATGTGGACAAAAAACATCTGTATATCTATTCTTCCTTCCAGTTCTTCCTAACATGCTCTTTTTAGAGTTGCAGTATATATATATATATGTCCTATTACATCACATACAAGCAACAAATTTCAATGTATTTCATTGGAATTTTATGTGATAGATCAAGTGCTGCATAACTGTGAAGTTCACAGAAAATCATACGTGTAGCTTTTGTATTCAGCTCCGTTTACTCTTACATTAAGTAAAGTCTAATGCAACTAATGGCCTTCTGATGTTGTCGAATTAGTGAAAGTCAAATTTATTGTCAAACATTTGCAATATGTGCAGGACACACACAGGATTGAAAATACTTTACTCTCAGACCCATAGTGCAATAAGCATCTATATCAGGGGTGTTCAAAGTGTGGCCTGGGGGCCATTTGTGGCCATTAAAATGATTTTGTTTGGACCCTGATCACAAGTCAAGAATAATAAACATTTGGCCAACAAAATAGAAAACAAATGATGACCCCAAACATTGGAAATTGTCTATTTTTTAAAGAAGACAACAGTCCAAGGCCCTTTTTATGTTTTGGATCTTTATTGATTTACAGATTTCATTAAAAAAAGTTTATTGTTGATCAGGTAAAATTAAACAACAAACAAACAAAAAAATCAATAAACACATTTTTGCATTTTAATTTAATCTAAAATTTGGCAGTTTTGGTGCCCAGGGCAAAAAGTTTGGACACCACTAGTCTAAATAAACATTAAACATTAAATTCATCATAAAAAAAAGAGATATAGTACTACACTAATTTATAAAATATAAATAGAATAACGTGTGTGAAAAAGGTTCTTCATATTAGCATCAAGATTAAAATGCCATGTGCAATGTTATCTATGTAGAGTACAAGTAAAATATGAATTCTAGCCCCTGATTTAGCATAAAAGTGATATGTGCAATAGGTTAATATGAATGAGTAAGGTGTACGCAGATATAAACAGTAGTGCAAATTGAAAGAGCGTATAGACATGTCGGTAGAGCCCATGTATGGACATGTAAGTAGAGCACATCCTATGTATTCTGTAAAGGCCTCAGAGGTTCGTTACAGAATATCAGTGAACAAACAGCATTAGTCCAAGGAACATATCAGATAGGTCAGGGATTCAGTTGTGGAGAAGTTTAAATCTGGAACATCTCACAGAGCACTGTTCAATCCAACCTTTGCAAATGCAGGATAGCATAACGACAAGCCTACCAAAATAAAGATATCATCCTAAACAAAAGATCAGGTACATAAATCCTTAATCCAAAAATCAACCAATAAGCCAACAGTCACCTTGGAGGAGCATCAGAGATTGACAGGATATCTTTTAGTTGTGCAATTCACAAATCTGGCTTTTATGGATGGGTCACATGGAGAACTCCACAATTTGTCCAGTCTGCAGTTTGCCACAAGCTAAACATGTGGAAGAAAGTTCTCAGGTCAGATGAGACCAAAAATATCTCTTTTTTGCTTGCCTGCAAAAACTATGAAAGAGAAAAACTAACACTGCAAATCCCCTTGAGTACACCTACCCCACTTGAAAACATGGTGGTGGCAGCATCATGATGTAGTGATGTTTTTTTCAGCAGGGACAAGGAAATTAGTTAGAGCTGATGGAGTTAAATAATGAACAGAGGAAAACTTGATGGAGGCTGCAAAGGACTTGAGACTCAGGTAGAGATTGACCTTAGAATGGCCTAGTCAAAGTCCAGACCAAAATCCCTTTGAGAATTTTCCCAGATGCTCGGCATCCTATTTGACATTGAGTTTGAGCTATTTTACAAAGGAGGATGAGCAAAACTGCACATCATATCTCGAGATGTGCACAGCTGGAGGTGACATACTCCAAATAACTTGTAGCTGTAAATGCAGCAAAATGTAGTTTTAAGTATTGACTTGGGAGGCTGAATACATATACACATTTTTCAGATTCTTCTAGACAAAAAGTATATTTTGTTCAACTTCACAATTTTGTACAACTCTTTATCACATAAAACTATATGTGCTGCAGTCAAGAAATGGATGATTCTCAGGCAGTGATTCCTGTTCCATTCCATTTTTATTCATTCCTGCTGATGGGAAAAACTTTGCTGCTTTGACAGCAGTGCATTAAATCAAACTTTAATGCGTAGGCACTTGTCTCCCCATTCGTTACTCTCTGCTTCAGCATCTGTCTTCACTTTTTCTATGAGAACGTTGCAATTTGCTTCTGTAAACTTTTCTAAAAAAGAAACAAACTCATGACGTATTTGCTGCCTTCGACATGGGGCCAGTGTTGGGTGTTTATTAACAACAAATCATTTCACTTTGATTGCCTCTAATTTGGATCTTTAACCAACTGGAGCAGGTAATTCCCTGTGCAATTGTCCTGCTGCAGATGATGTCCGGTTGCTTAGAGGCCACAACAAAGAAGAGCTCATGTCTTTAAATCTCAGTGATAAAATAAATACTTTGTGTTAATATAAGCCTGAAATAATTAAAGGGCAACCTTCTGTGACTTGTAAAGCAGTTTATGGAGCAGAGCGAAGTCTTGTGGTGGGTAAGACATATGGTGTACCGTATAATTTCGGAGCCATTGACTCTCACTCAGTCCTTTGAAATTCCTCTGGACTCCTTAGAGCAGAAGGTGACATCAGAGTGCAATCCAAAACTGCACCTCTGTGAGGACAATGGAAAGCTATTGTTCCTTGAATCTTTGGTTGAATGTGCTACCAGACCACCGTGGGTCTTGGTGAAACTTTCAACACATTCTGGCTGTCGAACCTTTACTCAAAAGTGTTTTGTTTATCTTAGTGTGACTCAGTTTGTATTTTTAACATCTCATTTTTTTCTGTTTTACTCTCTGTTCTTCTGTGTGATCTATTAATTTTATATATATGTTTCTAACTTCTGTATGTATCTGTATACCTAACAGTTGTCTGTGATACTACCAGGTTGAGTTCCTGACAGAATGCCTTCGTCGTCTGCGCCACTTGCTCTGCATGCCTGTCTCTGACAGAACGAAACGTTTGAACATTTATTTTCTGTTTGCAGGGTGATAGAGGCACTATAGGGTTAACAGGTTCTCCTGGACAAAAGGGAGAGAAGGTGTGGACCTGGAGATATGGAGACCTACTTTTTTATTATTCACTCCGAGGCTTGAAAAGTCATGGACTGGTAATAAATACACATTTCCATTTTCTTTTCACAGGGTACCGGTGGTGTGCCTGGTATTGATGGTCTAACTGGTGACAAAGGAGACAAAGTAAGATGTAGACCATTTAAATGCTGGTATAAAGTACAAGCTTTTAGAAAATGGAAAATGCTTAAAAATCGATTTGGTTTTTGTATTTAGGGCAACGCAGGCAGGGCTGGTGCTGCAGGGCTACCGGGTCCAGCTGGACAGAAGGTAGGTAGTCAGCGTCAATACAATACATTTTACATACAAATTTGGGAACCACTCTTAATTTTAGGGATTTTTCTGTCAAGTATATGCCACGCCATATGGAAAACAGTAGTATTTCAGCAGTGAAACTAGGTTTATTGGACAAACAGAAAATAAGTAAAATGCATCATGAAATAAAACAAATATGACATCAATACTTTGTTTAGCAACCTTTTGCAAAAATCACAACTTCCTTTACGAGTGTCTGGATTCTGGATGAAGGTATGTTTGATGATTCTTCCAAACAAAACTTCTCCAATTCACTTATACTGAATTGGCTGTCAAGCATCAACAACCAGCTTCAAATCATAGCTCCCATAGATTTTTCATGACATTCAATTCAGGGGACTGTGACAGCCATTACAAAACGTATATATATAATGTAATTATTCAACTTCGAGGCCAATGCTTGAACATTATCCTGAAGAATTTGTTGAAATTAGGTTGAATTCATCCAATCCACAACTTTAACAAGGGCCCCCAGTTTCTGAACTAACTACACAGGCCCACAGCATGATGGAACCTCCCCGATATTTGACATTGGGTAGCAAGTGTTTTCTTAGAATCTCCATTGTTCTTTCAGCCAACCAGAGTGCTTTTTGTTGTGACCTAATATCTAAATTTTTGTCTTATCTGTTAAAAGCACTAAATGACCTTTTTAATTCAATTCATTTTGTTTCTATAGCACCAACTTACAACCAATGCTGACTCGAGACATTTTACAAAAAAAAAAAAAAAAAAAAAAAAAAAAAAAAAAAAAAAAAAAAAAAAAAAAAAAAAAAAAATTCCAATTGATCCGAGTTACTAAACAGTACAGAAGATTAATTATTCAAAGTAGTTCAAAAAGTTTCTAAGGAAACCAGCAGACTGCATCAAGTCATTGACTTGCAGCATTCATTCCTCCTGGATGGGCATGTAGCAACTGGAGACAATCACTTGCATTCAAAATTCAAAGCAAAGTACTGTTACGAGTTCATAGGAGGTTAGAATATACCAACTTTTCTGTCTGTGATACTGATCTGAGTCATTCAACAATTAAACATTTAATACTGAGTCCACATCTGATACCACATAACAACGTAGTAAAATCAATGCTGAATTTTGTCCTAAATAGTGACTGCTCCAACCAATCAGCTATATCTGAAGAAAAATCTGATTCTGCATGTACAGCTACAGCCTTCAATAGTCTCATGATTTTGTTCTCTGATGCTACTGATAAGGTTTTTGTGGGGAGCAATCTGCTGTAGTGTTAGTTCCTTTTACACTTCATTCTGAAATGACTGATACTTTAATGTAGTTCCACTAATGGAATGCAGACCAAGTTGTTCTCCTGCCTCATAAATCTGGCATTCTGCTATGACTGTCGTAACTTTTAATGACTAATGTTTCTCCTTCTTTCTGTGCAACTCTTCCACACTGAGAGTTGTATCAGTCCAGTCCCCAGAGCAAATCCAGACAGACGATAGTCCTTTAACTGTGAATGCCATTCTAAAGGTTGTGTTTCATTAACACAATAATATTCATAACTTTTTGCAAGCCATGCACACAGTAAAAAGGCCATGACTGTTTGAAAGTGACTACACTAATCTCATGGACTAACACTATGGGTGTGGCTGACAAAAGATCCAAAATAGTTGGAAGTATAAAATGTTGGGTTAAGTCAGGGACTCCAGTACTCCTATATTTTAAAATGCCCCCAATCCAATAGTCTGCCTATACATGTCTGTGCATCCTTGCAGGGGTAGGCTGGTGCCTATCTCTAGCAGTCATTGGGCAAAAGTCAGGGTACACCCTGGATAGGTCGCCAGTCCATCACAGAGAAATGCAGAGACACACAATCATACACACTCACACTTATACCTATGGATGGTTTAGAGAGAGAAATAAGTCAAGTTTTTGGACTGTGTAAGGAAGCTGGAGTACAAGGAGAGAACCCACGCGTGCACACTCCATACAGAAAGATCCCAAGATTCCCAACTGCTCCACCATTATAAACATCTAAAGTTAGTAATACCTTGTCTGCAACAGTAAACTCCCATTTTGTATAAATCCAGATTCAAATATCCTGATAATGTCCAGGTAGGACAGACGGGTTAAAAAAGGAGTTAACCATCTCAAAATGACTCCAGTCTAAAAACTTTCATACATATGCTATTTTTAAACCCCCAAAATCCGGGTTATATCTGCTCTAGATGGTTATTTACATGGCAGTCTAAGTCTGTTTACACTGAATCAACTTCTCATACCGTACATGTATACCCAACTGGAATGTGTTAAACATATTCTGCTAAAGAAACTATCTCTTATAAAAACAGGGGGTAAAGTCAAAGAGAAATTAATATTGTTTTAGTTTGAACTGCCATAATACTTTTAAACTACATTGGTTTGAGAGTAACTCTGCACACATAGGTTCTGGGTTGTACATATTTTATATTGAAAAGTTTTTGTTATGAACCTTGGCCCAACACAGTCCTTCATTATCAGTTGTAATATTATTGGGATAGTGGTTTAAATGTTGATGAAACAGTATATGGAACTGATATATTTGAGATTGAGATTATTTTAAGATTGTAGAAATCCAGTACTAGTTTTCGCTTCTGTTTTATACAGAAAAAAAGCCATCTTGAGATCGAGCTCCAGTTCATAAGATATTAACTGCTTATAAAGCTGCATTGAGACCGAATGTGATTTGAGCATCAAAAAGCCATCCAACACCTCAAGTTCGATGCTTGTGCACTTTGAAGTCAGACGCTTGAATCGGGTGTCAAAATTGATCTCGAAGCGCGTCTGAGCAAAATGTGGAGGAGCCTCTTGACCTTACTCCTTCACAGAGACTCTTCTACCGTCTCCTGCACATTTCCTCTGAATAAAAGCATTGCTTCTTCAGTGTGAAACTAGTAGTGGCTCAACGTTGTGCTGGACGGATTTTGCCAGCTCAAATGGGGGCCATACCTCGACTGGTCGTAGATAGGTTCTTGGTCCTTCCATCCCGTCGGAAAATGTGCCACTATGTCACACTGTGGAGTCTCTCTGATTGGTTGACCCTGTCCAGCTGCCAAAGTTTAGATTTTCCTACTCCAGCATCTGCCGCATTGGAGAAGCTGTACACACGTCGAACGCTTGAAATCTGAAAACATGCAGCACCAGATGTGTGAAACACTTCAAAACACCCCCAGACGCGTGTCCACCATAGACTTTAAATGTAAACCAGACAAGTCTTTTCATGCCCCACACTGAAAGTGTGTTGAGTTTCCTCTGTGAGGTTTTATTGGACCAGAGCCATCTGTACCAGGACACCTTGTGCAGTATAAAGGCGTCTGCTGACACCTTCTGTGGTTGGTTGCAATATGGTCTCAACTCTCTCTCAGCACTTTTCAGTCGGTCAGCAGCGTAAACTGCTATGACACAGTGAGTTAATAAGTGCAACAAACGTAATTACTCTTTTTATGTTATTCAGGGAATTCAAGGAGATGCAGGAATTCCAGGTGTTCCTGGACCGAAGGGTGTTACTGTGAGTAATGTGCTTCACCCTCATCAGTTAAAATCTAATAATAATCAATGATGCTTTGTAACTGGAATCTTTTTACTTGTTTTGTTCAAGGGAGATTCTGGTGTGAAAGGAGAAAAAGGAACTCCAGGAGCTGGTGTAAGTTAATATGAGAAAATGTCCAAACTTTTTAAAGCAGAACCCTCGTATTCTTTCTGTTTCCAATGGATACCAGAAAAATACTTCTTTTAATAGTCCTACTATTCCCAGGATGTCTTGATATTAAAACCATGATTCTAGGTTTTTACCTCTACCAAACTCTAAATCCTGATAAGAGTTGGAACTTCTGAGAAGGTGAGATATTTTTTTTTCTCAGAGGAACTGAGAACTGAGCGGCATAATTGTACAAACAGATGTAGCTCCTTGATTCACTCTCCATGCTTCCTGTCTGGAATACTGTGGGGGTGTTTGGAGCTTTGTTGATGTCTGAAGGTTTCTTTGAGATTTTAAAAAACCTTCTGTAAACTGCTGCTGTTGGGATGTTAGATTTCAAATCAGGTTGCTAGTAAAATCTCCTCTCAAAGGTCCTCATGTATGCTATTTTTGTCTGTCAAAATGTTACTTTTTATCATTAAACAAAAGGCATAAGAGCAATTTATAACAATCCATTCTATAAAATGCTAAGAGGTCAGAATTACAACACTGATTACTTTGCCATATTGCATGATGCTGTTTAATAGGTTTGGGAACCCTACAGCTTCACTGATTCCTGCCCTTGCCAGGTTAAAAGCTGTATGTCAGTCAGTAAGTCACTGAGCAATTTCCTGTTGGTGAAAACTACTGGAAAAATACTTTCCTCTGTAAAGTGATAAACAAGTGAGTTTTAGACACATGCAGCTCATGTTTGAAACAAAATAATGTGTTTTTAGTTAAAAAGCAATCACCACTGTGTAAAGATATAATAATTAGTAAGCATGACACTGTCTAGACCCACACATATTGATTCAGATTATTGACTTCCACTTTTTTTTCCTGGAAACATTATTTATTCATTAGAAATTATCCTAGACCTGTTTCCATTTCACTTTTCTTTCTATAAAAAGCTAACAGCCACTTGTATCTTGTTAAGGTTTTTTTTCTCCACTCTGTTTGACATTTTTTTCAACTCCATGCTTCAGATTACACATAATGTTAGTTTCAGGCCCTGAATCATGGTCGCGCTATTTTTTTTCCCCTGTAGCTGCACGGATCTGAGGTTTTTTGGCCAATTTACGTTTACGTTTTTTGGGAAAACTCTTATCTTCCAATGCCGATAATAACCGATTTTCATTTTTTTTAAAGTACTCTCAAATATTATAAAGTGGTTTTTATCTACTTTTTTCACAAGCTGAACATTGATTTGTCTTAATAATAACATGTTTGGAGTAAAATTAAATTAAAAGTTCTCAAAAACAGATGAAAGTTACAGAGTTGTCTCTCCCTGCATCATACTGTAAAATCCTCACAGAAGTATCTATAAATAAATCCATACTAAAAGAATAATAGTGTATCCCCTTTATCATACTGACTCATAATTTTAACTTTGCAATCATAGCTTAAAGCATTAAAGAGAAACTTTGGCTGATTTACAATATGTTTTATTTTCAGTTTATAATGTTGTGACTTGCTGATATCAATTCTAATTTCTCTTTATAAACTATAATATAAGACATACAAATAGCACTAAAAAGACATTTTCTTTCTCTCTCTGGCCTGAGAAGTCATTGTTTTTATTTTTTTACAAGACAAATATTTCACTTTCCATCACCTCTATTTCATTTTTATTATTTTAAGTTGGTGCAGTTTTAGAAGCAAGGAAATTAGCACCTTGAAGAAACCAGAAGATAATAGTTGCAAAACAAGACAACATACAAGACAAGACATTTTTCGCATATAAGATGCTGTTAGTTTAGCACAACTGATTAGTTAACAATATTAGATGCATGTTGGATGATGCTAGCACATTAATGGCTTATTACCTTACTTTAGCATTGATAGTTTTGGCAATAGTTTCTAATATGGTAATGTTAGCAGTTTAGCGAAAGTTAGCATTTTAATTAATGGTTGCAGGTCTGTTTCTTTTTTTAAAAAAAATATTAGGACCAGAGATGCACCATTACCTCACTGTGTGAGAAAGCAGTTGTTGTAAAATGGTTTTACAAAAAAAAGGGAAAATTATTATGGAACTGACAGTTTAAACTGGTTTTAGTATCCTATATTAGTGATGAGCACAGATAACACAGATACCATGACTAAGACATCGCTTTCTGTGGGAACTCACTCGGTAATGTAGATCCTTACTATAACTCCAATAGCCTGGCTCGTTGAAAGCTCAAAAAGATCCAATACAGCAGAGTAACATTGCTGTACTGCATTCAGTCTTTGTGTTATCTGTTGAGCGTCCTGCTCTGTCTCACTCTCCTGCAGCCTCCATGACCTACAGACATGTAAAAAATACATTTTCCTTTTAAATAGCTTCTTGCATATTCTTGCGTCCTCTAACTTATTCTGCTTGTATTAGTTTAATAGTACTTCCTGGAAACAGGGTGCTGGATGTTCTTTTGCAGATTTTTAAAAAATGAAATAAGTAACTAAAGTATTTTCTTCTACCTCCGGGTACAAACACTTCACACAAACCTCGTTTACATTTTAGGGTCTTCCAGGTGTAGACGGATTACCAGGAAAACCTGGACTTCCTGGGAAAGATGTGAGTTTAAGCTTATGATTTAGATCTTGTTTTTTTTTACAAGGAAACTTTAATTTTAATTTTCTGACATTTTCTTTTTGTCCATCAGGGTTTGAGAGGAATGAGTGGCGCACCTGGACCAAATGGACTCAAAGGCAACAAGGTTTACCCACCTTCCTGCTGTTCTCAAAGCCAAACACCCCATTCACCTGAATAGAAGATATTGCCATAAACTTCATGTCAGCAAGTTGTGCTGATATGACTCATTTAAACTGGATGTCTTCCAAGGCTTCCCAAGCTTCCAGTCTGCTTTCACCAGACATTCCTCAGTGTCCTTGTTGCACCATCAAAGTCGTCCTACTCATTTGTCTAAGAAAATAAAAAGTGGAGTTCATTTCATCTGTAACCACTGCCTTTGATGATTCTCCCAGTGATGCACATTTGCTTGTAATACCATACCCTACTGTATGTACATACAGATGAAAGCACACATAGACAGTCCCGCAAGGGTACTTCAACCACCACTTATATTTTGCTTTAGCTTACAGTAAGTAGACAGTTTAACATGAGTCATTTCATGAATTATGGTAGCAGCTGTGTTATTGTCATATTGCTTTATGGTCTTTACTTCTGAGGGTTTTTTCATTCTGATTATGTCTGTTCTTGCATGGACTGTGCCACAGGGGGAAAGAGGCCTTCCTGGATTACCTGGGGATATGGTGAGTACCAATTTAAACCTAAAATTAAAAACAGCTAAAGTTATGAACAATTAACCACTACAGAGTTTTGTAGAAACTAGAATACAACCTGTAACTCTGATTATCATTTAATTTAGGCTCTGAGAGCGTTTGAGTCAGTCAGTACTTTATACACTTTATGATAAGGATCATGGAGCTTTTCATTATCTGAAAAGTTTTGATAATCAATTTAATTTTTTGTTAAAGGTGCAACAAGAAGGCCTACGAGGTGAAAGGGTAAGAAAATACTTGGCAAGAAGCATATTTCAACTATTTGGCTCAAAAACACAGATATAATAATAATAATAATAATAATAATAATAATAATAATAATAATAATAATAATAATAATAATAATAATAATAACTATTATTATTATTATTATTATTATTATTATTATTATTATTATTATTATTATTATTATGTGGTATCAGGTGGTATTTTTGTCATCCGCACACACTTCATTGTCGTTCTAACAGATTTGTGTTCTTAATTTTTCTTAATTATTTTATATACAGCATAATCAAGTCACAGCAAAACCTAATGTCTTTTAGAGCCGTATTTTTTTCATGTGAATATGAAGAAGAATATTATAAACCACAAAGTTGGATCATTTTTTAACCCATCAAGAATAGAATAGAAGAATAGAAATATCCCTTATTGTCTGACAGTAGGAGTGGGAAAATTCATGTGTAACAGCAACAAAGTGTCAGGACATCGAGGCATGTAAGTTCACACAAAGATCAAAGTATTAAAATGTATAAAAAACAAAATTAAGAATAATGTACTGCGCAGTAAGGGAAAAATTATAATATGAAATACTGAGTAGTTATCAAAATAGCATGCTCCGATCCAAATAGATATAAAAATGCAAAAAAATCACTTTCTTGTGGAAAGTTAGCAAATGGTCTACACTTATTGGAATCCTTTTAACCTTTCGCAGGTACATCTTTACTGATGAGACCATAACTAGAAGACAGTTTATCTTCCAGGCTCATATTTGTTTAGGGTGGGGACACAGTCAGCATGACTGTGCACAGACCAGTTAGCATGCTATATTACTATCACCAATGACAGGTTCTGTAACTTGGCTAGCATTCACAACATCACCATCTACGCAGTCAGTTGAACGTTTTTGTGATTTTGATAGATATCTAAATGCCATGTCCAAATCTGGGGTTTAGACTGTTGTTTAGGTGAACTCAAGTTTCCAAATTAGTTTTATGCAGGATTTATTTAACTCAATAAAACCAAATATCTGACAACCAAGATTAATGTTGGATACCATCACATACTCTAAGGTGGCATTTTAAAAATATGGGCTCAGACAGCTAGCCCATACCGCTCTACCAACTGCTCCACCACGCCCTCATCAGTTTGTGTCTGTATAATTCTATATATAACTCATACTCTTATATTGTACTTGTTTCAGGGAGAGCCTGGACCTCCTGGGCCTCCAGGAGCAGATGGTCGCCCAGGACCTGCTGTAAGAATTCTGTTATTACTTTTTAGCTTCTGCCTTGTGATATCAAAAAAGTCTATTTGACTATTTCTCCCAGTTAGGCTGTATGCATTCTGACTAGCAATTTATTTCTCAGGGTCCTGCTGGTCCTCCAGGTCTGCCTGGTGAGCACGGAGATACTGGCCAAATGGTAAGAGTTTGACACGGAATTTGAATGTGGCTGATCTGGTTGATCTGGTAGTATGAGCTATTTGCACATGTACACATAAATGTTTTCTGGATTAAAGTGTCTGCATCTTGATATATCTGTATCGTGTATTACAGAAAGGCATCAGAAGGGTTAACTTTATAGATCTGCATGTAAATTCACAATACAGACTTCACAAATGATCAAGTGTAGACTTTTTTTCAGCATTAGCTTAATATTAAGAAGACTGACAAAACTAATATAGACAAAATTCTGTAGAACTATCAATGGACAACACTCTAGTCTTAAGTTATCATATGACTATAAAACAGTCATCATAAACACATTGTTTAAGTCATATCATGAATTAATAGTCTTGTAATGTATCTGAAATAAGTGTATTCTGTTACATTATGTCCCCCTGATACATATAATAGCATATACTGGTATGAAGGGTGTAAAATTTTGGTTGTGTAACTATAAAGAACAGAGTAAGTTGGCTTTTACTGTGACATCTTAGTATGCTTTTTTCCCCCATACTTGATGATGACATGACCATATTGGGCTGAAAGTTCAATGTTCTGTACATAATTCAAGAGTGCACCAAAGTGGTCAAATAATTACTAGCTTAATGAAAACTTAATGAAAAGGAATTCATCTTGCTGTGGTGAGAGAATATTTGCAGTGTCTGCACAGCATAGCATTATAAATACATTATGTTATTACCACGTAATAACAGAATGTTATGCTCTTTCCGTTTCTGCAACCATGTACACAAAACAAATAGAGCGTTGCTTTAAAGCTGAACTCATGCAGAATGTTTATGTGGAGAACTAAGTCCACGAGCTACAATCTGTTGTTCAACTTTAAAAAGTGGCACCAAAACAAAACAGTTTGGATTCTCACCTAGCATTAAAATGTGGTATTTAAGGAAAGTTCAGGTTTCTTATTCAGCCACAGTGACACTGGAGAAAAAAGTAGGATCAAACCCAACGCTTGTCAGAATTTTTCAACACTTAATTAAATTATTCACAAAAACTAATTTTGAGCTGAATGTAAACACCATGGGTACTGAAGAAAACTTAGCTTAGGTAATAAAATAAAATAAATTAAAAATGCAAATAAAAGTGCATTTAGGGATAACTTATACACTGGACTGCATATATACGTAACACAACTCCAAAGTGATGTAATCTTTTTATACTCTCAAATGTCAGTGCAGTCTTCTTCAAAAATTTCTGAATAATATTGACCATTTTAAAGTGGTTAAACCTGCTTATCCGTAATTACTTGAAATCAAACCAAATCTCCACTCAGTCGATCGATAGCCACTCTTTGAAATACTAATACAATTAAATTTAAACAATTTAAAAAAAAAAAATCTGTGTTCACTGCTGAATAAAGGAAAACAAAATTATTTCTCTTGATCAAAGCATACCAAAAATGTACTGAACTGTGACTTTAAAGCTGAAACTGTTTTTTATGTACCTTCAAACTCCTAATAGATATATAGTATTACATTGTTTTACGTGCACAGTAAGTTGATGGTGATATAATTTTTTAAAGCACTGCATCATCATACACTAAGTCAGATGCAAAATAGTAAGATGGGGGGTATTCCAGAGTATTTTCATCTATATCCTTCTAAGCAGCTGAGTGACTAAAGTACAAGAAGACAACCCAAAGCTTCATTAATGATGGTCATAAATAGATAGCTGATATTTGTATGGGCAAAGGGTTACTTTGAAAAACCTTTTGTCAAGCACATCGTAGATTCACTTTTTGAAAAATGAAGACCTTATGTGAACTTGTCAAGCACATATTGTGGTCTAACAAACCATTTAGCTTTTCCAAAGATGGACGCTAAGTTCTTCTGTCCAAAAACAAAAAGGACCTCTCAGATGTTGTCAGAAATATGCCAAAAAGCCAACCCCTGTGATGGCATGGAATGTTATCAGTGCTCTTAACAATGGTCATTTAAACTTCTGTGAGAATAAAAAGGCCTTAGATTTCAAGTCATAGCCACTTTCTGTGCACATTAGAATATTTAATCAGCTATAAAAAATGTACTATTCCACTGATCTATTTGCAGCAAGAAAGCTGTATTGCTTTTTAACCCAAATAGAATATCCATTATTAACTTTCTCCAGTGTTACAAAGCTCAGTCACCGACTTATTAAAAAATAAAAATATCAAAACACACAAAAATTATTTTGTGAGCTTATCATTAATTGTCAATTTTGTGCATAACTCTGCATGAATTAAAATGAATTTGGAAATAAAATCTGTGTGCTCTTTGCATACCTGAATCTGCAAAAAGAGAAAGTAAGCCAGAGAAAAGCTTACTTTCAGCCAAGATAGATTATCATTCCTTTAAAAATGATCTTTCTATGAAAAAATGCAAGTTTTAACTGATTTGATGTGTGAATGACCTACGAGGGAATATCTGATTTTATGGGAGGAGAATTTAAACATAGGTACTCTGATTATGTATCGGTATGCTTTTTCATGCTCATCCGAGCAATTCTCAGGCTTTGTAAGATTATTTAGAGAAACAAAACTGGCCGTTGCTTATGCACTCTTCTCCCTTCCTTTCCTTCACTGATTTCTTTTCACAGCAGTGTCTAAAATCGACACATTTTTTCTACATAATCTGTTCTACCAAAACATTTAAAAAGACAAAGAAACCCCACACGCCATCTTCTGGAAGCATTTAACTCGTCAGTAACCGTGTGTTGGAATGAAACCTTTCAGCTGTTCAACTGGACAGTCATGTCAAGCCAAAGCGCCAGTGGCACAGAGTGGCCCGCTTTGATCCCATCAAGACATCACATGCCCAGAACTGCTTGAGAATTAAAATAGACACTTTATTAGGACAAATAAAACTGTGTCATAGTTTCCCCCCTTCTTAATATGTAATAAAACAACCTTAATGTGGTCTACTTTGTTAAACTGAGAGACTGTGCAGGAAATGAAAACATTTCAGACAGGTTGCCACCGCTAGTACTGTTAGTTGTATCTTCTAAAATGCTTAATATGAAAAAATATTTTGGTGAAAAAGCTCAATGTTGTCTAATGACACAAAACAGCTTTCAATACACAACTTTGAAAGAACACCTTCTGTCATGAACACTGAGTGAAAAATCCCACTGGAATCCATTTATTCTGTATATTTTCTCCATTGTGGCCACTGGATCTTTGATGTTTATTTAAAAGGCGGGGTATTATGTATGTTCCATTCACATAGTGCCATTTTATAGCACAATCAAGTAACTATATTACCTTCAGTTGTTATGAAAATGCTGTATATATCGAAAACAACTTAAAAGAAATTTGACTTCACATTTAACTCCTTGAAACTGGGCCTCTGTCTCATTAAGAACCTCCTACCCTTTCTGACACTTCCCCTTCAGCACATGATCACAACAATGCTTCTCCATGCTGTTCATCAATGCCGTTTACAACCATTCTTGAGAGAGTTGGACTGAGAAGTAGTTATATGATGGCTCAATGTTCCAGCAGGTGTTTGCTAATTGCTGCTGCCACTATCCTGCTGGAGCTTTGTGGGGAAGGTGCAGGGGAGGAGGCGCTCTGTGGATCAGGAGCTCAGCTGGGAATTGAAGCTCCTAGGCAGAGCTTTCGGTAAATCATGCGCATTGTATGAGAAAGTGTTAAGGGACCCCTGAATGGCTGCCACGAGAAATCAAGTCATTTCAGTTCAATCACACATGCATTCCAATTAATCCTAGTTATGGAACAGTGGATTAGGCTCAGTTTATTATTTATACTGTTTTAAAAGTTTCTATCTAAGGAAACCCAGCAGATTGCATAGAGTCATTGACTTGCAGCATTCACTCCTCCTGGACAAGCACAAAGCAACAGCAGACAATCGCTTGTGTTGTATCATTGACTTAACAGCAATCCTTCATACTGAGCATGCATGTAGCGACAGTGGAGAGGAAGAACAGCCCTTTAACAGGAAGAAATCTCCAGCAGAACCAGAACCTGGCTCAGTATGAGCAGCCATCTGCCATGACTGCCTGGGGGCACCAATAGCCTTTAGCCTTCAGAAACGTTTTGAAACAGTTTAACAGTTTGATTAATTAAAAAGTCATTAATAGTCATTAATTTCAAAATGTCAATAATAATTAATAGTTATTAATAAGAGAGCAATATTTAATTCCTCTAACAATAATCAAATTTCCATTTGGCCGTATCGCTCATCAGGTTTGGACTTTTCATGATAACATGACTTTGTCAGAAAAAAACCCCAAACAAAAACCAACAACAAAACAAGCACACTTCACCTAGAAAACACCAACTTTGATTTAAACTTACAAACTTATAGGTGTGACACTTGTGTCATTTGAAACGTCTCGATTTTCTATTCTAACTGTTCTAGGTTTCATGGTTCTTGAAGGAATGTAGCTTACTTCAGAAGTGGTTTCTTAAATTTTCAAAGAGAAACAGATGCATTGTGTTCCTTATGTTATAAAGATTGGAATTGTTGGTGGATATGAACCTTATTAAATGCTTTCAAGTGTATACTGATGTATTTTATTGATATTTTATTCATACAAATTATTGTTTTTCAGGGAAAGAAAGGTGAAAGTGGACTGCCAGGAGTAGATGGCCTTCCTGGACCTCCAGTAGGAGCAAAATTATTTTTACAACACAACTTTTCTTCCTTTCAAAACAAATGTAATAAAAATAACTTCAGGAATTACAGGGCATTCGCAGTAGGCTTCTGCTAACACCTCCATTTTGCTATTTGATTATGTACATATTTTTGTTTACTTTATGCCCTGCTACTTCTTTTTTTTGAGATTTTGCTAATGGATAACAAAGGGAAGTTTGATTTTATTTGCTTGGGTGGATGTTGATGCTCTATAAATAGTTGGTGTTCATAAATCAGTGTCACTTTATGCTAAAATGAATTCAACCCCAAATTTAAAATTAATTGGTTTTACACAGTTCTGTCAGAGCTTCTTCTAGCATCTAACATTAACTTAACGTTATCTAAAGTGCTGTGGGTTATCACCAGCATGTTGACTAACACTGACTTACTATATTTAGTATGCAGATTTTAGTTCATAAGCTAAAACTGTCTTGAATGCTATAGTTAGCTAAAGTGCTACTAGTAGCATTTGGATGATCAATAACATATAGGGAATAAAGAGGAATTCATGTTAAATAAATAAATAGCTGCAAAATGTTTGGTCTATTAAAACTTTGTTTCAATAGATGGAATACACAAAAATAAAAGCAGCAAATTGTGCCAGTTAATATGCTATTTGCAGTTAGAAACACTGGCCAGGATTAACTAAACTGTAAAGTCTGGTACATGCCGCCCTCTAGTGGATTATCAGTGCTACTCATATGCAACACCCATTTTCAGATCACATTTCCTACTTATTGATGCACTCATGGCGAAAAGGTAGCATAGTAGGGCAGCCAGATGCTGCTAATTAAGGCACTTGAATAATTCATCATCAACAATGTGAGCAACTCTTTAAAAGCAAAAGTTTTGATTGTTTGATTGTTTGGAGCATGCAGGTGTGTGCTAATACTCTATTATTGACTCCAAGGTTCAATGCTCTGAGACATTGCAAACAAAAAAAGATCCAAACACTCCATCTGAGACTCTAAAGGCCTAAGTAAGCATGTTAAATGTTAATATTTATGACAGGACAATTAGAAAAAGACTGAACAGGTGTGGCGTATTTGTCCGCCAGTAAAATGCTTCTTCGCTCTAAAAACATACGGCAGAAAAACTTTCCAGGTTTTCAAAGCTACATCTGAATAATCCATTTTAGCAAATATTGACACATATTTACAGATGTTGAGTGTTAAATATATTTTGTGTTTTACACCCAAGAGGTTAGATTTATTATTATTGTAGAACTTGGTAAAGGACATTTTTGTGTAAGAAATTGTTTATGTCCTTACAAAAAAAAGCCTAGCATCTGGGGTGTTCTTTCTACTCCTCAATAATCTGTATCTGAATGACTGTTTGGAGTTACATTAGAGGAGAAAATCAGTTTGCAGAAATTGCTGTTCATTATTGTATAAAAAGAAAACATTTAATGGTTAACATGAAGTAAGTACACGATGCAATATAAATTCAAACAATGCTGTTTTTTCAAAGGGTCCACAGGGCCCGCCGGGTCCACCAGGGGCACCAGGACCAATGGGACAACCTGTAAGTAATGAGCTAAAATCAAGGCTTAATGTTCTCTTCTGAAGTTGTTACAGATAAGTTTACTTAAACTGACATATGAACATGTATAGGACACAACCAACAGACAACATAGAGTACACTAAAATATCTTCTTTGTATTTCTGAAGGGTCTACCTGGTGAACTAGGATTTCCAGGCAAAGCAGGAGAGCCAGGGAAAGCTGTGAGTTCAATTTATAATCCTGAAATAGTGTCATTCTTCTTTTACTTTTGCTAAAGGTACAGAAAATCTGAAGTGTTCAGTATTGGTAGTTTGTCCTCAGCTACTGTAACCATTTATCCCATGATCTTTTAAGGGTATGCCTGGGAAGGATGGTCTAGATGGTCTTCCTGGCACTGACGGGGCTGTGGTCAGTACAAGTCTCTAAATTCCTCTTTTAACACTCAAACATCTGATGATAATTTTGTTACCGCTAATGCTTGCTATTTATTTAGCTCCATTTTGTAATCTATAAACAGTTCTGTGAACTTAAAACCCAAATCTAATGGCCAGACACTTGTGGAAACACAAAAAAAGCCATTGAAGCTTTTGAAGGTAAACTTGAGACACTGGGGGGGGGGGGGACCAAAGCACAAACATACAGAATTGTAAACATGCAATTGTCACATTTCTTCAGTTTTTTTGTCATACTTACATTTTTCAGATCAAATAATAACATCAGAGATAAAAATTGATGAAATACAAAATGCAGTTTTCAAATGGTACAAAACATTGTCCAGAAGATCTCAAAAAGCAACACATCATGATTGAGAGACATTCAGGAATAGATGAGAAAAAAATTATATTGACATAAAACTTCATGATGACCCTTTCAGTGAAATATGTGGATGAGTGAGACAGATGAGACTTTTGAAGATGTACGTCTTGTTACATCTGGCAGTCAAACTTGGTGGTTGTAATGTGATGGTCTGGAGCTGCTTTGCTGTAACTGATGCAACTCGGAATTCTGCTCATGAACCTTGAAGAAAAATATCTGGCCTTCTTGACTTTAAAGTCAAGCATACTTGGGTTATGCAGCAGGACAATGATCCAAAGGATACCAGAAAGCCCAAATCTGAATAGATAAAAGAAAAATAAGGTTTTGGAATGGCCTGGTCATAATCCAGACTAAAATCCTATTGAGATGCTGTGGCAGCACCTTAAACAGGCTGTTTTACCTCAAACTGCCCTCTGGTATGGCTGGACAGAGAGTAATTCAGCAAAGATGAACTGTCCACAAGTCTGTCACAGTGATATAACAATTATTTTCCAGTTATCACAAGACTAGTTATTTGGTTTAGGAGGAGATTACGAGCTGGTTTGGATATCTTTTTCATATTAACAGATGAAATCATAAATTAAAAACTTTGTTGTGGTTTGTCTGATATTAAATTTCTTTGATGATCTAAAACATTTACATGTGAAAAGCAAAATCTGGTGAAATCTGTAATGGGAAAGAAATTAACGTATTTTTTCCCAACCTATTTGTGGCATATTTTCTAACACCAGTAAAGAGTTTTTGGGATTGGATGGATGCTCTCTTAATATTGATCTTCTGTCCTTGAAGGGGCCCAGAGGAGAACGGGGGGCAGATGGTTTTCCTGGCAAGCCTGGACCTAAGGTACTGCTGTTTAATCTAACCCTGTAACACACATAGACCAAGCGCAACCATATTACATGTGACCCCAGGAGATGGCATATGTCTTTTCCTCATGCAAAGCTGACATTTTGGTGGCTATGTGTCTTATCCGCAGGGTGACGATGGGCCTCCTGGACCAAGAGGTCCTCTGGGGGAGAGGGTAAGTTCAGACCTGGCTTTCTTCTCTTGTACCTGAGATCCTTTTGTATAAAAAGAAAGTGTGTTTTATA
Source organism: Anableps anableps (assembly GCA_014839685.1). Classification (NCBI taxonomy): domain Eukaryota; kingdom Metazoa; phylum Chordata; class Actinopteri; order Cyprinodontiformes; family Anablepidae; genus Anableps; species Anableps anableps. Next base: position 5,891,115 of record CM026079.1, read on the forward strand.
ATGTTATGTAATTTTCTTGTTAACAGGGAGAAGCTGGTGCCCCTGGTCAACCAGGTGCTGATGGTACACGAGGAGACAGAGGGATTCCGGTAGGAAGTAACACCAAAATAATAATTTACATTGAATGAGTGTTTTAAAACCTCCTCATAAACCTTTTGTTCATGCCTAGATAAATTATATGTAGTATGAGGTGTAAAATTACTTGTTATGATGCCTAACACTAACTATGATCCTGATAGCAGCTTGCCAGGTCACTAAAAACATCAATTATAGCTGTTCAATGGCAGAGCCAGAAAATTTTCATAGTGGTAGCCAGGCTGAGACCATTACTCACTCAGGGGTGGCCAACAACTGATCGGCACCAGAGGCACTTCAAAACCCAACATCTTCACTAAACACAGATAATATTTTCTGAAAGGCCTTGCTATATTAATAAATATAGAAGTATATTGATATTATCACTGTTGCCACCACTTGTTTTGGAGGGGAATTGCTTGTTCCAGAGGCGTTTTCTGCGAGAGAGTTACTGCCCCATGGAAACAACCAATCGCTTGGCAGGGGTGGCTGCAGGGATGGCCAATGATTGGCCAGGGGTGGCCCCGGCCCCCCTGGCTCCACTTGTGTAGCTGCTGGTTTAAGTTTGGCTTGGTATTATTCCCAGTGTGGACCACATACGTAATGGAACAGAACAAGCCTCTAGTACTTGTTCCAGGTTCACTGCTGTTGACTACTGTGCCATATTGCATTTGCATTTACTTTTAAAGTTATTTATTTCCAAAATTCATCCAAGTACAAGTTGGTAGCAGCCCAAAAACCACAGGTGGTAGAGTGGACCACCACCAACTCCAAATTATTTATGGAAAATCAATCTATTCACAGACTTTTTCATGGAGCATTTTAAATATTCAAAGTAAAATGCAGCTTTGAAACCTGAAACACCTGAGCCAGTTCTGCTTTACTTGCTATTGGCTGGCATTTGCAAAGAAGCCAATCAAGGAGCACCATTTATTTCCCTTGGTGCTGATTGGCTTTACCCCCAAGAGTGAAGATGAGGAAGACAGTGGATGTTACCTTCTACAGTAGTGCCAAGACGGTTTCCACTAGGCGTATTAATGTATAGTAAGGTACACTGAATGTTTGAACTAATAAAATAGGCAGTTATAAGTGTTTTAGAGGGGGTCTCAAGTATTGGTGGAGTTTAACTATTGGTGAGCAGCTGTGAAGACCAGGTGTCCACTGAACTTGTTCCAACAATCTAAATCATTCCAACAATCTAAACCCTGGCTTTCATGTTGTTGTCCAACTGGAAGTTGAACTTCCAACCCATGTCAAGTCTTTTGCTGTCTCTGACAGGTTTTCTATCAGACATTAGCTTCAGTTTAGCTTGCCGTCAATTCTGAGTTTCCCTGTCCTCAGCTGAATGAAGCGTCCTCACAACATGATGCTGCCACCACCATGTTCCGTTGAGAGGATCGTGTATTTAGAGCGCAGTGTTAATTTTCCGTCACACAGCTTTTCATCAGGCCAAAAGGTTCAATTTTGGTCTCATCTGAGAGTGAAGACGGTGGTCTTCCACATGTTTGCTGTGTCCTACATTGCTTGTGGCAAAATACAGATTGGACTTTTTACAGTTTTCTTTTACAATAGCTCTCTTTTTGCCACTCTTACATAAAAACCAAATCAGTGGATTGCACAACTATTAGTTATCCTGTAGATGGATTCTCCCACCTGAGCTGTGGATCTCTGCAGCTCCAGTTATCATGAGCCTCTTGACTTCCTCTCTGAATAATTTTCTCCTTGCCAAGCCTGTTGGTGTAGATGGAGAGCCATGTCTTTGGCATAGTATCAGTTAAGTCATAAATAAAACACTATCACGTTTGTAGCTGTATCATGGAAAATTTGAGGAGTTTGAATATTTTTGACATTAAGATGTAAACTTTTATATTTTTCCATTGCATATTTAGAAGCTGATGTGCTTCTAAATATGCACATCAGTGTGTGGAAACTCAGTTATTTACTTCCTTTTTTTATAAAGGGAGAAAGAGGACCAGAGGGACCATTTGGGCCAAAAGGTGAAAAGGGCGACAAGGTAAATGTTGGGAAACAGTTAAAAACGGCTGTGATGGTTGCTCCGTAGCAATGGCTGTACTTAGCATGCAAACTCTGAACATGCCGTCTCTTGCCTCAGGGTGAAGTTGGACCAAGAGGACTCCCTGGGGTTCCAGGAAATGTAAGTCAAGCACCAGCTGTTTTCCATGTACAGTACAGCATTTACAACTTTTCAGATTACTGCAGTTTAGTTTACCATATACTGTGATGTGTTGTGTTGACAGGTCGCAAATGTCATCCCTGAGCCTGGAGAGCCGGTGCGTTGACCCTTTCATTTAAAAAGACCTCACTGCATTAACTTTGTACTGCACTTAAGCTAATGCTAATGTTCAGGGTACTCTTAATGCTTTTTTGAAATCATAATACGGTGTGGGTTTCCTCCCTTAACTGCTTACCTCAGCACTCCTGTCTTCATTGCTTGGTTCTTTGTCCTTGTCTGCTCTTACAGGGGAAGCCTGGAGAGAAGGGAGAAAAGGGGGATCAAGGAAAACCAGGAGAGATGGTAATGCTTTGTTTCTTTTCACTTTTTTGCTCTTTGAAAATAGCAAAAGCACATCTGGTAATGTGCTCAGGTGTCCACTAGATGTCAGCAGAGATTTTTTTTTTTTTTTTCAACATAAATTGCCTTGAATTCACCAGCCTGGAAGCTGTTCAGGACATCATGTACTATCCGGTTACCACACTTTAACTATTACACGTTAAGTTTGAAACATTAGTATTGGCAGTGTTTTCATTATAAAATACTTTAAGCAAATTCTGCTTGTGTAGAACACTATACTTTGTAGTATGTTATTCTTCTAACCAGTGTTATTAATGTAAACTCACTAAAATCACACATCACTGTGAAAAAGTATTTACCAACCTTTCAGACTTCTTGTGTTTTTTTCCCTTTTGGTCATATTTATGCATTTCAGATCAATTTACAGGACAACCCAAATTAAAATGAAAATTGATTGATGATTTAATTTATTAAAGGGGAAAAGATTTTCAAACCACCCTGGCTCCATTTTTGGAAAACTAAGTTCAGTTCCTCTAGCAAGACCTGGACCTAATTACTGCTTGACTGCACGATAAAGAATAAATTGCCCCTGTCTGACAACATGAAGTAGGTTAAAAGATCTTGAAAAGCAACTCATTATGCCCTCAAATTAAGAAATTCAAGAGCAGATGAGAAAAAGTTCATTGACATTTATCAGTCTGAAAAGGGTTTTATGACTCCAGCTAACTACAGTGAGAGCCATTATTCACAAACTGTGAAAACATGGAAAAGTCATGAATCTTCTCAGAAGTGGTAGACTTACTAAAATTACTCCCAGGTAGATTTTTTTTCCCACTCATTTTAGAAAGCAAAACTCGTATGTTATTTGAATTTTTTACACATAGAGTGAAATATTTCAAGCCTTTATGTCTTGTGATTTTGATGATTATGGCTTACAGATAATGCAAACCCCAAAATCCTTGTCTCAGAAACTTGGGATATTACATAAGATCAATAAAAAAGGATATTTCAAACATAAATGTCTGGCTTGTGAAAAGTGTGTTCATTTCTTTGGACTCAATCCTTGCTTGGGGCTCATTTTGCATGAATTACTTGAAGGCATGAAGGTGATCAGCATGTGGTTCTGCTGAGGTGTAATGGAAATCTAGGTTGTTTTGAGAGAGGCCTTTGGGTCATTTGCGCTGTTGGGTCTGGTGTCTCTCATTCGGGGAAGTCCTCGCCTGTTTGACACCTGAGCAAACAATATTCAAGTGATTAAGGACTGTTATACTGACATAACAACCAACTAAAAATTAAGACAAAAACAAATAGGCCAGCATATACTTCCAACTTGTTGCTTGGTTCCCTATTCTGAATATTTCACACCTCTTCTAGTTAATTGAAGCTCCACTTCTGACATCTCTGGTTCAGCAGTGGCTTGAAATGAGAAAGGCAACATTTGGAGCCCATGTGGAGGATTCGGCTCTTGTGGCTCTTGATGCCCTGACTCCAACGTCAGTTTACTCCTTTCCAAGCTCTCCCTTAAATGGATTTTGCTTGACAGTCCTCTGAAGTCTACGGTTATCCCTGTTGCTGGTGCACATTTTTCTACCACACGTTTTCCTTCCACTCAACTTTCTATGAATATGCTTGAATGCAGGATTTTGTGAACAACCAGCTTCTTTAGCAATTACCTTTTAAAGGTTACCTTCTGTTAGTAACCTTACATCTGTTCAGTCAGCAGACTTCCCCATCATTGTGTCTTACTGACCCAGATTGAGAGACCATTTAGAGGCTCAGGAAACTTTGCAGGTGTTTTGAGTTAATTTGCTGATATGGGTGCAATACAATTAGTTTCCCATATTTAATTTTTTCCCAATTTCATTATCTGTAATCTATGATCATCAAAATTACAAGAAACAAAGGCTTGGATTAAATCACTCTATGTGTAGTGAATACATATAATATGTGAGTTTCACTTTTTGAAAAAAAGAATATTATACTTACAGGCAAACATGGTGGTGGTTGTGAGATGGCACCTGGCTCAAAAATGACCTGGATAGAGGTTTTGGACTCTCCTAGTCAACATCTGGACTTAAATCCCACTGATATCTAACCCTGTAGAATAACCTTCAACAGCTCTTTCACACTAAAAAACAAAAACAAAAACAAAAAACCCACAAAAAAACTTGTCTGACAGAACTGAAACAATTCTGCAAGAAGAAGTGGGCAAAAACTCCTCCAGTGTGATGTAAAAGACTCAGTTTCAGTTATCCCAAACACTTGATGGTAGTTGTCACCAAGGCTGGCATGACAGTTTTTAGGTGTGGGAGGTGATTATATTTGCACATAAGGCTTTGTTTGTTTTGATTGTTCCCTTGATAAATTAAATCATCATTTGAAAAGAGCATATTGTAGTTACTCAGGTTATATTTGTCTGATATTAAAGTTTGTATTTAAGTGTGAATGAAAAACAGAAGAAGTCGATAAGCACCTGAATGTCTTTTATGTAGAGCTTCAGTAATTCCTTCAATACCGAACTGCTAATATCTTTGAATGATGTTTTCCCTTAGGGTCCAAGAGGCTTACCGGGTGAACAAGGTTTTCAAGGACAACAAGGACCACCTGTAAGAATGTCATAATATCTTTTTTTTTTATTTACAGCTCCATCATTTCGTGTGGACTGTATCTGATTATTTGCTCTTTTTTTAGGGCCCAAAGGGTGATACCGGACTCACAGGAGAGATCGGTCGTGTAGGAGACCCTGTAAGCTCTTTTGGCTAAACGACGTCTAACATCAAGAAATAAAATGTTCCTTTGTCATATTGCAACGGCTTGTACATTTTCCCCAGGGTCCACCTGGTGCAGCAGGATCCCAGGGGCCACGTGGGCCACCAGGAAGTGTGGTAAATGGCTTTTTACATTTACTCCAAATCTCTTTTTCAACGTGGTTGGTTGATCAATTCAATTTGAAACCAACAGCTTTAAAAACATTTCCAGGGCATTCCAGGCATCATTGGGCCTCCCGGTCCAGCTGGACAGAGAGGAGATAAGGTGAGTGTGTTTATTTTGAAAGCTACAGGTATGCTGGGTTGGAACTGCTTTTGGCAGTATTTAGAGGCAGCCCTTTATGCAGCAGGCTGAGAACAGTGAGTGTCCTTACATGTCCTCTGTTTCTCTGCCAGCCCTTGAATTTGTTTCACTACAGCAGCAGCAGGGATGATTTTCACGTTAGCAATGCAGAACACATCCACAGTTTGTTCTCTCTTTTTGTTTTATATACCATTTATTGTCCCTCCAGATTCTTCTGTGACATTTAAACCACAACATCATCCTCCAGTTTCCCATTTCGCCAGCTATGATGTGTGTTATCTCTCAGAGGATGTCAGGGTCCAGCTCTGAAGCTTGGAATTAGGGCCCTCACACAGTCTGATTCTGCTCCAAATGAAATCAGTTGTGGAAAAAGTGGAAATCCCACTAAATTCAGAATACAATACAATAAATGGATCTAAAGCATCTGATTTCCTGTAACAGCCCATAACAGAGACAATAACCTTTCTTCTTCTTGTAATTCAACTGTTTATAATAGGGTGAGCAAGGTAAACCAGGACAGTCTGGTCCCCGAGGCCCACCAGGGGAGCCTGGTGTGATTGGACCTTCTGGACCACCCGGGAAGGGCAAAGATGGCCAAAATGTAAGATTAATAATTCAGTTACTTGGTTTTGTTTTTTTTTTTTTTTTTTTACTCTTTAAATCAGTTTTGTTACTAAACTTTTATTAATAAGTCATAGCATGACATTCCTGTTTCTCATGCGTTTTGAGGCAGATATCTTGACAGTTATTAATATTAGTTATTATTGTTGTATGTCTATATCTATATCTACTTTTCTGGATGTTTTTTTATGTAAACAAAAACGACTTCCATACTCTGGCCCATATCAACCCCTTCCCACTTCTGTTCCACTGTGCCAGAATGAGATTCTCAGTGCCTGATAATATGGAGAAGTGCTAAAGTGCTAAAGTTTTGCAATATTATAATAGAAAGAAAAGAAGAAAATAAATAAATACATAAAATACTAGGGTCAGGACTTTAGCGCATTAATTTTGATTGATTAATTACAGAATGTTTTATGCAATAAAAATTTAATGCATTCCAAATTAATTGCATTTTCATTCTGACATACAAATGTCCAGAGCCAGAACCTTGGTATTGTGTTTCTGGTGCCCTCCTTAAATCTGCAACATCTGCAAACAACAGCGATGGATGACAAAGCCGCTTTTTTGTCACACTGGGGGTTAATATTTGTTTCAAAAAAATGATGCAACGCTGGAAAAGACTATTGTTATGTACAAGTTGTGCAAAAATTAGTTGGTCTAGCACCAAAGCTATTCAAGCCTAAAATAGCATCTCAGTGCAGAACATGCTGCAGCAGGACAGACGTCTCCAATGCTAATGTCAGCGTCCACAGTCCACTTTCTAAAGATGCATTTTTAAAAAAAAAAAAGTTACATGAATGATCAGGGGTTCCTAAAACACTTGAAAGCTGAATGGGTAGAACCACACTTTGCACCAATCTGATGGTTGAATAACATGAATAACAGATTAAAAACAATAAATATCTTTGTTGTTGAGCTCAAATGCCTATTTATTCAATAATTTAGCAGCAAAAAGGGTTTTTGAATTTAAAATGTTGCTTATTTTGTCAGTATATACATTTTTTGATTAAAATGCGATTAACTACAAATAATTAATTATAGCCCATGAAATTAACTAGATTAAAACTTTAATAGAGTTTCACCACTATAAAATACAAATTTAGTTTGCTTGCTGGTAACTGATGGAGATGTAGTTCTCCACAGTGTGTTAGACGTGCACTCAATAGCATGATGTCATTGTTCACCATGGTGTTAGTCACATGGATTGAAGTGGTGATCAGGACAGGCAACAGACTCCGAGGGTCTGAGGGATGATACTCTGTGGCACTGTGGCATTACGGAATGGCTGGGGATTTTAGCCCTTGATGCAGCCAGCTGACTGACAGTGTGCAGAATCAGGGTTGAGACCACTACTCTGCATGAGGCGATGGTGGTGACGGTGGTAGGAGTCCGTCCCGTAATCGGTGGGTTGCTGATTGAATCCCTCTCTGTCCATCTCCATCGTTGTGTCCTTGGTCAAGACACTTCACCCTCCTTGCCTGCTGGTGGTGGTCAGTGGGCCCGGTGGTGCCGGTGTGTGGCAGCCTCACCTCTGTCAGTCTTCCCCAGGGCAGCTGTGACTACAATCCATTAGCTTGCCCCCATCAGTGTGTGAGTGTGTGCGTGAATGGGTGAATGACTGAATATACTGTAAAGCACTTTGGGTTCCTCTGGACTTGATAAAGCACTATATGGGTAGTGCTTTATCAAGTACAGGCCATAAAACTAAAAAAAAAAAAAAAAAAAAAAACATGTTTTCTCCAACACTTTCTCTTGCATCTCATTGAAAAGCACAGGAACAATGTGGTTCCTGTGGTTCCTATTTTGAAAAGTTGGTTTTGAAACCAACTTTTCAAAATAAATGACGAGTCCAGCATATCAATGTTGGTGCTTATACTTGTTTGCGGTCTTCAGCTGGCTGCTTTCCATAATCTTTACCTAAATGTAACTTAAAAGAATAAATCAAATGATTGTTTTTTGTCCTGCTCAGAGGTTGGAATTGTGCCAGGTCCTTTATAAACTACTGCATGAAATGTCAAATGAACTTAAGTTTACCCTTACAAGGCTGCTGCCAAAACTCTGGTATTATTTTAAGTCGACATCCACTGCTGGTCAGGACTGACATTTTTATGGGTCCTTTTAATCCTCAAATTTTGCTAACTTCCAGATCTCAGCTGATGTTTAATATTTTTGTGTTGCCTCTGTTTTGCTCAGTCATCTAGCATTTATGTTTTTTATATAGTGCCTTGATGTAGGCATGGATATGCAGTCAGACACAACACACTTGTCCAGAAATGAGTAGTTTTAGATTAGAAAAGGCCATTTCACTTCAATCAAATCTAGGCTTCACACATTTAGCTTTGTTTATTGAAAACACTGAAGTGAACATTCTAACATGTCACAGTTACAGTGCTCTGGAAAATGATTGCTTGGGTTTTTACTTTGTGATAGACCAACACAAAATAGTTCATAAATGTAAGATTTGTATTATTGTACAAATAAAAATCTGAAAAGTTTGGCGAGTGTTTATTTTGAACCCTTGTCAGACTTGACATCTCTACTTGTGTAGTCAATTCAAGTCAAGTTTATTTGTATAGCACAGTTCAGCAGCAAGGCAGATCAAAGTGCTTCACATAATAAAAAACATCAATCAAGTATACAGCAAATCATCAAAATCATCAAAACCATCAAACAAAAAAGTTTACAATTAAATTTCAGCATAATTATAGCTGTGAAAGCATGAAAAGAGTATGGGAACCTCTTCAAATCTAGGAAGACGTGGCCGTCCACTTAGGCTTATAGCCCTGGGTAAGAAGGGCATTATTTGGTGAAGCAGTCAAGAGGCTCATGGTGACTCTGGAGGAACTGCAGAGATTTGCAGCTCAGATGGAAAAATCTGTTGTCAGATTGTCAGACAAATTTTACTCTGGCCTTTGCTAAATTGAGCCAATAATCAAATAACGATAAGAGGTACAACTTACAGTCTGTTAAGTCAAAGCAAACATGTGGAGGAAGTTGCTCTAGTCAGGAGAAAAGAAAAAAAAGTTTTTGGCCTACATGCAAAACCCTATGTGTGGCAGAAAACTAACACTACACATGTCCCTGAACACATCATCCACACAGTGAAACACATGCTGGCAGCACCATGATGTAAGGATGCTTTTCTGCAGCAATGACAGGTAAGTTGAACCAAGATGACGGGAAGATGGTAGGAAATAAATTCAGGCAAATCATGGAGAAAAACCCAGTACAGCCAGACTTACAATGAAATTGAGTCACAAACAATTTGCTGTTGTAAGAGCAGCCAAAGATTCCTCCACAAAGTACTGAGTCAGGGTGCTGAAATCCACGGTACACACAGCTTATACAGTGGACCCCCAGTATTCCCGGGGGTTACTGACCACAGGCATCCACAGTTAGCTGAAGTCGACAAATAAAATGTGTTTAACTGCCTATTTTAATAGTTCAATCACCAAATCTGCCTTAATTTGTAATAATACACACAATGGAAACCATCTTAGCACTACCACAGAAGCTAACATCTTCAGCCTTCCTTATTTCTGCTCTTGGAAGAACAGCCAATTAGTGCCAAGCCAAATAAATAGTTCTCCTGGATTGGCTGCTTTGCAAATGTCAGCCAATAGTGTGTCAAGTAGCATTGTGGCAGTGGTTCAGTTTAATAAGCTTCATTTTCTTTCAAATGTATAATAATATTTAGAACAAATTCATGAATAGTGGGACTTTGTGGGGTCCACTGTATTTGTAAAATTAAAAAAAAAAACAAAAAAAAAAACGAAACAATTAAGTGCTACCTTGTGTTGGTCTACATCATGAAGTCCTGAAAAAAAATACATTGAAGTTCATTGTGGCAACATGAAAATGTGTGATAAATATCAAGGAATACAAAAGAATACATTAACATTGAGTTTTTCATGTTCAAAAGTATTTTTCAAAATAAATAACGCAAGCATGACAATGATCTTAATGATCCCTTTAACTAAGCTTAAGATCTGAGCATTAATCCACAGTCAAACTAAGTCAAAATGCCTGCTGTAAAATAATCCAAAATATGCTGCTGTTCTTCTCAACCTTTTGTGTTCCACATGTTTTTTTCCCTGTAAACATCTGTGGGCTTGTTGAGCCACAAAGTAACACAAACATCTGTCCTTGCAGAAAACAAGCCTGCGTTGCAGATTTTGTTGCACACCACAACACGTTCCTTCATCACTTCTGCCCCACCAGACATGGGGCTGTCCTGCTGACGAGGCAGGAGCAAATAGGAAGGACATTGTTAAGACATATCACATTAAAGGAGAGCAACAACTGGGGCTTGGAGCAGTTCTGTTGTTTTACAGGAAGCCTCGCTGCGCCAACATGCGTGAAAATTGTGGCAACAAGCTCAAGTTATTGATCCAAAAGAAATGCAGTCTGAGTGCAAACAGTTTGATTGTTTTTATTTGTAACCTTACAGGGAGAGCCGGGACCACCAGGGAGTCAAGGACAACCTGGAGTTAAGGTATGGTGATTTAAAAGCATTTGGTCAATTCTGCTTTCAAGGACAGTAACTTTTTCATACACAGCTGTATTCTCTCCATGTGGAAACTAAATATTTATTCTCCACAAGAAAACTAAATCTTCCTCAAAAAATAAAAGTATGGATGGAAAAAACAAATTTACTGATGAGAGATTTCACCGGGTGATACCAGTATTAGCCAATTCACATTTCTTCTTTAAGAACTATAAGAGCAACATTCAAAGTATTTTATTTTATTGTATTTTATCTTGAAACAATATGAATATGAGGTTTACATTTCAAACAGGGTTTAGCACCTAGCATCTTACCAGTTAGCTCTGCTAGCATTTCAAAAAATGGTGTCCATGTGTGCAGGGGCGTAACCTGTACGGAGCAACATCTGTACAGAAATTAAAGAGGATTGGGTTTATTCATTGCAATAATTAACTAGGAAGGGATGTTACATAGGTAACAACAACATTAGTATTCTTGTTAACTAGCTTAGCATGATGTACTGGGATGGATTTACGAATCTTCATTGAACCAACTTACACGGTTTGTTTGGAAAGGACTGTCCAAAGTTTTTTTTGCCTTTTGCTGGGTGCAGCAGTGCTCACCAGCATATCTCCCATCAGTAATCCACAGGTGTCTCACACCAGCGTTAGCATGGGTACACTCATGACGCGTTTAAAAACGTCTTGGAAAAACAAGTTACTGCATATGTTAACAGTAGATTAAACAGTTGTAACGGTTGAAAAAAAATGCAGGGGAAGGAGGGCACACATATGGGAAATGCAGGGGACATACCCCATGCATACACCCCGTCTGTAATGTATATTCCTTTGAGAAAGTAGATTCTGACCTTAATTCAGAGACTTTCAAACATTTCCTAATCTAGCATGTTCCAGGAGAGATAAAGCTCAGAGGCTCAAAGGGATCAAACAAAACAACTCTGCTGCATTTAGTTCAGCCTTCCTGTTGATTGCTGAAAGTTTCATTCTCACTCAATGCCTTAAAGAATCTCAGACATTTCTCATCATGTTGTAAAAAACATCCACTGCTCTGGTCAAAGAGCAGTGGATTACAGCAACAAAAACTTATTTCGGTAAACTTTTTATCAAATAATCATAGGTATACTTTCTCCTCTGATGATTAAGGGTTTGTCTTCAGTTCCAGATTAACTGTGCAGTGGTATTTAATCATTGCTATTCAAACATCACAGCTGAAATACAATATTTGTTTTTTCCTCAGGGCCCACCTGGGCAACGTGGACTACCAGGGTTACCTGGGGACAGGGGCCCTCCAGGGGAAGGGAAAGAGGGTCCTCCGGTGAGAACATGATTGTGAGCCGGAATGATCCACCTTTGGTGCATTGAATTGGAGAGATCTATAAGTTACTATGTTTGTCTCTGCAGGGGGCTCCAGGGAAAAATGGGGAACCAGGACTTGCGGTAGCTATTTATTGGATGAATATTATAGAACATGTCTGCTTTTCTGTTCTTTCTTCAGTGTGTGTATCTGGCTTTCAGGGATTGAGAGGTCCACCAGGAGTTGCAGGTCCTCAAGGTCCAGCAGGGCACAATGTATGTTTAACCCTGAATAGTAGCTCAAATATAATGTTTACTCTCACAGCAGAACTTTTGTTTTAATCTAGCATGTCTACGTTTTTAACTTACACGTTCTTTAGAATTTGGTGGATTTGGCAGAATAATTAAATTCAAATATTTTGGAGATAAAAATGTAACTTTTGCATTTGCCTCAAACTCAGGGTTTACCAGGAAGGCCAGGAGAAAAGGGATCTCAAGGAGAGCCTGTAAGTACGCATGTTAAGTGCTTTTGCACTTACGACTCGATCTAGAGGTTTTCTCATTTTAGAGCTCAAAGAGCTGTGACTCAAGAGTATCGTCGAGCTTTTTCCTTTGAGAGGATATACTACTATCATCAGGGGAAGCATTTTCAATTTCTCCTTTCTGGGCTGCCAGATCTTTCCTTGCTGAGCAGGGATACCTTCTCTTGTTTTAGCTGGTTATTTCTATGACCTAACCTTATTTTGGGTGGTTCAACACTGAATAAAGACTTCTACACATTCTGGAAAGTACAGAAGTTCATTTAAGTATTTTCTAAGTTAGATAGGGACAGAAAAAGAAAACAGTAAGGAGAAACGTTTGTATTTCCAGACTTTATTCCCTATTCCATTGTTTAAAAGTTGTGTCCGTCCGCCTGTGTGGATGACATTGTTTCTTGAATAAGATGGTTAATTACTTTTGCCACTTACGGCCAAGTTGGTTTGGTCAGCTTGTTTTTTTTTCCATTTTGTTTCAAAACTACATTTTGTTATCTTTGATAATGCCAGCTGTTTGACATTTAACTGCAACAGAAATCAAAACAGAAGAATTCTGTTGTGTGTAAACACATTTGGTAGTATTGTAGGAGCTGCCTGTTTTATTTTAGATGCTTATTTCTTGTTATTTTACTTACTTGCTAAATGCTAAGACATGTTTCTGATTAGTACTGATAAATGCATTATTTCTGTCCCTAAACAATTATTAGAATTATAAGTAGAGGTGTGCGATACTGCATATTGTGGTATTGATCCAATACCATGTAAATACAAGGTTAATATCGGCAACACCAATATCAATACCAGTATTAACATCAATCATTTTTATTATGTATGTTTGATATATCATAAAACTTCTGACCTTCAAGTGTTTTTGTGTTTTTTCCTTTGAATTATTTTGTTAAAACCTAGGATAGAATTTGGACAAAGTATATAGGCATCTACAAAATACTTTAATAACATAACAACATGAGAAATAGAAACAATGGATAAATTGAAACAAATTTGTGTGCATTTTTCCTAAATAAAAAAATATTTGAGAGCAAATCAAAACAAAATCTTTTTTAAGGTAGAGTTGAGAAACTACTGTACAAAAATAAAATAAAATTTCAAGAAGGAATCTGAAACTAAAGAATTGATCTTAACACACTAGTATCAATCCAATACTGATACCGACTTGGTATTGATGTTATTGATATTTTGGCTCGATCTGCCCACTCCTAATTTTAAATATTCTCACTGAATTCAGCCTCTAATCTTGTTTTGTTGATGAATGTTTTCTTTTGCTGTCTCTCAGGGAAAAGCAGCAGATCTATCTGACTTAAATCTGAAGGTAGGAAGTTTCTCCGCCACGTTAGTGAGAAAAAAATGCAAGTGGGTTCACTGGCTGACCACTTCATCACAAACCTGTCTGTGCAATCTTTAGGATATTTGCTCAGACTGCCCTGCAGGTCCACCTGGACCACCTGGACTACCAGGAGTCCCGGGAGATAAAGGACATCAGGGACCTCCTGGGAAAAATGGCCAAGATGGATATCCGGTAGGAGAAAGCCATTATCATGGTCTCATTATTCTAAAGTTCTCCCTGGTGATTTAAAGTCTATTATAGTACCTTTTCACATCTTTAAGCGAGTATTATAAAGTGTGTCTTCACTAAATTCACCCATTGTGACTAATGAGGTCCAAGCTTTTGCATCGTCCGTCACTGTAGCTGTGACGGATGGTGAGCCTCTGTCTGCATCATTAGCCGTGCCTCCTGTGGGGGCAACAGTGACCTATTAGAATCCACCAGTGGTGCTCTACACTGTCTGCCTAGGCAGAGACTGATGGCTTGCTGTGCCACTACAGGGACCCCCCGGATTAACTGGACCTCAAGGGCCTCCTGGAGCTGATGGAGCAAAGGTAAGTTTACACAGTGGCCACAGTCTTATTGCTCCAATGGGAGAATCTAACAAGTTTGTCCTGTGTTGTTTGTTTCTAAATGTTAAATTGCAAAATTCATATACAAGGTGACAAGGTATCAAGATATCTATGAAAGCTTAACATAGACACACGTTCCTTTTCAGAGATTTTAAAGAATGAGAATTGAGAATGTTCGGTCAAATATTTTTTTGTTTCTCCACAGGGTATAAAAGGGGATCAAGGACCTCCTGGAGGTCCTGGAGACAAAGGAGACAAGGTACATTTGTCACGAGTTCTCACCTATTGTCTTTTTTGGGTCTTTTAAGAAGTAGAACAATGCAAAGTAGTGCATAATTATGAAGTGAGAGGAATACTTGCTTTTAAAATTTTTTTTTTTTTTTTTACAATACAAAAATGTGGATTGCCTTTGTGTCCACGCTGCTGGGTCAATACTTAATGGAATCACTTTTCACTGTAACCCAAGCTGAAAGATTTTTGGGGGTATGCCTCTCTCTGTTAATGACCTACTGACAAATGAAAACAATAATGTCAAGCCAAGCTGCAGATTGCAGTACAGCACATTCATTCTGTCTGAGCAGAGAATGAACACCTGTTTGTACATCAAGACAGTTGCAACACAGATTGTCATAGAAACACTGCACAGTGTCTCTCTGACTTGTTTGTAAAGTGCTTTGAGATGACATTTGTTGTGAAATGGCACTATATAAATAAACAGAATTGAACTGTAAGACAATAGGTTGCTTGTTCTGTATACCTATACCAGGCAGACAGGTTTGCAGAAGACATAATGCAAAATTCATTCAAGGACAAACTGTAGAGAAGTCTGCATGAATGAGTACATCTTTCTATCAGACAGAAGATAATTAAACAATCTAAAATAAAATCTTTGACAGTCTCAGTCAGCTTTGCACATGTGGAGATATTCATTCTCAATAGGTTTTAGTTCTGGACTTTGACTGAGCCATTTTAACACATGAATATGTTTGTTCTAAACCTTTCTACCATAGCTCTAGTTGTATTAAGGGTTACTGTTCAGCTAGAAGGTGATCCTCACTCTCAAGTCTTCAAATTGGTTTTCTTCTAGAACTTCTTGTATGTAGATGCATCCATCCTCCTAACAGCTCTGACCTCCCTCCCTGCCCTAGCTGATAAAAAGTATTCCTTAACCATGATGGTGGAGGTGGTATGCGATACTAGTTTTTTATCGCCTATAGTGTTTTGTATCTTGACCAAAAAGTTCAGATTGGTTTCATCTGTCCACAGCAGCTATAAAAGCAGTATTGGCCAACAGTTAACAGGGCTTCTAATGGCTTTGTTTCATTAATCCTTGCCACTGTTCTACAAATGCCAGATTGGTGGAGTGCACAACTAATCACTGTACGTTCGAGAGCAGTGGATCCCTGGAGCTCCTTCAAAGTAACCTTGGGCTTTATGGTTGCTTCTCTGATTAATTCTCTCTTAGGCTGTGAACTTTAGAAGATAGCCATATCTTGGTATGATGGACTGGATCTTCATGATGTTGTTTGTTCGCTAATGTTCTCTAATAAATCTCTGAGGTAGAATTTCTGGATTTATGGTGAACTTAAACACATATGCGGACTCTATTCACTAATTAGTTGACTTCTGAAGACAGATTGGATTGGTCAGGTGGGATTTAGAGGGCAATGGAGTACAGGGGCCTTTTCAGATTTTATTTGTGTAAAAAGGTAGACATCATGTATCATTTCCTTTCTGCTTTGCAATCATGCACTACATTGTGTTGGTCTGTCACATATAATTTCAAAGACATTGAAGTTTTGTAGTTTTTATGTGACAAACTATGAAAAAGTTCAAAAGTTGTGAATATTCTTATAAGGCACTGTACCTGTAGCTCTGAACTAGGTAGCTGTGTTTTAACCACTGCTGCTTTCATCATAGGGTCATCCAGGACCCCCTGGCCATCCAGGTCCTGCAGGATTAATGGGTGCTCCTGTAAGTACCTTTTTTATGATGATCACTCTGCATTATTTACAGAACATGAAACATTTGAGGTTTTTTTGCAAATAGGTCACATTTATTTGGTGCTACAGTATGGTTTTCTATTTACGTTGACCTCCACTGACACTACATCTTTATTCTTTAGGGTAACGACGGCCAACCTGGCCAAGCGGGTCCCCCGGGCCCCCCTGGAGAAAAGGTCAGGCTGCATTTGCTGTATTTTCCTCTTAGAATACTTATTTCCCATGTGTAATTTTGAACTGACTTCCTGCCTCTAGTATGTAGGTCAGCCAGCACGTGATGTAATAGCAGCTATTAATCATTTCTTGTTTTTCTCTGGTGACCATGGCCTGTTTGTTTTCTCCAGGGCAAAGAGGGTCTCAAAGGAATCCAGGGACCACCAGGTCTTCCTGGCATGATAGTAAGAGAAAACATTTTTATGTGTTGTGTTGTGTTGTAAAAAAAATATTTTGCATAGCTGAAGATGCTAAATAACTATTTTTGTAAATGTTCAGGGTCAGCCTGGAAAAATGGGAAAAGATGGTAGACCAGGTGAATCAGGAGAACCTGTAAGTAGGCAAAAATATCCCAAAGAACATCTGGTATAATACAATCTGTAAAACACGGTCTGTATTATGTGCACAGACATAAGGCTGTACTGAAGCCATTTCTGTCATTTATTTCGTTCCTTCCAGGGGAAACAAGGTGAACCTGGACCTCCAGGAAACCCAGGACTCCGGGGACTCCCTGTAAGAAAGCAACACTAATCGGATTTGATAGAAGAAGCTTTCACAGTGCCAAACGTCTAACACTCTACTTCCTCTCCTTTATCCCAGGGCTTCAAGGGCCATAGAGGAGAGCCTGGACCTCCAGGAGGAAAGGTAAAAGTTATTTTTCATGTTCTGATCTTGAAAAAAAGGAACATACAATGCAGGTCAGAAGTTTGCATTAACAGTGGATATTAATTTTGTTCTTTTAAAGAAGCATTCAAACCCTTCTTTTTTGACGGAATAGAGTTACACCACAAACAACTTGAAGGAATAATAAAACTGACAATTTGGTACATAAGTTTTCCTTAAATATGGATTTATTCTACAACCCATAATGGCTAAATATGTCCATACAGCCCAAATAATATTTGGTTAAAGATTCATTGGAAAGATGCAAAGAAAGCCAATAATTTTTGCAACCATCCACAAGTTTCCGGCACAATTTCAGGAGAGAATATTTAGTTATTGTAAATATATATATATATATATATATATATATATATATATATATATATATATATATATATATATATATATATATATATATATATATATTCATTTTTAATGGTATGCTGGTAACGGACCTAGCTTTTAGGCATAGACATTATGTTTTTAACATTTTTTTTGTTTTGTGGTCTTAGTCAAGACAATTCCAGAAACTTGATGTTACTCTGTTTGATTCACTCCAAAACCAGTTTGGATGTATGTTTGGGATCATTGTCAAGTGGGAACAACCACTTTTGTCAAAGTTTTGATTTTAACTTGGAGCTGTTGAGTTAAGGTGAAGAGTTTGAAAGTAGTCATTGTTCTTAATTATTTCAACCGCTTTGTGCAATGCATCAGTACACTTGGCAGTGAAATAACCCCACAGCATGATGTTACCACCACCATGCTCATCAGTCGTTGCAGTTCTCTTTGGTTTTAAAGTCTTGCCTTCACGTCTCAGGAGATACTTCTTGTTGTTACAGCAAAATAATCTTTGTTTCGTCTGACCACAAACCTTTTCTCAAGAAGCCTTTTGGCTCATCCATGTCAGTAGTTATAAACTTCAGTTGAGTTTCAATGTGTTGATTTTGGAGCTGGTGTTTCTTTCTAGGTTTGGCACACTCTTTTTCGACATGTTGAGATTAAACTCACCTTACTGTGGACAGTGATACTGGGCTTTTGGCATCTCCAAGTTTAAGATAGCCTGGAGCTTTCCTGGTTCATGGTTGGTTTTTAATCATCCTGCCCAATATCCCTTTATCTCAAGAAGACAATTCAGAAGGTTCAGAAGGGATTCTCCACAGATTTCTTAATGGCCTCTAATTAATTGCCTCCATATGTTTGATGGTATATAAAGCTCCTAGATATGTTGTATAAATCAAACTGAATTCCTTAATATTAATTTGAGACCCAGCCAAGACCAGACTTGGCTGTGCCAATAAGGGTTGTAACTCAAGTGGGCTCTGTATATGAGGCCCATTCTAGAATTCCGCTGTTCATGGTGGCAGCATGTTGGTGTAGCTCTGTTATCTTAGTTCTGATTGCTCCTTTTGTAAACTGTTTTTCTTTATTTTTTGGCTGAGGCGTTTTTTCTAAAAAAAAATAATAATAATAAAATAAAAAAAAATCCCTCTGGTTTTGGATGCTGTGTAGCTGGAAAGTTTTTAACCCTTACTTGTTCACTTTCAGACAGTTGTTGTGATGCTTAACTGTGGCAAAAAGTGTTTTTTTGAACATCTGGGGGCAGCTGATAAGTGTCTCAAAACCTCAAATAATGCCTGAATGTAGAGCATGATCAAGGAACAAAGAGAGAAGGAAGAAGTTCAACCCATCTCTTCCTTTAATCATATTGGGCAAGGATCACATTCCTGACTCCGTCAGGTCTTTCTAACCATACAGCTGGACAGATATTTAAAGAGGAGCGGCAAAAGCAAATGAGGTGGATTAGCAGTGCTTGCCAACAACTGGTGGTGTCATCCAGCACATATGAATGACGAGTTGTGACATTTAATTTCCCTTTGGGTGAATGAAGTATTTTTGAATAAAATTGATTTTAATTGTGAGAGCAGACCCACTTAGTTCCCATTCAGTCTGAGGTAAATCTTGAGGGGGCCCACATACATATATTTGCTGACTGTTTGAGTTTATATGTCTAATTTTTAACCTATATAATTTAGATAAAACCCATAGTAAGTATCAACTAATGCAGCCAGTTCTGGTTTAGGATATCCATAGAAGTTGTTTTTGCATTATCATTCAACCCTGGAAAAAGTATAAAAACTTTAAAAAGATTAAAAATAATATAGAAATCATGCCAGTGATAGGCATATGTAAAAAGATGAGTACTCTGTTCTAACATTTTCCAGACAGCAGAACTGGCTTGGTTTAATAATATTACCTTTATAAAGCTTAATGTTTATCCATATACAATTAATTATAGTGTAATATAATATCTGTAAAACAGTTAACTGCTAGGTCAGATATTCAAGCTTTATTAATGAGGTTTATGACTTTTAGAACTACATACAGTAGTTAGCAATGTAACAATAGTGGGGAACAATAGAATTACAGAGATAAGATTATGTCCCTATGAGATACAGCTTATTCAAAGTTTCAAAGCCAGGAATAGCCTGTGCAGCACTGTGATGTCAGGCTACACTGTGTCAGACACCTGCTCTTTTTTTCTCACACACACACACACACTCACTCACCTCCTTTGGAAGAAGCAGCACACCTGCTGCTTTGCCGCTAACACAGCTCAGCACACACCAGTAAGGAAGCTTTGAGCCACAGAGACATGAACAATGGCATGGCTCATTACAGACAGCTTCTCAGGGAGCCACAGCGAGGCGGCCAGCCTGTGGGCCCTGCAGCAGGCCCTGCCAGTCCGCAGTGCAGATATCTTATTAGAGAAAGTGTAAGGTGTTGCTATAGACACTAAGCTTCACCCTGCACTATTTAGCTGCTGCCATTAACTGTCAGTCAGGTGAATTCTCTGCACACTATTACCCTGAAGGCAAAATTTAATAAGTAATGTTTGATACTGTGGACTTGGCTCAAGGTTTCATTATAGCTTTCAGGTAAATGATCATTTATTTTTTATGGCCACTGTTATTCTATAGCTTAGAAACAAGTTTCTATGTTTGTTCACTCTGTGTTTTTCTATGTGCACCACACAGGGAGAGGATGGGAAACCTGGATCGGCAGGACATGATGGCAAACCAGGAAAGGAGGTTTGTAAACTTTTGTTCAGTAGATTTAGTGTTGTTAACATTATTCAGATAAAGATACACTTTTATACAGTATGCTAGTGCTAAAGACAAAAAATTCAAAACACCTATTCAATTCAGTTTATTTATATAGTGCCAGTTCACAGCAAATATCATCTCGAGGTACTTTACTCGAAAGTCATTTCAATTTAGTGACAATTAATCCTAGTTATCAAAAAGCGCATTCAACTTAGTTTATTATTTTAATTAGTTTAAAAAGTTTTCTAACTAAGGAAACCCACCAGATTGCATCAAGTTAATAACTTGCAGCATTCACTCCTCCTGGACTATGTAGCAACAGCAATTGCTTGCGTTGTTTCGTTGACTTTACAGCCACCCCTTATACTAAGCATGCATGTAGCAACAGTGGAGAGGAAAACTTCCCTTTAACAGGAAGAAACCTCCAGCAGAACCAGAACCTGACTCAGTATGTGCAGCCATCTGCCACAACTGACTGGAGGTTTGAGAAGATAGAGCAAATACACAAAAAAGAAACAGAACAACTAATGTAGGATTACTTTCTATGTTAGTAAAAAGTAAAAAGTTAATAGCAGGAGAGGAAGAAAGCTTAGTTGTTGGCAGCATTATCTAAACCAAAGTACACCCTCCACAAAGTTATCCCAGCCAAACACAATGCCATACTAGATGTACCTTCTATGAAGAGAAAAGAAACTAAGAGAAAACATAAAGTTAGCAGTTGAAATAACAGCAAACAATGCAAATTGGAGTGTAGTAGAAGAAAAAAGTAAGGAAAAGTGGTCAGTTTGTCCTCCAGTAGCCTAGGCCTATAGCAACAAACATACAGAGATAGCTCCGGATAACCTAAACTCTTAGAATGAGGTATGATAGAGGCAGAGCCAGGGAGAACCATCTTTTTGGACTGTGTTCCCCTCCACTGGATTGGGCCGTACACTTTACCTCTCCTTACTCCCCCACATGACTGGGCAAACATTGATGTTTTACTATATCAAATAACGTTTTAAGCCTTGTCTTAGACGGTGTCTGCCTCACAGATTAAAACTGGGAGCTGGTTCCACACCACAGAAGCCTAATAACTAAAGGATCTGAGGCATACTCAAGCCTTAGCAGGGGAGCTCGGATGGACGATCGCTACAGACCTGTCCATCCAGATGGTTACAGAACTCTTGATCCAAGAGTTGAACAGGGGTTCTACTTCTAGAAATTGTAAGAACCACCAGTAACCCTGCAGTCTGAGAGTGAAGTTCTCTGTAAGGAACATATGCCCTCTTTACTCTGATATCCCTTAATAGAGTCCATCGCAACCAACTGCCTTCAAAAGCCATCTAATTAGTAAATGAGATGTTACCAGTGAGGTCAGGGATACAGTTGGTGAGATGTTTAGAGCAGGGCTTGTTTATAAAACAAGCGTTGGAACATTTCTCAGAGGAGATTTCAGTCCATCATCTTAAAATGGAAAGAGCTTGGCACAACTATAAAGCTACCAAGACATAGCCATGTACCTAAACTGACAGTCTGGGCATGGAGAGTATTAATCAGAGAAGCAGCCAAGAGACCAATGGTGACTCTGAAGGAGAACTAAAGTGGGAGATTTAGCTGATAGGACAACTTTTAGCCATGTACACCACAAAACTGGCCTTTGTGGAAGAGACGAAGAAAGAAAGTTTATGAAAAGAAAGCTATATATAGTTTTGTTTAAAGTATACAACAGAAACATGGAAGACAGTCCTCTGGTCAGATGAGACCAAAATAACTCTTACTGGCCCATGAGGAGGACAACTAACACCGCATATAATTGTAAAAATACTACCCCAACGATGAAACATGGTGATGCCAGCATTGTGCTGTGGGAATGAGGATCAGGAAAGCTGGCCTAATTCTGCCTGAAAGATGGAGTTAAATACAGGGCAATCTTGAAAAAAAAACCTTGTTAGAGGCTGGAAAATACCTGAGTCTAGAGCAGAGGCTCACTTTCCAGCAGTACAATCCTAAACATACAGCCAGAGCTACAATTAGAATAGCTTAAATCAGAGTATATTCAAGTGTTTGCATGGCCCAGTCAAAGTATAGACCTGAATCCAATTAAGAATATGTCACAACACTTGAAAATTGAAGTTCACACGGAGTCCTCATCCAATCTACCCGAGTTTGGCAAACATTTAGTGACTAGATGTGCAAAACTGGTAGAGAAGAAACATCAAAACACAAGTGGCTGCAAATCCAAGGAAAAGTGGTTGTGCAAAGCATTGACCCAGGGGATTTTGAAGACCATGTATCGTTTTTTTCATTGAAAATGATATATGAACTACCTTGTGTTAGTTCATTAAGTAGCATTCCAATAAAACAAATTGATGTTTGTAGTCTTAACATGAAAAAATGTGAAATAGTTTTTGGGATGTGAATACTTTTTCATTCCACTGTAATTTAATGAAAGAAACTGATTAGGACAACAAATGCAATGCAGTACAGAGACTGATGTGCAGCCACTACAAGGCCAGCAAAGATTAGGGGAGCTCATCAGTACAAAGCAAAATGTTTGCCAGCTCTCTCAGTCTCCCAATTTCTCAAAGCAGAAAGAAACTCAAATAAAAGTACGTAATACACACAAACACTTAAAATATCAGATACAATACCTCTGATGACCACTTTCCAACTTACCATTTTACTATCCATATCAAAGTAGATAGGATTTTCTGAATCACATCATCTTCTCCAACTTTGGACAAATTGTTCACTGTTCCTCAAGAATCCTTAGGCTGGAGAGACACAATACTTTTTTGGACAATTTTTTCATTAAAACTTGAAGCAAAGTGTTTGTCTCATTAATGAAATAATGATATTAACAAGCAGGACATATTGAACATTTTGATTTTTGCAGGGCCCAAAGGGACCTCCTGGCCCAGAAGGACTTCTTGGACCAAGAGGAGAGCCGGTGAGTGTATGATGCAGACAGGCAACAGTGTCGAGTGACAGAACAAGTGACACTTGGGACATTCTCCAGCTCTTCTTCACCATCAACTTCATTTGTATTTTCATTTTACATTCCAGGGTAAGCCAGGTGATCCAGGACCTTCTGGAAAATCCGGACTCCCTGGAACACCGGTGAGCAACATGCTTTTGCTTTTCATTTGTTCAGTTGGTTTAAAGCATCAAAGATGGACCATCAAAACACTGAAATGTGTGTTCTGATGTGGTTCATAAGCTTTACATACAATTTAGAAGACAAAAGTTCTTTGCTCACCAGAACAAAAGGGAACAATCATCCAAAAAGTTCTCAATACAATTCAAAATCAGTCTCCTTGAGGGTCCAGAGCTAGAACAGTGTACAAGATTTTTAACACCATCATAAACAGAGGATGCGCTAGACTTTTTTGTTGTCTGTCATTTTGACTGACAGGGTTAAGCTCAACACTGGACAATTGAAATCATAAGCTGGTTTCTCGGTGTAATTCACTCTACTTTGAGGTTGTAGTGTACAACATGGTTTCTAAAGTAACAGAAACACAAAAATAACAACACAACCTATACTGCAGCAGATATTCTTCATTTCTTAGAAAAAAAAAAAGAAATTTGAGACCCAGTAGTAGAGGAGCAGCCATGTTATGTTGGGGAGTGTATCTAAAGGCACAGCAAGGTTCTAAAGGACACTTAGGAAACCGTGTGTCAGATTGTGATTGATGTCTGGAGGGAACATTGCTCTGAGCAGAAAAGGGAACATTGCTCTGAGCCTGAAGGAAACTTCTCCCTGAGTGAGCTAGAAATGACAGCAGTTGAGGGTGATATAAGATAAGGCCCAGTACAGGTAACAGGTGGAATTGGACCATCTACTGGGTTTTAATTTTAGTTGTGCATCCAGTGATAGATATGGTCCTTGGTGAGTCAGAATCCTCTGATAAGATGAAATCTATGTATGCATGTGGGATTTTGTGCATAGCAGCATAAATCAAGTATAGGTACAGATCTAAAAAATTCTCACTTGGGATCCTTGAACCTCTGTATGTTTCACAACATGACACATTTTACATAAAGTTATTGTTAAGCCCTAATTACATTGCATGGACAAATAAAAAAAAGATGTTTTGAAAGGTTAATTATTCAAACTCTGTTGTTACTTCTTTAAGTAGTCAACTGGGATATTTTCTTCACAGTTTGCTGGAATTTGATGAAAGTCAAAGTTGCACTACTCAACAAATACTTTAAACAGACCTTTTTTTCTTTGTAAAACAAAACTGTCTACAAAGGGTCTATAATTCCACATAGGTCTCTATTTCTTCAAAACTCTGCGTTCAACCAAAAATACTGAAATACCAACATTGTGCCAGTAGGTAATGATGTTGTTGGCATTAGCAAATCATCAGAACATAAAAGAAGAATATACTGAGTCTGGCTACCACAAAGCCGGTTCAACATACTCTGCTTTCTCAGGCTAACCCTAACATTGAAGATTACAATTGAAAAGTACTATGAAGCTGGGTATTCATTCCTTAAGTCATTCCAGAACTACTCACTGGAAACTGAGTGGACATTAATTAAAATCATTGTGACATTCGTGCTTGCGACGAGTGTAGGTCAGCTTTTTCATGAGCTCTTCATGTCATAGTTTGGATTTGCAAATCGTACAATGGAAAGGAAAGGAAAGGAAAGGGGATATATGCTGGACCATGCAGTCAATTATAGTTTCTCAACAGAATTAACTTGTGACTATAACTGGAGGGCAAATGGGTTATCAGAGAGGGGACGATTATATCAGTCAGCAGAGGGAGCAGATAATCAGGTATTCCCTGTGGAAGGGTGGAGGGGAAGGATTCAGAATTCAGAAAGGTCAATAAAGGACAAAGTGAGTGATTTTCCCTGGATAGAAAGACTACTGGCTTGTCCTAAGCTCTGCATGTTGTCCGTAAATATGAATTTTAATCTCCAAGAGCTGGCCATGTCCAGCCAAACGATTTTCCCCTGAGATTTCTATCCAGGGCATAGCTGCATGCAGCTAAGGGGTAATCTCATTGAATCCTCTGTAATTGATGTGGCTTTTTGGATGCAAGTACAATAATGTGAGCCGTGTGATAAACAGTCACATCTCTGCTGTTGGACAGGGTGTTAGGGGAGACAAGGGAGAACCAGGCAACCCTGGATTACCAGGCTTCAGTGGGCCCAAGGGACCTCCGGTGAGTGCTGGATTAGTATTAATATTGTCTTAGGTTGGCAAAAACTGACAATAGATTAATCATATTTTTTTCTGATTATCAGGGCCCACCTGGTCCCACTGGCCCTGAAGGGAAACAGGTGAGGATTCTAACGAGCATTATATCAAAGGAAAAAAATGCACACTGGATAGTTAATTTGCATATCCACTTGTCTACTGAATTTTACAGGGAATGCCAGGCCGACTTGGAGATCGTGGCCTTAGAGGAGATAAGGTAAGAATTACAGCAGGGGCAAGTAAAACAGAAACAAAACTCCTAGGAACATTTACTCCAATACAGACTAGAAATCAGGGGTAGTTCTGTTCGTATATTCTTAGAGTGGACAACAAAACTCCCACCAACACCCCACGCACAGACTTGATGAATTGGTCCAAGATGCTGCCTCTGAGTCAGCTTTGAAAATCCTGACTCAGACATGGCCCAGATGTAGAACAATACATGGTGAAAAGAAAAGCACAAAAAGGCTACTCAGGATTTCCTCTACATGTAATTGATCATGGCGCACCGCCACGTCAAAATAAAAGCCGCCACACCTTCAGAATTTGTTTTTTTTAATTATATATATATATATCTGTTAAAACAATATATATATATATATATAGACTATATTTGCAAACTTAAACTAACCACAATCAGGGTTTGAAATGAATTTAAATATCATGAAATGTTAAACTTTATTTTATAAAATCAACCAGAGCTGATTAACATACTGGGCTTTATTGGGTAGTCACACGCTTTTGTTTTGCTTTCGGCCAATAAGCTGCAAGTTTGAAGTAAGCACATGGCTCATTAACATCTCCAACACATCACTCAACCCACGCTGGTGTTACGTGGATTCGCACTTGCCCATCAGATACTTTCCCCCCAGCATCTCCTCACTGCTCCGCACCACCCACATGGCAAAAAAAACACGTGTGCTTGTTCAGGGCTCGAAACCAGCGCACAAGAGAACTACGGACACCATGAAAGCTCAAACAACATGTTTCGGCGAAGTTGTCCCACTTTTTTGCAACTGCGCTCTCATCAGATATATGTACAGACAGACAGATAGATAGATAGATAGATAGATAGATAGATAGATAGATAGATAGATAGATAGATAGATAGATAGATAGATAGATAGATAGATAGACCACTTACCTCAGTGGGCAAGTGGTGTGAAACAGTAGTTGAAAACACAAAGATCTGTGTTGAACAAATAATACAGTACTGATAAGCAACAGAATTTTGGAGATTACCTGATAAAGTAATCATGCATACTTAATGCTGTGTACTATGTATACCTACCTAATTTTTGTAACTCATGCAGTATAGACTGAAGTACTTCAAAATTATTTCAAATTTTAGGAGGTGTTATTAGGGTAGCAAATGCCATAGGTCACACACTAGATGTAACAAGTCTACACACCTTTGTAAAGATGTTAATTTTGTAATGAAAACAAAACAGGCAATGAACAATCCTTTTAAAACTTTATCTTAACTACAGTGTGTGCTGCTGTATATGCTGTATTACTCAACTGAAAAACAAATACATATGTTAGAGGTAAAAAGGTAAAAGTAAACATAAGCAAGCTGCAATGACCTGGTTGAAGACCATTAACCTAAGACTTTATGAAAGCACCTTTTAGTCAGTCATAGTGAATTTGATTAACAGTTAAATTCATCCATTTTCTGGATATTTAATCATATTTTGGCTTAGGACATAGAGGTTCCTAATGATCAAATGATTTAACTGTGCAAAGGTATCAGTCAGAAGGAGGAGGACAAAAAAATCTGTATATGTAAAAACACAAAAAAAATAAATACTTATTTTCAAACATATTTTCAAACTCCTTTCAGCATTCGGACCACCTTAGATTAAAATGAGCATGAACACCACAATATATTGAGTCATCAAACCTGGACTGAATTATTCTGCACTAAGTACAGATTCTACAAAACCATTTGTAATCTGTGAAACCTTCAATTATGATTTTTATTTCACTCAAAAATATTAAAATCTTGGTCCTTGTGAGCCAAATATCACATATCACCTATATCACCTATTTTCATTAGCTGGATGTGTCGTGACACAAAATAAATGAGGATCTTTGGCAAGATGATTTATTTTAAAATTTTCATTTAGCTATTCAACGTTTAGCTTCATGGTAATTAAAGAGACTTAATATTAAGGTCATCAGTGTAACTCACCATGGGCTGCTTTCTAAATAGCCACCATTCCAAAAAAATTCAGGTTTCCCATTTTGTAGCTAACTAGCTAGCCCTTAACAGGAAAACTCATTGGGCCTGAGCTGCAAAAAAGGCCTCTTATACTGTAACTCGAATAATTATTATTTCTTCCTGAAAATAAGTTGTCATTTTGGAAGACTAGACATATACAAAAACTCACCAAATTTTGCACACGCATCAGTTATGTATGACAAAAAACTACAAAATTCACAAAAGAAACAACTCAACAGCACCCTCCAGAATGTACTAAAACACTCTTCCCATTTAGCTTACGTTACCATAGAGGTATGAAGTTTGGTACACTTGTAGAACTTTTAAAGACTCTCTTGCACCGATACTTTTTAACAAACAGGAAGTTAGCTGTCTTGGATTGAAGTTGCAATCTCAACCCCGTTTTCACTGTTTATAGCTTCAGCATTTGATCAAACTCCTCCAAGAGGTTTTAATCAATTGACTTGAGTTTGCTTATAAGGCATGGGGGGAGGGTATCAAAATCCTGAGTTTTTGTGCATGGATAAAAGCTAAGAAAAAGTCTTGCTCATAGTACTGCCTAGTTGAGCGGCAGGCTCGCCAGAGGTAGCAAGGTGGGAGGGCTGTTCAAAGCTGCTTGCAGCTTTAATAGAAAGTTTTATCTGCTGCATGTAAAATATATATAGCCCAAAACCTCCTGACAGACCCTAAAATATCAGCTGAAGGATGATAACCAAGGTAAATGCTAGTATTTCATGGTACTAAATTAAGAAACCCAAGTATCCATTATCTAGACTTGTTCAGCCCACACAGATTCTGACACTAAATCCTAACATATTTCTCTTCTCTCACTTCTGTAATATGTTATTTTAGGAGGTGTTTGAACTTGAACCATTTACAAATAACTGTTATTATATAAATCAGGGAGAACCTGGTACAAAAGGAGAAAAAGGACAGAGTGGAGATCCTGGTATGCCTGGAAATCCCGGTCCCCCAGGTAGAAAGGGCCACACAGGAATGATGGGTATGTCAGGACCACCAGGTGAAATCGGAGCCCCTGGGCCTCAGGGACCTTCAGGAAACCCTGGTCTCCCAGGACCCAGAGTGAGTCATGTCTATAAAAATGTTGTGTGAAATTATAGTGGGAAGCATCATTACAGCTATGGTAGTAAAAGCATTAAGCACAAATATCTTTAAACACTGAGAGACTCATTAACATCTCTGCTTCTTCAGGGCGAGTCAGTGTCACTGGAGCAGATGAGAAGGCTTGTCCAGGAGGAGCTAGCCAAACAATTAGATGGTAAGGGATCAATTATTTTATGGAAGTGGGACATTGGGAGCTAGTTAAGACCTTTTTTAGTTTCTTTCAGAAAATTTTGGGTAACCTTATTTCAGATTTTAGGGAATTGCTCACTCTTTTTTATTTGTCTTCAGCCAAAATGGCTTACCTCATGGCTCAGATCCAGCCTGCGCATGTGAAGAGTACAGCAGGTCGTCCTGGACCTCCAGGCCCTCCAGGGAAAGAAGGCATTCCTGGACGACGAGGTCCACCTGGAGAGCCGGGTATGCCTGGACAAAATGGAGGAGAAGGACCCAGGGGACCCATGGGTCCTAAGGGTAAGCAAATTCAATTCAAATTCAAAAATACTTTATTTATCCCAAAGGGAAATTAAATGTTGTTGTAACTCATTTAATTAAGGACTTATTACAGATTGTGATGGCTTCATTGTGATGGCTGTGGACAGGAAAGATGAGGAAAGCCTCTGACTGAAGAGACTCTATTTTCCAATGACAGTCTCATGAAGAGGATAGTTGGGATTGTCCATAATTTTCTTAATTTTATGCAAAATCCTTCTTTGCCTCATCATTTCCAGAGGTTCCACAGTCGTCCCCAGAAGAGAACCAGCCTTCACTATCGGGTTATTGAGCCTTTTTAGGTCTCTGGCTCTGATGCTGCTGCCCCAACAGATGATGGCAGAGGAGATGACACTCTCAACAACAAATTTATAGATGATCTGCAACATCTTGCTGCAAATCTTGAAGGATTTTAGCTTCCTCAAGAAATACAGTCTATGTCCCTTCTTGTAGACAGCTTCACTGTTGAATCTCCAAATCAAATCTGTTGTCTAGATAAACACCAAGGTATTAATATTCCTCAACCACCTCCACTTCTTCTCCCATGATGGAAATAGGGTTTGATCTAACCCTGATTCTTCTGAAATCAACAATCATCTCCTTTGTTTTGTTCACATTCAAGATGAGATCATTGTTTCCACACCATGACACAAAGCAGTCCACAACCTCTCTGTACTCAGCTTCTTGTCCATCTCTGATACATCCAACCACTGCAGAGTCATCTGAGTATTTCTGTAGATGACAGGAATCTGACTTGTGCTGGAAGTCTGAAGTGTACAGAGTGAAAAGGAATGGTGAGAGTACAGTCCCCTGTGGTGCTCTTGTGCTGCTAACCACCTGGCTAGACACACAGTCCTTCACTCTCACAAACTATGGTCTGTTTGTCAAGTAGTCATGGATCCAGACGATTGTTAAGGCCTCCACCTGTGTCCCCTGGAGTTTCAGACAAAGTAGATCAGGCTGAATTGTGTTAAATGCACTGAAGAAATGAACATGAACATGATCCTCACAATGTTTCCTGCTTTGTCCAGATGACAGTGGGTTTGTTGAAGCAGGTGTATAATGGCGTCTTCAACTCCAACTCCACGATGATAAGTAAACTGCAAGGGGTCCTGATATATGCTGGTTTGCTTACTCAGGTGGGCCTCCAAGAACTTCGTGATGTAGGATGTCAGGGCAACAGGTCTATAGTTGTTGATAACTGATGGTTGAGTTTTCTTTGGTATCGGAACCAGACAGGATGTCTTCCACAACAGTGGAACCTTCTCTTGGGTCAAGCTAAGGTTGAAGAGGTGTTGCAGAATCCCACAGAGCTGCTCTGCACAGGCCTTCAGGACTCTGGGGCTGACACCATCTGGACCTGCAGCCTTCTTCTGGTTCAGTCTTTCCAGCTGCCTCTTCACCTGACTTCTAGAAACAGAAAAGTGGGAGGGGGAGGCAAAGGGAGCAGCAGCATCTCTTGATTTGGTTGAAGACAAACTAGTGGAAGCAGAAGAGTCCATCACTGAGGTAGAGGATAAAACATCTGAGGTGTGACAGGAAAGCTGTGGGTCAAAGCACGGTGGGATGTCTGTTTGGCTGGGGCCAGGAGGGGAGGATGGTGAGCTTGTTCCTGAACTGAACCTGTTGAAGAATATGTTCAGCTCATTTGCTCTGTCCATACTTTCATCTATTTGATCCTGCTTTTGCTTGAAGCCTGTGATCTTCTTCATCCCTGACCACACATCTCTGATATTGTTCCTCTGCAGTTTACTCTCCAGCTTCTTCCTATACATCTCCTTGCAGTCTTTGATCTTGACTCTGAGCTGCTTCTGTATGCTCTTCAGTAACTCCCTGTCTCACTCCCTTAAGGCTCTTTTTTTCCTGTTTAGCAGTCCCTTCTGGTCACTGGTGAGCCAGGGTTTGTTATTAGGAGGCATCTCACTGTGCTGGTGGGGATGGTGCTCTACACACAGACGTTTATATAGTTGGTCATACACTCAGTCATGACATTAATGTCCTCTCCATGTGGCTTGCAATGAGCATCAAAACAACCCTGTAGGGCTTCTTCAGCTTCCTGTGACCAATTTATCACAGTTCTTTTTGTTACAGGTAGTCTGGAAAGGGTGTTGTGTTCTGAGCAGAGAAAAACAAGGTTATGATCTGATTTACTCAGAAGAGGTCTTGCTTTGGAAATATATGAATCCGTGACATGTGTGTAAAACAAATCCAATGTTTTGTTTTCTCTGGTAGAGCAGCTGACAAACTGTTGAAACATTGGCAGTGTAGCAGAGAGTGAAGCATGATTAAAATCACCAGATATTGCCACAAATGAATTGGGGTGTTGTGTCTGCATCTTAGCAACATGAATGTAAACAGCAACCAAAATAACACTGATGAACTCTCTTGGCAAATACTATGGATGAAAACTTACTGCCAATAATTCAATGTCTGGACTTCAGAGACAATACTTCACAGTAACATGTCCTGGGTGACACCATCTGTTGTTGACAAGCACTGCCAATCCACCTCCTTTCCTTTTCCTGCTACTCTTTAAATCTCTGTCCGCCTGTATAGTAAGGAAGCCTGGCTGAGAGACCTTGGAGTCTGGATATAATCCTGCAGCCATGTCTCAGTAAAACACATAATACTGCATTCCCAATACTCTTGTTGAGTCCTTGTCAGGGCTTGAAGTTCATCCAACTTTTTAGCTAATGATATCATTATGATGGATGGCAGAGATGGTTTGAACTTTCTCTTTCTCTCTCTCTTCTTTGCTCCAGCTTTGCATCCTCCTCTTCAACTCTGGGATTTCTGGCTTCAGTTGTCATATTATTTCTGCTTTTGAATGTTAATCAGCTGCTCCCTTTTGTAAACCACCCTGTTGCTCTTGTTATGCATCATAACAAAAGAGCAAAATATAAAAAAGTATTTGGGAAAATAAATCTAGCTGCACAGCATCCAAGACAAGAAGGAACGGTTGTCCAGAAAAAAGCATTGTTTTCCAAGAAAAGCAGGAATTAAATTTTTAAAATAGAAAAAATTTCAGTGAAAGTTACAGAGCTACTCCAACATGCTGCCACCCTGAGCGGCACAATTCCAGAAATACAATAGCTATTGCGTTCATGGTCTTCCTACATACATTACCAGTTCAAAAAAAATAATACTTGCCTGTGGCTTTATTAATTTTTATAAAATAGCAATCATTTGTTGAGGTCAGAATTATTTGCTAAGTAGCATTGTGATGATTCTTTTTTTAGGTGATAAAGGAGCAAGGGGAGAGAAAGGAGATCCTGGTGTTGGTGAGAGAGGAGAGCAGGGCCCTGTTGGTCCCATAGGTAAGGTCCAGACTCCTCACCACTGTGCTCATTCTCAGGAGTGCTGCTCCAGTTTTGAAATTAATTCCTTTTTTTATTGCTTCAGGTCCAGCTGGTCTTCCAGGATATGGCAAAGATGGAAGCCCGGGTCAGGCTGGAGCCCAGGGAGAGCCAGGAAATCCTGGGCCACATGGTCAACCTGGACCTCCAGGTCCTCCTGGCCAGTGTGACCCCAGCCAATGCGCCTATTATGCCAGCCTGGCTCAAAGACCCCACACCAAAAACATAAAGGGGTAATAAGGAGCTGGAGACTCACAGAGCTGGAAATATGGCTGTATTTATGAACTTTGTTCAGTCATATGAAATCAAGAAAATTTTTTTCCTTCAAATCAACCTCGGTACAGAGGGCTGAAGCAACAGGTGCTGCCGGTCAGATTCTTCAATTTTCTGCTATCAAGCTTGGGTTTGGGGCTAAAGGGGGGAGGAGCAACAAGGTGCACTTCAATTCAGGGGCACAGAGGGCAGCTAACCATTTTTTTTACTTGCATTCTTTCTGTTACATATATGGGATGATAAAGTTGATGTTTCATGCTTATTTCAAGGTTTTTCTGTTTGTCTTGCATCAGTAGCTCATTACAGCCCAAGCAACACCACATCACTTACTGCTTGCTAAATATATCTCTTGCCATGGGTCTTCCACCAGTCAGATGGTGGTTACTCAAACATGGAAGTTCTGTCTTTTTCTGTTGCTGAAGGTTGGAGCAGACGGCATGAAGCAAACACCAGAAGCAATTGTGTGTGGGAGGAGAGTGATGAAAACCACATTTGTACACTCCTTATCTCCATGCCTGTAGCCTTGTGTATATTCTAGAAACCTTCACAATTACACATACATCCATTTGATCAGAATGATTGTGTTAGCCTTTACTTATACTGTCCTAGAAGTATCTGTAGACCTGTATAGTATGTAGATTTATGGAGGTGCTCGCTTTATTTAAAGGGTTTCTTGACTCACTTCCCTGTCTCTAAGTCTGCCAGCTGTGTATTTGTTTGGTGAAACCTAATAGGTGTCTCAGCTTGGTGTTTTGATTATTCACATATCATAACTCAAAGTTGGAGAGCTGTTTAATTTTTTAATATCTATGGTAAAAGCTCATAATTTCCCTCAAGTAATTTACTCTAGTAATTTGAAAACAAAATCCCATAAGCACCTTATTTTACTGGCAACATCTTATTTAAAAACTAATGAATAGTTTTTCAAAAGGACTCATTGTATGTCAAACTTTTGAAATTATGGAAATCTAGTCTGAGATCTAAAACTAAAGGGGTAGAGACTTAAGAATGTAAAAGAAGCAGCTCTGAGACCCCCAGATTTCACAGGATATGTATTAAGACTGGTGTTAAATCATAACTTTTCTCTGTGATAGTAGCTGAAGTGCTATAGCACATGAAGTGTCTGACGTGTCCTTCTCAGCTAAAAATATGTCACACATGGGAACATTGCAAAGAATCTGAGGACCTTTGAAATGAAACACCATTAGCAGTACATTCCATCACAGCATCAATACAACTGGCAGCATCAGCCTAGCAATGAACTGTTCATTATCTCCCTTTGTTGCATTTTGAGAGGTTCAGTGGAACAGAACAGAAGGTGCTATGTGACACCACAGATGTCAATGCATAAAAATGTTCACAAACTTTTTTGGGAGCGAAAGTGGCTGAACTTTAAATAACACAGAAAAATGTGATTTTGCCAGACTGGATGTTGCATCTGCAGCTGGGGTGACTGAACGCCCAGCCTCTGAAATGCTCCCAGACTCATATCACATCTCATTAAGAAAAAAACAAAACTGAGATGCTGTTGGCAGAATCCAGAACTGAGGCTGTTTCTGTAAACTGAAAGCTGAAGAAGTAAGCATAGCATTATGGATAAATTCTGTTAAAGCAGAACAAGGCAGAGGCTGATATGAAATTCTTACTATAAGATAACTTTGGGTAAAAAATACAGTTTCAAGATATTCACGCTAAGCAAAAACCTGCAATGTAGTTTATTGGGTGGTGATTCTTGATAGAGTTTAGATTTATACCCCGACCTGAAATTCAAGCCAGGTTGGGCCAAATTGGTCAGGGAGGGCTATGCTTCTGTGGATGTTTTTAGTAAGCCTACAGCACAGAGACAACTGAACAAGAATGCATGGTCTAAAGTTGTATTAATCTACTTATTATAGTCTAAATATAAGAGGGAGGTAGTTTAGCCTGTTGAGGAAAGAAAGAAGGAAAGGTGCAGAAGTTAATTAGACTATATCAAGTGCAGCGCACCACACA
The DNA here is from genome assembly GCA_014839685.1 of Anableps anableps. Taxonomy (NCBI): domain Eukaryota; kingdom Metazoa; phylum Chordata; class Actinopteri; order Cyprinodontiformes; family Anablepidae; genus Anableps; species Anableps anableps. Next base: position 5,926,313 of record CM026079.1, read on the forward strand.
ACTAATGCACATATGGCCCCGCCCTGCTCCACTCCCATCAATCAATCACACATCCCAGAAGATTTGTACTTGACTCACCCTGTGGTTACAACAAATGAAGTTATTAATAAACACGAAATCTTATATGTTCCCTTTTTTAGAACTACTTTTTTTAACTATCATCTCAAACTGATTTGCTTAAAAAACTCAAATGGTCTAAAAACAAAAGCAACATAAAAGCTTAATTAAAATATATCAGGATTACTTCAGGCTTGGCCCTCTAATTAGGCTTAATTAGTCATGTTGGATTGGGCTTGGATTTTTTGGGGTTAAATTTTTTAGGCCTGATATAAACTCTAGTTCTTTAGTGTTTAGCCAGTGACTGACCATATTTTTATGGCACATAAAAAGCAAGCAAGACTGATTCTGATTTTTTTGTTGTTGTTTTTTCATCTAAGCCTAAAATTTGTAGCATTGGTGCAATGAAAGAAGTTGTTTATAAACATTTTAGGATGGGTGCCATTGGCTCTGTTAACACATCATCTAGTCAGATAATTTGGGTTGATCTCAATCAAAGACTGAACAAACTGTTGGTCTCTATTGCTCAAGGTTAAATGTTAATCATCTTTTAAATACTGAATTTTTCCAAAATAGGAATAAAACGCTAAATTGTATGTTATCAGGCAAAACATTTCAATCTTATGTCACCAAAAATAACTTTTTAAGTGGTTATTTTAATGTCATAACCAGCATTCCCTTGGATCATGGTACAATTTTCCTTTGTGTCCTACTGTTATCTTACAAACTTTAAAGAATGATTGTCATGCTTCAGTATTTTCTGCAAATCTGGCGTCTTCTGCAATGAAAGCTAGGTGCTAGCCAAACTTCAAAATGCAAGTTCAATAAAAATTTATATAAAAATATAAAACAAAAAAATATCAAGGGCTTCATCAAACATTTATTCACAGATGCAGCAAGTTTTGGATTTCAGCTAGTTTACATTGTTAGCATACATTATTAGCTTGCTTTAAACCTGTCACTCCACTAAGCTAAGCAGAAGGTTTAGCTTGGTCAAGCAAACTATGATTCTAAGATTTATTTTTATCTTTACACTTTAAAGGTTAGTTTTATTTGACAAACATTCAACAGAATTGTTGGATTTAAAAAAAAAACTTTAATAAATGAGATCATTGTTGCCTCCAGAGCAGCTCATGGATAGCAGCTGTAAATGCTTACTCACTGATGTGGATAAAGTCTCTGCTATGAAAATGAAGTTTTAAATGTGAGAGAAGTCAGATATACAGTACATTAGTACATTAGTACTATTACTCCTCCCATTCTGAGCTTTCAATTTAAATTAATTGTGGCTGAGTCATGATGCGAATTGTTAAATTTGAAGGGATGTCCTTGGAATGGCTGCCAAGCTCACTCACTTCCAGCAGATTACTTAAAGGTCATATTTGATCAGTAAATGTATTGGTCGTGTGCAAAGAGAGGGAAGAGAGGATGATGTCAGCTCTGCTTTGTAACCAGGCAACTATCTAATACCATTCTGCATTGACATTATATCTATAACAACCCAGGGAGCTTGTTTTTTAAACACAAACCCATTTTAATGTTGTGGCTTTGGGGCATATTCAAATCATCCTAAATAGATCATAATCAGCTCAGTCTAAGAGAGCATGATCCTGCAAACATGCAGGTTGGGTGTTTAGATTTGTTACTGTGCAAACATTCTCAAAACATAACACTTTATTCCAATGTTTCAAAAAGAAGACACAACTGGCCAAATAAATCATTGTAATTCACTGGAAGCACAGAGTTGAAGGACATCTTCTCAGAGCTTTTCAATAGGCCAAAGCACATGCAGGAGTGGAAATCAGAGATTTTAAATGTCTTGACAAGTCTTTACTGAATGGCTAAATGTCAGGGGTCAGAAGTTGTTATTGCTCATTTTTATGCCATGGGCCTTAAGGCCTGTTGTCAGACCCAGAAGCTGCTCAACAACTGTAGAAGGATTTATCACCAAGGTGTAAATTCCCTATAAAAACATTGAACGTAAGTTGCCTTTACAGTTTCGTGCAGTTATTTCCCCATCTCTGTTTCTCTCTGAGTCTCTTTGAGTCATGGTGCAAGTGGAGACTCCCAAAATAAAGAACCTTGCCTGGGTTTTTGAGGAGCCCCGAAACATTGTCACTGGTCGGACGAGGTCTGGAGAATGTCATTCAGCTGTGGATGTCTCATTGGTTTTTGTACGAGGAGGATTTCTTTCCACTGACCATGTAGAGAGGTGGAACTCTGCTTAAACAAGTGGATGGGTCACAAAGACCGGGTGGTCCTGAGGGTCCCCTTGGACCAGGAGGTCCTGGGATGCCTGGACTTCCTGTTTCACCGCGCTCTCCATTTTTGCCATCTCTGCCGACACCAGGAAGACCTGGTGCACCTAGATTGGACAAAGCATATAAAAATAACTGATCTGTGTGAAATAATTTTTTCATTGGAATAGATGCTTTACAGTTAAAAGTATTTAACTTTTTCACATTTTCTCATGTTATACCCAGAAACCTCATAATAAATAGTTTAAATAATAGACCAACACAAAGTAGTGGATAATTTGAAGTGAACAGAAGATGATACAGTTTTTGAATTTTCTTACAAAAAAGTCTAAATATTAATTAATTAATTAATTAATTAATATTATTTTTATTATTAATTATAAGTCTAAATATTTGTATCCAGAACCTCTGAGTTAATATGCTGTACAGTGACGAAAATAAGTATTTGATACAAGTTTCCTCACAAAGAATGGAGATGTCTGGAATTTTCATGGTAGAGACAGAATCTAAAGAAAACTTCAGAAAATCACATTGTATGATTTTAAAATGCTTAAAGCTGCAGTATGTAATGTTTACTATTGCCGTCGAAAGAAATGCATTGCTCCCAACCAAAAAACAACCAACTAAAGCCAGGAGGAAGGTCTTAGTGCTGTCAATCACCCTGGTATATGCGCTGCTAAATCTGCTAATAGTGGAGAAACAACTTACCGTTCCAGGAAAACAGTTTATCCGCCACCATCAGTGGCCATGCTAACTAGCCTTAGCATTCGTGGTAGGCTATGTTCTTATGATCCAGCTCTAGCATAGCAGAGAGCAAGGGGAAGTGTGTGAGCAGTGAGTAAATGATGGTGATAGACAGCGCTATGACCCTCCTCCTGGCTCTTATTGGTTGTTTCTGAGTGGTGCATTTCTACAGTTAGTACTGGGAGCACTGGGAGAAGGCAGAGGAGCTTGATTTTTTTCACAGATTCCCTGTGTTATCTTATACTGTCACAACAATGATAATTTTAACAAATATGTAAAAAAGATATTTTCATAAAAGTTACATACTGCAGCTTTAACTGGTATTTTATTGCATAAAATATTTGGTACAGAATAACAGTATAACAGTTTGCAATTACACATTGCAGATGTTTCCTATTGTTCTTGACCAGGTTTGCACACACTGCAGCAGGGATTTTCACCAGATCAATACAGATCTTCTCCAGATCTTTCAGGTTTGTCACTGGGCAACAAGGAGTTTTAGCTCCCTCCAAAGAATTTCTGATGGGTTCAGGTCTGGAGACTGCCAAAGCCACTCCAGGAGGTTTGTAAAGGAGGTTGTTACCCAAATTCTCATGTTACATAGCCCCATCCATCTTCTTCTTAATACGGTGCAGTCGTCCTGTCTCCTTTGCAGAAAAGCACCCCAAATGTCTTTCACGCACGCTGCAGGATTTTAATCCATGATAGCGTAATGTGTTACTAATGATAACCTTTGAGACGGTGGTCCCAACTCTCTTCAGGTCATTTACCAGTTAGTTCAGGACTGATCCCTCATGTTTCTCATGATCAGTCATACTCCATTAGGCAAGATTTTGCATGGACCTCCAGTCTGAGGGAGACTGATAGTCATCTTGAGTTTCTTCCATTTTTGAATGATTGTTGCCTTCCCACAAAGCTGTTTCCCTATTACCGTGTAGGCCATCCTCGCCTTGCGGAAAGGTCAGAGTTTTGTTGACAGAGTGAGGGGACAAGTGTGTTTCATACAGGTAGGAAGTTCAAACAGGTGCAAGTAACAGGAATTCTTGCTGGTTGGTAGCTGATCAAACACTTATTGCATGCAATAAAATGGAAGTAATTTATTTGAAAATAATACAATGTGATCCTCTGGATTTTTTTAAGTTTGTCTCTCACAGTTGAGGTTCATCTACTATAAAAATGAAAGACCTGTATAATTTTAGTAAGTGGGAAAACTTGAAAAATCGGCAGCATCTCAAATTATGGTGTTGCACATTAAGCTTCAGCCATATTGAGAGAGGCTCACAGTTTTCATCTGCTAGATTAGGGCTTTGCAACCCGCAACCCTGGACTGCCAGTGCTTTTGGGGTACGTCTCTCCCATCTTTGCATATTTTTGAAGAACACCTCTACCTCTAGTTTAGTCTGTTTAGTTGGAGAGCATCTGTGAATTGCAATTTCAAATTCTTGCATGTATGAATTCTTGCCTCAAATTAAATTGTGCTGGATTTTATTTAGGGATATCAGAGTACAGAGGGCTGAATAGAAATGCACACAAATATTTCAGATGTTTATTACTTAAAAACATTGATAACCATGCGTCCTTTTAGTTTTACTTTACATTGTGCACTTCTTACTGCTGATCTATTACATAAAATCCCCGTACAATGTTTTTCATCAGACAAATGTAAAAAACAAGTTTGAATACCTTTGTAAGGCGCATTATCTACACTGCAAATTAGTATAACCATGCAGCACTTTTTATGGAGTCACACACTAACCTGGAAATCTTCTGACAAGAAACTAGGCTTACCTGGTACACCTGGAGCCCCTGGACTTCCTTTGGTTCCCACACCATTGTCTCCTTTGTCTCCCTTTTGCCCAGCTTCACCTGCAGAGTGGAGTAACACAGAGGACAAGGATGTTAATGCTTAGATGAAACAAAAAAGCTAAGCGATGTATGTATGGATGGATGACTTTGATAATGTATGGCAGACGAAGGAAACCTTGTTGAGGTGAAGCTGCATGGCCATCAGATTATTTTCAGTTGTAAGTACACATGCAACATGCACACCCGAGAATAAGCGGCTGTTGTGTTTTTGTTTTTGATGGCTTCCACAGCAGGGTCTCTGGATGAAACTGGGCATACTGCTGGCTCGCCATCTAAAGTCTTTGCATACACCAAGCAAAGTGATGGGTCTGTGAACATCCTACTATTTATCATGTTGCTGTGCTGCATATTCGAGTTACAACCTGAAGCTATAACAGACGAGATGAAGACAACCATCACCCACTGGACAATAAAGCACTATGGGTTATAGCTATGTACCATGGAGACTGAACTGGAAGATAAATAGACAAGCAATCTACCACTGAAACTTCTTCTTGCATTTCCTCTGGACAAGATCTCCTTATTAGCTTTATTATATATATATATAACAAATGCTTTATAAAAGGACAAGGGTTTTTCTTTTGAGAAAAAAAAAGAAATTTAAAATCCACTTTTGGTCCAGTTCTCAAAGGGAACTAGAAAAGCAATAGCTATAATAGCCTTTCAACTTAATTTCTGGACGATGAGCCGCTACTTTTTCACACGCTGTGAACGATGCAATGCGGCTAATACACAGGTTTTTACCAATGGGTTTCGAAAAGCTGGACTGCTGTAGGATGAAGAGGACAGCACAAGCTCAAGAGCAAATTTGCTTCAAGACGAAAGTGACATTGAGAGCAACAACAAAATAGGGACTGAGGAAGTGTGTTTGAAGCTGTTCAATTTCAACATGGAAGAAGACGATTTTAGTAGCTTTAGTGTGCAGGAAGAAGATGAAGATACCAGCAAACAACTTTTCCTGGTAGACAACTATATTATTTTTTTCAAGCAACATGGAAACCTGCAGCTTACAGACCCGTATGGCCTTAATGTGTATATATATTTTTTTCTCTATAAAGTTAGTGGGTGTGGCCTATTTTCAGCTGCACCCAGTAGTCTGGGAATTACATTATCTTTACTGGTAAAGCACACACAATATTGGAAACTAATTTAGAGCTATTTAGAGTAAGCCTACTAAATAAATACAGAATGTCGCAAATGTATCACAACATCAGTGTACCTAATATTACAATCGCAAAGGATTGTTTAAAGAGTAATAACTGTATGGTAATACAGTTATTACTCTTTAAATAACCAAAAGGTAACACTTTGTATGGCAATAAACATATTCAGACTGTTACATGGAGTCCCACTGCAATGGCTCCCCACACTGGATAAAGACTATAATGCCCAACACACTAAAGGTCACATGGAGTATTGGAAGCACAGATGGAAAAACAGAGGACTGAGGAACCTATGGATTTACCACAGCTAGTATTGTCACCACAAATTCCACTATATGTCAGCCCTAGTTAGCAGCTTTTGCAATTTTCAAGGTGGTTCAGTGCTCAAGTGAAGAAGAATGGGTTATGAATTCTGCACTGACCTTTCTTTCCAGGTGCACCTGGAAGGCCAAAGAAGCCTGGGTGGCCTTTTGGACCCATTGGACCTGGAATGCCTGCTGCCCCTGCTGTTCCAGCTGGTCCAGGCGGTCCTGGAGGTCCAGCTGGTCCAGGTGTACCAGGAGCACCAAGGGCTGCTGGTCTCCTCAAGAGTTCTTTCATAAACTCCTCTAATTGTTCTACATGGACAAAGAACAAAGGATCACATGACAGCAGCGTATACATTCTTTGTATGTCAATTACAATATGTAGGCAAAAATATATATACAGGTTGAAGTAGGTAAAACAATGAACAAATCCCACCTTCAACAACTGCTGAGCACATTTCTCGAAGCTTTTCATCACTCACTTTTGGACCCTGTGAAATGAGCAATATCAAGTGACTAATTGTGAATTTAACCAGGGTTTTTTAAAGAAACTTATCACAGTCTGTCTGTGTTACAGAAATGTTCGCAAGTCATTTTTTCCAAGTCAAAGTCAAGTCTCAGATATTTTGTCCTAATTCAGAGTTAAGCCTAAATTCTATACTGGGAAACCATTTTTGAAATCCACATTTAAATATTTTAAATAAAGTTGTTCAAATTCAGTGTTGATGTTTCAACAAAAAATGTTTTTTCATTTTGTTCTTAAATGATCGAGAGTTTACAGGTTCGACAAGGCATTCAGTTGTAGAAATCTTTATGTTGTCATTATTATTATGAAGCTATAGCTAATGTGAACAGATTGTTATGTGCCATTAATATCCCATAATCCACCAAAACAGCACTGGCTAATGCTAAAGTTTGTTCTTTCACAGTAAAACAAACACAGCAGATGTCATTTGAAGATCATATACCGGCTTCTTTTTACTTTTCTATACATTAGATAAAAACTGTTACTAAAACTCAGGTGTCAGCCAGTAAACACCCAAGTCTTTCAGGCACAAGTCTAAGTTGAGAAGGAAATCTTTTATACTTGTCCTGATATTATTTGGAAAGCCTCTGGAAACAATACACCATTTGGTGGCTTAAAATAAAACATATAAAATATTAAAAGCAATCAGTAATTTAGTCCCAAAGGTGCATTGAACTTAAAGATAATGCTGACTTCAATCATAACCTAACTGACATATCGTGTATAGAAGGTATATTGTTAAATCATATTTATCCCTGTAGTTTGTAGCTTTTGTGTTACATTTGATTTATACCTGAAAGTTAGAATGTCACAGTGTCAATTTTTATAAAACCAAATCAGGTGCCCCGAGGTTAGAAATCCAGACACTGGGATCATACTTCCTTGTCTGCCTAGAAAAGCTTATGTTAGGATGTTAGACAGGAAGTTCCAACCTGTTATGGAACCCTAAATTCAAGAAAAGCAGAGTCAGTTTTGTCCTGGCTATTAAACTGTGGACAAAATCTTTACCCTTGCTGAGCAACTGAGGTGGTCATGGGAGTTTAGTGGTTCTGGCTTACAACCAAGTACCTTAAGGCATTTTTAAGGGCTGCTCATTGGTGTTCATTGATCCTGTTTGTGGTGCTCTTGAACAGGATTTCAGGCCATAGTCGTGGAGAGGAAAATGTCAAGTTTTGAACCTCAGGTTCTCAAGGTTTGCTTTATTGTAGATGATGTGTTTATGTTGGTGTCTTAAAGCCATGACATTCAGCATGCACTGGAGTATGCCAGAGCCAAGTGTGAAGGAGCCTTGGTCCGATTAGGCTCCTGCAAGATTGGGACCATCATTATCAGTGGGACAGACGAGGATTGTCTCCTCCAGGCACGTGGGTAGAAGGATTGGGGCTTGTAAGCAGTAATGGAGGCGCTGTTTGTTGAGGACTGGAGCAGCAACCACAAAGTCAAAAAGCAAAGTTCTCAATTTATGGGTCCAGCTACATTCTGACCCCTATCTATGGTCATGACAAATTAGCATACCATTAGCATACTTTTAAAAATTAAAATGTAGCTCTTGAATATTAAAACATCAGTAACTATAAGATATGTAAATGACTCACAGGTAAACCTCTGGGACCTGGTGGTCCAGGAACGCCTGGATCGCCCTCTAACCCTCGAGCTCCCATAGGTCCTGCCACACCTTCATGTCCTGGCTGACCAGGTCTCCCCTCATTGCCTGTGGCACCTCGTTGACCTTTTTCTCCACGCTAGTATTGAAACATAAATCTGTAAATCAACTGTATTTCTGAAAGCAGGAAATTTTCTTAAAGGTAAGATTGTTCCTTTTAATTATTAAACCAATATGCTTTTGGTAGACAATATAGCATCAGTCGAAGAACTTTGTGGAATGTTGTAAATGTTTGACTGTTAAACATTGCAGTCATTGGGAAAATTATTTCCATATCAAAAGCTCAATAGATAATGTTTTTTTTTTTTTTTTTTTTTTTACTTGAAAGTTATGTCTGCCTACCTCCCCTTTGATGCCAGGCACACCTGGAGGGCCCTGAAACACATCCAAACATAAACTGACTTCTTTTAGTTGCCAAGAGCATCTGCAAGTAACATCCATTAAAAGTATATCTGGATAATACCTGATCTCCCTTTACACCAGGGTCTCCTCCAAGACCTGGGTCCCCCTGTTTTGAAAAAGTGACATGATGACGATTATTCAGAAACTATATATATATATATATATATATATATATATATATATATATATATATATATATATATATATATATATATATATATATGTGTGTGTGTGTGTGTGTGTGTGTGTGTGTGTCTGTGTATGTACATAAATATATATCATGATGGCCCTTACCTGACTTCCTTTTGGTCCTACAGGTCCAGTTGGTCCCTAGACAAGAAAATCAAAGTGATAAAGTGCAGCTGAATGGCTGTGGTGTTCAGTGCTTTAGAGTAACTCAAGGAAGAACAGTTATTTCTCCCACCTGGTCTCCTTTGTACCCTGTATGACCTTTAAATCCTTTGGCCCCAGTGGCACCTCTATCTCCTTTGACACCCTGGTGATTTAAAATTCATTATAGATGTACTGGATACATACAGTATAGGATGAATGATAAGGTCCATTTAAAATGCCCCAGTGCTTTCCTAGCAATCAAAAGTGTGAATAACTAAGCTTCATTGCCAGTATTCCACACAGTACTGTCCCATTCAATAAATTAGGACATTCACAAAAAGTTTGTGTAATTCAGAAACTGAATTCACTAATTGAAACACACTATATAGATTAATTACACAGACTGTCTTTTTTTTTTTTTTTTTTTTTTTTTTTTTTTTTTTTTTTTTTTTTAGCTTTTTTTCGGTAATTATGATGATTTTTCCCTTTACAGCCAATGAAAAAATGAAATTTAAGAATATTATGTCAGACCAATGAAAAAAAACATCATTAATACAGAAGCGTGGGCTTGATGAAAAGTATTTTTTGAAAAGACTGTACAACACCCAATACAGTTCATCAAATAGACCAGTGGTTTCCAACCCTGGTATTCAAGCCCCCCTGTCTTGCATGTTTTAAGTGTCTCCTTGCTGCCATACACCTGACTTAAATAACTGGGGGATTAACAGGCTTCAGCAGCACTAGATGGAGGAGGTCATGCAGTCATTTGAATTAGGTGTGCTGAAACAGAGCTACAGGGAGACATGTAGGACAGGGGGTCTGAGGACCAGGGTTGGGAACCACTGCAATAGACAAAAAGTAAATGGTCTGTACTTGTATAGCACTTTATCTAGTCCAGAGGACCCCAAAGTGCTTTACACTACATTCAGTTGTTCACCCATTCACACACATAAACTGATGGTGACAAGCTACTACATTGTAGCCACAGCTGCCCCTCTGCTTCTGACAGAAGCAGAGAGGAGGTCACCAGGCCCTCTGACCACCACCAGCAGGCAAGGAGGCGGATGAAATGTCTTGCCCAAGGACACAATGACTGAGACAGGCTGACATAACGGGGTTCAAACCGACAACACACTGGTTATAGGACAGACTCCTACCACTGTCACCATCGTCCTCCCAATAAGACAAGCCTATGTGGAGTCCAGACCAAATAGTTCCACCATTATCAAACATATGCATTGTCATTTTATCCCTATCCAGATTTTGAATGAGATGTTTGAAAAAAGTTACACTATGCATCTCTATATATAAAGAGATGTTATATATCTATCAACAGACAGACAGACAGACAGACAGACAGATAGATAGATAGATAGATAGATAGATAGATAGATAGATAGATAGATAGATAGATAGATAGATAGATAGATAGATAGATAGATAGATTGATTGATTTTCTTGCAGCACACCATCGGTACAATATCTAACAACCACTTCAAATTATCGGATGTCAGAATAGGTTTGAAATGTTCCTCTGGCAGGTACAAATTGACATATGGTACAACATGATAAATAGCTTCATTTCATACTCCCTTAAAGTCAGGAACTAATTATCAAAACTGCATAGGTATGGTGAAGGGGTAAAAATGATCAGTATTCACTCTGTTATAATTGTGTTTAGGTTTAAACAATGTAGCAGCAAAAACACACTGCCACCTAAAGAAATTATTTAAAATTACATGTGTCTTACCTGAATTCCTGGTGGACCTGCAGGCCCCATTGGCCCTTGTTTTCCTGTTGCACCCTGCATTTTGAAATAAAATTCAGCTGTTATCTGCACTTCACAAATTATATTAACATTACTGATAGAAAATATAAGAATAGAATTGTATGGAATACAATGAATCCTTATTGTCCACCACAATGGAAAAATGCATTTGGCACACAAACATATAATTAACTTGAATTATGCATAAAAAATGAGCAATTTTGACCTACTGGGGAAACTGAACTGAAATGAAAAGGAAAAAATCAAAAAACAAAAGAAAACCCACAGTGGATCCTTTTTCTCCTGGTTTTCCATCCTCCCCATCTTTTCCAGGCCCCCCCTGCATGAAAAAAAAGAATCTAGATTAGTTTGCAAATACCATACATAAAATAATACATGAATATATCTGTTTACATATCTAGTCTGTTATAATTAACTTAATAAGTGGTTTCTCACAGTTTTTCCTGGAAGCCCAACTGGCCCCATGGGTCCTTCAGAACCGGTCTCACCCTAAATCCACAGGAGAAATGATACTGAGTTAGTCTAATATATTTTCTTCAGTTAGCTAAAACCTCAAAGACTAGCTTGGATGGTATGAAAGTTGGGTGGTATGGAAGTATGAAATTCTGGTTTTGCTTCATTAAAAAGATGATTAATTCATTTACCTTTTCTCCGGGGGGTCCAGCTACTCCCTGCTTTCCTGGGACCCCCTAAGAACAAGACGAATGAAAATAAATTTCATTGTTTTGTTCATTTGTTTAGTCTCATCTCAGTAGAAACTGACACTGAGCAAAAAAATGTTATCAAATCTGGGTTAAATTAGATTTATAGTTATGTCCTATAGATGGTAAGAAAGAAACACCCTTAGAAGACACTAAGTTCAGCCAACTTGCTTTCGCTTTCCTTTATTATTATAGTCTCGTAAGCAAAGGTAGGGAGGCTCTATTATGAAGAAAACACAAGTAGTTTGATCAATATTAAGATGACAATTAAATAATTGATTTAGGAAAAAACATTGCATTTACTGCACTTAACACAACATAATAAGCAGTATACTTACAGACAGTAAAGTGGCAAAAAATGTCCTAATGATCTTTTTTGCTAATGACTGTTTTTGTGCACTGTTGCCAACTCAGCAACTTTGTTGCTATATTTATTGACTTTTCAGACCACTCTTGTGACTTTTTTTTTTTTTTTTTTTTTTTTTTTTTTTTTTTTTTTTTTTTTTCAAAAGAGCGACTAGCGACAAATCTAGCCACTTTTTGCTGTGTTATTGGAGACTCTGGCATCAACACGTGAAGCACCAATCGCTCTGCAGTCACAGTGAGTAGTGAGTGCTGCTGTTAGCCCCTCCCATCTCCGAAGCACTTACATGCATGTGCCGCTGATCCCGCTCTGGATGACAAATACAATGTAAAGATAATTTTTCATGTTGCCTAATGTTCTTTTCCACCAAAACTATGGCACTAAAATAAATCGCAGGTTTTGATCAGAGCCTCAGTCACTGATTCACCTCCTCCACTGTGTGTGCCTCTGATAACTGTCTTTTGGTTAAATTTGATATTACATAAAACTGATTTAGCTTGAAGCAAAGTGTTTACATTATTAAATAATTTCATAAAATTAATTTGTCGTTCTAAACATATTTAGTTGTATTTTAAATCACTTTTTGTCTTGCCAATGTTGACATTCCTTTCTTCTACTGCCCAATTACACATGACCAAATATGCAAATTAGGCAATGACGTCATCTAGGGACATCGAGGACAGCCAATAGCTACTTTCCTTGCTGAGGGCTTGGCAACAGTGTGTATCTGATTGTTTTGGAACCAAAACGGGAATAGAAATACAAATCACATGAGCATAAACTTGTGTCACAATTACACCCTAATGAAATGAAATGGTTTTGGTTTCACCTTCTTTCCACTTGCTTTCAGATTTAAACTGACCAAATTGACTACTGGGGGGGTGTTGCAGCCCTAGCTCATGGAGGTGGAAGGATTTAGCAACTTTAACATAAATAGTAGTAAATGACATTTATTTTTTTCATAAGCATAAGGCTGAAAAAGGAGGATAGAAATAAAAAAAACTGATTCTCTCCTGATTGATCCTGCTTGTATAGAAGCTAGCATTAGCATTGCAGCACAGCTAGTTGCCACAAGAAGTTAGTGTATAAAAGCAGCAGTTATTTATTTATTTATTTATTGCTTGTTGTAAAAACGATCTTTTCTTTACAGATGATAGATTTTTTTTGCCATATGGCACCTGTACAAGCAGATAATTACCGTAGTGTTACAATGCCTGTGCTCATAATCAACGTCAACGTTATGAAATGCTGCACCAACAACACTGCACTATAGAAGTTATTGATAACATTTCTGTAGAATATTAGTTTTGAACTGATTTCAGCCCCACAGGTTTCATCACATGAGCTTTGAAAGCAACACCATCCTCAAAAGATGGATTAAAATGCAAACTATATGATAATGAGAACAAAATGTAATGAATTTTTACTTACTGGAATACCAACAATCCCCCTAAGTCCAACAGCTCCTGGTGCACCCGGCTCTCCCTGTTGAATACATCCACAAGTAGAGCAAATTATTATTTTAGTTTACCATTTTATATGAAGGCTATAGACATTATCTTTATCACAATTTTTGAATCATAGCGTTTAAATTTGAAGAATTGCTTAGGAATGGTTTCCTGTTGCACTGTTTCTTATTTCAGAATGTAGATTGGCTGTATCCAAAAGTGCTTATTGCATAGGTCCAAATGTAACAGACGAGGTGTATTTTAGGAAACATCAAGTTCTGTCACTATGTGAAGTATGTCACTTGTTTAATATTCATTCCTCTCATATACTATATGTTTATTGGGATCAGGGGAGTAAAACTTAAAGAGCCCTTCTAGGTCAGAACAGAGGAATTTATGCCAAAGAGTTGCTCTGTCATTTTATCTTTTCCATACTTTATAAACACCACTGAGCATTTTGTAGAAAGGTCAAGGCTCAGTTAGTGACTTCAAGTGGTCAAATAAGCGTATATAACTGAATTACTCAAAAGACACCCCCACTATGTAAGTCGCTTCAGCATTCAGAATGCAAAGATGAGTGAATCATCATTAGTGCAGACAAAGCATCTATCTAAATGGAGTAGCTTTAGATGAAGCAACATAATTATACTCTCATTTTTACAATATTTGCATAAAACTCAAATGTTGTTGTAATATCACATGCATATAGTCACCCTAGGGTATCTTAAGATCACATTGGATATGCTCCAGGAACAAATGAGAATAAAGGCATTGTTTACTTCATATGTCATAGAAACAAAATAGTGTGAGAGGAACATAGCAAAGCAGAACCTCCCACAGTTGACATCGGTGAAGATCTTTTAACCTAAGCAACAGGGGCGAAGCAATGTCGATCTGCTAAAATGCGAACCTCCAACCTGTGTGGGAGGAAAACGTCTTTTGCAGAAAACCAAAACATCCATTAAGCCTGTTTGATCTTATGCAGTTGACAGATTGTGATAAAAATGTTTTATATTATTAACACATGTATCAGAGATTTATACAGTTGAAACCAGAGGTTTACATACACGAACAAAAAGACACATATACCTCTTTTCCCTCACTTTCTGAAGTTAAATTAGAACAAAGTTAGGTCTGTTAAAATTACCAAAATTATTATGATCTTGTTGCTAAAAGCCACAATGAAGAGGAAAAGAATATGTCAGAGATTTATTGATGTATTTCACATCAAAAGTTTACATACATTTCCTCAATATTTGGTAGCATTGTATTCGAGCTGTATGACTTAGGTTAAACGTTTTGGGTTTCCTTCCACAAGTGTCCCATAACAGTTTGCTGGAATCCTGGCCCATTCCTCCTGACAGAACTGCTGGAACTGAGTCAGGTTTGAGTCACCTTTGAAGATCTGCCCACAAATTCTCTACAGAACTGAGATCAGGGCTTTGTGAACAGATGAGTGTGGCGCCTTCAAGCATCTGGAAACTGTTCTCAAGGATAAATCAGACTTGTGCAGCGCCACAATTCTCTTCCTGATATCTTAGCTGATTTCTTTTAGCTTTTCCACCGTGTGAAACAAGAAAGCAGTGTGTTCCAGGCGTGGCCTTAAAATTTCGTGTTCGATAAATTATAATATGCATTCTGATGAGGCTCATTTGTCAGATTAAAAGTACCTTTTGAAAATAACATTCTAAAAGCAGGTATTAAACATACTTTCATTAAGCCCAGATTTCTGTATTAAAAATGTTGTTTTTTATTGTTTTGATGTAATATTCTAATTTTACATTCTTTAAATGTTTTATTAGTTTTTAAGTGGAAAATCATCATAATTAACATAAGTAAAGGCTTTCAAACATACATCTGTGTGTAATTAATCTACTGTATATAATCTGCTTCACTTAGTGATAAAGTTCCTAAAATAAAAGGAGTTTTCAGTTATATTGTAATATATTCAGTGGGTCTGTACATCCACAGGTGAGCCTCCACTTAAATCAAATGTCAGTTCACCTATCAGAAGTTTCCAAAGCCATGACATCATCATCTGGGCTTTCCCTCATTGCTTAAACAATAGTAATCATTGTGAATGTAAACTTCTGATTTTGAAGACATTCATAAGTCAATATAACATATTTTTTTCTCTCCTTGTTGTGGCATTTAGCAAATAGAAGGAATTTTAATAATTTAAACTGACCAAAAACAAGAGAAGTTTGGCCTGATTTAACTTCAGTCAGGAAAAAAAGGTGCATATGTCTTTTTATTTAATCTATGTAAACATCTGGTTTAAACTGTATATAAGTTTAATGAACAATCTATGTGTAAAAATAAAATTTAACAACTAAAATTGTCTAATGAGTTAGCTAAACTCATTGAAGTGAAGCTTTTTGAAGGCTTAGGAAACAATAAACCTTAAGCGAAACAGCAAATGTTACAACCGGGAAAATGGTGATAATATCTTCTAAAATGAAGGTTTTCAAACTTTTTTTAAAAAATCAAAATGTGATGCAGTAATTACACCGACGATAGTTCCGCTTCAATAACACCTAGATTGGATTGTTCTTAGTTGTTTAGACAAATACAGTTCCCACTTCCACAGGTCAAATAAGTGGGTGAAGTAGATTTTAACAAGGTTAAATTAATTTCATTTTTAGTTCTGCAGAAGCAAAATCAGTGCACACATTTCAGTGATACCTTGGTACCATTAGCTCCAGGAAGTCCGTCCATCCCATTATTGCCAGGCTCACCCTGTGGCGCCACAACAGACAGAAAGATATAGAAATGAAAATGAACAAGCTGGAACGCGAGATTCAAATATTACCATACTTACAACTTCTCCTTTTTCTCCTTTAACACCCAACTGTCCTTGAGGTCCTACAGCTCCCTGGATGAAATATTTGAATATCAAACATGTTTTCCTTTCAGATAGTTTTTTCTTCCAACCTAACACAAACTCTGAGCAAAAATTCAGAACTCACATCATCACCCTTCGGTCCTGGCAACCCCTGCCGTCCTCGGGCTCCCTCCACACCCTGAAAACAGTGATCTATCAGTTACAAATGTTGACACTTCATGTCTTAGAGGAGGTGGCAAGAGATCGGAACCAAAGCAGAGTGCCTACAGGAGCTCCAGGTGGGCCAGTGGGTCCAGGGACGCCGTTGTAACCAGGAGCACCCTGTAAACAGATAGGAGTCAGACTGGAACGACTAAAATAAATCTCTGCATTATCGGCTTAAAACCCACTCTGTCTCCTTTTTCTCCAGTGGTTCCTGGGATTCCGATTGGTCCCCTTTGCCCCTAAAACAACAAATAGTCCCATCTTTAGCCTTTGTTGTAAATATTATGTGATATTACATGATTTTGAATTACATTATGCTATGTGTTTTTGAATATTGTTTTTCCCTACATCATCTCCCATGCGACCTGGTGGACCCTGAGGACCTGGTTCTCCAGTTTGCCCCTTAAAAAAATAAAATCATAATTTACATTTTAACAGCAGGGTGAGTCACACCTGTGCTTTTCAGACTTAAATGAAGTCATTTATATAAACAGTTCTTCATGGCATACCTTTTCTCCAGGCTCTCCATCTTTCCCAGGCTCACCTGGTAATCCTTTGTGTCCCTTAAAGAAATAGGAAAGTTCATAAAAAGACAGGAATATTTTTTAACAAAATACATTTTTCATAAACCTGAAGAATGAAATGCCAATGAGTCCAAAGTGATGTCAAACATTCCAATGGTTGATGTTGAGCTACCACAAAAATTACAATAAAAAAGGATTTCTATCTTCGGTATGAGTCCATGAGGATTTATCATCTATCAAGTATGAATATCTGGGGACGATTTCGTTCATCCACTGAGCTGAAGACATCAAGTCCATCCCTGGTCCAATATATGTATATTGTGGATTCTTTTGCACTCTTCTGACTGGTACCACTGCACAGTGATATTGTTTTAATGCTTTGCAGCCTCTTTTAAGCTAAAAGGTGTAAAGCAGCAAACAGAAGGAAAATGTAACTGTAACATCTGAACTTTACTTCTGGTTTACCAGATTTCCTAGATTTGACTGCAGGTGTGAACTCACAAAGATTAAATGCTTAAAAGAGATTAAAAAAAGGTGCTTCAAGTATTAATTCAAGGGTTTATCCATGTATGCAGTCAGGTTATTACAGCTTGTTTTTAGTATATTTCCTAAAAGAGTTTGTTTTTCAGTTGAACTGTTACAGCGTATACTGTATGTCACACTGAATGTGAAAACATTTGAAAACCATGTTCTTAGTTTTTTTTTTTGTCTCAAAAACCTGGATTTAAACAGAAGTGCAGAAACCTTTAGCTCTTCCAAAACAGTATGCAGTTGACTCTTTATTTATGTCATCAGCTGATTGATAGGTGTACAAATGAAACCGGTGGACCAATGATTGGACCTCTGGGTGAGTAGGAGCAAAGTCAGTTGCTGATTCTATCCTACAAGGTGACAAAGGAAAATGAATACCTACAGTGGCTTGCAAAAGTATTCATACCCCTTGAAATTTTCCCTATTTTGTCACATTACAGCCGCAAACATGAATATATTTCATTAGAATTTTATGTGAAAGACCAAGACACAGTGGTATACAATTGTGAAGCAGAAAGAAAATTATATATGATTCAAAAAAATTTTTACAAATAAAAAACTGAAAAGTTTGGTGGCAAAATAATCAGCCCCTTTTCTCTGAGTGCAACCAGTTGCCTTCAGAAGTTGCCTGATGATTGCTAATAACTAAATAGAGTCCACCTGTGTGTAATCTAATCTCAGTCCAAATTCAGATGATCTGTAATGGCCTCAGAGGTTGGTTAAGAGAATATTGGGGAGCAAAGAGCATCATGAAGTCCAAGGAGCACCAGACAGCTCAGGGAGAAAGTTGTGGAGAAGTTTAAAGCAGGTTTAGGCTACAAAAGATTTCCTAAGCTTTCAACATCTCATGGAGCGCTGTTCAATCCATCATCTGGAAATAGAAAGAGTATGGCACAACTGTAAACCTACCAAGACAAGGCCATCCACCTAAACTGGAGAGCACTGATCACAGAAGCAGCCATGGTGACTGTGGATGAAATGCAGAGATCCACAGCTCAGGTGGGGGAATCTGTCCACAGGACAACTATTAGTCGTGCTCTGCACAAATGTGGTCTTTATGGAAGAGTGGCAAGAAGAAAACCACTGCTGAAAGAAAACCATGAGAAGTCCCGTTTACAGTTTTCCAGAAGCCATGTTGGGGACACAGCAAACATGTGGAAGAAGGTGCTTTGGTCAGACATACAATATACTACATAAAAAAGGCAGGCCAGGTGAGCCTGCCTGCCTGGTGGGTGGACTTGTGGCCTTGGTGGCAGGGGCTTGATGGATTGCAAGTGTGGGGGGCATGGGTGTGATAGGGTGGGGGACTGGGTGGGATAGGGTGGGGAACTGGTGTACAGTCTGTCACCATCTTAGGGCAAATGGCTGAGGGGCTAGTGCACTTGCAGGAACTTGGTGGTTTTTGTGGATCTGGCTGGTGTGGGGCGTCCCTGGATTCTGGGTGACTATCTGGACTCCCCCAGGTTGCAACCTGTCCACTTTGATGCCAGAGGCAACGCTGAATTACTAAAGTCAATCATGCAATCAGGCTGCCATCCCCAGGTATACTTTTTGAAGAGCAAAAAATGCCATAGCACCTGTAGGTCTCCATCTTCTTCATGTGGCATGTCTGGAATACCGAGGCAGTACACATAAAAAAATGCACTGGATGTAATTGGATCTGATCTGAATTGAATTTGGATTTAGCTGGATCCAGTGAATCAGAACCATTTGGTAAAATATCTTAAATGAGCATTTGTTGTGAACTGATGCAACATAAATAAGCTGAATCAAATTGGATTGTTTTGAATGGAATTGTATTAAACAGAATTCAGCTGTTCTGCACAAATGTACTGAAATCACTACATCTCTGAGAGGGAACCAAATTTAAATGCTTCCGCCCTGTTTAACGTTGTTAACATTCCTCACCTTCATCCCTGGCACTCCATGCAGTCCCTGAGGTCCAGCAGGACAGACGGCAGGACACTGTAAACACATAAGAGACAAGCTTCAGTCACAAAGCTGCACAGCCACTCAAACTGCAGTGACTCATTCTGATCGAAGAGATGCTGCCACCACTCTAATCGTCATGCATCCAGGAAACATTTGGTTGTGTTCGACAGTGAAACACTCACAGCTTCCCCACTTCCCTCACTGTTGGCACCGGGTGGTCCCTAAAAGACAGCAGAGTGACATCTAAAGCAGCCACGGATGGGTGTAGATGTTGTCATAAGCACACCACAGCATGAAAACCCATTGTGAATGTGTGAAAAGGAAACACTGCATGCAGCATCATCTCTCACATTGTGACATTTTAGGAGGAAGTGAACCCATTTTTAAAAGAAAGAAGACAGATGATGTGAAGTATAATGGAGTCACACCATTAAAGTAGCTGCTCTCTATACAACATGTTGCTGATCCAGAGTTAAAGGAACACAGTCTGTCAGCTTTGGCATGGTAAAGAGCTTTCTACACTGTAGAAGGTCTTGGTTTGTATTTATTGTTTGAATTTCTTATGCTAAGATTCAGGCTAAAACTTTCACCAAAACAAAACATTTCAGACCAGTTAATGTTTTTATAACTGGGCTTATTTATTTGTGACTGCGTAACTGTGCTTGCAATAGACTATGAATGAAAATGCATGGTCTCTTCAATTTTCACAGAACAAAAAAATATGTATACTTACTGAGAATCTTCTAATGAAACATTTTTTTAACAATTTTAGCAGCCCAATTATCTGTTCCCAACATAATGTCAGCCAATGTTGACAATCAGCATTTGTAATCCCAAGTTACAAGTAAGGAAGATTTAAAAGGACAATTAAACACAATATATGTAAAGTACGTCAGCTAGAAGACAGGATCATTTGATTCAAAAGTCAATATGGGTTAGATTTGGTTCTTACCACGGGCCCTGGTGGACCAGGAGGCCCCGGAGGCCCTGGAATGCCAGCTCCCCCTCGAGGTCCAGGTGGACCCTGCAGTTTTCAAGAAAACACATGGGGAGCAAAATCTCAATATAGTCAACATGTCATACAAAAAAAAAAAAACAAAAAACAAAAAAAAAAAAACTACAAAATAAATGCTATACCGTTAAAAATAAAGTAATGTCACAAAGTCTGGTCAGTTGCAAAGTTGGCTTACTGAAATCTGGTTGAACTGGTTAGACTTCTTTTTTTGTTTGTTAATTTATGTTTTAATTATGCAAAGCACTTTGAACTGCCTTGCTGCTGAAATATGCTACACAAATAAACTTGACTTGAATTGAACAGTTCAATATTCAATTGACAGGTGACACCAGAAAACAGGTTCAGCACTGAATGATTTTATTTAGGAACAGCAGTGAGAATGTCATTAAATGTCTTTCTTTCTTTATATCTTAACCCAGTGAACTACATGTGGATTTATATGCGAATACCCTACAGACTTTGAGTCCATAAAGACTAAACATTGGACTATGCTGGAATTTGTTGCTTTAATGTTTAATTTTCTTTTTTTTTTTTTTTTTTTTTTTTTTTTTTTTTGAAAAGATTATTCCTGAACTGTAAGCTGTATAACTGGGGATACAGTATAGCTATTTATTGTCATATATACACAAGGAAGTGATTGCTTTTTAAATATGTTAATATTGAGGTTTTTACTTGTTAGATTAAGTTAACTGATATAATTATTTGAACAAAAATCTGAATTATGTTTGAATGTGCGTTGCTTCTCCACCTCTTGATGACTAGATGTGATTGGTCAGACACTTCGAACTACGTCGTATCTCTAGAACTTGTTTGCCTGCTAAAGATCAGCGACTGAAACATTGCACAAATATTCTTAAAAGTTTTACAGTGTGTGGGTTGTTTTATTTTTTTCTAGATGAGCAAAGTTTATATATCTGTATTGTTTTCATGGTTTAAGAATCAAACATCTTTGTTAGGTCTAGAGATCAGACAACCTGCTCAGGCCTAGGGATTTCCTCAGCTCTTTGGTTCTTCTTAGTTCAAAATTATAACAATGATCCTAAGTATTAGTCTTCACAGAAGGAGGCATTTATTTTATTGACAAAATACATTTATAGTCAAAATCTGACCTCAGGTCCAATGTTTCCTTCATCTCCTGGGGTTCCTGGCTTCCCTGGAGGACCCTATAAACACACCAGTTAATGCCAAGGAACCTCTACTGGGAAGCTGTGAAGATTTTAGATCAGGTTTCATGACAGGACTGAGAAAAACTAAACAATACATACAGCAGGTCCTTCACTTGCTGGACCCTGTGAAAGAAGAGAACAGACAAGAAATTATAGTGGAGATTCAACTGTGTAAGTTCTGAAAATGTGTCATTATTTTCCACTTACAGGAGGGCCTGGGGGTCCAGGAAAGCCAGGCAGACCCTACAAATAGAACAAGGAAGAGTCAGCAACAGTGAACATATTTGCAAAAGAAAATGAAACATAGTTTTTCTAACAGGATGATTTTGAGATTATTTAATTGTTGACTCACTCTTTCTCCTACAGGTCCTCTGGGACCCATGGGACCAATGGGACCCTGTAGACAGCAAAAACACAAATCAATATTGCTGTTCCTTTCACTGCACTACCACACACTCTCACTCCCACATTCTACATACACACAAAAGGAAAATATGTTACATTCATCCTGAGCTTTGGATGCTTTGGAACATCATCTGAAGTCTAAAAAAAGAAACTTCTTCACTTAATATTGTCAGTATTGTCAAAGAACACAGGCATATGATCCCACATAGAGAACCCAGAAAGGTGCATGCAGTGTGTGCCAGGGGTTGATTCTTACAGAAGATCCTGGAAGACCAGGGAGGCCTCTCTGTCCAGGAAGGCCGATCTCCCCCTTCTCCCCTTTGCTGCCCTAGCAAACAGAAATAACAAGAATAAAAACAGCTTTATCTGCTTCCTGCATCTGCTGGTACTGTTGCTAAGATACAGAAAGGCAGAGCCAGGAAACATTTAATCAATGAAAGGTGGGGTGCTCTTGGTTTGCAGGAGCTCCTGCTGATGGAGTCTTATGCAGATAACACTACCGATTTATTTTTATTCACCACTGAATTTAAAATATGAGAAGCCGTGGAGATTTGTATCTGGGTGAACATAGCTTTCACATCCATTTGTGTTCAAATTAAATGGAAACAAATGCTTTCAGAGCTCATCTAATTAGTAAGGCGGGTCACCGTTGTGTGATTTAATCTCAGTATTAATCCATCTAATCTGTGACGGCTTCATATTTTTCTCAGAGAACATTAGTGAATCATGAAGACTAAAGGAAAAAAACCAGGGGTAAAGTTGTTGAAAAGTTTAAAGTAGGATCAGGTTATGGAACAATATCCCAAACTTTGAACATCTCACAGATGACTCTTCAATCTTTCACACACAGAAAGAGTATGGCAGAACTGCAAACCTATCAAGACATAGCCATTGAACTAAACTAAGGTTGGAGAGCATCAGTGAAGCAGACGAGAAGTCCGTGTTAACTCTGGAGGAGCTGCAGAGAGCCACAGCTTAGGTGGGAGAATCTGTCAACAAAACAATAATCATTTGTCCAGTCAACAAATTTGACCTTGATGCAGCAGAAGGGTGGAAAGAAGAAAATCACTGTTTGAAGAAAGTGGTGAGAGGTCCTGTTTTCAGTTTGCCACATGCCATGTAAGGGACACAGCTCATCCTGATTTTTGGCTGCTTTAGTCTGAATAATGTTTGAATTATCAAAGACTTCTCTCTAGATTACCCTGATAAACTATGAAGGTTTATGAATTAGCAGCGTATAACCCAATGAGATTTTTTTTTTTTTTCTGAGGCTGCTAGAGACCAACCAGTCATAGCTTTATATGTTTCTGTTAGGATCTTCGGTGTTTTAGGTTTTTTTCTGGGTTTGTGGTTTTGGTCATTTGTTTTCTGTGTTCTGCCTTAGCTATTCTTATTTTTGTTTAGAGCAGCCTTGTTTCTGTTATACTTTAGGTCAAGCAGTTCTTAATTATTTTAGTTCATGTTTATTATTTATTCCTTGTGTTTTGTTATTCTTTATTTCATTAGAATTATGCTTTGCCTTTTTGTTACTCCTCTGTGCCATCTCTATCTCTCCCTCCCTCAGCCTGCTTGCCTGGTCCCCTCTTTCACCTGCACCCCGTTACCAATCAGCCACCTGTTCCTCATCAGTAATCAAGCTCCTCTATCTGAAATCCCCTCTCACTTTTAATTTTTTCTTGATTCTCCTCTGCTTGCTCATTGTGCTTTCTGGATTTATGCCTCTGTTTCTTGCTTGTAAGTTTATCATTTTATTTATTATATTCAAACCTATCTTGGCCTCCAACTCTACCGGCCTTTTGGGTTCTGTTGTCACACACAAACATGACAGTTTGTCCAAACTGAGGTTGTGTTCGGAGTTATCTGCCTCAGAAAAGACCATAACAGCTTATAACTGTTCCACAAATCCCCAACTTGAGGAACATGGCACTATCCATTCAAAATCATGACTCTTGTCTGTACTTGTCTTAAAGAAGACTTGAGACTTCCCATTACTGCTGTAGTCCAAAAAGCAGGGATGACTTGAGTCAAATTTGTAACATTTATTTATTTTTTTGTAATTGCAAAGCTAAAAATCATTGTTAAATAGTGGACCTTCTGACTTCAGGTTGTTCATTCAGATTGTGATATTTCATATAATCTGCAGATTTGAGCTTAGAATATAGTTCTCAAAAATTCAAGTATCTGCTCATTTTATCAAGGCAGAGCCTCGTTGAAAATCAGCTTTTAGTTTGCAGACAAATATATATTCACCAGATAATTCTGGGTTTCAATCAGGCTATACAAGTGGACACTGCAACTTTACGCCATTCTTCCTGCCAACCGTCAGGTTGCATGGGGATCAGCTGTGAACAGCCTTTTTCAAGTCCTGCCACAAATTCTCCATGGGACTGAGGTCTAAGCTTTGACAAGGCCACTACAGAACATCCATCTTGTCTTCAAACCATTTCTGTGTAGCTTTAGCTGGATGCTTCGGGTCGTTGTCTTGCTGCAGAACAAATGTTCTCTGAAGCCATGGAGATGGAAATAAATTGTCCTCCAGCATATTCCTATGTTTTGCTGCATTCATTTTACCTTCTACCTCTACAAGCCTTCCAGGGCCTGCTGCTCAAGCATCCCCACAGCACAATGCTGCCACCACCATGCTTCACAGTGGGGATGGTGTGTTTGTGATGATGTTTAGAGTTTGGTGTCCGCCAAACATAGTCTTGTCTGATGGCCAAAAAGTTCCATTTTGTTCTCATAAAACCAAATAACTTTATTCCACTTGACCATGGAGTCTCACAGATGCCTTTTGGGAAACTCTGGTCAAGCTTTGATGAGTTTTCTTCAACAGTGGCTTTCTCATTGCCACTCTCCCATAAAGCTTTGATAGGGCAACAGTTATGTGCACAATCTCTGCCATCTCTGCTGCTGAAGCTTGTAACTCCCTCAGCATAGTCATAGGTGTCTTGGTGTCCTCTCTCACTAGTCTCTTTCTTGGGCGCTCACTCAGTGTGTGATCTAGGCATATTTACACATGGGCCATATTACTTCTATTTCTTGATGATGGATTTAACTGAACTCCGGCAGATTTTCAGTGCTTTACAGATTTTTCTTTTGTATCCATCCCCTGACTTATACTTTTCAGTAACCTTTTCTCTGATTTGCTTGGAGTCTTTTGTCTTCATGCTGTAATGGTAGCCAGTAATACTGATTAACCAGTGAATGGATCTTCCAGACACAGGGGTCTTTATACTACAATCGCTTGGGGACAGTCACTGCACTCAGGCGATCTCAATTCCACTCATTGTGAGACTGCTACTTATTGATAGTCGTGTCACAACATTATATTGAGAACATTTGAAGCACTTATTAAAGAAAATGAACTCATTTAAGGTTGAGACAATTAATGTTTCAGTTGTATAGTTTTTAATGTTGATGATGATAAACAAACACTAAACAGAGGAGGCTATTCAGCAATTCACACCTTGGGACATATGACCAAAACAATGCATATAGCATTGTTAAGACATGTTTGGATCATCAGGCAACTACAACCCATATATTTGGCTGAATAGAGAGTAGGGCCAATGAGTCAAATGTACTAACTGGGGCGTTAGTGACCTTAGTGACTCTGTTAGTGTGATTGTGTGTTCACAACTTATAAGCTTATAATTTCCAGCCACCTTCAGAAGATGCCTTTTGGAAAAGAGGCAAAATGTCTTAATGAAACCAGTTAAAAAGTCTAGCTATTTCCTACTTGAAGAGTAACTAAGCCCCAAATAATTTTTTTTGCAGATAAACTGTCTAAATTGATACTTAAGCGTGCTATCTTTATGTTTCAGCGTGAATTTTGACATTTTCATGTAAAACTGTTTCATTTTGCAATATTTGGCCTTAAAACCTTTTCAATGCTGCCCTCCTTGGGTTGAACAGTGGCTACAGCAGTTGAATGTTCCTATTGGTTACAACAGCACAGCCCCCACCTTCAGGTATGAAACCATCTCACTCAGACACAAGACCCTGTGTCAGGGGTTGGAATAGCGAGAGTGGCGATCATTGATCGTTAGCATTTCTCAGCTAACGGTAACGATCACATGGGTGATTCTGCTCTGACTGAGAGGCGGTTTGCTGCAGCATGACTGTGTAAGACTGACTGCTGTACTTAGAAGTTGGAAGGGGCTCAGGGCAGCACTCACTTCTCTGTTAGCGGAGCTGCAGAGCGATTGGTTCTTTCAGATGTTGTTGTCATGAAAGTCTCTAATAACACAGACAAAAGTGGCTAATCGCTTTTTGAAAAAAAGTCACTAGAGAGGTCTGAAAATTCACTAAATATAGCAACAAAGTTGGTAAGTTGGCAACAGTACTTTCCCTCGTCCTGACCACAGCCCTGTTTAACCCCCCTCTGCTCATCCCCACACTTGGCCCTGCCCCTCAGTGTCTCTTGGCACCGCCCATTTCGGTGGAATTTTTCAAATTTTGTCTTGGTGCGGGGTTATGGTTTCACAAGGGGGTTACTTAGACTTTAAGCACTTAGAAGAGACAAAAGAATCTGTTACATTTGAGTCATTTAGACTTCTGCAACTGCATCCCTTTGCACTGGAGAGAGGCCTGATATGAGTCAAAAGAAGACTTGTCTTTCAGTTTACTGTTTTCTTATCTTTCAGAAAGGACCCTTTCTATCACTCCACTTTAACTTTTCATATTCATTGGCACCACTGAGTTCTAGTGAACCTCAGGGAACAGTGCTCTGAATCTTTTTATATTTTTCTTTTGTCTTGTTTCGTCCTTGCCAGCTCACTCATTTAAGATCCAAACGGCTTTAAAAAAAATAGCTACAAGCAAGACTATGAAGACTAAGAAAATAAGTATCATAAGGAAGAATTTTGTACTCTTGCATTAATATAAAAAAGTCCATCAGTAGAAAAAAAAAAGAGTACATCTGTTTAATAACCTTGGAGAACATAATCTCTATTAATTTTTTTCTGTTTGTATTATGTAGATAGCTTGCAAAGCTCAAGTTGTAGACATTGTTTGCTCAGATAAACAGAACTAAGTTTTTATTTTAGTCATAAAACTACTTTAGAAATTAAAGAAGATGTTGTATTTGAAACTCAAGTAGGAGTGTTGCAAGCTGATTGATTTGATATAGTGTTTGGTTTGTATTTTATCCTACATATCCAATGGACTTACAAAAACAGAACTTATAAGACAGTAGCATCATAGCTGGTCTGCTTAAGAAGAAATCCTGACAAGAAAATGTCTGAACCGGATGCAAATTTCTGCTTGACAATTATGCTTCACAACTTTTGAACTGCTTGGGGAACAAATGTGTGACGTGAATACTTTTTTTTGAGGTTTGTTGTCAAGCAAACATGGAGATGCATAAATAAGCTTCAGGAAAAGGATTTTGTTAAGAAACTATTTACTCTGCACTTACAGGAGCACCTGGAATCCCTGGAGTCCCTGGAACACCCTGCAGGGACAAAAACATAGTCAATACACGGAAAAAAAAAAAACCAAAAAAAAACAAAGCATGTGAGTACATGTCCTCTAAAAAATGTCTTGACTCAAGGAGGACATGCTTACATCTCTTCCATCCCTGCCACTTTCTCCTGGGATCCCTCGAGGGCCCTCTGGGCCTGGGGGACCTGGAGGACCTTGAAGAGATTTGTCAGGCTGAGAGAGGAGAAAAAACAGTCAGAGAATGTGTCACAAGGACAACTGTCGATTTAAAAATACTGTAAAACTATATCAAATCAGTGTTATTTTATCCCAGTACTGGAGCTCAATAAATTGGAGAAACATTGAAATGTTTTTTATTTCACTAATTCCATTCAAGATGTGAGAATCATACATTGTATAGACTGAGATTTGACAATTTCTGCTTATAGAGTCATTACAAACAGTGTGATATATTTCATCTAATGAAAACCCAAGGTTCAGTTTTTCAGAAATTAGAATATATATATATATATATATATATATATATATATATATATATATATATATATATATATATATATATATATATATATATAAGAAATTAAAAATGAAAGTATCAATAGAAAATACAGCTATGCCAGCCTACCGAAATGTATGTCCTTATACTGTCCCGTTTATGTATCCAATTCTTGACTGGAACAAGTTTTGCATGAATTAATGCATCAGTGTGACATGAATTGGAGGTGATCAGCCCGTTGCACGGCTGAGATGTTAAATAAGCCCAGGTTGCCTTAACAGCACCCTTCAGCTCTTCTGCATTGGTGGGTCTGCTGTCTCATCTTAATATTGACAATATTCCATAGATTCTCAGTGGAGTTAGACAAGGCAACTTTACTGGCCAGTCACAGTTGTCATTGAAGCAACAATAGAGTTTTTAGTTGTGTGGGCGCATGTCAAGTCTTGCTGGAAAAAAAAAAAATTGCATCTCTATGAAGCTTGTCAGCAGAGGGAACCATGAAGCACTCCAAAATTTTGGTATAGACAGTTGCATTTACTTTGGACTTGATAAAAATACAGTGAACAAACATTGTGAGAGAACATGGCTCCCATTTGTCATCACTGACTGTGGAAACGTCACACTGGACCTGAAACAACTTGGATTCTGTGATTCACTGCTCTTTTTCAGACTCTGGAACCTTATTTTCCTTAAATTGTAAACTTTCATCTGAAAAGATGACCTTTATTCACTAAGCAAGAATCCAGTCTTCTTTCTCCTAAGTCCTGGTAAGACGTGTTTGACATTGTCTCTGGTTCAGAAGTGGCTTAAAACAAGCATTGTGACTGTTGTAGCCTGGATGCGTCTGTGTGTGGTGGCTCTCTGCATTCCAGACCAATATTTCCCAAAACTCTTAAAGAAACTTTGCTTCACAATCCCCTACAGGCTCCAGTTGTTTTTGTTTATCATCCCTGCAGCACTTAAATATAGTTCTGAATGCTGATGCTCATCTATAATAACTGTACAAAGAACAATAAACACAAACATAACTCCAGTTTTAAAATGTCATCATTGGCTTCTTTTCTGTCTTTGCATTCATTGTAAAATTTCATTTTTCCACTATTAATGTTTTAAA
This sequence comes from Anableps anableps, assembly GCA_014839685.1. Classification (NCBI taxonomy): domain Eukaryota; kingdom Metazoa; phylum Chordata; class Actinopteri; order Cyprinodontiformes; family Anablepidae; genus Anableps; species Anableps anableps. The sequence goes on from CM026079.1 coordinate 5,955,609, forward strand.
CGGTCTATCTACGTGATCTCCTCATCATCCCCACTTTGAGAGCCCTATGGTCAACCAGCTAGTTTCTTCACAAGGTTCGGAGATCCAAGTTAAAACACATTGACATTTAACATCAAAACGGATTTTTTCTTCATCACTTTTTCTTTTCACTCAATTTTCCAAGAGCATACTTGCATACAACATGCGGTGAAAAGCCAGCTTCTTTAGCAATGACCCTGCACCTTATCCTACTTGTGGAGGGTGTGCACAACTGTCAAGTTAGCAGTCTTCCGATGATTGTGCAGGCCATAACATTTCTGTATCACGCTGTACTTTTTTTTAGTGGTCTAGTGTAATATTTAAATTTTCTGAGAAACTATTTTTGGGGTTTTCGGTAATTGTAAGCCATACTTATTAAATCTAACAGAAATAAATGCTTGAAAATGTATCACACTCTTTGTAATGAATTTATTAAATAGCCCCATTGTCAAGGAATCAAATGCTGCTGTTTTGTTAAAGCTTATGGTGTCTCTGAGATACTCATCAAGATTCAATGAACATGCCTAGTCTCGTTTAAGGCATAAGTACCTGCTTTGAGATTTAGGTAGAATAATTTCTTTGTTAGGTTTAGTACAAAACTACCTTGTTAGGCTTTGGAAAGGGTTTAGTGCGGTCCAAAATACAGTGTTAAAACAAGATTGTAGAATGTTTCTTAATAATCTATTACTACATGTCCCTTCTGAGTTCAACTAACTGAAAGTTGGAGTGATAGACCAAAACTGTAACAGGAAAAGAGTTACATTAATCTCTGACTGGTACTGGTTGTCAACAATCTCCTGTGTTCTCCACATGTCTGGACTAAAGAGTAGGGTTTCTAGACAGAATTCTTTTCTTCCAATGAAAATGTCCTGGCATGGCTAAGAATTCCTCTATCATTTCGCTTAATCTCAAACCTTCAGGAATTTGAGAAGAAAACTGAAGATAAAAAGGGAATTTCAATTTTATTCAGAAACACAGTGAGTCCACGCATACATCCAAACCTACTTGTACCATATTTATATCTGAATGGGAATCTGTGGGGTCAACTGAAGAATGCTGTAGACCAGAAATGTCCACATTAGCTGACAGATTTGGGGAACTTTGGAACTTTTGTTAGGTAGATAGAACTTATGTCAAGATGTTGGATATTGATAGACTCCCATTAAATAATAGTGAATGCCAAAACTGAGGCAAAAGCTGCTCCAACAAAGCTCTAATTCCAACCAGGTTGTTGCACTTTTTTAATTTTATTCGTTCTATAAATGTGTCCAGGATAAATGCCTCATTACAGTCACATTTTTCCTACCACATTAAAGTATACATTAGGGTGTGTATACTTTAAAAGCTGCTCCATCTTATAATGTACACTACCTTATGTCAGCTCATTTAGAATATTTTGGCTCTATAAGTTATACTATTATCAGACTGCATTAATTGTGAGTAATGCTGAAATAGAGAGCCACCAAAGCCACCACCAATTAAAAGAAAAAGGCGATTAGGCAACCATAGCACCAAAAACAGCTGACTGGTTTTAAATACCAAGCAAAAAGAAGAAAAATAAATACCTCAGCATTGGCAAACATCTGCAGAAGCAAGAGAAATCAGATAAAAGGAAAGTTAGTTGAAGAAGTCCATCACCTTCACCAAAGTGTCAGCAGAAGCGCATATGTTCAAATTCATAGTAGTGAGTAATAATTATCATGCTGCCATTTAAATACACCCCCTTCCCCCCAAAGTTTATATCTACAATCCCCATGTTAGCCTGAAAGCTAGCAGAGTGCATTTGGCCAGGTAGTTTCTGTCAATTAATGCTGCAGTCATTTACATTTTATTACATGTGACAGAATAAAATTAATTTATGGCCATCCTGATTCATTATACCGCGGACGTTACACAGGATGAAATGTGCGAGGGCTGACTGGCATTTTCATTGAAAGCTACGTCAGTGTCTTGGAGGCAGACATCTTAATAGCTGTTCTTCATCCACAGAGAAATAAAAGACATCATTGTTTAATCATAAACATCATAAATGTTATATTACTTTCTGTGTGTGCGTGCGTGCATGTGTGTGTTTGCGCCATTTCAGGACACTCCTGAAATGAAAAATCAAATTCTCAAATCATACATAACTAATACCATAATTATGTTCATTTTCATCTTCACTCCAGAAGATGGGAAACCCCCAAAATCTATTGCATTGTTAAGTTGTACATTTTGAGTTGTTCTTCTCTGATTTGTGTTCCTTAAGACATGAAACATAATTCAGCAGATAAGCATGCCCAGGACTGTAATCTGAAGTCAGAATTTTCAAGGCCCTGTTTGAAAATAAGTAAATACAACAACCCTAAAAGTTGGAGGTTTTCAATAAACCTTGTCTTTAAAATGAAATGGAATAATATAGTAGCTGTATTGGCTAGTGCTAAAGTTATTTATTTGCATTGCTGTCTATTTATATCTCAATAAATCAGTCACACACATCTAATTTTCTAAACTTTATTTTTAAGTTTAGTTAAGTTTAGATGTTGCTACAAGACAAAATGCAGGGGGATTCGTATATATTAGCTTGTGTTGCTATTCACTGTTACCTCATTTGTTGAGCACAACAATTTGCTGAGCACAACAACTGAACTATAACTAGGACTTAGCTGGAAATTACAGTGGAGGCCAGAATTTTGCATACACTCAGAATAAAAAATATTATTGATAATAATAATATTGGTTTTGGACTTGAACTGTATATGAACTATTTTTTGGGTCAAATAAGAAAACATGAAATAACTTCCACAATCAACTTTACAGGTTTGGACTGATTGTGGAATTTCTCTAATCCACACAGGTTCAAAATGATACATGCGGGCTTAAATGTAAACATACACCTGCTCTACAATGGATCCCCAGTGTTTGAGGAGTTTAGGGACCACAACTGCCCGCAAATACTTGAGTCCCCTCTAAAAATGCTTATAACCGCCTATTTTAATAGTTCAAAAACTAAATATGCCTTAATATGCATAAATATACACTGTAGAAATCAACTTGGCATTACCATAGAAGCTAAGATACACAGTCTTCCTTATATCTGCTCTTGAAAGGGAGACAACCAATAAGGACCAGATAAAATGAATGGCGCTCCTGGATTGGCTGCTTTGCAAATGCCAGCCAACAGCATGTCAAGTAGCATTGCGCCTAGGTATCTCAGTGTCCTAAGCTGCATTTTCTTTTCAAAATTTTAGACATGCTTGAGAAAGAAATCTCCACATAGGTGAATTTTCCAGGAACAACTTGGAGTTATGTTCCACTTAAAAATCTGTGAGTACTGAACTGCAAATAGGCGGGGGCACACAGTGTTTGGTTAAAGGTCTCATGGTAAGGTGAGGAGAACCTATATGCTTGTTGTAGCCATCAAGAACCTACTGGCATTATTCTTGCTGGTTATGTTAACATTCTTCTTAGCAGAATGGATAGAACTAATTTAAACAGGTTGCTTTTCTGCCATGGATCTTTCTTTTAAGCACAGTGGAAAAATTGTCAACAATTTTTCAATCCAGAATTTTCCAGAAGTTTAATATTAACTTGATTTATACATTAGATGTGTGTTTGGGATCATTGACCTTTTGCAACTCTCAGTTGTGACCAAGTTTCAACCATCTAGCAGCTGTTCTGTAGTAGATCACATTCTTTATTGTTCCATCCATCTACCACAATGCACTATTACCACTGGTAGCTGCCCTTAGCATGAAGCTGGCACCAGTATGCTTGACAGTTTGTATAGCATTCTTAAGCCTCACCTAATTCCTGCAAATATATATATGTATATATACATTGTGGCTAAACAGTTAAATCATCATCAAGATTTCTCAACATCCATACAGTCGATCAAAATGTTAAGTGACACTGACACTGATGTTCCAGCATCTTCCACTTTAGGATCACGTTGAAACTTGGTGGTTCCTTTTATAGGAGGTGACAGTTTTGGAACTAACACATTTGGGCATTCCAATCAAATGTTGATCCCAAATAGATATCAAGATTATTTTGACGAAGCTGGCTAATATTAAGGTTGTGGAATGGCTCTGACCTCAAATTTTATTAAAACAAAAATGGATAAAATGTAAAGTTATAGGTGTGGGTCTTTCCAGAAAAAAACATCCAATCTGAACAAGATTCTACCATTTTTAGATAAGAGTGGTCGTCAAATATCCAACTATACGTCAATCTTAGATTCGGATTTTGACTTTGTAGTCAAATGAAAAGAAGCATATAGCTAGTACGCTAAAGTTAGCATTTGGACTAAAGGTAAATCTGTTCTTGGCAGATCTGCTTATGTTCAGTTTTCAAAAGAATTAGATTCAAAAGGGTTATTTTTTTAACCAATATTCAAAAGGTGATCTTATAGACACTCTTTAGACACATTTGTATTGGCTTCTGGTTGTATCCTGGAGTTGGATTTGGACTATACAAGTAATATAGTAGCAAAGCTTTCAATATGATCATTTTCCTGCTTTGCATCTGGTAGAAGTGAGACTCCTTGGCCTTTCATTTATTTTTCTTCTGTATCTCCATATGCCTGTTGTCAGTACTGTTTGTGTGAGTGCGGAGCTGAGGTGACCTGAGCTCTTGTTACTGTACCTCGCTGGCAGGAAGCTCATTGCAGCTCTCTCTCTGGGCTCTCTTTGGATCACAGTGGATTAACATCCACTGCAGCTCAAACTGAAAAGAAGATGGTAAGATCACAGAATATCCCAAGTTAGATGATAGGGTCATTTTGTGATAATAAGGAAGGATAATAAGATGTTTTGTAATGATACAGTAATTTCTTTTTAGTGTAAAGTCGGTACTCTCTTGTTGAGGGGTTGCTGAGCTTGATTTTCCACTCGTTTTTTTTTTGCAGGGATTAAGTTATCTTTCTCCATTTTCACCCTCTGGCAACCCAGCTGAGTAGTTTTGCTGTGACAGCAGCATTTTAGAAATTATAGCAGCACTCAGCTTGCACATATAGCTAAATTAATTTGTTCACAGAAAGAACGTTTCCTTAACAATACTTACAAGGGCACACGATAAGATGCAGTGTGCATCTGTCTGGGCTTACCACCACAGAGGCATCAGGATCGGCATCCAGCCTCCCAATGAGAGTGTCTCCCTCCGTGTTGATGGGCCCTTTGCCCTTGATGGGTTTCTGATCCACAGGTTGGCAGTCCACGTACAACGTGACCTGGTCGTGCTCTACGCCAATCATCACTTTGTGCCACTTGGTGTTGAAGAGCACAGATAGGCCAGGGAATATGACGGTCTGCAGGTTTCCATCTGCACCCATCAGGAAGTACTCCAGAGCCTGCTGGTCGCCGTTTAGCCTGAGTCCAGCCTGCTTGTGGCCGTCTTCATCCACTATTTGCCAGATGTTCCACACCTTGCTTACCATGTTCTTGATCATACGAAAGGTGGTCATGAAGGAGTACTCATCTGGGAAACCCCGAGGAAAGTTAAGCCTGCAGGGGGAGGTGAAGAGCAGGAGTTCAGATAAGTCAAGAGACAGAGGCAGTTTTTAAATAAACCCTACTCAAAGGTACCCAGTGGTGTTATAACTCAGAAATTCTTTTATGTCAGAGTAAATTCATGATCGCAAAGCAAGCACAACTCAGCAAAACTGTCAAGCATAAGACTTTCATGCAAATAAGTTGGATCCCTGTCATCTCTGTCTTTGAAATTCATAGTAAAGCTAGCAGAAGAGCTGTCTCAGAGTATAAATCAGTCACATCATGCAGACCTGATTAATAGTCAGGAATTCTGCGTTTTTGACAAGTCAACCTCTCAGAAGGTGGTAATTCATGAATGCCTCCTGCAACCGAACTTTTATCATGTTGTAAATGATCAAGATGAGGCAATAAAAGAAGGGGTTTCCTGTAGCCTAATAAAATAAATGAAGATTTTTCTTCTAAGTGCTGCCTCAGGTCAGAAAGTCCAAAAGCATGTGAAGCTTCTTGCCCTGCAGTTGATGAGAGAAGGAGCACAGTCAAATCTAAGGAGGCATTGCCTGTACCACTAGACTTGCAGGGGAATAACAATGAGCTATTTGCATTCAGGGGACCAGGCCTGAGTGGCATTGGTGAGGGGTGCCAGTGACTTACATAACAGCCTCTTAATAAAGCTGACGAACAGAAAATAACGTTAGTCCAAACAGAGCGGAGCAGGCACACTGGGAAACACCGAAGGCAACCTTAGTTATGTAACCTTACTAAAGCCTTTAACCTATACTCTGTCCAGAAAGCAGGTCTGTGTCTAGAAATAAGCTGGTAGAAACTAAATGGAGCACAAAAACTACAAGTAAAAAATTTACAGAGGTAAGCAAAAGTAATGGCACCGCTTGAACTTTTGACATTTTGTCACATTACAACCCAAAATGTCCATTTATATTTTTGGGCTTTTATCTGATGATGCATCAGACAGTATTTTATTGTTTTAAAGTAGAACAGAAAAGATCCAGAGTATTTTTATTTTTGAAAAATGTGGCATGCATTTTTATTTAGCCCCTAAATGCTACATAACCAGGGACTGAAATTTTTGCCAGTTTCTCTGCTAAATAGTTCAAGCTCAGTCAAACTAGATGAAGAGTATGTGTACTGTATTTGTTTTCTAACAAACGTGCTGTTCTGCATCTTGGCAAAATTTCAGTTTTGGTGGTATCTGACGAGGGCATCTTCCACCACATATGCATATGTCACCTCAAAGGATTGTCATAAAATGCAAACATGTCTAACACCTTTCATTTAACAGTTGTTTCTGTCCTGACACTCCTCTGTTAATGCAAGTTTTTTGGACTGCAAAACACTAGGCTACTATGGGAAGAATGGTTGTCTTGCAGACTGGCAGTTGTGGTGACCGATTCCAGCTTCCACTTGCTACATGTGGATGTGCCCCTTGGCAAGGCACTTTACCCCAGATTGCCTACTGATCTGTAGTGTAGAATGCTTTATTTGGACAGTATGACTAGAAAAGCGCTTTATAAATTCTGTCCATTTACCAGTGGTACTAATCCTGTTGGCAGATCTCTGCAGATCTCTGTAGATCTCTGAAGTTCCTCCAAAGTTACCATGGGCTTCTTTTCTTGTTTCATTTCCCCAAACCCTACTTCTAACCCTACTCTAACCCTAATTTTTCTTGCCCAACTTGTTTAGGGGTATAATCATATCTTGGTGGGTTTGGAGATGTCTTTCCATTTTCAGGTGATGGGTCGAGCAGTGCTGTTTACTTTTTTACAAGTTTTCTCTCTGAAGTGCCTGCTCTGTTCTTTGGTCTTTATGATGTTGCTTGTTTAGCAATGTTCTCTAACATACCCCTGAGTCCTTTGAAGAACAGTGAGATTTATTCTCAAATGAAATTATTTACAGTCAAATTGGTTGCATTAAATTTCATTCAGGGGTATCCAATTAAGAGGGATGAATAGGAACTAGAAAAGATGCAAGAACATAACTGGTAGTACACAAGGATGTAAAAACATGTATTATAGAATCAAGTATTTTTGAATGTTTAATATAGTGAAAAGTTTTATGGTCATCTAACTTCATAGAGAAGAAATTATACATTTATTATTAATTTTCCCTTTAAATTAAATGTATGAAAATGTGAATGACAAATTTTCTCAATAACAGGTTGTCCCTTCAATTTAGCCCCAGGATACCAGAGTAGACTTAATCAGGATGGAAAAGCAAACCTTTAATTACCATCTCAGAGGAAACCAGAGTTATTTCATTTTTTATTCTGAAACCTTCAGTGAGCTTCATAAGCTAATTTATCACCACAAAGTCAAGCAAGTGCACACACACACACACACACACACACACACACACACACACACACACACACACACACACACACACACACACACACACACAGAAACACACACATTCTTCCCTGTGGTGTATGTGTGTGAGGGAGGCCAAGAAACGTCAGGGCATGTTTTTTTTTTTCCCCTCCACCAATTACATGCTGCTCGGCACACTGTAACATCTGCGCCTGTAATAATGTAACACCTGCATCAGCAGACCAATGCAGCCCACTTCACATTTTGTGTGGTTTTATGTTTGCCTCCTGTACTGTACTTACATGGTTGGAATTTGAAAGTTGGCTTCCCTGTCGAGACGGTAGGCCACCTGGAGGGGTGTGGAGCCGTCCACCTTCCGCACACCTTTCAGGGGAGTTACGTCCAGCTGGAACTGGGTGATCAGATCAAAACCTGTTGGGGGGACAGAATGTCAGGAATTTGAGCCATCTTTTACTGCCAGAGATAAAAAAAATTATGGCACACTTGCATTATCTGTGATTTTTAAATCAAAAGTGCAGATATTGTACAAGAGTGATGTTTCCTTTTATATCCAGATTGTGCACCATAAAAGGTTCCTTAATGAAACCACTAAGCAATTGTGTACAGATGTGATGGAGAAGTCATTACTGCTGTAGTAAGCAATTACAGTCTTGCTGAGCTGTTCCAAACAAAATTCTGTAAAACTTAAGAGGAAAGTTTAGTTTCCCTTATCTAAAGGTGTCTTAAACTAAACCCAGCCAGCCATCCTTTGGTAATTAAATTGCCAACTTTTTTTCACCTACTTTACTTGTCTTGTTTACCTGGAAGGTCATCTTGTCCATTTCTTATTGGTGGGCAGATGGTATCGCCGTCCAGTCGGCTCAGGTCTAATTCTGAGGGCACAAAAAAGAAGACAGTAATAACGTTGAACTTGTTCATAAATGAATTTGACAAATGTAATATTTGATTCCAGGAGACAGCTAAATGAAATGCAAAGTCCTTCATGTCAAAGGGGATTCCCATCAAAATGCACTGGTTTGCAATTTGAATGCATAGGTCTGTTACAGAACTTTAAAGATACTTTTTATTGGTGTGTTTTTACAAATAAATCTAAACTGCCAATAAAAACAGCAGGATGGATTTCCACTGGAGGATTTCACAAAAGAATGCTGAACTAAAACATGATTCTGCTTTGGTGGATGGACAAGTTTCATAAGAAGCAAGCTGGTATTAGCAAACAGAAGCCACTTTTTCAACATTCCAGTAAACGATGAGAATGACAACAATCAACTGGTATATGAATCTGTTTATATTCCTGTTTGACTTTTCCATCTGATTTCCATACTTTTCTCTTCTTATAAAATGACTAAATGTGGTGTACTGCTTGTGTCACCTTAAGGAGTTATGTGATTTGCCAGTACAGTGGTGTTGCTGGTATTCCATTGTCAAACTATTCTAACTTATCTCTTTCTGACAGCTGATCAGTAGGATATCTTTCTGACATGTTTCCTCTGGTACTAACTGGAATGATGGTGACAGTGGAGTCTATACAGCAGGTACAGTCATGGTGGAGCTAACTGGTAAGACTGGGTTCATTATAAATCTGTCTGCCTGGTAATGATTGTAATAGAAAGTAGTAGTGGATCGTAGTAGCTCTTCAGCAAGCATAGTTAAAAACCAGTCAAACCAATCAATCAGAAACACGCTACGCTGGGCTGCAGTTGCCACTCAATGCATCTTGTATTAACTTGTACTATGTACTTTTCAGTGATATTATAATTGTTATTATTATATATGCATATGTTGTTCGTTTGTCAGGTTTGTCAGTTTTGTTTTGTTTTTTCTCTTTCTGCAGGTGTAGGAGCAGACTTCTAGGGAGTTGACTTGTGTTCTCTGTCCCTGTTTTTCTTCTCTACTCCTATCTCCTTCTTTCGCTTTAAACTTTTTTCCCACTTTTCTCCCTTCTCTTCTTTTTTAGTTTCTGTCTCAGTGTCCATTACATTTTAAATAAACCTTTCTTATAAAGTTTCATAGATATCAAGTAGATTATCATAGCAACAGCCATAATGCTCTGTTTGTAAAAGTAAATCTATTGGGTAAATTCTGAGTACCACAGTGTATATACCACAGGATACATAAATATCTTAAAAAGGTTTTTTTTTTTTTTTTTTTTTTTGCAGATGACCAGTGAAAATTCTAACTTGCTCTGGTTTTCTACACATTTACTCTTTTAGAATCTTTCTGAAACCTGTTCTCAGAATTGACTCTACCGAATTGATCTGTTGCTTTATGCCTTTTGTGATGTCATCAAAGGTATGTATGGATGATAGATTTTACTTTAATCAAGGGTTTACACCAAAATAGTAAAACAAATTGAAAGTCTGACTATGATGTAATTTGTTGTAGACAAGAAACTATATCACCATAAATTTAATCAGAAAAAAATTACAGTTAAATACAGGTCTACATTTTTAATGTCAGAAGCAAACCAATATTATAAATTCTGCATTTGGTTTCAAAAGTGTTAGTTTAACATTCCCTTACATTTGAAATCAATTCTTGGAATCTGTCAGAAGAGGGCACTGTTTTCGAGTTCACACAAGAAAAATTTTAAAGAAGGAAGACCTATTGGGAAAAAAAGGTATAACCTGAGGATGGTAGCAGCCAGAGGGGCTCATCAAGTCAGCACTCTGACTCATCTCATTAACAACTATCAGCATGAAAACAACACATCTGGAAGAACTTCCGACGTCCCACATAAACTGCTGAGAAATGAGATAAACTGGTGAAGCGGTATTTATAATCCCATATTTACCACCGCAAAACACTAAAAACTGACTGAGCATGTTAGCCTCAAGTTGTTAAAGTTACTGCCTGCCACGACATTACACTCAGAAAACCAATCATTAGTGCAATGAGGTGGAGATGAACTGCGGTTAGGACTGCACATGTGTCTGCATTTGTGTACTGTGAGGTGAATTCCACAATGCATTGCTGCATGTGGAGCTCACTGTGCGTCCATGGTGGTTTTGTCAAGTCTCGAAATGAGAGCAGAGAACGGAAATGCTATTATTATCAGAGAAGAGGTTTAATCTGATTTAATGCTATGACACAGAGCAGCACACTGTTTGCTATTTCTGGCCTTGCATCCTCTAATAATAAGATAGACCGAGTAGTGCTGTATGTGAGTGATGGTTTTACCTTTCCTTGTTGGTTTTTGCAGTAACACTGGTTTTTGCATAATGTCCACTATTATGATTTTTAGGGTGACAGCTGTACTTACGTCCAAGAGCTGGTGCAGCAAGTTGGGAAAGAAGAGCCACACATAGGAGAGAGCGTACTGACACTGATGGATGGCATAGTTGCTTTCTGTTAAGGAACAGTAGTGAAAATCAGTATTCGGTCATGTGTCTCACTCACTTTGACATTTTCCCTTTTATCTGAATCAATAAAACGCCACAGGAATGTCACGTAACACTTAGCCAGTGACCTTGGTGCTCAGTCTTGGCACATAAAAAGGAAGTGCTTCCTTTGACTCCAATCAACAGAAAGAAAACAAATAAATGTCATTGAACATTAAATGTCACATGAAGATATAATTTAAACAAATAAAACTATTAACTGTACATTATGAAAATAAGCAAACCTCAATATTTGGAGAAAAAACAATGACCAAACTGTATGTTTTTACCAGATTAATTATAAAAATTTAAGTAATGTCAATTATTTGCTTATATTGCTTATAATTTAAACTGAAAAAAACTTAAATGCATCAACCACCTGTTACTGTAGTCCTTTAGTTTTTTTTTACTTTTAGCTCATTATTCCCTCAAGCATTCTTGGTAGCTAAAGAAAGAAAGAAAGAAAGAAAGAAAGAAAGAAAAAAAAGAAAGAAACAAAGAAAACAAAGAAAGAAAGAAACAAAGAAAGAAACAAAGAAAGAAACAATAACAATAGTTATTAAATAACTTAAGAGGGACAATAACACAGTTTCAACCATTACATCATTTATTACATTACAAAATTAAATGTAATACTCTGACATGGTGCCATTGAGTTTTCCACAGGCAAACACATTACTCTACATTTATGTCTCTTTTTGATGTTTTGAGTATTTAGAAAGCATTTCAACTCTTGCAGTTCAGTTAGAACTCTTGTTTTTGAAGAAGAAGTGTAAAAATATGAAACAGATATGAAAATTACACTCGCCTAATTCCAGGGGAGCATAGCAAGGTAAACATGGCCTCATAATGACTTCCTGTGGTCAAGATAGTGAGGACTATCACAGCAGCAGTACCTCAGAATCCCACAAGGACTTATATGGAGATTTGAGAGGGAGCAAGGAAGACAACATAAATACTGTTGTGGAGATACACCAGAGAGTGCTTGTACATTTAACAGCCACAACAAACAACAGGATGATAGGCTGCCTGCTGAGTTGGCCACCAACAAGAAGAGGGGCCTTGCAAAATTTGGTATGTTTTGAGTCATTTGTTGTAATTTTGGCTGTGGGAAAGATGATGAGGATTTTATAGGTGTTCAGCAGAGATATTAATTTTTGGTGTTGGTTTTGTGTATTGCCAGCTTCCATTATAATACATATATATGTGTGTGTGTGTGTGTATATATATATATATATATATATATATATATATATATATATATATATATATATATATATATATATATATATATATATATATATATGTGTGTGTGTGTGTGTGTGTGTGTGTGTGTGTGTGTGTGTGTGTAATTTTAATTGATAATTTACACTTCTTCACACATGCTGAAATGGTGGATAGACAGCATGCTCTTAAACTCTGTCCCTTATGACGACAAATCTGACAACAATGGGCCAGGCCATGCTTGGAGCACAGAATAACTGTATTTTTTACTGCTAATGGGGCTCCAGGTCAATTCCCCTCTTCCTTCCTTCCCACCTAATATTTGTTTGAATGACAGAAAGAATTGTTTACACCTGCAAGTATGCTCACAATATGAATACATGTGGAACATGGATTTGTTCACTTTTCAAAGGTCACTGTTTTAATGGCAAGAAATTATGTGATGTAAGGCAGCACCATCTTGGTGTGTTTTGCCTTATTTCCCTTGGCCAGCAATGTCATGAACTCAAATAGCAACGTTTTTAGCCTCCACACTGGTTAGCCGTTATGGACTTTGACTGTCTTGTGTGGTGGCTCAAAGGAGTAACAGTGGCAAATTAACTTAAACTTTCCATGGTGTTTCAGTCCTTTCATGTTTTGCTGCTGATAAAGGAAAATACTGTCCAATACACGTATAAAAATCTAACTTAACCATTTCATATACCAAAGGGTTAAAGCTGGCTTTTCCTACTTTAATCAAGTCCTTACATGAGCAAAGATATTGTACTTTATTTACAAGTTAAAAATAGTTTCATTAAAGTATGCTGATATATAGGTAATGGCACAAGATAAAAAAACAGGAATAGTCACACAGCTTTACTGTGTAATCTTTCATAGCAATAAATATATGTTTGAGTAGCATTCTATCATCACACTGACACTGTCTTCCTATAGCTTCCTTTCTGCAGGTCTTGATTTTTGATAGCTCTATGAACCCATCATTAAGAAGACTGATTTTCATAGTGACAACTCCTTTCCAAAGGCTGAAATTTCAGCTTGTCAATGTGAGAAATAGACGAAGTATGGGAGATGTTGCACGTGCAACCCATCTCCAAAGTGTGAACCTTTAGGTTATTGTGTGTTTGGTTGAGGAAAACAACTACATCCATGGTGTGTGAGTGAAGTGTCAGCAGAATGACTAATGGGTAAGTCACTAAGGTCTCTTCAGAGGTGGCGTTGTTTTGCTATACACCTTAACAGCATATCTTTAGAAACCCAGAGGGAGGGCTGTCTGCCTTCAGTGCCAATCTTTCTTCAAGGCAGAATATATATAAGTAAGGGTCTGGTAATTTGGGTCCTCAAGGGCCGGTGTTGCACATGTTTTAGATATTTCTTTGCTTGATCCCATCCAATTTAAATAAATGGATCATTAGCAGACACTTGCAGAACCAGGCAAACAGGCTGAGGAAATAATTCAGTTATTTAAAAGAGGTGTGATGTAACAAGAACACATCTAAAGCTTGCAGGGCATCAAGCCCAGTGGACCAGAGTTGCCCACCTCTGATCTAAGTAGTTAGATATGACACAAGATTTTAATATGGAGTGTTTTCATATGAACTTTATTATCAAGAATCTTATATATTCAAAAACATTCTATATCACTAGCTCAGATTATAACAAGTAATTAGCTACCACAACTATGCAGATGATACACAGGCAGGTGATCAGGCCCGAAATCTGAGTGTAGTGATGGAACCTTCAGAGACACATAAAGACAGTTACAAAGTCAGCCTTCTATCACCTGAAGAACATTTCCAGGATTAAAGGACTAATGTTTCCACAAGATCTAAAGACAGTCATCCATGCGTTTTTCTTTAGTCATATTGATTACTGCAACAGTGTCTTCACAGGTCTGCCCAAAAAGTCAGTCAGACAGCTGCAGCTGATTCAGAATGCTGTTGCTCATGTTCTCACTAGAAGATAGAGGAAGATAGAGCACATCACCCCAGTTATAAAGTGCTTATACTGACTCCCTGTCCCTCAGAGAAAGAACAGACTTTAAAATACTAATGCTAATTTATAAATCACTTAATGGCTTAGCACCAAAATACATTAAAAACCTGTTGTCATTGTATCAACCTTCCAGACAACTCAGGTCTTCTGGTTCAAGTCTGCTCTGCATCCCCAGAACCAGAACCAAACATGAAGAAGCAGCTTTCAGTGTCTTCATTGTTAGATAACTACATTTTTGTGGTGGAGATTTTTCAATGACTCTCCAAAATATGTTGTCCAGGAAACTTGGAATGTTGGTTCTTGGTGAGGGACCTCACTAAGAACGTCTCAGGCATGGTTGTGATGATCGCAAGATTAGGCCCATGGGTAACAGGACTATAACTAGGGCTATCAGGACCTTTTTGTGGAGGCAGGTCTTGGTTAGAGGACCAGGCTTTTAACTATGGGGTCCAGCAGCCGCTGTACACACCACCAACAGGAGGCACTGTAACAGTTTTATTTTTGGGAAACTTAAACTAAATCTGACAAATCATTTTGTTGCCTTTTGTATTGACCCAAAAAAGGTGGAATACTCCCTTCAGGTTGAGGGTCAATCTTTGCCAACAGCAGAGGAGTTTAATTATCTTGATGTCTTGGTCTCAAGTGATAGTAGGACGAAACAGGAGATGGATAGACGGATAGGAGGCCTAGTCATCAGTGATGTGGGTGCTACTTTAGTCTATTGTGGTGATGAAAGAGCTTTAACTTTTGACCCCTTCCTATGGCACTATGATTAAACTCATGACCAGAAGAATGGAATCTTGAATACAAGCAACTGAACTGAGTTTTGTTAATGAGCTTCAAGACAGAGTGAGGAGCTCCATCATCTGATAGGACTCATTTCAAGAAGTCAACATGGATGGTCTGGGCATCTGATCTAGACATCTCCTGTGTGTGCTCCAAAGGGGGGCACCCAGGAGTAATGCCCCACTGACAGGAGATCCCAGAGGAGACCCAGAATTTGTTGGAGGTACTGCATATCCCTTCTGGTTTGTGAAACCCTTTTCACAACTTAGAATGGGCCAGAAAGTGTCACTGGTAAAAAAAAACAAACAAAAAAAACATGTCATGGTTTCTGTCTTAGACTTGTTACCTCCATGGAATAAGCAAAAAGATGCCATGCCATGCCATGGTAGACCTCTATATGGAATGAAGATTCACCATCTCATCTCAGGTTAGCCTGACCCTGGATCATCAGTGACAGTAATATCCACTAAGGTCCTCAAGAAATCAATTAATAACCCATTATCAGCATCTTGAGGATATTTCATTCCATTGGATTCCTTGCAGAATTTAAGTTTTCTACTTAAATAATTGATTTTTCTGTTTCTCTTTCATGGTTTGTCCTTTTTTACTGTACAACTGTTGCTGAAAGCAAAGATTTTGTACATTCTGTTGTAGCTGGTCAGTCCTCCTTAAAAAAGACTGAATATAGAACAGCATCATGCTGCAGTTAAATTCTGATTGCTTAAGTGAACTATAGAGACTTTAACCATATGAATTAATTCACTGAATTAATTAACTTATGGCACGGTTGTAGCCAAAATTAGCCATCTGACCAAATCTGCAGCTTCCAGAGGAAGCCAACTTCAGCTCTGTATGATACAGTATGTTTATGCTTGATGTTACATTCAGTTACAGCAAACTCTATCAAGAAAACAAATGTCAATGGATATAGTGTATGATGCTTACAGACATGCTTACAGTTTGTATGCAAACCAGTTTTCTTGATAAAGTTCCTTTAAAAAAGAAAGTACAAGTCGCTGGTGACCTACGTATGCTAGTTGCCAGCCTGTCCAATGCTAATGCCAGCATATCTAGTGCTAACAGTAGCCAATCCATGCTAATGGCAATCAGTGTAAGACAATCCAGTGGGTGACCAGCCTAGGCATGCTATTCACCAGCCTCTCCAAAGCTAACACAAGTGAGTAGCCTCCTTCTCATTTGCAACCACCGCCCATTCAGTTATTGGTGCAGGTTGCTCAGTTATCAGTGTCTGCTTATCATTAATTAAATCAGCAGCTGGCTTTGGAGTATAGCCTCCTGCATGAAGGAAGTAGCCACTGCTGGGTGTACAGTAGTCTTAATTTTGGCACTAAAATTGCACCATACTAACTGCCTTACGGTAAAATAGAAAGAATTTGCAAGAATTTGGGGAAAAGAATAGAATTAATCTTCCCAATCATGTTTAATTCCCTGCATTTTAGATTAATTTAAAATGAAGAGATTCCTTCATACGCTGATTTTTTCTTTAGCTTTTATAGTCATTCTCACGTTTCTCACAAGGAAATCTTCCATGTTTTTTTAAAAATATGTCAGCACTAATGTTGGAGCTGTGTAGAAGGGAGGGAAACTCAAACTAATTTCTTTTTGATGTGTTTCTTAAAGGATATCTTTATCTCATGTCACATGACTAACAACATATCTTGGATGTCAACATATATTTTCACAGATAAAGCCTACACTTGTAGCAAAACCCATTTTCCTCCACCCCTCTATATATGGCTGTTCATTCTAAACACAGTGGGAAAGTGAATTATTTTGATTTTTTTGGTAGGTTGCTGGGAGTTCACCACTTTTAAAGTGACAGAGTACAAGGTTCTGCATGTAAACATCTGTTTACATCTTTACACATATCTGATCCAAGTACAAGATCCATCCAAGCCTCCTCTAAGGAGCTTGATTCTTTAACCAAGAAATTATTTATCATTCAGTTAAACAGTCAAAATCAAAAAGTATACTGTACTTCCGCCTATTTGCTGTTCAGTATTCACAGATTCACCTATTTGCAAGTTTTTCTAATGAGCATATCTAAGCTACAAATTCTTCTTGAGAAGCTGAAATATCTAGGTGCAATGCTACTAGACACTACTGGCCAGTGTGCAAGCAACAAATCCAACAGCACCAATCACTTTCCTTGACGCTGATTTGCTGGAACTCCAAGAACACTATGAATGTTAGTTTCTGCGGTAGTGCTAATACAGGTTCCACTGTGCATATTATTTACATATTAAGGTATCTTTTGCTTTAAACTATTACAGTAGGATGTCATTAACATTTTTAGAAGGGGTCTCAAGTATTTAAGGATTTTAGCTATTCATGAATACCGAGGGTCCACTGTTACCCCACAGTAGCTCAAACATCTATATAAACTTTTATAAATAGTTTTTTGTGGCCATTGAGTCTGTTTTTACAGGGACATTAGTGTGTAGTTTAAGTATAAATCATGCAAATGGCTATGTAAATAAAATAGGCAAAAAAAGAAAACAAGAACTCCAGCGACCCTTCACACAGAGCCTAAAACTTGTACCACTCTCAACAGAGCATTGGAGTTAATGTTAGGGATTTGGCTGATAATAGGGTTAGTTGTTGCTTTTAGTAACAACCATTTGTAACATTCCACTTTTTTAACATTAACATCACCAGCACTCCTGCTTCTCTCCAAGTTCCGCTCAAAAGTCAGTAATTCTGCCCTATTGGTTTGTGATACAATCTCACAGTACACATGTTATCTAATTGTTATATTTAGTCCCCACTATTATCACTGAACCAAGCTGTCAAGATCCGTGTATCAAGATTAACACCTACAAGTTTCTCTTTTAGAGGCTTTTATTTTGAAATAAAACAGGAAGCAGTTATTGAGTTGTTCTTAAGTTGTTTAAGCCTGCAACTAAAGATATTGTTGGGGTTGCTGGGAACTCGTCATCAGATAATGAAGTTTGTGTGGCAGCATTTGCGTGCTCAATTTTAAAAAAAAAATTGTTAGGGTTAGAATACTGCAAGAATACCTCTAACCAGTAAAAATGGCAAAATGTTTGCTGCTTGCAGTGCGAGTTTTTAATTAGTGTGGACTGTATTTGATCAAATGATGTTCAAAAGCTAAAATACATACACTGATAAAATCTGAACTTCATAATTCGGTGCTGACTTGTGATTCATGAAACCTACATTCTAGTCGTGAACACACAAAACAGGGATAATTCTCAATGCAAGAAGTATTAACCTAGAACAGGAGTGTCCAAAGTGCATCTTGGGGTAGCCCACCAGACTGTGTGGTCCCCGATGGAAATTCAAGAATGATACAAATTTTGCAACAACTTACACATCCCTTCTCATCAAAAAAGAAAAAAACTATTTTATTTGTTAAAATGAAATATTGAATGCCTAGAAAAAAGCAAATGCTTAAATTTTTTGTTGAGCAGTTGAAAAAAAGTTTTAGTTTTTAAAAAAAAACATTGTTTTTTGGGGGGCCCGCAAGGACTTTTGAGTTGATAATTTCGGTCCATGTGACAAAAAATTTAGACATTACTCCCTTAGAAGTTGCGAAACAAGAAACAGTAATTTCCATTTAGACTCTTGCTATACACTGATAACAGATTCTTTTAAACACTTTTTGATCTGTGAAACCTTTGCTTGATTTGAGGAAATTTCTTGTCTCATCCTTTGAGCAGGAAGTATAATTAAACCACTACTGCCTAACACTTGAGAAGGAGGCTACAGTTTACCCTTTACTTTGTTTCCTGGTATCACTGTAAGTACAAGGTACTTTCCACTTACTGACACCAACTCTGGGATGCCTCTTTCATGCTCTTTTAAGTCTGAGAACAGTCAACACTTCAGGCATGATTTCTGTCCTACCTTAACCAATGTCTGGCAGGAGTCAGACATTCTGTTTAGCAAGGATTAAAATAAAAAGGTGTGAACCAATACTCTGAGATGTTTGAAATTTTAACTGAATCCCCTTTTTTGGTAGCAACAGAAGAGAAAGTGAAAAGAAGAAGTGTGGAACCACAAGGTGGTAAAGTGTGTGAGAAATGACCATTAAATAGGGAAAAAACATTGAGATCAAAGAAATTCTGAGGTAGACCGCTGGCAGAAGTTCAACATAAGATATTTACCTCTTCAAACTAGAGCAGCGGAAGGCCATGCTTCTCTCCACTCTGTGATGGGATAGGATGGGATGGGAGACAGGTTGGTCTTGGCAAAGACGTGCTCAGATGTAAGGTGCGATGAACAGAAGGAGCTGCAGATGTAAGAAAATTCCCCTCCCTGAAGTCAGTCCTACCTGCACATGATGAGAACTGGCTGAGAGAAGTGGTGCGGGGGATGTTCAAGCATTTTTAGAGGCCACATAAAAGTTTGTTCAATGGATTCCCATTGGCCAGGAACTCTTCAGGAGGTGGTGACTTAGGTTTTATTACCAACACGTAAAAAGTTGCAGAAGCACCAAAGACTTTTATAGGAGAACCATTAAGTGATTTATTTTTTAAACAGTTTCTCCTAATAACATGTTCCCCGTATGCATAATTATCTTGATAATCATCCTCTCCATAGGGAAGGAGTGGATTTCATAATCACATATGCTCAGCAGTGAAGCAGAAGAATCCATGTTAGCTGGTAGTGTTGACACGAGGAAAGCCTTGTTATTATCTGAAGATGCCTCGAGGAGACAAGACATGCTGGTTCTGTATGCTGCAGGTAACATAATTGATCCTGCAATGTTTGATCTGCTCTCGAGAAGATCTGAGAACGTAAAATGACGACCACAGGCAGACTTCTAGGAGGAACATCACATCAGTTCTAACAGAAAATGTTGTGAGATTCCTTGATGCTCTGATTTTTCTTTAGCTTTTTCAGCTATTCTGACATTTCTCACAAGGAAATCTTCCATGTTTTTAAAATTTATGTCAGCACTTATGTAGAATCTGTGTTGAAGTGTCGGAAACGCATTTAAAATCTCTCTGAAGATGTTTTTTTTTTCTTTAAAAAAAATACCATACTTGGTATCAATAACCTCAAAGTCATCCGAGCCTCTGTAGCTTACTTCAACCAGTGATGGCAAAAATATATGCATAAATCATGTTATAGAATGAGACTGGGCTGTTTGTAAAGCTACACCCCAATGTTCACATGGCTTCAAAGGGAAAGCTGATACAGTGAGAGGGTGAGAGCTCATGTTTCTCGCCCAGATAATTAAGAGCGTATGCTTTCTCAACGAGACAGAGAGAAAACAGTTCGTGATTCTTCCTTCACGAGGCTTCCCCCATGACTAGAACGTTTGTGACCCACGGTCAACCCTCCAGGCGAAGTAAAATTGGCTATGAAATAGTGAGTTATGGACTTAAGGAGGCAACACAAATGGTTAAGGAGTAATACTGTATATACAGGAACCCATGAATTTTATTTATTTATTATCTGATGGACCAACACAAATGTGCATAACTGGTGAGTAGAACAAAAATGACATATAGCTTTGTTGTTTGTTTTTTTTTAACAAGTAAAAGTTTGGTATTCACTCGCATTCCGCCCCCCTCTCCTGAGACAACACTTCTCAGAATCAGTCTCTGCTTCCATTAGCCCAGTCTTTTGGGGTAAGTCCCCAACTGGGGTACCTCAAGAGAATGATATTTTTGCTTATTCTCCTTTGCAAAGTAACTGAAACTTGATTAGATTGACCAGAGATCATTCAAGAAAATAATTTTTAAAAGTCTTGCAATCAATTAGATTTAGGCCTGGACTTTGGGACATTCTAGCACATAAATATTTTTTGATCTACACCATTCCCTTGTAGCTTTAGCTGTACATTTGGTGTCATTGTCCTGCTGGACGGTGAACTTCTGCCCCGGTCTAAAATGTTCCTACAGCCTCTTACAGTTTCTTCTCCATGATTACCATGGATTCAGCTCTATCCTTCTTTCCATGTCTCTTCTGAAGAAAAGCTTCCCCACAGCATGATGCTGCCACCATGGTAAGAATGATACATACAGGTTGATATGAACATAGGCTATGTTCACACAGCAGGTGATCGCGACACAATTTGGATTTTTTTTGCCCATATGCGACCCATATTCGCTTTTATACTGCAATGATCTTTTTACCCCCCAAAAAAATCAGATTTGAGCCACTTCCATTTGTGATACTGAATCTGATACGTGTCTGATTGTTTTCAAAGCGTCCACAGTCTGAACGGTCATGTCGCATTTAATCCGACTTTTACGTCATTGATGTGAGACAGGCGTTATAATGCTGTACCAGCCAAAGCCAGATGTGGTAAATCTGGACATAAACAATGGTTGAAATAGTCATAATTATGAAAGAAGTCTGTGTAGATGAAGCACATCAGATCGCAATCCCACCACTCCTGGCTCTGACTACACATCCAAACAGACTTCTCTACAGACGTTGCAGTCAAAGCTCCACAAAATGTCATTGCTATTAGTCGTGTTTTTTTTTTTTTTATTATTTTTATTATTATTAGCTTCCTTCAACTTATGATTTTCTGACAATCCCATTGGCCCCCATTGGTGTTTAAACTTTAAAATTGATCCATATATGGGGGCATCCATTATTACTTCTGTAAACAGTGCGCCGCTATGTGATGTCAATGTTCTTCTTCTCTGCACGCAGAGGTCTGATTGAGGTCGGGTTTAATTAGTAGTATGTAGTAATTAGTAGTATGAACGACCACACACACACACACACACACACACACACACACACACACACACACACACACACACACACACACACACACACACACACACACAAAACAAAAGCAAAAAATTGGAATTGAGCATTAAGACCAGCTGTGTGACGTAGCTTTACTTTTCTGCCAAACCCAGTTTGTAAGTAGGCCAAAATGAGACTTGTGTACGGTAGGTTTCTGTGTAATTTCTCTGCTAACCTTGGGCTTCGCCAGAAGATGGAATGAGCAAATATAGCAATAGTCCTCTTTGGACAGCTGGACTTCCTTAACCATTAAACTAGCTCTCCATAATTGTTGACAGAGATGTACCCAAGACTAAATAAAATTATAATTTTATAAATGCTATGATAAAAGTAAGTGCACACTTTTGCAATCAGGATTTTTCCATAGTTTTATTTTTCACACTCCAACAGATTTTTATACTTTTCAGTTTCAGTTTACATCCACTATCCAGATTTCCCCCCTGAACTGTTGATCTCTGAAGCTCCTCCAGGAGTTACAATGGGTAGACACCCATTGGTTGCTTCCTCGCCCAGTGCTCCCATTGCGCAGTCTTTCAGTTAAGGTGGGCAGGCAGATCTTGCAGGTTGGCAGTTCTTTCACACTCTTTCCTTTTTCTGCTGTTAGAAAGAGTATGGCACAAAACCAGTAAACGCTAAACCAAGAGATGTTCCAAGCTTGGGATAGTGTTTTATTACCCAACCATACTTTAAACTTCTCCGCAACGTTCTCCCTGTCCTGTCTGCTGAGTCCTTTGATCTTAGTGATGCTGTTTGTTGACTAATGTTCTCTAACAACCACCTGAAGCCTTCACAAAACAGCTGGATTTACTCCTGAAGGCAATGGATTTTATATAAGGGTATCAGAATTAAGGGGGTAGAATACAATGCATATGTTTGTCCAAAAAATTTGAAAACCAATAAAACTGAGTTTTGTATGAAGCATCGATGTAGTTTGCAGTGTTGCAGATTATTAATGGAACTGGGGTTTCAGTAGTGACGTTTCTGTGCGGCCCCTAAAATTTCTGTCAGCTTGCACCTCAGACGACAGAATTGTTTTGATCCTGGTCGCTGTCTAAAAACTAAGGGGTAAAAAAATTGAATGAGCTCCTGTCTTAATCAAGAGTGCTTGAAGCTTGTGGCTAAATGCCATGAGATGAAAGTAGCAATTGACTTTCGGTGTTTAAGCAGAAGGCGAGTCTGGAAACACAAAAAGAAGAGCGTTGTTCAGCACCGCGGCTGGTGAACGAGGGATGAAAAAGACCTCGATGAGCGAAAAAGCAGTGCCGGAAACAGAATCACTGGAACCACAGCCAGCAGCTTATGTGTCATGAACATTTATATTCATTTGTTACATAATCCTCCCTTCCCCCTTTATGTGACAAGTGATTAGTCTGAGAGGAGTCGTTTAAGCATGACAGATGGCATTTTAAATGCAGTACCTGATTGTCAGGAACAAATAGTTGTTGCTTTGCTTTTATTATGTCCATAAAAAGTGTACCAAATGTATAGACTCCTTGAGAATACCCAAATAAATTGGTGAGTAAGTAAGTAAGAAAATAAGTGAATAAGTAAATAAATAAATAAATAAACAGGTAAGTAAATAAGTAATTAAGCATTTAAATAAGTAATAATAACATGAGTGAATGAAAAAGCAGTGCCATTGTAGTAAATAAGTAAGTAAGTAAGTAAATAAATAAACAGAGACAATCTGAGTAAATAAAAAAGCAGTTTTAAATGATGATTTAATGCATTAGAGCAGGGGGTCATTTCGGGCCAAATGAACTCATGAATGTCCTCAAAGAGTCAGTTGTGGCAGGACGTGTTGACAAAACCAACTATTAATAAACTGTTAAAATATTATAGCTTTCTCTATATTTGATGAATACTTCAAAAAAATTAACATTAATTTGGCACTACACAAATAAAAGCTGAATTGATTTGACAGATAAAATAATATTTAAGCACACAGCTAGAATCTTGAAGTGCTATTTCTTTGTTCTTTGGCCCTCGAGAGTCTTAAGGGCCACAGAAATAGTTATGGCGGCCTGGATTTGGCCCACGGGCCTTGAGTTTGACACATATGCATCAGAGGGAAAAAAATCAAAGCCACTTTAGTACTCCCCCCTCCTCCCCCCATCCTCCGGGAGACTAATAAGGGCTTTCTGAAGTACACAAGTAAAGAAAGAAAGTCTGAAATAAATAAACAAAGATAACCTGAATGAATAAAAAAAATAGCAATTAAAAACTTATTGCCCCCTAAACGCTGTTAGTGGTAGTGCCACCCTTGGTGGCAACAGCTGCTATAGAGGGGCTTGCAAAAGTATTTACACCCTTTAAACGTTGTACACATTACAGGCAAAATCTTTAATGTATTTAACTGGGATTTTATGTGGTAGACCAGCACAAAGTATTCCATAATTATGTAGTGGAGGGAAAATGTTAAGTGGTTTGTTAAGGTTTTTACAAATAAAATTTTGAAGAGTGTGATGTGCATTTGTATTTAACTTGTGATTCCCTCTTGAGGTAGATCAGGGGTGTCATATTGGTGGGATGACCTCAGTCCAACTCCCTTCCCAATTCTGCACTGGAACCTTTCAGATGACTGTGGATATACCATCCCTACGCTGAAGCAAGGTAGTGGCACTACCATGCTGTGGGAATCCTTATCTTTAGCAGGAACAGGGAAGCTGGTCGTAGTTGATGGGAAGATAGAGGTAGACAGGTAAATGCAGGGCAAGAAAACCTGAAAGTAAAACAGTTAGAGGCTGAAAACGGTTGGGACCACGGGAGAGGCTCACCGTCCAGCAGAAAACAATGTATGATTTTCCTATAGAACATGGAAAAAGTTCAAGGGGTATCAAGACATTTTTTTTCTTTTTGCTGTTTAAGTAAAAATTACTTGATCATTATTTACAATGCTGTAGATGTAGGTTGTCCTCTACTATTCCTGCAAGAGAAGGGAAGGTGGGTGGGGCTTTACTGTGCCCAAGGGCCCCTAGATTATTTTTGTTAACCTCTGCAAGTTTTGCTGATGCTTTACAACTTATTCTCAGTACTGCTTTTATTCATTGATCATGTGCCTCTCTTTTTATAACTTTCATTGCTAATTGCCTCCTTTCAACCCGTCACAACATTCAAGTCACGTGACTCTCTTGTTTTTTTGTTTTTTTTTTGCGCAACACTCCTTTTGTCTCTCCTTCTCAGCGTGGTCATTTCCGCGTGCACGCTTCACTTGAGCTTCAAAGGTGGTGGGGGTAGGCTCTGACGTCAGCTCGACCTGCCGGACGCGCACATCCTCGCGCATGAAGACACACAGCTCTCCCTCAGAGGTAGCCCCGCAACTAATGATGGGGTTCTACCGATCTGCACGCAGTCTGTTTGGAATGAGAAGGAGAACGCTGCGATGAATGCAGAGAGTGACTGCGCGCCGCGACGTTGTCGCACTTTCCCAAATTGAGAGAGAGAGAGAGAGAGAGAGAGAGAGAGAGAGAGAGTTGAAGCGCAGCAGAGAGGGGCTGCAGAACACACAGGGTCTGGGTGAATGTATAACCATGGCAACAGCAGCAGCAGCATCAGAGGCACGAGAAACGGGGATATAAACATTGCATCCATCCATCCGAAAACAGCGATTTTACTTGGTTAAAGGAGAGCAGCTGGAGCCGAACCCTCTGCGGACATCACACCACATCACTACTAAGGTGAGGCTGCTTCATTCTCTCTGGCACCCTCGTCCTCCTCTCGCTCCTATTCCTCCAGCCCTTGCAGGATGCTTCTTGTCTGGACGTTTAGGGAGCATATCTCATTGTCGTAATAAAGGAGGATATCTTTCACAGGAGACATCGATATGTGTAAGTTTGAAAGTGAAAGCCGTGTATTGAGGAGATAAAGTGCAGTAAGCAACTGTAATTTGATTCATCGTTTAGCTTTTAAAGAAGTGAAACTATCTGTCAGAGTTCAGCACAATGTGTGCTGTCCAGCTTTACTTTCTCCCTCTAATGCTGTCATATAAAACAGAACCATGGTGTCTACTGCAAACAAAGACAAAGGTCAGGAGCTGTTTCTTTGTCCCAGTCTGTCAACACTGCCAAAGACAGGCTGATTCCTTTTAAAGCTGCACGCCAGACCCTTCTGGGAACTTGGTCAAAGTCATTTTAGATACAGCTTGTCACCTATGGAACATGGCATAGTTGATTTTTCTGTTCTTTGTTCTGCTGTAAGTTGTTGTTGTTTTTTTTTTAATAAAGATAATATCTATCCGCTGTATACACATGGTTTTAATGACATCACAAAAGGCAACAGATCAGAAATCATATAAGTATGATGTTTTGTATTTTTCTTATTTCTCCTTCATTCAAATATTTCCTTCAGAGATAATTACTTGTAGTCTGGTGAAAACCAACCCCTTGTTCTGCGCTTTGCTTCGTAGAGAGGGTCTGGACCCTCTGCTTGTGAGAAACGATTGCTTGCTGGAGCCATGGACCTAGTTGAATGATTGGATCTGATTTTACCCAATCGCTAATGTTTGGCCGTGATATATGTAATGTGGCAGCTCGAAAAAACTCACTGGAAATTGCTTGCACTGTAAACAACCACATGGGAAGTAGGGCCACGACATCTTTGCCAGCAATAAAATGTCTTTTACATTCCCCTTGCTCCGACTTTAATTGCTCAATATTTGGAAGCGTGGCCAACACGGACTGGTCTTCGTTCACTTCCTTCGCTGCCATTGGCAAACTAAAACTACAATCCTAAAACAGTGCAGAAAATCGACGTTACCCTTCACAACTCCTCCTTCTGTTTGCTGATTGTCCTGGTTGAAATTCATCTGTAAAAATTGAGTTCAAGTGGAGAAATCCCAGATGGAGCACTGAAGGAAGATGAGTATCAAGCAGAATTATGTAAGAAGGCAATGGCCAGGCTAAATGTCTTGTATTCTGTGTGGCTGCTTCAAAACATTTAATCTGTATGTGACTCCAGTGCTTGAATTTCAGGACAGTTTGGCAACAACGAAACACAATGGTTTGTGAAGAGGACCAGAGTAGATGTGAATGGCCTGATTTCATTATTAAAGGTCTGCAGTAATTATTTTAACTCAGGCAACACCAAACTTTATACAATCTGGTTTAGGCATGGGCTGCTAACCCAGGCATACCAAGGTTTCAAAACTTTGTAGTCTCCAATTGCAAAATTTTTATTGGCATAACCTTTCTGTGGTTTAATGTCCTTTGAATGAAAAGCCAGTTTTCTTTGACTGTGTGGAGCATAGAGTACTGCAGTACTGCCCCTCCGCCACCTTTAGCTGTAGTGCCGGTCATCTTGATGAAAGAAGGCAACCTCAGTTTGACACAAATACTCAATACCTTGAGAATTCCATACCGACCCAATTCTATTATGCTCCACAAGTTTTATTAAGATGATTTTTAAGTCAAGTGGTGCAGTTGGTAGCACTGTTGTCTTGCTATAACAAGATCCCAGGTTCAAATCCCAACCTGGGGTCTTTCTGCATGGAGCTTGCTCATTCCTCCTGGGATTGCGTGGATTTTTCGGCATCTCCCCTCAGTCCAAAAACATGACTTAGGTTAATTGGTCTAGCCAAAGTAGTGTGTGTATAGTTTGTCTCTGTTGGCCCTTTTCCACTACCACCAACTCTGTGTGGTTCTACTCTTTTGCAAGGGTTTTCCACTAGTAACAGTGACGTGGTACCAGCCCCTGTTTTAGAACCTACTTCACTGGGGTTTCAAATGTGCCAAGTCAGGCTGAAAACGCGTTGTTAGAAGACTGTGTCTTCTCACGGCAATGTGTTGCCCTGTGATGAACTAGCAACCTGTCCAGGGTGTACCCCGCCTCTCGCCCAGTGAGATAGGAGATAGGCACACCCCACCCCATGTGACCCTGCAAGGATAAGTGGGTATAGACAATGGATGGTTGGTTTCTTTTAAAAAGATTTTTTAGGAGGTCGTGGCTTTTATTTTACAGTAAACAGACAGGAAACAGGGAGAAGAGAAAAGATGCAAATCATGCTGCAAATGGCCCAAGACCAGGAATCGAACTCAGGAAAACCACATTGAGGAGTACAATCTCTGCACGTGGTGCACATGCTCTATTGATTGATCCACCCAGCACCCTAGATGGATGGATTTTTAAGTTCCAATATTTCCTGCAGAGCAGGTGTATCTCCCGCTACTTCCACTGAAAATGATGGCCAGGCAGACAGACTTAATGACTCAAATCCTGCCAGTTAACCCGCAGTGCACGCATGGAGTAAGGAAAGAAATCTGATTCCCAGCATCCAGAAAGAGAGAGGTTGTTAGCTAAAACAAAATGAGTTCAACTGCACATAGCACCACTGGCAAATCACATAGCTATTTGAGGCGATACAAGCAGATTATGGTATTTATGACGGAGGCACCAATCTGGTGTTGACCAGAAAAAGCTCTGCCCAACTCAAAATCCAACTCAGATGGCAAGAATTTATGCCAAAGTCATTCTACTGCCATATTGTTTACTAAAGCAAGCTGATCTTGGGATGTCATTAGCTAAAACACAAACAAGGCAGAATTAGCTGTTGTGTTTTGTTTTTTTTTGTTGTTTTTTTTTTTTTTTGGTACTTTAAAAGAGCACGGGATAGTATCTGTAATTTTATTGGAATTCAAGTGTGAACATTTCATCACACACACATTCCAGTGGAATATTATGCTGAATCATTGCAAAGCAGATAATAAAGCAATAAATAAAAAAAAATTTGAAAAGTGCATGCACAGATGGAAGGCACTTGTTTTTTTTTTCTTGCACAAATAAGTTCCCAGTGACTCAGAGTTGTGAAAACAAACGGCGATCACATGCAGCTCTCCAGAGAACACAACAGGCCTCTGAGCTAACCAAACGTGGCTGTCTATTTTTACAGAGCCCCTCTTCTTTTTGTTGTTGCATGGAAAACTCTTTGATCATGCTTCAATTTCTTATGGAGGCTGTAAAGATGCAGGTCACATCCTCCTTTAAGTCAGCCTCTCAGTTCAACGACAGCCCAGCCTGCTCCAGTCGCAGGGATTTGGTTGTAATTTACCAACACACAGCATAATGCACCACAGAGGATTTTTGAAAGTGCTAGATTATGCCATCACATGATTGCAGGGCTGGCTCACGAGGTTCCTGTTAAGGCCTCTCTACATATCCGCTTCCAGCAAATCCTCTTTCAGTATCCTCATCGTCACGTTGAATTTAAACAGAGAAAACGTTAAAATACTCATTTGAAAGAGGAGCTGGTAGCCACTGCTGATCTGTGCTATTTTTAGTGACAGTCCTCTGTTTGTTTAGGCATGCTGCACAGGGTGTTGGACGTTAATGAATGGAATAATGCTGCGGATTAATTTCTGGCCCTTTGAGCTGCGTTCACAATCAGCGGTTTGAAGTGATAATGGCTGTAAAATCTGCCTGTTCCCAGTTCAACCACTGCAAACATGTCACCTCCTCATCCTTCACCGAGTTGAGACAGGAGATGTCAGGCAGCGTTCCCAGCTGAGCTGATGCCAAAAGGAGCCAACGGAGGAGGTGGAGGGCAGCTTGAGGGGAGCCAGAATTTTTTTTCCCTAAGGTGGTGGAATTAGAGTTGCTGCGACCTCAAGACCCACAAGAATTCCTGTGTGTCTGTGGTTGTGTGCATGTGTGGCTGTGTGTATGGCATGCGTTAAATAGTAATCAGACACCAGATGGCTGTTTTGTAATCATTACTGTTTAATGATTTGCTGCAAGAGGAAAGAAAGAAAGATTAAGCTTTTAAAAGTGCACAAAAAGCAGAATCAGCGCATTAGTCAGGCTGCAGATATGTGTCTGAGCAGTAAAAGAACCTGGATTTCTGAAGAAAGGTTACTCATGCTCAAGTCGAGATAGATTTTATTGGATAGCGTGTTACTGAAGCAGGTCTCGGATTTATGACAGAAATATTATTACATTATTACTATGCATTCATCTAACGGTAGATATCTGCTGGTACAGATGTTATCACATCTAGAATGTGTATACTTTTAACATTTAGCACAAATTTTGTTCTAGTGCTGTGAAAATAATATTTAAAAAACTCACACACGAGCACCATCTCCAGCACTGATACTGCGGCATTCAACACAAACTGTGGTTAAAATTAAGGCCGGGACTTTAACGTGTTAATTTCGACTAAATGATTACATGGATTTTAACATGTTAAAATTTTTAACACAGTTAATCACACCTTATTTTACATGCAAAAGTTCCGGGCGGAACTACTGTTGTGTGAATGTTGTACAAAAAGGAGTCGGCCTCTCACCGAAGCTATTCAGGCCTAAAATACCATCTCAGTACAAAACATGTTGCAGCAGGACAGATTCCCCAATGCTACTGTCAGCGTCCACAGTCTACATTTCTAAAAAAATATTTTTTCAAAGAAGTTTCGTGAATGATCTCCGTTCCCTGAAACTCTCAGAAGCTGAATGGGTATAATAGCTCTTTGTACCAATTTGATGGTTGAATAACCTAAATAACTGATTAAAAACAACTAATATCTTTGTTGTTGAGCTGATATGCCAAAGGAAAGGGAAAGGAAAGGGAAATCCCCAATATAACCACAAGGGTCGTAACAACACGAAAGAAAAAATGTTTAATTTTTTTTATTAATATCAAAATTACAACCAAGTACATATGATATTTTTAAATCTGTTTTTAACAGTTTTTAACTTTTATCATGAGATGACATACTTTGATACCGGAAACCACTATGACAAGATATCCTTTTTAATTTAGACTGTCCTGTCATCTTCCACCCTGCTTTGTTTTAGGATTTCCCAGTATCCATCGACCCTGACCAGCTTCCCTGTCCCTGCTGATTAAAATCATCCCCGCGGCATGACGGCACAACTACTGTATTTCATCAGTGGGCGTGGTGTGTTCAGGGTGATGTGCAGTTACCCACACGCATCCTGTCAAAAAGTTTAATTTTGGTTTCACCTAAGCAGAGCACCTTCTACCACAGGTTTGCTACTTACACTGCACAGCTTGTAGCAAACTACTAATGGCACTTCTTTGGGTTTTCTCCCACAACTTGTGGAGTGCAGATCTAATAGTGATCCTATTAACAGATTCTGCCACCTGAGCTCCCTAAGAGTTACCGTAGCTGTTTTTCTTTTCATCTCTGGTTAAGCTCTCCCTTGGACCCTTTTATACTATCCTGGTGACTTTTGAAGTCAGTAGGTACCCCTGGATTTTTAAAATGGTTTTAGAGTCAGTGGGGCTGAATACATTATATGAGGTACACTGTAGAGAAAAAGTTAATTGGGTGTGAAAACACATGCAAACTTTAGAGTTTTGAGGGACAACTGGATTCCCCAAAGAAAGTCATCACAGGTATAGTGAACACATTCAAAACTGAACTAAAATGAGCTATTATTATTATTTGTTGAATTTACCACAAATATGAAACATGTAGGAACACGTCACAACTAAATGTCTTATGCAACTGTTTAATTTTAGCTGATGATTTTTATGGCTGTCATCCATGATCAGCTTGACAGGAAGCACTGTGTGTTTTCCTGGAATGACAGACATATGCTGTTGAGGCTGCTTGAGCTGTGCTACCCTGATTTGATTTGATTAATTTATGGATATATTTCAAATGGCAGCAGCCCCTTTCAGTCATCATAAAAGTCTTTGTGCTCTTGACCTTAATTTGGTTGGGGAATGATGCTGTCTTGCCATTGGTCCCACAACTATAAGCCTCAATTTTCAGCAAAGTACTCAGTGTACATTCTAGGGGTGTCCCAATAACAGTTTTTTTTCCGATTGAGTACAAGTAGGTACTCGCTGATACCGAGTACCAATACCAAGTAATTCACAAGTCCTACTTATACTTCATAACTTTTGAAAACAAATTTATTTTATTTACATCAGGGTGGCTCTTCTTTGTAAGCCTACAGTCCCTCTGGCTGTTTCAGCAAATCATAAATATAGCATGACATGCAGATTATTTAGTCTTCAAATGCTTTATCAAATTACTAAAGACACATTTTTTTGTTGGAGTTTTGATCTATGGCTTGAGCCAAAATTTGGGTTGGGCCAAAATTATTTGTTTGATGGTTGCAGTCAGGCTGCGGCTTCTGTGACGCATTTAATAAGCAATACACAGAGAAAGCCAAAGGGAATGGGTGATAGAGTTGTGTTAATCTACTTATAGTTTAAATAGAGGAGATAGAGGAGGAGGCAGCTTACCCTGTTGAGGAAGGAAAGAAAGTAAGGTGCAGATGTTCACTAGACTGTAAGGCTGCACAATAAATGCGCACACAGCTTCACCCTGCTCCACTCCCATTAATCACTCATAGGTGACAAGGGCTTAAAACGAGAGAAGTTAAGGCTTTTAAGCAGTAAAAACTTAATTAAAATAGTATGTCTCTCCCCTCCCTGATTGCAAGTACACAGGGCAGTCTGCTTGTTTATTCTCTGTGTTTATTTGAAATATATCCAAACTAGGGCTCACGTTAACCAAATATTTATTTTCAAAAGTAATTTTTTTTTATTTAGTAATTACAATTATTTTTTTAAACAGTGACAGAACAATCTGATGCCCATCCCTCAGTTTGACAGATTACACACGCCTAATCACCTGGTGCTGACGCAAACAGTTTCAACTTTACACACAGAACATGGCAGAGGTCACTAAATCAATCAGTATAAGAAAACTTTCCATCAGAGTGTCACCTTCCATCTGGATGCTATCTGAGAACTGACAGCGGAGCGTTGAAGAGTTATGGACATGGCTTTGGAGCGCATCTAGCGCAGCTCAACCTGCTCTGGGATTATTCTCCCACTGAGGGGAGTGTTTGTGGGATCAGGTAACGTTCAGAGTCTTGCTGACTTCTGATCACTTCAGTTGGTGAAATGGATCAGAAAACCAATTAGGGATGCTACAGCTAAATCTTAAATCAACACAGAAGAACCATACCTTCATTAAATGATTTGGAGAAGGTTGAGGACATTACTGCTGTCACAAGCAACCTGCTGACTTAGCAAAAGCAGGGAATACAGCTTTGACCTCTGGCCAAATCCAGCAGTGACCAGCTTTAACATAAAACACTTTGCTGTTTCTGAGAACTGGACTGTTTTGCTTTGATGATGCAGTGCTCTTTGATCCAGACACTGGGTTGGGGGTGAAGGTTTGACTTTCAGACATAACTTCCAAGATGCCTATACACTTATCAAGATTCTTAACCAGTTTATCAAGATATTACAATAATAAATATGGTAATCTTTTGGCAAAGTTATCTTAGAGTGTGCCTTTGGCGATTTAGCCGTCCTGTAGTTTAAGGGAAGGGACGGTTGCAGTTTACAGTTCATGCCTCTAGTTACTGCTACACCTGACACACTACCGTCGATCTTGGCCTATACAGTTCAGTATTTGCGGATTCATCTATTTTGTGATATTCTGTGTTTGTCTGTGGAACGTAACTCCAAATTATTGCCTATTCATGGATCTTTTTGTGCAGCATATCTTTGAAAAAAAAATGCAGCTGAACTACCTAGTAATGCTACTTAACACACTACTGATTGGTGTTTGCCCATTAGTCAATCCATGGGCACCATATTCTCCTTGGCACTGATTAGCTGTACCCCCAAGAGTGGAAATAAGGAAGATCATAGTGATTAGCTTCTGCGGTAATGCTAAGATGGTTTCCATTGTGTGCATTAATGAATGATGAGGTATATTTGGCGTTTGAACTATTAAAATAAGGGGTTATGATCTTTTTTATGGGGGGTCTCAAGCATTTGTGGATTTTAGCAATTTACAGATGGTTGTGGTCTTTAATGCCCGCAAAACCAAGAGTCCACTGTATTATCTATTTAATCTGGAGATGCAAAGATCAGAATTTTATGATCAATTTCCAATCTCTTTTCTTTTTGTAAAGCTTTACCTTGCTGATATTAGTCCTGATCAATTTATGTATATGAACTATATTATGAGAAGATATAAAAACAGCAAACAAAGGTTTGATTTTTGGAGAAGAGGTAACATTATACCACTCTGTGTTGTAGCTGTTGCTGTAAAATTTGTTTTTAGCATTTCGAAACAAAGACAAACTGATTTGGAGTATTTTAAACAGTTTTAGCTTTTCATTTTAGCACCATTAGCATTATTTAATAACAGTCTGCATGTGTATTTCTTTGAGAACATAGATTCTTACCTTGACTCTGATATTTCAAAAGGCTGCCAATCTCTCCAGATCCAGCGTGCTCCTTAACCAAAGTTGAAAGTTCAAAAGGGTAAAAGAGAGGAACCTAACTGTAATCTTTTCAGCCTTCCTGTTTTCTGCTGAATGTTTGTTTCACTCTTCTGCTCTCTCAGTCTGATTGAACCACAGATATATCTTGGCATGTAGAAGATACAAAATGCCTTTTTTCTGCATTTTCATACTATGTTTCACCTGAAATTGGAGTTTTCTCCTGCTGTATGGGTTGTACAGGAATGCATTAAATTTGGCTGTTCAGACATTAAAGTCATGGCGCGAAAATGAAAGGGTACTACTGTTACTTACACTGTTTTAAAACTACAGTTGGCAAGGTATGAGTGTCTCTTTTAGGAAGATATATCCCCTAGTTAACAACTTGTCCATCCATTATCATATTGTTAAAATTATTTTACTCTTTATACAGAAGTGCAAACAAGTACAAAAAAAAATTCATGTACAAGTTTCATGAAACTGTGATGTTATACAGTGCAAAATCCCACACCAACCCAAGCACGAGGTAGTAGAGCTATGTCGCCTGTCTAGCTACTTAGCTCATAAGATTTTTGCTGTGTTAATGAGTTTATTGAATGATGTTGGCTCTAATATATTCACTAGATGTTGAGGTCTAGATGGTGTCCTGGTCCTGGCTCTAAGTGTTTTGTGAAAAACCTCATTGACACTGAAAAAGCCATGGGTTGATGCTGTTGTGCAGTAAAACCTTCTCATCATGACAAATCTCCACTGGTAAAGTAAAACAAGGCTTTCAAATCGCTTCATCTGAAGATTAGAACTCTATGCACAAGCTACACTTTAGTGAGGGACTATATTTCTCTTTATACAGATGTTATTGTGTGCTGCTTCCTTCTGACTTAAGTCCTTGTCCGTTTTTGCTGCCCTAGCAGGAACTCTAACCCCATCCTACCGTATTTGTATGGATTGCATTCCATAACATTCAGTGAGAGGTTATTTGATACAGTTTGTTGTAAACACTATAAGTGTTGACTGGTGGAAGCTCAGCTTTCAGTGCACTTTCTCTAGATTCTGCTGTGTGTAAAGTAAGAGTTGTAGACAATGTGTAGTACTAAATAAAATCATGATTAGTTTTCGACAGTGAGTAATGATCCCAAGTACATTGACTTTTCAATCATGTCATTCAGTTTAGCACATTGAGTGTTTGTCGTTATTTTTCTCAGTCATATGGTGTATATTTGCAAATTCAAGGGCTATTAAGGGATTAATATGAAAGCTCATTTAGATGCAAGGTAGCTGTACAGCTGGGTGTTTCAGAATGTGATATACTACATATAAGTATATGCTTACCTCTCCAAATCATTTAATTTGAGCATTCCACTCTTCCGTGGCGCGGTATCAGTGCCATAATTAAGACTATTGCGCACTCAGCGGTACCTACTCCCTTGTCACAAGAGGCTATATCCATTCTGAAGTCAGCCATTGATTTGATTAATGATAGGGCGGCACAGGTGACTGAGTGGCCGGTGCTGGCAAATGAGAAGGAGACTACTCACTTGTGTTAGTTTTGGAGAAGCTGGTGACTAATATTCCCAGGCTGGTCACCCACTGGATTGCCTTCTTCCTCTGCTGGTCATTAGTATGGGTATGCTACCGTTAGCATTTGGATAGGCTGGCAACTAGTATGCAAAGGCTGGTCACCTATGACTTGTACTTTTTTCTTTAAAGAAAACTTTACCAAGAAAAGTGGTTGGCATACAATATTTGAAAGGAATATATATTAGATGCATTGGCATGTGTTCTTTTTACAGAGTTTACTGTAAACCAAGGTGACACCTAGCATAAATATACTGTAGTATACAGAGCTGAAGTTGGCTTCCGATTGAAGCTTCCGATTCAGCAGGCTAATAGTAGCTTATCCATGCTAATGGCCAGCAGAGGAAGAGGGCAATTCAGTGGGTGACCACCCTCTCCAAAGCCAATGTAACTGAGTCGTCTCCTCATTTTCCAGTGCCCAGCCACTCAGTTTCCAGTGCCGGTTTCTCAGTTACCATGATGGCCTATCAGATCAGATCAGAAGCTGGCTTCAGAATGGATGTAGCCTCCTGAGACAAAGAAGTAGCTACCAGTGGGTGCGCTATAGTCTTAATTTTGCAACTGAAACTGCGGCATATAGAGGTATATAGAATCCATGGATTTCCATGGCTAAGTAGCTGCATTCAGACTTTACAACTCTATGTTAAAAGCATTGGATGCAGTGATGTAAAACCAGCTGCAGTTGGACTCTATTGCAGAGGCATTATGTTCTCTGGAGTGACAAATCTTGCCTCTCTGTCTGACAGTTGGACAAGCCTGGGTTTGCAGTTGAAAATAAGTATGGCTCCAACCTTCTTGCACAGTGTCAACTACAAGGTTTTGTGCAATGGGGATTATGGCGGCAGCTTCTTCAGGAATCGAGCTTGGTCTCTTGGTTCCAGGGAAAGGAATTCTTGTTGCTGCAACACACCAAGACATTTTGGACAATTTCTTCCTCACAACTTGGTGCTAACAGTTTGGGAATGGCCCATTCCTGTTCTAACATGACTGTGCACCAGTTCACAAAGCATAAATAAATGCATGATTGCTGTGAAATATTTGAAAGAACTGAACTGGCCTATTCAGAGTCCTGACCTCAACCTGATAGGAGACCTCTTGGATAAATTAGTTCTTAGACTGTGAGCCATCCCTTTCTCACCCAGCAACAGTGTCTGATCTCATAAATGTGCCTTTGGAATAATGGTCAAAAATTCCCATTAGCACAAGCCTCAACCTTGTGGAAAGCCTTGGCAAGATTTGATTGATGTAGCTGAAGAGAATGTGGGACTTTGGCATTACGGAATATATCTTAGGTGTCTTTCGTTGTAGCAGCTTGCATAACTTTCATCAGAACTGAGCATTCAAATATATGTGCATGTAGAAGGAAAAAAAAATATTTTTTTTATTTGTTGAAACTAGAAAACAGCATCTACAATTATAACATTAAATTACCACAATGTCTCTGATGAATTTTTAGAGCGCTTATTATCATTACAAATTTCTGTCTTAATTTGGCATCTTCCTTGGCAATCCTTATAATTTTTTTCATATTTAAACTAAATCAAACTTTAGTTTTGATCAATAATCAAAAAATAATACAAAAGCAGCAAAGGAAAATGTCAAGGACAAAAAAATGTCATGTCTTTTGGCAGCGTCTTCTTCAGCACACACTGCCAACAAGCGGTCCCTATACTTCTCCAGAAGTCTGGATTTGCCAACAGTTAGTTTGGTCCACTCTTTCTGAGTAAACTGTTCAAGCTGTCACTTGTTTGAATGGTGGGGTTCCCACACAGCAGTTTCAGACGTTCAATAGATGGATAGGATTAAGATCTGGGCTCATGGGTGCATGTTTTAAATTGTCCCATGTTTTCTCCCAGCCGTTGTTGAGTGCTTTCAGTTGTATGCTCTGTATAATTATTCAATGGGAGGACTCATGAGCTGCTGCTGAGCATTTTGACACTGGGCAATAACTTTGACTTGAAGACTTCATCAAGCCCTACTTAAGACTGCATTGACACTGCTTTAGTTGAACTCGAGCTTGTTTGCCTAGAAAGTCTGGTTTGTTTTGGGAGGTGTGAATGCACAATCGAACTCTGACGCGGACCAAAAAAGTGAACTCTGATCTGCCTAAAAACCTCGGTCTCAGTTAGGTTGAAGTGAACTCTGGTGCAGTTCTAATAATGCATATGTAAATGCAAGCGCACCGGAGACCTCTCAAAAAGCAGGAAGTGAACTATAGTTTTGGGCATTCTGATTAAATACGACCCAAAGAAATGCAGGAGTCTAGCGCTTGCAGGAGAAATAGCTTGTGGTCTTTTGCCAAAGACAAAAGCAAAATCCTACAACTGCTAAAATCTGATGCCAGTCTATTTTTGTGTACTTTTCATGAAGAAGGAAGTTGCGTTCAGTGTCCTGTTCAGAAGTTTTTGTATCATTTCCTTCAGTGGTTCTTGGTGGAGCTCCACCGCAGGTGAGTAGGTAAACAGGTTTTTCAAAGGGTTTTGTTCAATTGACACAATGCAGTGTGAAAGCGAACTGTACCAGGTGAAAATGTAATAAATGTTACAATTTTGGTCCTCAATTGAACTGAGTCTACCAGACTATCAGGTGTGAGATTTGCTGCATTCCATGTGCCGAATGCAGCAAATCAGCACTAAAACAAAACCAAGTCCCCTCCATGTTCCGCAATAAGTCTCACATTGTTTTCTTTGAAAGCTTCATTTTGCATTCTGAGAACATACAGCTGGCCAAAAAACTCCAGTTTTGTCTCATCAATCCAAAGGATGCTCCTCCACAAAAACTGATGCTGATCAGCATGTTGTATGATGTACTCAAGGCATGCAGGTACACAACTGCTTTTAGCTGAATTATTATTACTGACTGAACTAAGCATTATTTCAGATGTGAATGCACCAGCAAATCTGTCCACCTTTGTATGTCTGTGAAAAACGCTTTATGCATAAGTCATTGTTTCATTCATTCATTTAGTCATTTCTGCCATGAAAAGAAAATGATATAATTTCCACATTTGCAAAGGGCTGACATTCTTTGATGCTTATCTTACATTATGAACACAATACAGGGAAGCTGCCACGACACACATCTGTTCTTTCTGTCAGAAATAATTAAATATTATCCCTGAAGTAATAATCAGTGCTATATTAAACACAAGGTGTCTATCTTGGGCTCACATAGTTCTTTTCATACCCTGCGATGGATGGTCTGAGTCATACCACCTCAGATGACTGAAGACGTAATGAACTGAACTAATTTTAGAAGTGTCATCAGTCATCTTTACTTTTGCTGTGCATACTGTTTGTCTGATCTGTCATATTCACTGGGCATTTTCTTCTTTTTTCCAGGTGATGAGTGGGACTATATCATGTCTGAAGTACAGGGAACGCTGGAGTTTTCTGTAGAATTGCATAAGTTTCACAATGTGGATCTTTTTCAGAGGGGGTAAGTAGATTCTGCCTGTTCTTTTTTAAATGTGTTTTACTTAATGACAGAACGGAAAACTAGATATGAAAGGACACACAGTACAAGAATGTTTAGAATTAATTTTCATTTTTACAGTGATAAAAGTTATCAACTGACTGATCAAATGACAATAAGATATAAGATAACTATAAGATAATGGAGGTGATTAACTTGGCTTGAGATTTAAGATTAGGTTTGAGGCTTTTAGTTCTGACAAATAAGAGCAAACCAAAGATTGCAAGAGCATCTTGTTTATAAAGACCTTGCAAAGATTGCTTTGTTCCTCAAACTGCACTGCCAGCCAAATAAGATTTGGCTTTGACCATATATAAACAAAATTGCATGCACGCTGGGGGAAACTTGCTCATTTTTATGTATATTTCTATTTCTGTTTTATTTATGGGCACAATGTATCTTAGTTTTTCCAAGAGAGTCTCTGATCAGCTGTCGCGCACATGTGCAAGGAAATGCAAGCATGTGGTGGTAAACATGTGAATTTTATTAGAACATTGTTAGCACATGTCTCACTAATAATGGTAGTTATATATTGGTGGGTAGTTGATTCAGGAGCACAAAATGCTTTAATTTTCTGTCTAATGGAAATGGGAAAAAGTCTTTAAAAAAAACCTTTTGGATACAATAGCTCACTACTACTTATACATAAACATAATGGGGAAAGTTGGTATAAGCTGTGTTATTTTTATTTTTATCCTGTTTTATAACTCTGCTACTGTTTTTGAAAAAACCTTGTTGCTGAAATATATTAAAAAATTGCAAAATGCTTCTGTATTTGTATGTACGAATTTGGATGAGTGGTTCTTAGTGATTCTGGCTTTGTAGCCACAACAACACCTCCTCCCCATCTAATGTATAACTTATATTTATGTAAATAGGTATTGCTCAGAATGAGATTCTTCTGGTCTGGTTATGATGAGTAAAGTACAACAGTTTTAAGATGGTACTTTACATCTGCCAAAGATTGAAACAAAAATACATCCAGAATACTGCATATTATGAGATTAACTGGCAGTTAGTCAGGCTATCTGCTCAGGTAGAGTCTGGAGTCAGCTGCTTAATTCCAAGGGAAGCAGATCCTCTCCTCCTGAATTTGCAGAATTAATGAAATATGGCTGAATTGTATTAGGCTATGTATGGAAACTATAAAAGATAGGTTTACACCAGCTCCAAATATGACTGAGGTATTCATGCATTAAAGATCTACCATCGGCCCACCACCTGCTCTAGCTCATATAAACAAATGGATCGCCTTCTCAATATATGGGTACATGTGTGAGTCACAGGAGTAGATATTGGCAGCAACTTTTAGGGCAGTGTGTTGTTACTGTGACCTTAGTATTAGGGATGGACAGATTCAAAAAATTTGGACCAATATCGATACCCAATATTAACATAGCTGCCGATAAGAGATATGTACAAATATATATATATTTCCCTAACCTTTTGACTCTGTGAAAAAAAATAAAGACCACACCACTGACTACTTTTTTGCTTAATTTAAACACTCCACAATTCTGTGCGGCATTGGTATCATTGGCCTAATTGTCGATGTACTGTGTATTTCTACTTAGTAGAATGTGCTTATTGATCATAAAAATAATAGATTTTCCTGTTTCAAATGTGCTTGTTACTGGTCAGGGCTGATTAACTCAACTCAAGTCAAGTTTATTTGTGTAGCACATTCCAGCAGCAAGTGCTTTACATCGTTAAAACTTAAATACATCAATACATCAAAACATCAAAAGAATAAAAATCATCAAGCAGATATAATTTTTAAAAAAGACTAATGTTCCCCTTACTACTAATCAAAGGCAACTCTAAACAGGTGGGTTTTTAATCTTAATTGAAAGGAACTTAATGTGTCGGCTGTTTTAGAGTTTTCTGGGAGATTGTTCCAGATATGTGGTGCATAAAAACTGAACGCTGCTTCTCCATGTTTGGTTCTGGTTCTGGGGATGCAAAGTCGTGATTAAGCTGAAAACTGCTAAACTCGTGTCAACAACAGATTTTTCTGTGAATTCGTAAATGAAAACAATATGTATAAAATAAAGGAACATCAAATGAAACATCAATGGTTTAGGGAAATACGTCTGTTTTACTTTGAAAGGGTCATAACAACAAATTTCATTTTTCTGTGGTTTTGGGGGTTTAATATGATCTGTTGTGCACTGATGAGGCCGTGTGACTGTTAAGAGTTGGTATCTAAAGCCCTG
This sequence comes from Anableps anableps, assembly GCA_014839685.1. Lineage (NCBI taxonomy): Eukaryota > Metazoa > Chordata > Actinopteri > Cyprinodontiformes > Anablepidae > Anableps > Anableps anableps. The sequence goes on from CM026079.1 coordinate 5,997,067, forward strand.
CTCATAGATGGTCAGTTTTGTTCTTTGCTCAAAAACGGACAAATCAGAGAACAGTTTATCTTTCTACGTAATTCATATTCTCCAATTAGAGCACACCATCAAGCAAACAGCCCTCCCCTGAGCTGATACACTGGCTAATTTAAGGGCTAAGTTGTGCTAGCATGTCTGGCTACTCCACTTGGGAAGAGGATGGCTCCTAAAAAGGGGAGCTGAAGTATCACACAATTATAACCTCAATTTGAGATGACATTCAGCGCATTTTACTGAAGAGTTTCCACAAATATGGTTGGATTCAATTCTTTGGAGAATGGACATACGCAGCAATATCAACTACCTGAAATAGTTTATACAGTGATGTCACCACTGCTTTTAATATGGAGAATTTCATGGCTTTTGCTTAAACATTCTCTATTATAATCACATCCAAATATTTCCAGTCTGGATTAGGCTGCCTGCGGCCAAATTATGTTTCCTTGGTTGAGATAAAAATAAATGAGCTGAACACGCAGAACCTCAGGTCTAATGGATTAGTTATACTTGGCTTTTTTGGCTGTGAATCCACATACTTCCTTAAAGTCAGTTAATGGAAGCAGCTATTTAATTTACAACACACCCAACAAAACATTTACTTACAAACTGGTTCACATAAAAGCAAATGAAATTAAAACAGGGCAAGTTTGTCTTTATTTTTTTTCTGTTGTATTTAAATACATGAAAAAGACATCGTTAATCCTACTGCAATGTCTGCAAGAAGATTAAAAAACTCTTCCAGTGGCTCGTGTAAAACATCAGATTTTTCTACTCTAAAATAAAAAGAGCTCAAGCTTCACCACGATTATGCCTTTATCTTAGTAAACTAGCAGTTTTGCTCCCACCATCTGCCTCAGATAGCAGAGAATTGTGTCAGCAAGGCACTGAGCTGAGTTCTGGTATGAAGATGGAGCACTGTGGAATCGTAATGGTTGCATTTCAAAGGTTTGCATTCTTTGTACTTATGCTGGTGTCATTCCTAATTCCTGTACAGGACTGGTGGGCCTTGAAGATGCTCATTTAAGGCTCTGTCTGGACAATGATTGGATTTAAAATTCAGATATTTTTTTCACCTGATTAGTCAAGTAGAAAATGATCACAGATCTTCCAGAATTTGCAGTTCAGAATTGTCCTGCTAAATGGGAGACTAACTCCTATAAATAATAATTGAATTGAATGAAATTTGAGCCACGTCCTTCCTCCGCTGTCTTTGCAGGAGATAGTGAAATAACTTGGGCACTAAAATCTGTCTGTCTGTATCCAAGGCTCCTTCTGATATTCACAACTGCTTTAACAAACAGTGAAGCCGTGTCCATGTTCAGAGACAGACTGACCTGACCTGCCAAAGAGACCCACAGTATCCAAGAAATACAAGTTTTCATATTTCAGTTTGTTCCTGGTACTGATTTCTAGGTTTTGAATTAAAGCAGTTATCATTATCTCAATAGGGAAAATGCATAGCAATGCACCTCCATTCATTGGAAATAGAAGAGTAGGGCCTTATGAAATCTATTTTATTTTTTCCCAAATTCCACTTTTTCTATTTTCAGTTTTCTAATTCCATTTTTCCATTTTAACCATGTTTATTAAACCCAAAAAGTATGTAATTATGGTGTGAATGATGAAAATTGAACCAATTAATAGCGAGAAGTCAACATAATTCTTTTTCACAAATGAAACAAACTGCTGTGTTTCAACAGAATATTGGTTTTACAAGATATTAAAAAGTCAGGGTTGTGAATAAACATAATTATTCATAATGACAACATATTTAAATAAAACGTGTAAAGCATGTTAAAACAAAACTAAGAAATTTGCCCTAGAAAAAGATGAATCTCCTCCAGTCTACCCTGTGGAGCCACCTCCCAGTGGACCACTCTATTGTGCTTCCATCTCAAGTTTAGCAGGCTCCTTGTGTTTAATCACAGCCTTAAAAAAACATCAAGAGTCAGGGTGGAAAACAGAACAAGAGTAGACATTAAGATAATGCTCGCACGTCATGCACACTCTCTCTCTCTGTCTCTCATTCTCTCTCTCTCCCTCCCTCCTGTCACCCCCTTCTACTACTTAATGATGTTCATTGCACTGTTGCTCACTGCTGGTCTGGATGAGTCACCAAAATTATTTTACTGTTGTAGACAGAAAAAAAATGTAGCAAAGCATTATTTTCCATGCAGTTATTAACTACTGAAGCAACACGAAACTGCTTTGAACAAATGAAAAAAAAAATGTTTATTACAAAAGCAAAGAGAAAGAAAAAAAAGACATGAGAAATGATCCCATGTTTAGCCTATTACATTTGTCCTGCTTCAAAAATGATTTACTCTGAACAGCAGTGCTGAAATCTGTTAATCTAAAATATGTAACTTAATGCAAAAGAAAGTTCTGCGGACTTTGAGGATTTTCAGGTTCAATAAGCTCCTAAAGATTCTTCCTTTGGAAAACAAAACCTGGCATGATTATATGAATCAGTTTCCTCTGTGACATCAGACCTTTTTGTTGTTTTTGAGGATTTGCATCAAACAAATACAACGAGAAAACTGCACAAAAATAAGTTTTTCTCAAACAGCACTTTATAGGATGGGTCCTAGTTCTAATTGTAGCTTATTTGTTTCCTGGTTTTACCTCCACTTAAAATCTTTTGTCTTTGAGCCTTAATTTTTCACCACCAAATAAGGAGAAATGCACTGAAGAATACTGAATTATCGGTCATTCCTGTTTGGGCATAAAGCATTTGTGCTTAGGGCACCCAAATGGCTAGCAATGGGCCTGGTAGGACAGCAAATGATATTTCTATTCTAATTCTAACTGATGGAGGTGCATTAGTTTACATTTTTCTTATTATAAATTTTCTTTACAGTTACACATGTAAAGGCTAATGTGTTTAACATCAACTGTGATCTTGTTAAAGTCCAACTTTATCAAAACTTAACTTCAAAAGTATGACCAGAACTGATCAGAAGTGTGTCATGTCTTTTTATCCAGCCCTCCTAACTCTGACACTCTGAAGAAAAATCCAATGTAACTATTTCAAAAGTCACCAAATTAATCGAGCAGAATAGAATCCCCCTGTCTGTGATAAAATCTCAGAGTAAATATATCTGCATGCTGGCAGTATATTTTTTAACAAGCACCACAACAGTAAATACACAGTTTTCCAAGCATAACCACTATTTTGTAGAGCAGGGCTTGGACATAAGAAACTGGTTGAAGTTTGTAGTGTAATTAAGTGATAAGTCTAAATATCCAGATTTAAAGTAGGAAAAAATACCAAGGTCCTAAGAAGTTTGAATTCCAAACTGGAGTTTCAGAGGTTTCTAACAAACCTTGACCTAAAAATCCAATATTTCTCAACCAATAAATTTTTCACACACAGTACTACACTGGAGTGTATTTGTTGCTTTAGGTCTGAAATATACAAAATAAACATACACTGTCGTTAGGTCATAGAACAGACCATCAAATTCAACCAAACTTCTGATTGAAACAGTGATTAAATGGCTTGATGCTTGACTTTGTCATCATTCTCCACAAATGACACCCCTAGCACTTTGCTGTTCAACATTCTTGTTTTCTTGCTGTGTTTACTGCAGACCTTATGTGGAGGCTTTATGCGTATGCCCGATACTCCATGTTTAGCACTACTTACAGGCAGTGCTGTAGTCCTGGAGACTGGTGTTACACAAAATTCTCTGACCCATCATATTTTGTGACCGCAGGGGGCAATAGTGTACATTTTTCTGCATGTACGTCTTGAAGACCAGCGAGAAGAATAATATTTATGTAAACTGTATAAGGACTGATACATCAGAGATTGTAAGCATCACAGATTTATTGGTACCATCATACTGACAGAGAAAATATAATGTATTTTTTTGTATTTGACGCTGAACTCTGTTTGACGGACCATCACATTGAATACTTATGTAGAAAGAATAGAATAGAATAGAAATATCCTTTACTGGGACATGTAATGGTCCACTCCTGACAGCTCCAGCTAGTCCCTGAGAAGTCCTGGCTGGATGATGTTGAAAACACTGGAGAAATCAAAGAACATGATCCTCACAGTGCTTCCAGGTTTCTTCAGGTGGATCAGACCTTGGTGCAGGAGGTCGATGATGGCGTCATGCCCCCCGATGCCAGGCTGGTAGGCGAACTGCACCACAGCCAATAAAGATGTCACCAGGGGGTGTAGATGTTTGAGGACGAGCCTCTCGATGGTCTTCATCAGATGTGACATCAGGGCAGCCTGTAGCTGCTTTGGATGTTTAGTCTTTGGTACCGGTACAACAAAGTAAGTCTTCCGTAGTTGTGGTACTTGCCCCAGCTTGGGGTTGAGGTTGAACATGTATCCCATGAGGCTACACAGTTGATCTGCGCAGCACCTCAGGAGCCTGGAGCTGATGCCATCTAGACCTGCAGCCTTTTGCACCTTGATCTTTTGCATGTGCTGTCATTTAAATATGTAAACCCACTATAGCAGTTTAATGAATTAGTAAACAATTAATAAATGATTCCAAGTGCTTTGTTGGGCGAGGGTGGGGGTTTATAAATGGTTTATAATATACCTCTTCATTACAGTCAGCTCTCATTTAAAATGATATGTAATCCCCAATTAGCCAGGATCACAAAGGTCATAACTTATGATGGCTATTATAATCCGTGACCTTCCTATACAGGCCTGTAAATAATGTCAGAGATCAATACAACTTTTTGCCAGCATTCTGGCACCTCCGCATTACAATTTGGATGCATTTCATAAACTATTTGACCCTCAAATAGTCAGTATCAAACAGGTCACCTAATAAGCTGCATAAATCATAAAGACTATATCTGTAAAACAACATCCAGAAGAAAGCATCCAGTGACATGTAAGTTCTGCAGGGCTTTGCTTTCAGAGATGGTGGGGACTACGTCCAGCTTTTATCATCATTTAGAAAGGAAGCACAAACAAGGGTAAGCTATGTGGAAGTGATGTTAAACAACAGTCTGTCTCTGCGCTGAGTTTTTGTGCGGACATGTTAACTGACGTGTTGGACATGTCCAACAACCAAAGTCTGCAATACAATGATGTGTCATTCACAAATGATCCGATTCTTTTGAACGGGTCTTTACTACGTATGAATGGGAGGACTTGAGTCTCAGTCAGAGCCGCTCTTTGTTTTTGTAATGTTCTGCACGTACTGCAATAGTTATTAGTATTCTATTTAATTAAAAATCGGAATTATTTAATCGGCCAATAAATACAATACAAGAACTAAGGAGAGCACACAGAGCGAGAGGGGGTTCCCTGCTGACTCAAAGTGGGTGTTTCTAAAGAATAGGCATTTCTAAAGAGCAAACACTATTGACTAGGTCTAGCAGCAGAAATTTTTCCGAAAAGGACAGAAATCACTCATCTGTGGTGACCACTTTAAAAAGTTGAACACGAAAACAAGAAGGTAAAGGTACTATTACGTTGCCTCAAGGCGAGTTTAAGTAACATTATTTTGTGAAAGATTGTTTTAAAATATCTTTATTTGTTTTTAACTACTTATGTCAGTTTCACATTATTTCAGTAACCAAAACTGATTTTATTTTAAATGTAATGGAAAGGTATCAACATTTAGCGCTCCCAACTTATAAACATCTTTACCGTTAGTTATTTAAACAGTATGATTTATGTTGATGCTCTTATTTTGAAATGTAATGACGTTCTCTAAGGCAGGAGGAGAAGTTATGGAGACACCGCTAATGTCGGATTGGCTAACACTTTCTGCCTGTCGTTATATCTGAGTGCTTAGTAAGTTTTCTGTTACCCTGGGCTACAACAGCAAGCTTGTGAAAGTCAGATGGTAGAGAAGTAAGCTAGCAATATTTAAAAAAGAAAAAGTCGAACAACAGACATCAATTTCCTTCAATTAGGTGTGGTCCTTGAGAAACGCCTATAATGATATGGTCGTCCAATCATGTTGCGCTTGATATTGTTAGTCCAATCAGACGTGGTCTTGAGAAAAGCCTTGGGGGTTTTTTTGGGGTTTATTTTTGATCTAATGAGTTGTGGCTGTTGCGAAACGGCTTCCTTTGGAAACGCCTACTTCGTCTGCAGACATATCTACTTGCACTGAGCGCATCTTCATTGCTCTCTGTTTGTTTTCATCACCTGTCATGGTGGCAGACGTATGTAACTCTGCGTGCTACCTGGCTGCTACACTGATGCAGACTTCATGCAGCGGGAGAGAGGGTGAGAACAGTCACAGTGCGCTCCCTTCTTGGTTGCTTCTTGCTTGTTGCTCCTTGGTTACCATTAGTGCGTTGCCTTAATTGGTATATTTAATGGTGCAGAAGAGGAATTTTGTTTCTGCCAAAGCAACTCAAATCCACTTTTTTCCTAGACTATTTTCCTCTTTATTTTGTTTCTGTTTTACAAATAGCATTAAAATGTGTATCAATACATCAATACACATAACACTTTATAAAATATAACATTTCAAAAATATAAATGTAAAATATACATGTATTTGTATAAGATATATACATGTTTTTATCTGCAAGAACATACTGTTTTTTTTTTTACTTTAAAGAGATGATTCAACTTTTTTATGAACTTCACAAAAGCGATGAATAAAAAAACTATATATGGGATAATTTGGCTTGTTAGATATTAATATCTAGGTGTTTTTATGGGAATGTGGATCTTTCAGATCAATTTGAGAAACAATTTTGATCGTGTTTCACATTTTATTGTGTCATGTAACGTGGGGCGCTGGTCTTGGTCTCGACTTGGTCTCGGACCCTAAAAGTCTTGGTCTTGTCTCGGTCTCGATACTCTGTGGTCTTGGTCTTGACTTGGTTTCGGTTTAGATGGTCTTGACTACAACACTGCTTACAGGTCTGTGGGAGTAAAAATAGCGTTTTGGTCCATTCTCTGTTTCCATGTAGATAAAAACATAGCTGGAACCGGTCCTGTGTGGACAGGAGTATTTTTAAATCGACAACCATTTTTAGAAAAAAAAAAAAAAAAAAAAAAAAAAAAAAAAAAACGTTCCTGTGTGGACGGGGACCAAATGTAAATCTAACAGAGAATGTTACATATTTACTTGCCAAATATTTGTGCATACAGTGTAGATGTGCGAAGATGGCAGAGATAGACTCTCAAAAGGCTGTAATTGCAGTAAAACTTCTACAAAGTATTGAGTCAACAGGCTGGATGCAACTGCTCAAAAATTTCTATTTGTAAAAAAAAATGTATCCTTGTTCTTCCTCTTCATAATAACTCTGTTAGTTTGCGTTGATATGTCTCATAAAATCCAGTGAAATACATAAAAGTTTGAAGCTGTAATGTAACAAAACATGGGAGTGTTTGAGTTTCAATCCTTTAAAAAGGCATTGTATGTTTAGTCTATTAGGCCAACAGACGACTTCCAAGTCATCTGTAGTTTTGCACCAGTTAAAAGGTTTAAATCAAGATGTCGGTAGTTTAATTTGAATATTTTCAGCATTTTAGGGAAACAAAATGAATATATTATATTCACCTTTTTCAAACACTTGTCAGGCTTTGTATAATCCAGTTTAAAAGAAAAACAACTTTTTTTTAGAAGTTACACAAATGAAACATTAAATGAGACACTTGATATAACTTGGGCATTTTTTTACATTTAGATCTCTGGTTAGCATTCAACACAATGGTATGACCAAGATATAAATATCATATTAATTTTCAAGCTGAATTGAAGCTCTTTGTATAAAAGAAAGGAAAGTATGCTGATGTTTTTTCTGACCAGACTATTTCACCTCTACATGTCTTAGCTCATGATGCTACAGTATCCCACTTGAATAGAACAATTTCATATTCTGATAAAATTTCACCTTTTTGATTCTGGAATATTTCTAAATCCAGTTTTTGGCATCTCATCTTATCAGATAATTAGGATGTAGCTAAATACCATGCTAGCTAAAAAACAAAGATGATTTTAAGCCTTATTATAGTACCAAAATCTACATTGATTGGGATGCACAATATTATTTGAAAACTGGAATAGTTCGTGGTGTCATGTTATCAAAAGTAAATTTCTAGGTGTATTTAGGTTGGGTCTTCCCTTTAGTTGTATTTTTTAACTCTGTTGGGTTTTTATGTGTCTTCTCAGGTTCTATCAGATAAGAGCAGCGCTGAAAGTCTCACCTCGAGTGCCCCACAGGTTGACCGTGACAACAAATGACAATGCAGGTGAGGGGATTTTTTTTTTACTTTCCTCTTCTCACACACACCATCCTCATAGCCACATAGCCACGTCTTTGCTTGCTTTGTGAATTAGCTCCCAGGTTGTTACTTGTAACAGTTTTGCTTAATAGAATCGACATAAGATATCAGACTAATTTGTACCCTGTTGGTGATAACTGTATACCACTTGTGGGTTGCTTTAAAACCTTTTTATGGTTCTTTAGTATCTTGTCCTGTGTCTCATTGTAGGTCTTTAGATAACTGATATTGCTTTGCACTGCATGGCAGTAAGGCTTGCTCCCTTTCAGTTTACGTTTTCTCTTTCTGGTGTAATTTTACACCTCTTTGTATTTGTTCGGCATCTCCTAAAGTGACTATTTATAAGATGAAAACGAAACTGATGATAGTTAAGTCCTCTATTTTGATACAAAGATAAGCAAAATATAGAATTGGCTAAATTAAGTGCTAGATTTGAAGTGTGTACTGTATAAAATGTTATCCCTTTTCATCATTCTTTACAGTGTAACACATAAGTAAATCAAGCTGAAACTTACTGGTTACTTAGTCAGGCTTTCTGCTCAAGTAGGATTTTGGTGATTTTGAAACGGTAACTTTTAAAACGTGATACCCATGTCTAATGAGCACGTCAGAACAAAATTTGTTTCCAACTGGCTTCCAAAGTTGATTGAGTGTGAAAAAAAATATCTAATTCTCAGAGCATGACAACCTTGAGTTAACATCACCCTCATATCAAAGTATAGCAGCCAAAATTGTCAACAAAAAATTGGACCAGGACATATTAGGTAACAGGATTATAACACGTTGTGGATCTGTTTTGGTTGAGCTTGCTTGTGGCTTGCCCACATCAGAATAGAGAGACTTTATTAAGAGTGATGGGTGGTGCTCCTTTAGTTTCCACATTTTGAGTATACATGTTTTTCACTGCTAGAAGAATTTCCAAGCTGCAATTTCAGCAGCTTGGAAATTTTTGAAAGTGAAATTAAAGTATAAAACCCTTCTTTTAGCTAGGTAGGAGTGTGGAGCATCAGGCGAGGAAGGGGCAGCACTCGTAATCTATTTATTACTTATGTTGTTCCACACTGCCAAAGAAAACTCACACTGTCTCTGGCATCTCATTAAAAGGATTGTAAACCACAGGAAAGGTGTGTCAGGAAATATTTGAACTTTTTAAAACTGTTACTTTCTGAAATTGTTGCATAGGTTAGTACCGATAATCAGTCCATGTTGAGAGAGCACTCTATCACTTTCCAAAGTTTTAGGTCAGTTAAAGCTTATCAAGATCTGCTGGATTGATCTTTTACTACATCTCTGATGTAATTAAAGATAAAATCCAGCCCAAAAAAGACAGCATATCACTGGTCTTAGTTCTGTACCTGAGAAAATGTTGTTTTTGTCTTGTCCTTATGATTTGAGACATTTGTCTAGGTTTGAGCTGAAGGCTGTCTGTATAGGGGAATTTTACTGCCAAATAGTCAAGAGCTTACATTTTCAGTTTGAAAGCAGGACTCCATCTCTTTTGCTTTCAAAACTTTTAATAGTTGAGCTTACAGTTTCGATTTGAAAGCAGGACTTCATCGCTTTGCTCACAAAACTTTTAATGCTTGTACTCAAAACTTCTGCTCTCTATCAAATATTTTCTTTTCTCTCTTAGATGTTCTCCTCGCGCGCAAACTTCTCTCTCTTCATGGATCAAATCTGCACTCGCAAACCTCTCTGCTCGCTTGCAGATTCTTTCTGCAGATCAAGGAGTATCGTCGCCTAGCAACTGTTCCAGCCAATAGAATGACAGTGTTCCTCTGGGTGTGCTTGATACTCTCTAGTGGGTGTGCTTGTGTGGCTACAACAGATAGCTGGATTTCCTGTTCTGGCGCTGCCCACTAGATGTAGGAAAAACAGCTTCAGTTTTCTACATCATGTTACAATTGTCAGGAAGTCATGACATGTTTACAAAAGTATAACCGTTTGTTTATGTCAATTTAATGGTTTTCCAACTGGGCAGAACAAAGATTTTAGCCGTACAGGACAGGTGTCCGGATAGATGTAATGCCGCCTGCGATCTTTGTGGCATAAAAGCAAAACTGATAGTAGATCTGTGTTCTGTATGGTCACATATCTGCTAAACTCATCTTAAACACCTATCCCTTAATTTACTGACACTTTAAGCCACATTTCTTACTGAAATTTAAGGTCTGGAGCATGTAGCAACAAATTTGATGATGTAGTCAGTTACAAGGGATCTCATTTTTTACTAGGTTTAAATATTTTCATTACATCTAACAAGCAGGGGGCAGCATATTAACAGCTTTTTTCCTATTTCCAGAAAAGAAATCTATTCATTTTATTAATCTCTTTTATAAGGGTGTCAGTATACAGAAGGTGTTCATCTGGGATGTTATGGAAATGTTATTTTGATCAAAATTCAGTCAAGCTAAATAAGAGGAAACAAAATCCAACTTGCATTAAAATATTTTATTGATGAAATTTGCAATAAAAAAAAAAAATAACTGCAGACATTTGTAGCTTATTTGGTACATATTACGTTTTTTCATCGCGTGCTTTTCAAATGTGGCCCCCAAGCCACGCTGCCCTGCATGCTTTAGATGTTTTCCTGCTTCGGCACACATGTAACCATCTGAATCAGGGGTGTTAAAGCAGGGGAACATCTTCAACACGCTGGGCAATGTGTGTTGAAGACCAGGGTTTGGAAACACTGGTTGAGATCACCTGTGACAATGATGCCATATTTGGACTCCAAACTTTCACAGAAAACACTGATGATGGGATGTGTACTGCAGTCATGAAACTTTACAAAAATCTTTAAAGGCTGCTGCTCCTTACTGGCTCTGCGCTGTTCAGAGAAGTGGGAAGTCGACCAGAAGCTATAGAAGCCCCCCGTCCCTTTACTCATTTGGAATGCACAGTATACTGCTACTACTATCACAGTATATTATTGGGAACAAGGCCGAGGTCCTGCATGGGAGCATCTGGAGATGTAGAAAAAATATCAGGGATGAAGCAAAAGGCAAAACACAAAAGCTCCCTTTGGGTTTGCATGGGACACCTCAGACTCACTGCAGACAATTTTTATGTTGGAGTTGAGATGAGAATCTGATGCAAATATACTTTTTTCCTACAGATTCTAAAATACATGAAATTCCAAATCAAGAGATGTGGAACTTGAAGTTCTCTACTGTTAAGCAAGAACTTCAAACTTAAACTTATTCTCATATTTCATCATCCACCCTGATGGTCTACAGACTGGTGCCAGTCAGATGAAAGAGTGGTAGTCCCAAACACAAAGCAGAACTGTAGCATCCTAAATCTATAGTACAGACTGTTCCACAAACTATAAATGTAAATGTTTTAATATGTAGGTCAGTAGCTGGGCATACCTCTGACCATTAGATCAAAATAATATAATCCTCGGTGCATGTGGAATCTGCATCACCAGGCATTAATAGCATGCATACTCCACCTTAGCCATGGTGCTTTGAGGCCAATTAGCAAGAACAGTCAACAAGGGCTTGAAATGTAAGACTTTTCACAGCCAGCAAAGTTTTCATAAGGAACTCCAACCTGTGTCTACATTAAAAAAAAAATCACATACTTTACTAAAAATGTCTGATTTATTTAGGATATTTGCTTTCATATTTTTCTTGATCAAAAGGACTTGATAATAGTTGATGTTTTCAGGCAAAGCATGTGTAGTTGCCTGCTAGACTGGGACACTGGTGAAAAGCTTCAACCTTCTCTCTGCAAAATGCAAGCACAGAAACATATCTGAATGTTAGCAATACAAACATAGAAAATGTCGAGACGGATGATGTGATTTTCATTTATAAATTCATCTAAAGCTAAAATGTTAATGAAACCCAGAACATTTAGTACAGTTAGGTGGAGAAGAAGATCAGTTCCAGTTTAGAAGTGAAGGCCACCAGGAGAAGGTTGATTAAACTGTCTTACAACAACTGGAAATCACTGTTAGAAATATAATGAATCTTTATGCAGCTTTACAAAAAAATCTATTTTTCAAGACAGCAGACATTACCAGAAATAGAAAAGCTCCTGGATCCAACAAAGGTTTAGAACAGGAACTGAAGCCTGGAGATGAGAGCTGGAGGAGAATTAATGGCCAGACACCAGGTCCTGTATTTTCTCCAGATCTCAAAAAAGGGGAAAATGTAAATCAATAAGTTAATACTGATGCATTATTTTCAGGATACAAAAACCAGCATTTGTTCCCACAAGAAAATAAATATATATCCTAAAATAATCAAAAGAATGTTGGGAGCTTCTACAATTCCCTGAAAAAATACCTAAACAGATGTTAAATTCATCTGATGAGTTGTTCACCAGTGTGACACTATTACCCAACCAGTTACCCTTAATTAAAGCACTACTGAGCACACTTAATAATTTATACTGATAATATGCAATTCTGTCAGAGTTAGCTTTATTTTAAAAATAAGGAGGTCCCCATGTATCTGTAAAATATCTGGTTGGAGGTTAAACTGGATCCTACTGACTGATACATTTTCTACAATAAGTTTTGACTGAAATAGAAGTGACCACACAGAGGAGGACTGGGAATCAGCTGCTGTTGTCCTGCAGACAATCAGCTGTACACCTGTCAAAAACAATTTAATTGTTCTTTTCTCATTTATTTGTCTTTAAACAAAATGTTCATATGCAGCTTTAACCAGCTGGTTTGATCTGGGAACGAAAACTAAGCAGCCCAGAAACAGACCACAACTTCACTGAAACTTAGCTTGTTGACTCAGTTTGTAGCTCCTGATGCTGCAGGATCAGATTATAAACCAGCAGCAGCTGCAATCATCTGACAGAAACCTAAATACAGATTCTCTTCTTCCATTAAATAGACGGAGGTCACTGTTCTGTGTGAACGGGGTAATACACAGCAGCAGTTCAATCACAAAGCTACACTGATGCTAGCAAGCCATATTGTTTATGCTAATAGCTTTATATCATTTTACAGAAAAACTGCTGCTAAATAAACACTTCACATGCTTTCATAAACAGCTCCTTATGAAAACAGGATACTAGAAAACAGCTAAATTCACCTTAAGGACAGCTTGAACCAGTCATACTACAGCTAATTAGCATCAGCGGGGCAGCAACACCCTGTGATCTTGCACCACCACCGGGTTTAGATGATGAAGGGAGGGATGGATGGATGGAATATAACTTATTAAATACATTGACTTATAACTGCTGTTGGATTTAACCCCAATTACAGCAAGAAATCACAAAAGACAAGGTGGGGGAGTGAAATCACTGAGAAAACTCAGTCCTGCCGTCAGCTACTGATCCAGCTTCCATAACAAAACCAGCTCATCATCAGTTAATATGTTTTGTGCCAACTAAAACCAGTTAAATGACAAAAACAGCGATCATACTTTTAACATATTCAACAATTAGCTACGTTTTTTAAGGGCCTTGTGACATTAAAGATGCAGTATGTTACTTTGCACCGCTCCCGACTTAAAACAACCAATCAGAGTCAGGAGGAGGGTCTTAGCGCTGTCAGTCAACTTCATTTACTCGCTGCGAAATGTGCTGATGGCGGAGAAACAACTTATCGCTACAGGAAAACTGTTTATCTGTCGTCATTGGTGGCCATGCTAACTAGTATTAGTATTCACAACAGACTCTGCGAGCTGCAGCATAGCAGGAAGCGGGGAGCGGCAGCGTCACACGGACGGTGATTGACAGCGCTAAGACCCGCCTCCTGGCTCTGATTACTTGTTTCTAGATAGCACTGGGAGCACTGGGAGAAGGCAGAGGAGCTCAATTTTTTCACAGATTATCTGTCTCATTTCATTCTGTCACAACATAGTGAGAGTTTCAACAAATATGTAGAAAAATATTTTTTTTCATAAAAGTTACATACTGTGGCTATAAATGAATAAACACATATAAAACTAAACCAAAATTAAACAGTTCAGTGAAATAAACTGCAGATACTAGCTGTGAAAATTGTGCTTAGTTGAGGTTTTTGTTGGTGCCGATCCATTTTGCAGCGTATGTACCGCTTTCAGATCAGTGTGCTGGGTTTGCAGCGACACAAGCACACCCACTAGAAAGTATAAAGCGCACCCAGAAGAACACTGTTATTCTATTGGCTGGAACGGTTGCTAGGTGATGGTACTCCTTGAACGTGAGAGAGCAGAAAAAAATTGCAAGCCAGCAGTGAAGTTTGTGAGCACGGATTTGATCCGTGAAGAGGGAGAAGTTTGCGCGCAAGGAGAAAATCTGAGAGAAAACAGAATATTTGAAAGACAGCAGAAGTTTTGAGTGCAAACATTACAAGTTTTGAGAGAAAAGGGATGACGTCCTGCTTCCAAAAAAAAAAAAAAAAAAAAAAAAAAAAAAGTAAGCTCAAGAATTAAAAATTTTGAAAGCAAAAGAGATGAAATCCTGTTTTCAAATTGAAAATGTGCGCTCTCGACTTATGGCAGTAAAATTCCCCCATATGTCTGAGTCACTGCAGAAAATCTTCCATGTCTAAAGTAAAACTCCCACTCAGAACAAGACAATACCCACATCCTTTATTGCTTTGCTGATAGTTTGCAAAAACACCATAGTGGAATCCTTGTGGATATTGGGGAAACAGTGCTCATAAGTAAGTGAGTGAACTTTATTTTTATCGTACCCTTCACAGGTCAGGAATCCCAAAGGACTTTGCCATAAAAACATCTCCTCATGTTACAAAATGTGTATATATCAGTTTTTCATCTTTTGCTTTTCTCATTAAAAGAGTATGAAGATGT
The DNA here is from genome assembly GCA_014839685.1 of Anableps anableps. NCBI lineage: Eukaryota > Metazoa > Chordata > Actinopteri > Cyprinodontiformes > Anablepidae > Anableps > Anableps anableps. The sequence goes on from CM026079.1 coordinate 6,012,109, forward strand.
TGACAGTTTGTGGAAACTGTGCTGTTCTTTTAAATTTTGTCATGCTTTAGATTATTCTTTGTGATATTTGTAAATTTATGTCAGTTAATCCAAATATCAGACTGTCTTTCGCAAAGCAGACAGCTCTTTCCCTGGCAACCAAAATTTGCATCACTAACAGCTATTTTTAGCTTGTCACTGGTGAAATGTGTGTGAACTAGCTATAGTTTTATTTTATTTTATTTATTTTAGTTTTAGTCATCAGCCTGGAAGTGGGATCTGATGATGAATTGGTCAAGGTTGTTTGGTTAACGGTAAAACACTTTTTTTATACGGTGCTTTTCCTGTCATACTGACCACCCAAAGAGCTTTACATTTGAGCCATATCCACGCAATTGCACTCACAAACACTCATTCATACACTGATATGCAGATTGGTTGGCCATTTGGGGTTAAGTGCCTTGCTCAGAGGCACACTGACATGTGAAAGGATAAAGCTGAACTCGAACCCACACCTTTTGGATTGTAAGACTTTTCCCACTGTGTCGTATTGGTCCCTGCTGAATGTTTTAATTTGCTGTAAATTTTCTCATGGCAGAACTTCTCCTTTTAAGTAACTGTTGAGGTGAGGTGAGACTGTTTCTTTCACAAAACATGACGGTAACTATAAAATAGGAAACTGTGGCTATTTCTTTCATATAGATAGAAATATATTCTTCAAAGAAATCTAACTTTTTACAACAGTATATTGATATAAACCAGTAAAAACAACTGGTGTCCTGATCAGGTTGTTTTTTGTCCCCGAGATTAGGCAATAGCAGATACTAAGTCTCAACCTAATACGAGATTAAATTTCATACTCTGGGTCACGATAAAATTACACACTGCATTTCAACATAGTCTTTAGTATTTTTATCTCATGCCAGTTATTTCTCTCAAGATGATATTTTAGAGGGTGCAATCTTTCCTATCCCTTTTTTGGACAGTGACAAATGTTTCAGCTTGTCAGTCTCAAAATGATGCTTCAATCGAGTGTTAATAAAGTAAAGAAAATCACAATAATCTTAAATCACCTAAAACATTCAAATCTTTATTATTTATTTCAAAGGCTACATCTGACTTTACACCCACAACTACAGTGTCCGACAAGTTCCAATTCTGATCCTGTTTTGTTCATGTGAAACTGTTTTCTTTAATGTTGGACTTTTGTTATTTTGGCTCAAAACATATTTTAGTGCAAATTCAGTTATTTGGGAGCTAACAAAAAAGTTGAAAAACGTTGTTGTCAACTTATCATTTAGCTTAGAACTTCATAAAAGTTGATGAGTTGTGTTTTAGCGTCTCTTTACACAGTTCTCAGCTGTCTGAGTGCATCGCACAGGGCAAAATCATATGAAACAAAAAGGCAAAACTGTCAAGACAGTCTCTCACAATCAGCACTAATGTAAAGGATTTAAAACACTTAGCTTGCCGAGGTAAACCTAGATTTGTAAAGCAAACAAAATGACGTGTCCACGGCAATTTGAAAGGCCATTTTGAAAGGTGTAGACACAGAAAGAGGCTGTGATTTAAAAAAGAATTGGCTATGCAAAATGCCACCACAGTGCTTGCTGGGGCAGCAGATCAACAACATGCATCAGCAGTTAAATTTAGTCAGGGTTCCCAATATGATCATTTCATATAACTTAATCAAGACCATGATCCGATCCAAGTACTGGGTTGGTTGGATCATATTGGCAGAGGCTATTCTTACAAGTATCAAGATGAAATTGTGGATTTCATTGAGTATCGTTTTTTTTTTTTTTTTTTTTTTTTTTTTTCCATTTTTATTGATTTTTTTTGTCTGAAATCCGACACGAGAAACTAGATCTAAAAACTACTAATTATATCATTATTGGTAAATACAGAGCACCATCTGTATGATTGTAAATTTGAAAAACCTACTCTCATTGCAATGAAAATCATTATACCAGGTTTATATAATAGTAAATCTATGGTATAATAAACCCTAAATCCTGTTTTTCTTCTGAAAGCTGCATTTCCTTTTTCCTGTTTGAAGATATTTTCCTGCATGTACTGAAACCATGCAGTAGCATAAAAACAGCTAAAGAATGAGTTAGCACTCATTGCAATACTTCATAAAGCCAAAGGAAGCTCCAGATTCAGGTAATAAGTCATTCTGACACATTAGTGTGAAAACATTGATCATCATCTGCTCCAAAATCAAGTAGGTCTGAGTAAATTGATTAAGTGCTTCATCTTAAAAAACAGTCCTGTGTTTTAACATCTACTACAGCAGTGTGTGTTACAGTAAGGTTCTAATCCATTTTGTGATTGGAAGGCTGCAGCCATCCTCTCCTCCACAGCTCCTCTCACAAGGTCATGCATTAGGTGTGCATGCCTCACTGACTGAATTCTTAACTGAAATGCACCAATCAGCTCTCCAGCCATGGAAATGGATTAAGCGTACACACTTGTACTAGAAATAATCCATTGCTCTACATGCGTGACATTTCTTGGAAAAGGGGATTTTGTGTGAAGGATCATTTCTCTACCGAGTCATTTAATTTGTGTTCAATAGTATATCGAATTTTAAAGTCAAATATCAGTGGTAAGTAATGTGTTATCTGTCCTAGAATACCTGTATGGAGTGAGAAATTCTCTCCTATTAATATAATGAAGAGCACTTTCGCATCAAGAGTCTGCCTTTCATTGACCAACCATGACCAGCAAATGCAAAGCATGTACCAGAGGCTGTAAGGAGATTTCCAGTGCAGAATCACCACGGATAAAGCTTGAAGGCCTTTCAGCAGTTTTTAATGTGCAGGGTTCGATACTGCCTCAGCACCTTTGAGAATAGTGATAAGCCAAATTGTAAGATCCTGGGTAAGTTTGATGTTCTGCTATTGACTGTTGTGTACATGTGGGGGTGCAGAGAAAAGTGCCACATTTCCAACTGAAGTAAAATAAATAATAACACAACTGTACTTAAAACACGAATGGTCTGATTGAAATGTAATTTGGGACACCTGCAGAACATTAATGGGTACGTACAGTGAATATAAAAGCTTTACACACCTCTTTTAGGACTCCAGTTTTCTTAGAATAGAATAGAATAGACATATCCTTTATTGTCCCACAACAGGGAAATTTCTGTGCAACAGCAGCAAACTGACTGACAGGCAATAACAGCAAAAAGATTCACACAAAGACATAATATAAAATATATATCAAAACAGAATAAAGAATAAAAATATTGTACAGTAAGGGCAAAATTTCAATGTAAATACTGTGGAATTATAAAAAAATACTCCAGTCCAGAGGAATATCCACCTGACTAGGTTAATTAAAAAATCTACAAGAGGTGCATGTCTCTTTGAGCATTAAAATACAGACTATTTACAATTAGTGACAGTAAAAAACGGTGCAACAGTAAAGTTGTACAGATACTAGCATATATGGATATAAACACATGGATTCTGTTGGGAGCAGTGAAGGTTGTAGAGTCTAACAGTTGCTGGGAGGAAGGATCTCTTATAATGCTCTGAAATGCACCTATGATGCAGCAGGCTGTCACTGAAGGAGCTCTCCATCTTAGTAACAGCTTCATGCAGGAGACATTGTCCATCAGAGATGTTAATTTAGCCAGAGTCCTTCTGTCTCCCACCACCTGCATTGGGTTGAGGGGGGCATTCTAGCATCCTATGAAAATAAAAACACAATTGACCACAAAACAGTCAATTCTATTGTGTGAATCAGCAATATGAAAACAGTTGTAACAAAAAAAAATATACAACACGTCTAAATAAGTTTTAAAGGAAAATATTCAGAACTGAGTCAGAGCTTCTGTAGCAGGCAGCCTGCTTGCATGGCGCCGGAAGTTGCAACACAAAGTGAGACAAAGATATCAAATTGGCATCTTTCTAGGAAAAAAAATTTGAACCCATGTTGGTGCATAGTTGTGAGCACCTTAAACTCTAAATTCTTTTATTTCAGTGACTTAATTTACTAAGTCAATTGAGTTTGAATACATCATATAGATTAATTACATACATAATGTTTTCAACTCTTTATTGCTGTTAATTATGAGGATTTTCTACTTACAGCTAATGAAAACACGACATGTAAGATTAGAATATTGCAACGGATCAATGAAAAAATACTTTTAATCCAGATATGTGGGCTTAATGAAAAGTATGATTAAGTCTGGCTTAAAGCTGCAGTATTTAAGTTTTATAAAAAATATGTTTACATATTTGTTAGAACTGTCACCGTGCCATGACAGTGTAGTATGAGACAGATAATCTGTGAAATAAATCGAGCTCCTCTGTCTTCTCCCAGTGTTCCCAGCGCTATCTGCAGAAATACCCCGCTCAGTCAGAAACAACCAATCAAAGCCAGGAGGAGGGTCTTAGTGCTGTCTATCATGCTTGTGTAGAAGCTGATCACACCCTCCCCCTTGCTCTCTGCTAGGCTACAGCTTCTTCGTGACAGCAGAGCCTGCCATGATTGCTCAGGCTAGTTAGCATTGCCACCAATGACAATGGATAAACAGTTTTCCTGTAACAGTAAGTTGTTTCTCCACCACTACCACATTGAGCAGCGCATGCACAAGCGTAATTGACAGCGCTAAGACCTCCCTCCTGGCTGTCATTGGCTGTGTCTGACCAGGAGCGCAGATGGCAATTGTAGCACTGGGAGAAGGTGGAGGAGGTTGATTATAACGTATGATCATTCAACTGCCATGCTTATCCATTGGTATGGTTTCACAAAAGCTATGCTGTTGACAGAAAATAGCAAAGCCTCAGAAGGGGAACAAGCATAGCTTTTGAAGTTACAGTCCAGAATTTCAACCTTGTTTTTTTTTAGACCTACATTGGACCCTTAGTATTTCTGAGGGTTAGAGACAACAGATGTCTGTAAATAGCTAAAATCTGCCAATACTTCAGTCCCCCTCTAAAAACATTTATAACTGGCTAATTTAATAGTTGAAACACCAAATATACCTTAGTATGCATTAATATACACAGTGGAAACCAACTTAGCTCTACTGAAGAGACTAATATCTACAGTCTTCCTTATCTCCGCTGTCGGGGGTATCTCTCATTATCTCATTATTTTAAATCACAAAAACCCAGAACTTTATCAAGGGGGTGAAAACTTTTTATATCAATTGTATATAGAAGTCGGCAAGGAGTTTGTGTATCAAAAACAAGGACCTAAATGACGGATTCTCTGGTGGAGTAATAGTGCTATCAGGCAGTTGATGCAGCATTAGACAGTGATTGAAGGGAACCAAAGGGAAGCCTATGCATTATTTTGATTTTAGGAGTCCAATCGCTGTATCTGGAACGCATCCACAAATGTCATGACTTCCTGTCATGCTTGGCACACAATACGTCAATCCTTGCTTTGGATGATCAAAGCTTTCACAAAGTGTGTGGGTGCCCTTGCATACCCATTGGTTTCAAAATCAGGCCATCTGTTGCCCCAATATGCCTGCCACTTGCATAATCCTACCACTCAGTCTCATGGAAGCCCAAAATGTGACCCTATCAACCCTGTCAAGTGCTGTTGAATGCATTCCAGCATCCTCTATGCCTGGTAATGTTCTCTGCCTTTGTATGTCTGAATGTGTCTCGTTCGTTGAGTTATTGAACAGATAGTAAATACCGAGATGTGCTCTGCAAAAGTAAAACCACACCAGTTCCAGGTAAAACAAGTATTAAGTTACTAACTTGACTTCCTATTAGGTTAAGCTAACTAGTAATGGGTTACAGTATCTTTTTTGGTATCTCAGTATTAATACATTTCTTGATTACCTTTAATTTCTTTTGAGGCAAACGGTTTAAGGGATAGTTTTGTTTTTCAAGTGGAATTAAAATTACTCAACAGTCCTCAGTAAAAAGTGATAATATTCTTTTTCTTGATCTTCATGAGTTGCTGTAAACATTATAATGGAGTATGATTTAAAACTGAAAGAAATAAAATCAAATACTTATGAAAATATCCTTGTGTTTTTTATTCTAAACTCACACCAGACAAATACCCTACAATGCTCTCCACGATCGACAGAACTTACTAAAATGTTGCTGGATTTTGACAAATTTAGAAAACTTCCTGTAGTGAAAAGAATTATGCCATGAAGTAGGCCTGTCACAATAAGCAGTTAATCAATTAATCACATGATAAGTTAAAGTGATCTTGATACTTTCCATTCTGATTTATATTTTTTGAAGGGCAATTCTGTTTTCAGAGCTATCATAATCCATTTTATTTATTGTTTTGGTTGTGTGTGGTTTTTATTTCCATTTTATTTGTTTTTGGTTGTCATGTTTTATTTTGGATATTTAAAATATCTTTTAAAAATTACTACATAAATACAGAATATGAAAAAAAAAAAGATTTTTGGATTTGTTCCTTTAGAATAGTGTTTCTTTCTGTTTATTATTTATCAGTTTTAGGCTCTTCTCTTATGCCTCCTTCAGAAACAATACTGAAATGATTGTTTTTGGACCTAAAGATGAATGATCAGCGTGCAGCTTCAGCTATTACAACTAGAAACTAGTGATCAGGCCCAAAATCTGGGCGTAGTGATGTAATTAGACCTGAATCTTCAGAGACACATAAAGACAGTGACAAAGTCGCCCTTCTAGCACCTGAAGAACATTTCCAGGATTAAAGGACTAATGTCCCAACAAGATCTAGAAAAACTCATACATGCGTTTATGTTTAGTTGCATTGATTACTATAACAGTGTCTTCACAGGTCTGCCTAAAAAGTCAATCAGACAGCTGCAGCTGATCCAGAACGCTGCTGCTCGTGTTCTCACTAAAATAGAGCACATCACACCGGTTTTAAAGTCCTTCCACTGGCTCCCTGTAGCTCAGAGAAAAGACTTTAAAATACTTCTGTTAATTTATAAATCACTGAACGGCTTAGCACCAAAATACGTTAAAGACCTGTTGTCATTGTATCAACCTTCCAGACCACTCAGGTCTTCTGGTTCTAGTCTACTCTGCATCTCTAAAACCAGAACCAAACATGGAGAAGCAGCATTCAGTTTTTTAATCACCACAAATCTGGAACAAACTTCCAGAAAACTGCAAAACAGCCAACACACTGAGTTCTTTTAAATCAAGGCTAAAAAGCCACCTATTTAGAGCTGCCTTTGTTCTTTGTTAGAGCTGTAAGTGGAACATTGATAAATATTTTTGAATTATATTTGCTTGATGATCTTAATGATTTTGATGTATTCATATTTGCTTGATGATTTTGATAATCTTGATGTACACATGCTTCATGATTTTGATGTAAAAACATCAAGCAAGTATACATAAATAAACTTGACTAACTTGACTTGACTTCTTTGTCTGTCACCGTTCCTGTTATTCTGCTCACCTTGCCAGCTGTTACTCATTAGCCCCCAACCTCCTCCCTTCCCCAGCTGCATCCACTCACCTGTATTTAGCTTTGGTCCCTTTGTCATTTCCACCTCTTGCTCAGTATTTAAGCTTTTCAGGTTCCATTAGTTCTCACTGGTTCCTCCATTGTATCTGCATGCTAACTGCCATCCTGCTGTAAGTTTTTATTTTTTCACACATTAAAGTATCCTTGGTTCGTTACATCTCTGCGGTTGGGTCCTCCATTTATTACTCATCACGACACATTGACCATTTGGAGGACAAATTTGTACCCGATCTTTAATTTCCAAGATAATATCTAGATGTTGCTGAAATAATTCTGTATAGTTTTCTTTCCCCATGAGCCTATCTGTTTAGTTAACTGTCCCTGATCCTGCCACCCCCATACATCAGAGTTGAGATGGTGTTCTAAGGCTTGCAAGCCTTCCCCTTTTGCACTGAATGTGATGAAAGTTATTATGGCCAAACAAAGAAATTACATTTTCATTTTTTAACCAACAAACATAGACAACAATTAGCTTGTGTGTCATGTTCCCTTGTGTCAAGAGAAAATCAGTTTTCTTATTAGGGAGGTGTTTTGCTTCGGCACATAATGTAGATCAGGATTCAGTCAACCCAAAGTAAGATAGAATGTTTGAGATTGACATTTAGTGCATTAATGAAATGAATTTCATTAAGCTAAACGGGCATCCAGTGCATAGAAGAAGCACTTGAAAAAAAATGAATAATAGATTCTCATAGATGAAAAAATTTCAGAAAATCTCCAAAGAAGTGACAGAGCTGAATTCTCCCCAGAGAGCATTCACGAATGAGTTATGGTGCCACTTTGACACAACTACAGAATCTTTAACAAGTCGTGCTCCTGCACATCAATTCTCCTGACTTGTGCTGCTTGATGCTGCAGGTAGCAACTGCATTATCAAAAGAAGGCCTGCAGAGAGGGGGAGAATAAGAATGGGACAGAAAAGGGCAAAAGCTCAGCAGGGGACTGCTAAGACCTCTTGGAATTCACAGCTTGAAAGCAAGGGGTTTTTTTATGCAGCTGAAGTTCAGAAGGAATAGATGTAAACAGCAACAGTGTTACAGAAATGTACATATAACATTTAAGATGACAGAGTTAAAACAAAAGGAATAGGAATTCATCATTTCGATATGCACACACAGTTCTGTATTTTGTATAAAATTACCATTTATGAAGCATTTACAACTGCCAGTTGTAAATTTCCAGGAGTTGGAGCAAAATCACAAATAGAATACTTTACTCTCAGACTGCAGGTTTACTTGTGACTAGACTTGCTGGTACTGGTTTAGCTTCTTCCTGCTAAGTAATTAAGTAATAAATAGTTTGAGTTGTTTACCTGTTTTAGTGAAGTGTCTTTGGTGCCACAATAACTGAAATTGAAATGAATTTACTTTGTATTTTGTACCCAAGGTGTCAAAATATCCCAAAATAGTTTAAACTGTTGCTAAATTGTCATGATTCCTCTATACCCCATGTTTCCTACCATGATTCATGCCACCCTTCTGCTCACAGCTCCTCCCTTACCTGCTGATTACCTAATTTCTCTCATCTGTACCGCTGCCCACATAACTCCTGCTCTGCACTCACTCAGTGCAAGACTATCGTCAATTCTTGTCACAACTTTCTACCGATCATGTCTGTAATCGTGATCATCTACCTGAACTGTTTTTTGCCTCCTGGCCATCTCCTTTACCTTCTCCCTGCCTGCCTTGATCATACCTCTGCCTATTCCTTCGACCCCTGCTTCATCACTCTGGATTTCAATCACTGTTTCACGGATACTGGATCTGTCTTACCTGCTCTGTTGCTGATCTGGACTGTTTACCTGACCACTGATCAAAGGATGATGGACAAAGTGATGATTCACTTTCCCATGATGAAATCGAATAATTAGAGCTGTGAGTGTAAACAAACTTACCGGAGTTCTGACTCTCCAAGGTTTCACCACTTTCAGCTTCCATTGTATAGAGTTCCCTTTTCTGTATGGTCCTGCGGGTGAAACAATCCCTGACAATTATATACTTTCCCCTCTCTCTCTTTCAAAACCTCAAGTATCCCAGCCAAGCAAGGTCTGAGACTGAAGATTAAAGTCTGGGAAACCACCTCTGCCAGAGTCTGATCTAAAATCCGCCCCCGAGAAGTAGCCCTGTTCCTGTTCATAAGTGTATACATATATTGTTAATAAAAACTAATTTACCTTTTCTGGGTTGTGGTTTCCGTATTGGGTCCATAACGTATTTAAACCATTTCATAAATAGTCCTGTTTATTTAATGTGACAACATCCTTTTGACAAGATAACCACTTTTAATTCAGTTGAACTGAATTTTTACTCTTGGTAGAAAGTGCAACTATTGCAAAAGTTAGCAGCAGTAGCCTATATTAACTGGGGAGAAACAAATACAAAACTGAAAGAGCAATGAATCTTAATATCTCTTTGGTATCAAGGTTAATATTAAATAATCAAATTTGCATAAAATATAACGAACACATCAAGGAATCAGCCATCCTTCCCTATAATAAATGATCCAGATCACTCAGTCTACCACATCACAAAGGTGTGTTGTATTGCATTGAGATCTGTTGACTGGAGAGGCCATTCTAGGACTGTGAAGTCATTGCAATGTTCAAGACAGGGATGGAGGTCTCAAGACCGGTCTTGGTCTCGAGACAGGTCTCAAGCTGTTTTTTTCCCGGCCTTGGGCTCGGTTTTGGTCTCAGATTGTTTTGCCTCGGTCTTGGTCTTGTTTGACAAATTGGGTCAAGACTGGTTCAGTACTCAATAGTTTTTGTTAAAATTACAAAAACATAACTTCCTTTTATCTTCACCCGCAAACACACAATAATGGGAATTAAAAACAGTGATTAGTAGAGGTGGGTGAACTGATCCAAAATTATTGATAATATCGATACCAAGTCAGTATCAGTATCGGATCGATACTAGCATGAAAAGATTGATACTTTAGTTTCAGATTCCCTCTTGAAATTTTATTTTATTTTTGCATTGTAGTTTCTCAGTTCAACCATAACAAAGATTTTGCTTTGATTTGCTCTCAAATTCAAATTTTTTGCACTCTGTTTTTTTTTTTTTTTAGAAAACAATGCATACAAATTTTTGTTTTGCTATAGTTTCTGTTTATCATATGAATGTGTTATTGAAGTATTTTGTAGACACTTACAAACTATCTAAATTCTGCCCTCAGTTTTAACAAAATAATTCAAAAGAAAAAACACAAAAATGACTAAAGATCAGAAGTTTGATGATGTATCATACTTAAATAATAAGTATTAGTACTGGTATCAGCAATACTGGCCCTGTATGTACTTGGTATTGGATCGATACCAAAACATGCAGTATCACACACCTTTAATGATAAGAGTGCAGCTGTGTCCCACCATCTCAGAAAAAATACAATGTTATTATTGCTAATGACCGTAAAATCATGTTTCATGTGATTGTTTACAAAACCAGACGGCATTTGGTCCTTTGATTTAAAAGGGCGCGTTTGCGTGTTCACATGTGGTAATGCTGTCTAGCTTTTGCTGAAAAAACACCTGCAATCTGACCACAGAAAATTATTGAATTTGCTTTTTAAAACATGAAGAATTTTAAGACGGAAAAGTAAAGGGGAAAGCAAAAACACTGGGCCACCTGTAAGTTTTGTCCACTGCCAGGACTAACAATATGCAAAGTGAGCAGGACAACATCTAGTTTCACTGGACATCTATAGCAGACACAAGAAAAAGTAAGTAATCATGTGAAAAATATTCACAACACCCAGTTTCAACACTAAGCAGCTAAATAACAATAATAATAAAAACATAAATAGACGCGAAATCACCGCTCTACATGCGAAACTTAACCAGCAGCAGCCGATGAAGAGTGAAAATAAAGCTCATCAAGCCAAAAACATAAATTCATTCTTACCTTCAATTTTTTTTATGGTCATAATCCATGTTAGAGAAAATATTTTCACTTGACTCCTATAATCTGTTGTCCCTGCGTCATCCCTGTTGGCTATGCAATTGTTGTAAAGCCCATGGATTCTATTGACTCTGATTGTTTTGGAATTCCCCCTGTAAGGAAATTTGCCTGCCTGCATGGACTAATAATAATATTAAAATGCCTAATAATTTATTAATATGTCAGCAAATGTGTTTTTCTAATACTCTGATGAATTGCTTTTATTTAAATGATCTTAAGAGGAAAGATTTTTTTAGATATGACAAATCTTTATCAGCCTAATCTCTCACTGTTTTTTGAATTGAGTGTAACAAGTGTAATAATGTATGGCTGCATTTAATAACATAAGTATCAGTTTATTATGACCATTATTAATTTATTACCAAGAAGTGGTTTTGGTTGAGTAACCTAATTAACTGTTTTTCCATTAATTTTTGTATTTTGTGATGTACAAAAAGCAATGTCCTGAAATATTTGTCGACGTTATAAACCTTCGGTCTTGGTCTTTGAAGGTCTGGAACAACCTATCTTGACTCCATCCTTGGTTCAAGAAACCAGTTTGAGGCAATTTGAACTTTGGGACATGGTGCATTATGCTGGAAGTCCCCATCAGATGATAGACACGCCCATAAAGGGATGGCCATGGTCACAAACAATACTCAGGCCAGCTGAAGCATTTCAACATCTAGTCATTTGGTAATGAGCAACCCGAAGTGTGCCAAAAAAATAATTTGAATCTACCATTACATCATAAATCACAAACTGAATGACTGAGGCCAGGCATGATTAATCCATGTTTATACATTGTTCTGAATGTTGCATCTGAAACTGAGAATCTTCAGACCAGGCAACATTTTCTCAGCCTCTTAGGCTGAATTCAGTTTGGTGAACTTATGTGTCTTACCTAATGACACATAATTACCAGTGAGTTTATCATCGGTGATTACCAATGATAAACTTGGTAATTTGATAAATTGAGAATCCTCTCAGATTATCAAAAATAAAGGAATAAAATTCCTTTATTTTTGATAAATTGAGAGGATACCTTTAAAAGGTAAGTGGGGATAGAGAACTCCTACTGGTGACATATTGATCAATTGGCCAGATATCAAAATCAGCTAGTTTTCTTGATCAGTTGATTAATTTCAGATCGATCGATTGATTTATGAGTAATAGCTCTCTTTGCAGGGGTCCAAAACCCTTGAAAAGCTAATTGTACTGCATTTTATTTTTTTTTCTCAACTGTTCCTGAATTTATTTCGACTACTGCATAATGTGGTACATTTTCACATCTTTTAGCCCAGGGGTTCAAACTTTTCAGCCTGTTACCCCAAATATAGGAGACTGGCGACCACCTAAAATCCATATAATTGTTTCTGCTCTCTTTACTTAAAAATAAATATATAAAGAGTCAAATAATTATGCATATTTTAAAATAAATTTATTTTATAAAAATGCTTGCAGCACATATTTCTCTTATGATCAATGTTTCTTTCATTTAACTGTTGAATTTAAAGAAGGTTCACACAAATATGAAACATGTCTTAAAGTGGGAATAAAATAACAAAACTAGCCAGTTAGAGATCAAATATTTAATGTGTATAATTGTTTCCAAGTGTAAAAGCTTTGTACCTTATGAACTGTGTACTCTGACAGTTGCACATGAGCAAGTTAGTAATTATCCTGCAGCAGTAAACCCCTAATTATTGTGCTATTTTGTTGTGTTCTACAATAGGAGAGTGCAGCTTCAGCTCCACGGGGGTGTACGATGGCAGCGTCTTTAGCCGGATATTTCAGATCCTTTACAGAAATGAGGAGATTTCTGTTAACGACTGCATGATCTTCAAAGTTCACCTACTGTTAGATGGCGAAAGGGTGAGTCACACTGGTGACATTATCTGCACACACACACACACACACACACACACCAAACCACTTCATTTTCAAATGAAAGTAGAGCTTAAAATAGTGAACAGATGCTGTATATCTGAATGTATTCACAGCTAAAACAATTAAACAACAGTTTTCTTTTACAGTCGCACCGTGTGGTCTTTATAGAGCAAATTAAAAGGCCATTATTAAATGTTTTTCAACTCTCTGTAACCTCCTACCTAACATTGTGATAAAGAAACAATTAGTATTCACCAATAGTGCCTTCTACTCTTTCTTTAACCTACAATGTCCTTATTCCCTTTACACCCTACTTAAGTAGTAGCATAGTATTATGTAGTAATTGTTATTGTACAGATATCGAAGTCTGATGTATATATTCAGACTTAACACACATTAATTACAGGAATATGCCACTATTTGAGTTTGTGTCACATTTTCATTATGTTGTGTTTAGTGCCTCAACAGAAAATGACTAGAAAGAGATATCACTTAAAGCACTCTATATCAATGCAGTGCAAGAAGAGGTGGCAATGATGACATTAAACTGCAGTGTGGAAAAGTTTTGCTCTTTCCATAATCTGCAGCTGAAGTGGATAAGAAGTATGCCAAATATGGAAAGCCAAATTGGTCAGAATTTGCAAGCTTCCCAATGCGTGGTTACATTTAATAAATACCGCCATACTGGGTATTTAATAAGTGGCCCATAGAAAGTGAAAATTTCAACCAAACCAGACTTAGTTTTTTTCTATAAAGAAAGAGGTCTTTTAGTTTAGGACTTTGTAAACTATTTAATTTTTCCTGTTGTGACACACTGGTTGATAATTTTAAAAACAACCAACAAAGTTGGTTAAAAGATGCTAATTTAATATAGCATGACAGTGACATCTCTTTTATTTCAAATAAGACAAATTACAGGCATGCACCTGTGTTTCTTTTCCTGTTAAGAGTGGTGGGTGGCTCTCCTTTAAGTTATTTCCTACCAAACTATTTCCAAAAAGTTAATTTTATCTGTCATGCTAGAAAAGGAAAAATGTATTAGTCTTTGAGCTAGCTGTTTGACAGTTTACAGCAATAAGTGGGGAAAGGGCATTGCTGCATTTCTCTATGCTCCATACAGCTGGAGAAAATGGACTCCAACACTTTCTGTCAGAACTTCATTACAGTTTTTCTCAATCGCTTTGGTGCAATTCTTGAATCATTTTTTACATTTGAAAAACAGTAAGTGCATTTCTCAAAACAATTTGTACAAACAGGAAAATACCATGGATTACCTGCAAAATTCCATCTCTTTCTCAGAATCCTTAGTTCATCTCTTAAAATTAAATATCTGTGTCAATGAACATGTCAGTGCCTCAGAATGACAATTCCTTGTTTCAGTGTGTACAGATAAGACAGTCAAATTGATTAGTTATATTGTCAAAATAGCAGTATACTCTGAAGGAATGCTCTGTTGTAATCTATGGCTAAAGTTTTGATGACAAGTATTGTAAGTGTAATTGTGGAAGATCAATGGTAGAGAGTGGACAAGATTCACATTTACGCTTTTACTGTAATTTGACAGATGATGTCATTATGATACAGAAAGCAAAATACAGCACTGGAGAGAACAAAGAAAAAAAGTAGAAAAAGAAACATAAGACAATCTCCTTGAGGAAAACTGTACATGCAGTGCTGTAGGAATTAGAGTGCAGTCTAACTACATCTCCTCACATTCATGTCTGTTAGGCCACAAACTCTCATCCATATCACAACAAATGTGCTCTCTGGCACTGCAGCATGGAAAGAATCTTTTAGGAATGAGGAGTAAGGTGAGGGGAACTCTATTAGCATTCTGTTGAGGGCCACAAGCGATTGCCTGATGATGTTGGAGTGATGGAAACTGGCAGATGTCCTTAGCCTCTTCTACCTCTTCCTCTGTTTTGCCTCCTAACTCCTCTGCCACAGCCTCACTCCTCTTCCTCTTCTTGGCTGTTGACCCTGTCCAAATTCTTGTCCTTCCATTGTCAGAAATGTAATACTGAGTTGTGTTCCAACTATGTACACTACATACTTCCCAGTTGATTGTTCATGGCACCTTTGAGCTATTTCAGAAAACTGGTTGATCATTGGCTGTTCTAATGCTTCACACATTTACCTATGCTGGAGAAACTCAGGATTCATCTGGGGGCAATTTATCAGTTCAGGACAGATTTAGAAAAACTCTAATGGAAATGTCTAGAAATATGCTTGACATATTATGATAACCTGTTCAAGCATTTTGCATGTAAAGACTTATATGATAAACTTATGCTTAAATGTTGTGGAGGTTGAGACTATTCAACAGAGACCCATATAATACATTTTGATCAACATGACAAAAGCAATTACAAATGTAGGAAAAAGCTGAAAATTGCACTTAATCACTTTCATGACGTACAAAAGCATTTGCTACTTACTCAAGGAAATCAAAAATAGCTTTTTTGATGTGCACAAGTGACAATGATTTGAAGATTAGACAAGTAGTTCTGAGCATTTCCATTCTGTTGTGAGAAATGCACCAAAGCGACTGAGAAAAACTGTAAAAGGATGCTTAACTTACAAGGTTGGTGTAAGAAAATCAGATCACAACCTTGTTTTTCTCTGCTCAAAATATAAACCCCTTGTCCAGAGACTACCTGAAACAAAAATGACTGTGAGAAAATGGATGCAGGAAGCCGAAGAAGCCCTACAGGGTTGTTTTGATGCTACTGATTGGATTTCTCTTTGCAAGCCACACAAAGAGGATATTAATGCCATGACTGAGTGTGTGACCAACTATATAAACTTCTGTGTGGACACACCATCCCCACCAGAACAGTAAGATGCTTCCCTAATAACAAACTCTGGGTCGCCAGTGACCTGAAGGAATTGTTAAACACGAAAAAATAGCCTTTAGGGACCGAGAAAGGGAGTTATTGAGGATAATACAAAAGCAGCTCAAAGTCAAGAGTAGAGACAGCAAGAAGGTGTATAGGAATAAGAAAGAATAAACTGCAGAGGAACAATATCAGAGATGTGTGCTCAGGGATGAAGATGATCACAGGCTTCAAGCAGAAGAAAAATCAGAACTCAGGCTGCACCTTATAAACTGGTCCCTCATCCACTCTGTCCACAACACGATGTACAGCTTGTTCCCAGTATGATTGCTGCTTGCCAGGTCTGCCTCGCTCTGACAGGTTCCTGATGAACACCCTGTTACCTGGCTTCAGAACTACACCCTGGACAGCTTTGTCATATTGTCTTTTACCTTTGGCAGAAGATTTTTCACTGTTTAAGCAATTTTGTATGCAGCTTGTGTTCTCTCAGCACACTTTTGTGCATAGGTTTGCTGGTCAGTAGTCTCTGAAACCGAGTTCTTGGGTGGGAACAGCAGATTAACAGGTAAGCACTGAGGATGACCAAATAAAGGAAGAATGGTGGGTCACCAGTGGACTCATGTCTTGTGCAGTTATATGAGTGTACCACATGGTTGAGACTATCTTTCCACTGAGTCTTGTTTTCCTCTTCAACAGTGCACAGTATTTGTAGTAATGCTGGGTTACCTTGAGGATGATGGTAAGGTGTTGTCCGTGAGTGCCCAATACCAGCCAACTGCTCAAGCCTACTGAACAAACTGTTCTCAAATTCCTTCCCCTGGTCATGGCAAATCTTTTCAGGATAACCAAAACAAGGAGTGAAGTCGTGAAAAATCTTGTCAGCTGCAGTTTTTGCCGATTTATTCTGTGTCGGGTAAGCCAGGGCAAATCTAGTGAAATGGTCTACCAACACAAGTATGTACTCTTACCCTTGACTTTGCTCCAAGTGGACATAGTCTACTGATGCTAGTTCAAAAGGACTGCTGGTGGAAGCGTGTCCCAACAGTTTCAACTTACATGGGATGACAAGCTGTTTGTCTTTCTGTCCTTCTGTACAAGATCCCGTTTTCCACTTCAAACTTCGTCCATTCATAGTCTTTTTGTCTATTTTGTCATTTTTCTTTTATCTCTGTCATTCAGAGTCCAGTTTCTCATTTTTAATTAAACCACTTCCTTTATTACTGTATCCCCTTGTTTTGCTGTTTGCATGTCATTATCTGCCTTTGTAGGCTGCTGAAACTTATCTAGATTCTAAGGCCTGCACTCTATGATCTCTTCAATCTGGCCTAATATAGTGCATGGTGGTAAGAAAATGTCATGTTTACTCTGATTGAGGAATGGGGTTTTAACTGCTTTAGATGAACCTGTGGGTGCATTCACTAAGGCAGGGAAAAGCTGTAGCCCCTCTGGTAGATCTGATTTCAAGGCAGGTTCAAATAAAACTGTGCCACCTGGTAGTGTTGACTTGACATGACATCTAATTTCACACACTTGGCCACTGTGAATACTAGGACCTTTTTAACCAACTCTGAAAATGTCATTCACTGTGTTCTCTTTGATTGGGTCTTCACTTATGACTGAAACAATAGTCTCTGCAGTATGTTTTTGTACCTTTAATGCTTCAGCTAGAAGGTCTCTCAAACTGATATTGCCTGGCTTTTCAAGATTCTCTGAAATGATCTCCTCGATCAAAGCCTAACAGCAATCCTCTAAAACAGCTCTGACTAACCAGGACAGGTACTTGAATAGAAACTTGGCCATGTCTGGGACTCCTAATTTCTATTAAGACTTCCACCCATTGATCAAAAGGTACATTAGTCCTTTTGATGGGTCTAATGTCTGTTACTCAGAGTAACAGCAGCTACTCTGCCGCTGTTACTCTGAGTGGATCATCTGGCAGAAGGTCTTCCAGAGGCTGGATCTCAATGTTGGGAAGATGTCTTTGGAGCTATGACCTGGTTACTATGGTTACTTGGCTCCACTGCCCAAAAGCATGTCAGTTTGTATGCCATTTCAGTAATAGGTAAGCATACATCTTTTTCTGTGCAACTCAATTACCTTGTCTTCCTCTTGGCTTTGCAGGTGGTTGATTTGAGATTTGAGTCTTTTCCTTGTATCCAGCTGCATGTGACGTGGGACGCTAGCATGGGTGTGATCACTGGTGACCCCTTCCAGTTTCCCGCTGGCTTACTTTTAAGCATCCAGCCAACAGCTCTGTGTCCCTCCTTGCCACACTTAAAGCAGTGGTTGCAACGGTCAAGTCCTTGTGATGTGCATGATTGGCATTTGGATGACTTTGTCGTATTAGGTGGTTGTACTGTATTCACTGAAATAGTCGTTTTCAGTAAGGTTATCAGCTAAACCTTTAATCGGTTTGCATAGAGCACCATAATTAACATCAGAGTCAGATATTTGTCCGCTGTGGGTTTTGGATTCTCTTCTTGGTAACAAAGCTGCTACATCTGATCGCTTGACTATCTCAGAAGTTTGGCTACTTATGGATGGTTGCTTATCCATCCTTGCAGGAGCAACTGATGATCATATAACTAATACAACCTCAACCTGTAGCTCTGGCTCATCCATGTTGGTGGTGTTTAGTTGTTGCAGCTCTGCGATGAGGTCGTTAAAGAGTAGCAGACGTGACATGCCTTGGTCACTTTTGGTCCTCAACTGGTCACTTTTCATAAAGTCCACTATGTAATCATAGAGTTCCACCTCTGATGCACTGTCCCCTGGTACCTCTTCCTTTACCTCATAATGGAGGCTGCCAACTGATGAAGCATGTTGGTATTTGTAAACCTGACAAGCTGGTGCAGTTGTTTCTGGATGCCTTGCTGCAACTGGTGTAGCACTGACATCTTGAATCACAGTTGCAGTGTGCCTGTCCAGGTCCTGATGTCTGGTTCAATGTTTGATGATTAGCTGCACTTCAAGATGCAGAAAGCATCCTGGATGAGCCCCCAGAATGTTGCCCTTGTCCGGCTATCTGAATTGCAACAGAAAAACAGATTTTTATATATATATATATATATATATATATATATATATATATATATATATATATACACACACACACACACACACACACACACACAACAAACCCAAAATGGCACCTTGTGACTACATATATTTAATCTTATTACCCTTGAGCCTAACCTTAACCTGTATAAGGCTTACAGTGTATACCGAGAGCTTATTAATCTCATAGCATGCACAAAACAAAATACATACCATGGCCATTTAACATGGAAGACTGTATCTGTTTATATGAGCCTTTCATTGGGATACCTGATAAGCAGCCAATGCTGAAATTACACAGTTTAAACCACAAAGACAATGAACGCTTTCAAAGCGATACTGTTGTGTTTTTGTACATAGAGTGTCATGAAAAAGTGTTTGACACTTTTATGGATTGTATCTGATTAGCTTTTTGTTACACTTAAATGTTTTAACATCTAATGTCTGATAACTGGTGAGGACTATTTCACATTGCTGGGAAGAATTTTGCTCCTCTTTGTAAAATTATTCAGCCAGAATTAAGGATCTTCTAAAATGAACAGCTTCTTTAAGGTCACCCCACAATATCACAATAGGTTTTAAATCCAGACATATAGTCCAACCCAAAATCGTAACTCAGTTTTTTTTTTTTTTTTTTTTTTTTTTTTTTGAGGTGATCTTTCTGATGTGGTTCAGATAATTATCCTATGGCATAACCCCAGCATATTTAAGGTCCAGACCTAATCGTCTGACATTAAGGGTTTTGTGGTAAAGAGTAGAATTGTGTCCAATTTTGGCAAGTTATCCAGGTCCTGATTGATGATGCCAATAACCGTTTTTCATCCATTCTTGGATTTCTGTGGAATTGGGTGTGGTGCGTTTTCCTATTTAAGCTCATTTGACTCACTTCATGATGTCAAACAGGTTCCTAAATGAGGTTTTGTTTCAGCAAGTAAACAAGTATAAGTGTGGCAAGTGAAATTTGACTTGACAGTTTCATAATTAAACCAAATGGAACAATTACACACTGGGTCAAGTTAATTTGGATTATTTTCTCCCTTTTACACACAAAAAAAAACAAACAAAAAAAAACATTTTGTATTTACCCTGATTTTCTGTGTTCAGTATTAAAATTTGTTTGATTTTTTTTATTGTCAAGAGTCATGGTTTTAGTAAGTTGTCTGACCCACATGTAGAAAACACCCTCAGGAGTCTCATGAAAAGTTTAAAGATTTTCAAACAATGAATGAATTCTGGCTAAGGAAGGTGAAATATGATCCAGGAGGGAAAGGTTCAAGAACCGGGCAACAACAGGAGCTCTGGAGAGAACACAGGAGAGAGTAAATATGACAAAGTGGGTAATTGAGGTAATGTTTCCAGGAGTGCTAACTTGAAAGGTTGAAGTTTTCCACCAGGGGGGGGGTTTAGTGGTGGTCTGGGAGGTTAGCAAATTATCAGATGAATCCAGGTAGTTGATGGATGAATAACCAGAAGCCACGGCGGAGGCCGGACAGGGTTCGATCATGCAATAAAGGAACGAGGAAGAGGAACTAGGACTGCCAGCTAGAGTCTTGTTACCAGAGAGTCTGTTGAGGATTTGCAGGTTATTTCCAGGAGTCAAGGGAACAAGTCGGAGCAGGATCCACACTCTCGTCCAAGTAACCTTGGGAGCAAAGCACAGAAGGGAAGTAATGTTTCAAAGAAGAACAACAGATCATGCAGGAGCACAGCAGGTTTGCCATTACCACATAGGCTAACACTCAGGCATCAAAGGACTGGCAGCAGACTCCTCATACACTCCTCAGTGATGAGGTTAAACTGACAGCAGGTGTGATCAATCAGCTGCTGATCCACCTAGCCACTGTGCTCACCAACGTCATCTGGTGGATGACTGGAGAAACTGCAGAAAAGAATGAGAAAACTCCCAGACAACTTCAAGTGTCACAAAAAAAACCCCAAACTAAAACAAAAACAGAGATAATCTGTGGAAGAGCAAATACCTTTTCACAGTATTATAAATGTATCTTCTAATTCTGCATTGAAATACAAGAAATAATTCAGTTCTAGAGTTTGGAGATGATGATAAAAGCAAACCCCAATATCGCTGAAGATAAATATCTTCTTGTAGTGTAAATATAAATATACATTCTTATTTTCGATTAAAATCAGTTTAGTGTTTTGGGGATTATCTTTTCAGAAAGTGATGTGCAATAATATTTAACTGGCAACACGATTATTGTGATATGTTTAAAGTTGGAGCTAAACCTAGCATATGGATTAACAGTCAAACATAAATTCCTTCAAAATATTTAGACTTTTTTTATGATGGTGATGAAATGATTGTGAGGAAGTGAATATCTGGTAAACCACAGAAAAGCTACAGGGTATAAAAGTTAATCTTCTGATTAAATGACTGCTGCCTTTATTATCAAAAGATACATCATCCCCTTTGAGGAGCATTGGGTTCAGCGATCTGCCTCCTGGAAATGATATGTTTTAACTGAGATGTATGTTAATTGTCTGTGTCCCAGAATGCCTATTATAGCTCAAATGACCAACTGTGTAAACCTGCCAGACAGGTATTGATGTACTGTCCTTTCCGTTTTCACCGTGGGTGCATCCTGGAGAATCCACCCTGCCTCCTTTGAGGAAGGCAGCCATCATCTGTGACAGCTATGGTTCAGTCTCTGGGCTGGGATGTGTGGAAGCACAGACAGGTGCTGCTTAGAGCTAATCATTCATTAGAATCCTGCTGCTCGTGTATTAACATGACCCTTTCCTTCTATTATTGATATAGGTTCCCTGGTTCTGTCGAAATATTTCATGTGGCTTCTAATTTTAGAAAATGTCATTAATTGTAAAAGTTTAAGTGGAGGTTCAGAGACATACATATCAGATTTTATCTAAGGGACCACCCAAGAGTTTCCCACTCATTAACCTTCCAGAGGTTATCTGCTGCTCACAGCCACAGAGAGCACAGACAAAAATAGCTCTTCATTTCCCCTGTGTACACCCGAATGTACGGTTAATCAATCTGAACATCAATGTGAGGCAGAACTGAAAGCATTTGTACTTTTACTGTGCTGAGATAAAAAGGAAAACTTTTTTTTATTAAACATAGTCCACATCACTTTTTAAAAGACATGCTTCCACAGTTGAAACAGGTTTTGTCTTTTCACATCAGAAAAACCTTTATTGTACTTGGTTGAGATTTTACGTGATAAGCTAACACAATGCAGTTATATGTTGGCCTTCTGAAAAGGGGTTTTCAAACATTTTTCCCCAAAAAACCTGATGTGTGGTGTGCATTCCTAATCACCCCCGCCCCTTTACTGTGATACTTTTAAATAGTTATATTTAATAAATAAGAATATGCATTCCAATGAGGCTTGTTTGTCAGATTAACAGTACCTTTTGAAAATAACAACCTTTAAGCAGGTATTAAAGGGGTCATGACAACAAATTTCATTTTTCTTTTTTGGATGTATAATATGATCTATTGTTCACTGATGAGGCCATGTGAATGTCAACAATTGGTTTCAAAAGCCCTGCTCATTGACGGTCAGCTTTGTTTCTTTGCTCAAAAATGGATGAATTGTAGAACAGTTTGTCTTTCTGCATAGGTTATCTTTCTACATAATTCATATTCTCCAATTAGAGCACACAATCAAGCAAACAGTCTTCCCCTTCCCTCCTCCCCCCAGCTGATGCACTGGCTAATTTAAGGGCTAAGTCATGCTAGCATGTCTGACTACTCTATTTGAGAAGATGATGGCCACTAAACAGGGGAGCTGTTATGTCTGAGGGTGCTCAAAAATGGATGGAAGTTTCCACGTACTCCCAAAGGATGAGAGAATCAGAGAAGAGTAGCTGAAAGTTCATTTATGGGGAAGCACCATGCTATTATAACCTTGATTTGAGACTATGTTCAGCGCATTTTACTGAAGAGTTTCTCAAATATGGTTGTAGCCAATCAGAGTGAAGTGAACTAGGTAGAGCCACATATTATTACCATACCCAACCCTTTTACCGTGGAGGGAAATCTGGCCTGCCATAACAACCCCCTATAAAAATGTGACGTTATTTTTTCATTAAAATTCTTTGGAAAATTGACATATGCTTTAATATCAACTATATGAAATAGTTGTATAGATAGAATAGATGTCACCACCCTTTAAAGATAATTTTAATTAAACCCATATTTCTGTATTTAAAGTATATTTTTATAAAATGTTTTCCATAAAGCTAATATTTAAACTGACAGCGTTAGCTTATCTCATCTGGGACATTTACTTCTTTACTCTTGCAGATACAGGAGCTTTACTGACCTTTTTGAGTTCTCAAACATTAGAGTTGTATATGTAAGCTTGTAGTGTTAGCGCCGCTAGCATGTGGCATCCTTTAGTGTTTGTTTTTTTCCCTATCTGTCTGTCTCATTGGTAAGGCACCTCCAAAAAGTTCTTTTGTATTAGCCTTGTCGGCTAAAGAGGGTCACACATATTTTTTTCTGGATGTACTTGTCATGTTAACAGAGTTTAAAATTCCCAACACTTGCCAATTGTTTTAGTCAGGTGAGCGGCTGCAGGGAAGGCAAGAAGGTCAGAGGTGAGTTTGGGTTAATGTACCAGCAGAACAGCGAGTCTAAGCATACAGCCAGAGGCTCCTGAGTTAACACCTGGCTGGGCTTAAGATATTTTGCAATGGTAAAGTGGAAAATTTGTGTCTGTAAATGTGCAAAGCTGGTAGTGACCTATAGGTCTCGCAGCTGTAACTGCACTAAAAGAAGGCCCTGAAAAGCAAAAATGCTAGTGAAAGTTTGGGGTACAGCATGACAAAATGATAAAACATTCAAGCAGTGTAAATAATTTTGCAGGGTACTGAACATTCTTAACCTAGAAAACACTGATGTGACAAAACAAGATTGGCCAAGCAGATAGGCACATTTCTTTATGTTAAAAAAAGTGCATTTATGATCGCCAAATTGGTTACAAATTTATTCATTGTTTCTCATGATTCAGTGACATCATGCATGAAAATAATTTCCTTGCTTTTGCAGTTGGAGGAAGCCTTGAGTGAGGTGGACTTCCAGTTGAAGTTGGATCTTCACTTCACAGACAATGAGCAACAGTAGGTTTTTTGTTTAGCTAGATAAAACCTGTTTTTCGGTGATTGACTTAAAAAAAAAAAAAGAGTATTGAATAGTGAAATATTTTTTCTGTGATGATTTCCCTGTGTTCATGCCTCTATATTTGCTCTTCCACTCCATCAGGTTGGCAGAGATACTGACAATTCCGTTGATAAGCAGTCGAACCCTGAGGCTCCACTTCCATCCACGGCGAGGGCTTCACCATCATGTCCCAGTCATGTTTGACTACTTCCACCTGTCTGTAATTTCTGTCTCCGTGCATGCTTCACTGGTTGCCTTACATCAACCACTGATCAGGTAGCGTTTAATTATGGTTTGCAAACATTTTACATCTATCAGACTTTAAAAACCACAACAAAGCAAAATTGTTTACACTTACTGACAAAAACAGCTTAACTAACAGATTACTTGTTCCAGTTTGAACCAGTAGTGGGTATGTAAATGTTTTCATATGCACAGAGGTGTTATTTGTGTGGAGCCATCACCAGAGGAAGGGACCAAGTATCCAACAGTCAGTCTAAGCAGCAAGTGAAGGGGATGGGGTGTAGGGGTCCCCTCATAAATCGATTAGACTGAATTACCTGATGGAGTCTGAAGGTAATAGCATTTGGGGTTTGCACAAGCTGTTTGCAATTGCCCAGGTTGGTTCAACCTTGAAACCAATGGGTATGTCAGGGCACCGGCACGTTATGAAGACAGAGACCACACCATTGTAAGATGATCACTGTATTGTGTGTTAATGTGTGGTTCTTGCCAGACTACAGCATATGGTTTCATTAACACTAATGGAGGGATGGCTGCTTTTGGAATGGTGCACTGTATAGGAAGCATAGAGGTGTTTCAGGGTCAACGGCAAATCGCAGTTCTACATTACCCCATCATACAGGCATACCTTGGCGTGAGTGGCAGATGAACAAACCTACCGCTATGCTCTGGAGGTCACCTAGTGGTAATTTAAGGAGCTCTGAGTGATCTCATTTCAGGTGAGTTTTCACAAGTGTGGGATAACCAGAAACAACTGTATCCACTATATCCCTTTCACACCGAATTGCTACTTTTACCCAGACACAAAGGAGTGTTTCACCCCACTGACAAGGGACCAGCAGTCTATTCAAATTGCCAACGCTCCATTGCCCGTTTACTATGCATCATTCGAATACAGTCAGATCAGTACCTCAATTATTTTTGTCGTTAAGTATATTTGAGGTGATCAAGTGTTTCTTAAATTTTTAAAACATAAACTGTACCTCTGTTTGAAGATACAACTGCTACACAGAAAGCAGTTGTGGTAGTATCTGAGAAACTTAGAAGGATTTTCTCCAAACAGAGCATCCCAGTACATTTCAAACCCAACAGAATTCTTAGACAGAAGCTCGTCCTTCCCAAAGCACAAAACACCCAAACACAAACTTAGCGATGCAGCTCAGCTTTAAATGCTCAAACGCCCCACACTCTCTGTTTTCGGAATTGAGAAAGCTCCTCAGATGAGACGCGCAACGCTTTCAACAACAGAAGTCCAGTTGTTTGTACTAAATTTGAAGTGTATCCAATCAGAAACAAACAACAACTTGATCGATATCATTATCTAGGTATTCATGTTTGCACCTTTTCTTTTCCTTCACAAACACGCATACACACACAGTCACTGTCCATGCATGTGTCCTGTCTGTTCTTTCTTCAGCTTTGCACGTACGGGGAAGGGCTCCTGGCTGGGGAAGGGCTCGCCAGAGAGTATGAGTGATCCATCTGCTGTTTCTGTGGAGAATCTGGTGTTTGGGGCTGGCTACTGCAAGCCTGCCATCTCTGAGGTATGTTAACCTTTTGCAGAAAAGTCAAAGCTAATTTTGTCTCACTAAACACAGCAGTTGTCCCCAGTCTAATAGGTATTCCACTGTCTCTCTCATTCAAAAGCATTGAACAAATTACTAACAATGACATAAACGTGACAGTTTGGAATGATATAAACATGCACTTGGTTTCCGACTTGATGGTCCTATTTCTTCCTCTGAATCCGTTATTGCTTGGGCTCTGAACCTCTGCTCAGTGATTACCAATGTGCATCAATGTGTCTGTTCATAATGTCAAAGTAACCCACATGTCCTGGCATGCAGGCTTCAGGATGGCCATCTGAAACTGATAGTAGCTATCAATAGGAAGCATGCAGTAGTGTATTAGACTTCTGTGGCATATATCTGCTGTAAAAAAAATTTAGTTTTCATAGACAGCCTTATCTATAGCAATAGTGCAATTCAGTTATATAATGCCAGGTTCACACGGCAAGATTTTGAAATTGTCAGCCAATTTTCAAAGCCTGAGAGACCACACACAAGTGAAATTGGTTTGTGTGCGGTGTGTTGCTCCTGCCGTGTGGCTATACACCACACTCATGACGATATAAAATCTTAGGTATAACAGGTTTGGTCGTACAGTATGTGGTGTTGAGCCACATGGCAGGAGCAACACACCACACACAAACCAGTTTCACTCACCAACATTCTGATTTCAGACAGAAAATTTCACAGCATTCACACTATTGAGGTAAATTTTCTCTCTGTTAGAGTGAATGCTGCAGGCATTCACTCTCTTGAATTTCTGTTTCTCTTTATTCTTTATTTCACAATTCAATTTTTAAATTATTCAACTTATTCTACTCTTTCCGGTTATGACTTATGCTATTCATAACTTTTATACTTTTTATAATATTCTGATTTTTATGATTTTTTTTTTTTTTTTTTTTTTTTTTTTTTTTTTTCTCCTTTGAAATAAATGGAAAACCACAAAAATTCAGCTAAAACATGCCTGTTTTTCACACTGAACTACTATATTTTCACTTAGAACCCATTTCAAACTTTAAATTGTAATGATATCCTTCAACTACTTCCATATATTTCAGCTTGTTCATATCTGTTACCGTTTTCATGAAATCCCTCATCAACTTTTTGGTCGCATTATGCTCATAATTCGTTTTTATAATGGATTTCAATAACTGAATTCTAGTAGTGCTAGTGTGCCACTCTAACATTTTGAAAATTCTGCTCCTCCATGAACAGCTTCTGTTCACACGCTCAATTTTCACTCTTTCTACACATATTATACAGCAAAACATAGGAATCTATGTTTGGATTCAGAAAATTTAATGCTGATTAATGTGAGACTTTCAGTTTTCTGGCAAATCGCCCCCCAAAAATGAGGCGCACCAAATTGGGAATTGGAAAATATATTGTGGGAGACAAAAAAATCTGCAAAATGCAGCTGTATCGTAACATGTTTTCATATAGTCATATCTCCTAAACGATGCAACATACAGACATGAGGTTCGTGCCAATTCATGTTCAGACCTTCCTGATACTCACCATTCTTCCATCTTTTGATACGTCAACATTTTGCCATAGATTTGGTCTGTTCCAGAGTTGCAAATCTGTTTTTTCCCTAAAAAGACTAAGATTGAAAACTTGCAAAATTAGGCATATTTGTACGTCTTCACTGCTCAAAGACAGAAAAAGGTACAAACATGAAACATGACATGATTGTTCACTGCTACTCCCTGATACCTATGGTGAAAGAATCATATAGATAGCCCTTATATTTTCTGAGTTAGAGGACATAGTTTGGGACTTAGTAAAGGTGATTTTCTGCATTCATCCATTTTATCAACATTTTTGACATTGTTTTATACTTTTAATATTATATTTTCAAAAATTCGAATTTGTCAGGAACTTTTCTCTATCCTTTCCGATAAAAATGCTCCATGAATGACATTGATAGTCCTCACGGTTCTCAAGATATTGAGATTTATTCAGAGGCATTTCTCCCTGTTTAAAATGCTGTCAGGCTAACAGTCAAAAGTCTCAGGCTTCGGGCCTGTAATTTTGTAACCGATGATTTTGGTCTGTTTGAGAGCAACAAATGTGGTTTTCACAAAAATGCCTCAAATTCAAAACTTCCAAAGTCTTGCATATATTTACATCGTCACAGCTCAAAGACAGAAAAAGGTACACGCATGAAACACGTGATGATTGTTCACTGCTCAGTGAAAGAATCATGTCAATAACCCTTATGTTTTCCGAGTTAAAGGACATAGTTTGGGACCTAGTAAAGGCGATTTTCTGCATTCATCCATTTTATCAACATTTTTAACATTTTATGCCTTTAATATTATATTTTCAAAAATTTGAGTTGATCAGGAAAGTTCCTCTTTCCTTTCTGATAAAAACGGTCTGTGAGTGATGTCAATAGCCCTTATGGTTCTTGAGATATTGATATTTCTTCGGAGACATGGTTTGCGGCTTTAAATGCCTGGGACATAAGGAAGACAAGCGGCGGCAGCTGCGTGCTTTCCTCCACTCACTCAGCTGCAGTCCCTTAATAGCCAATGTGACCCTGGAATTCTCACTGCCTGCTTGAGACCAATGCCAGTTAATATAACCATTTCTACTGTTGTATAAGGCTGTTTGGAGCCTTCCGTATGACTGATGGAAGTAAAGCACTCCTTAACATACAACATGCACAACACACATGCCTGATTTTTAAAATAAAAACAGGAGCCATTTTGTGCCTTGTACTTCTACTGTTGTTTCAACACCTAGCCAACAGTAATCATTTTTAAAAGGTTGTTTCATAGGCTTCATCATATAGCCTGTTGTAAGCATTATACATGGAGAAGGCAGATGAGACTGTCGTCCTGCAGAAGTAGGTTAGTAAATGAAGGGCTCTTCCTTTACTATGAATCATTCAGTTTCACAGCTCTCAGGGAGGAAAGAAGACAGCGGCCATTTTGTGTTAGGTAAACAGCTTTTTCTGCTGTTTCAACACTGGGCAACAATGGTTAGTTTTTAAAGGGCAGTTTCATAGAGTTTTGCATATAGGCTGTTTTAGGCATTTTACATAGATTATTGGTCTCTACTGTACTATTAGTATTTAAGCTAACATTAGCTTTATAGCTAATTTTGACTTAGCAGCTAAAGTTAACTAATTGAATTTTTTTTTTTTTTTTTTTTTTTTTTTTTTTTTATACACTGCATGGAGTATGTTACTGTAGGTCAGCATACTACAGCTACCCTACATACTATCATTAGTATTTTAGCTAGCTTTAGCTTTTTAGATAATTCTAGCTCTTACATGGGGTTTTGCATATTGAATGGGGTATGTTACCTCAGGTCAACCTGCTAGTGATAGCCTACATGCTATCATTAGTATTTCAGCTTGCTTTAACGTTTTAGCTTATTGTAGCCTATAAACTGCTACAACATTACAGTTTAGCTTTGTAAGCATTGTTCTGTACCAATTGCGAATATTCCTTAGCTGGATGTTTTTGGATTGACTGAAAGTTTTGAGTCCTCTTCAACATGTACTCTAAACTCATTTAGCAGACTTTTGCTTTTTTTTTTCTTTTCTGCTGCTTCTGCCTGTGTCTTACGTTTCTGCAAGTCTTCTGCAATTGTCTTCAAATGCTTCAGCAAATTTCAGCAAAAATATTCAGTTTGCAGCATTCACACTGTATTTTCACAAGAAATGCAAAATTTTCTAGTTTGTTTGGTCTTCTTTGTACTTTGGATTCCCCTCCATGTTTCTGTTACCTTGCTTTTTGATTGGCTAAACGTCACATTCAACAGGCTGCGTTCTCTTTTGTCTTTGGAGAACACCATACACGCCAAGACAATCCAACATGTTGAATATGCCTGATTTTAGATTGGAGCAGTCTTGATGTCCTTTCAAGCGGACCAGATCACTCTTAACACATCCCACATGGCAGGAATATATCTTAAGATTATCGTACGAGGCATCCCGATTAATTTTGCAAAAAATCTTGTTGTGTGAACGTGGCATAAACAACTGAAAACAACAAATAAATTGCATCTTTTACCATGTGTAGTTGGCTGTTTTTTTTTAACATGTTACTTTTATAGCTAGCTAGCCAGAAGCACTCATACAGTTAGCTGCCTTGCTAGTCGCAGAAGAAAGTGTTCACTTGCCTATGCTGCCACTTCCCTGTTATCACTACATTTTCCTAGCTTTGCGGTTCCTTCCATAGAAACAGTCCCAGTCATTTCTTCAGGTTTTCTGGTTGTGTATGGCTCTTGCAAAAGGTAGAGAGGACAACACATTAATTTGGGCTTCTCACAACAGGGGCCCACTTTGATTGACGACACTCTCATTGCTCTTGAAAACAAATCAAAATGTAGGAAATCCTGCAGTCACATTCAGGTATCCTGCTCCCTCTAATGTCAGCAGCAAACAGGTGTGCCTACTTAACAAAAGAGGGATGCCAACACCCACTGGCTGCACATACAAAACTAATTTAGAATGCAAATGAGAGATAAAAAGACATTTTTCTAAAAATCTTCTACTGTTGCAACCCCCTTGCTAATGCTTTCCTGGGCAACTCAGCACAATGGCTATGTCAAAAATCACCACAGTAGCTAGTCTTTCCAATATATTTGGTGTCCTTTTAGCTGTCTTTAAATATCTTAGCTTTGTAGTTAGCTGCCTTCTAGTATGTTATTGGTGTAATCAGATGTGTTTCTAACGTAATTTCTGGTGTCTATTACATTATCTAAAGAGACAATGTTTTTAGATGTTTTTTGACAGTTATATAATTAGTTAATAAAATTACATATGCTTTTCATTGTTTAGATCAGCATCTTTGTATGGTCTTTGCTGGGCTTTCTTGGGCAAAGATTGCAGTAATTTAACTCAACATGCCTTTAGGTCACAGGTGACAAATAATAATGTAAACAGATACTTGTTCCAAAACTAAGTGAAATGTATGAACTTTTTTTAATTTATTTTCACTTCTAGGTACATGTCAAGTTTGATGAATAATCAGCCATTATCAAAAGACTTGTTGGTTAGTACGGTAATGCTCATCTAGTCATTCTGCATTTGTTGTCAGTTTTCTCTTACAGAGCAGAATTTAGAAAGTGAGAACACAGACAAATACTAATATGAAGTCAGTGTTTTTTATGTGAAAATATATTAGTTTTTTTGTATTTTGCATGTTCTCTAATTATTCCAAAGTACAGCTGTAAAGCTATAGGTAGCATTTTTTCTTGTGTGGACGTCACAGCCTGCACTGTAAATCTTAATGAGCTCCAGAACCCCCCACCACCACCTCCAACTGGGCACTTTAATAAGCTCTGGTTAAGCCACACAGGGGGGCTTTGTTTGATCAAAGTAATGAGTTATACTCACAGATGCCACGTACCACATACCTGCAGGTGAAATGTGTTCAGAACTTCGGCTCCTCCCTCATGCTTTATTTATTTTGAGCTCTATACCTGCAGCCACGGTTTTTATCACTTTCCCTCTTAACACTGGCTCTGTCCTTTAATTATTTCCTGTTCTTTCTGGAGGAAACCATCATGTGTTTCAGATTTCTTCACCTGACTAAAATGAAACCATATTCTTAATGTCATCAGAATTTCAACAGTTTTTAGTTACATTAAAAACTAATTTTACTGACAGAGCTAAAAACATGTCAGAAAAACGCTACGTTTCTTGCACCAAATGTACTTGGCGACAGCAGAGATGGGGACTTGTGGAGTATCTTATACTTGTAACATAATGACTAGTTCATCCATAAAATAGCTATTTTTCTTTTTTTTATTTTTCTGATCCTAGGAGGCATCTAGAAAGCTACAGAGAAATATTAAACATACAGATGTTCCTTCCTGGTTTGGGTACAATACACAGCTGGAATTACAGAGCTCACACATGTATGATGACAGGGCCGGTGACTTTACTTGCTCGGAGCAAATTACAGTACATCCTCAGTCGAGCCGGAGCAGTGCTGTTAAAACATCACAGCCTTGGGAAGAACTCCACAATGGCAGACACTGATCATCTCCTGACTTTGTGTTATGATGGCTTCACTGACTGTTGTGCTGATCATTAGCTTTTAAGGGATATCCAGTGCCTGTCCACTCAGATCCTTTGAGCTTTCTCACATTTTGTTACAACTACAAACTTTAACCGTATTTTATTGAGATTTTATGTAATAGACCAACACAAACTAGCACATATAAGTGGAAGAACAAGGAATTATAATTTTAAAAGAGAAACTGAAATTGGTGGGAAGTGTGGTGTGGATTTGTATTTAAATGAGTCAATGTTTTAGAACCATGTTTCGCTGCAACTGAAGCTACAGCTCTTTTGGTGTTTCTATTAGCTTTTGTACATGAGAACGCTGAAACTTTCCCCATTATACTTTGTAAAATATCTTAAGAGCCATCAAACGGGATGGAGAGCAAGAAAAGCATGACTATTTTTTACATTGTGGACAGTGTGGTTGCCTCCTCAATTAGTGTTTTGCATGTTAGCCAGAAAGTTCCATTTTGGTCTCATTAGACTAGACCACTGTCTTCCAACATGAAAGGTTAAGCTCTGCTCCACTCTTAAGTCTTGCACAGCCTCCAACAGGTTTTCTTCAAGGTCTTTCTTATATTTGGCTGTGTTGTGTACGTTCCCACCCTCATCTTTGGTCACAAGCTCTAGGTAGTGACCAAAAGAACAAGATCATAGATATAAGGAGCCAAAATGAGTTTCCTCGACAGGGTGTTTGAGCTCTCCCTTAGAGAAAGGATGAGAAGCTTGGTCATCCGGGAGGGACTCAGACTAGAGCTGCTGCTCCTCCACATCGACAGGAGCCAGTTGAGGTGGCTCGGCCATCTGGTTAGTATGTCTCCTGGATACTTCCCTGGTGAGGTGTTCCAGGCTCATCCTGCCGGGGAGGAGACCCAGAGAAAGCCCTTGGAGGGACTATGTTGTGTAACTGACCTGGAAATGTCTTGGGAAGAGTGAAGTCTGAGTCTCTCTGCTAATAGTATCTGAAACATAGTGTAATTCTCGTCTGGACTTCCACTTTTTTTAGCTTCTGGATGGACAGATGGATGACTCTGTTCATCTTTCCACCAATTCTGACTAGCTGTCTTTGTTCAAAAGCATCCACAAAGCATGATGCTTCCCCCACCATATTTCACTTTTGGGATGGTCTGTTCATTGTTAGGTTTCTGCCATACATAATGTTTTGCTTGTAGGCCAAGAAGTTCAGCTTTAGTCTCATCTGACCAGAGCACCTACTTCCACATTTTTGTTCTGTCTCTTACAAGACTTTTGACAAAGTGCAAACAAGACTCCTTATGGCTTTATTTGAACAAAGGCTTTTTTCTTGCCACTCTCCCATAACAGTCAGATTTGTAGAATTCACCACAAATACGTTGACAACTTTTCCAACCTGAGCTCTGGATCTCTGCAGCACTTCTACATTACACCAAAAGAGCATGTGAGTAGGGAATGAATAAACCCACAGCTATGCTGTGGAGGTCATTTCTAATAGTGATTCTAGAAATCCTGATAGCACAGAGTGAGATAATTGAAATCTGGATGCAGAATATGAATTCTGCATCCATGGGCCTCTTGGCTGCTTCTTTGAATATTGTTCTCTTTACTCGAACAGTCAGATTAGGTCGACAGTCATGCTTTGGTACATTTACAGTTGTTCAATACACTTTCCCTTTTCTGATGATGAATGCAGCCATGCTCTGTGAGATGTTTAAAGCTTAACTTCTTCACAACTTTCTCCCTGACCTGTCTGCTCTGTTCCTTGGTCTTCATGACGTTCACGATTTTTTTTCTAACCAGAGGAGTCAAAAATACTCACATTCTTTACTTAAGTAGAAATACAGATAATGGGTGAAAAAGACTGGTAAAAGTAAAAGTACAGATAGTACTTACTTAAGTAAAATTAAAAAGTACACGTTTTGAAATATATTTAAGTACACAATAAAAAGTAAATAATTTTCACCTTCAATGATACAAAATGACTTGATAA
Source organism: Anableps anableps (assembly GCA_014839685.1). NCBI lineage: Eukaryota > Metazoa > Chordata > Actinopteri > Cyprinodontiformes > Anablepidae > Anableps > Anableps anableps. The sequence continues at coordinate 6,046,234 of CM026079.1, forward strand.
GAGTAAAAAAAAACTAAAAAGTTCCAGGTATACAAAATAAATTAGTTTTCCTATTTTGCTCACAACCTGCAGGGGAATAGAAAAGATTCTGAAAAAATTACTGATATGGTTTAGTTTTTTTTTTTTTTTTTTTTCAAATCAAATTTCAAACAGCGTAATTTAGTTTGCTCATGCTTGAGCAGCAGGAATCTTTTTTAGCTTTGGTACTCTTTAGAGTTCTTATTTGGCAGCTAACTGATTGGTGCATTACCACCTCTATGTCCACTGGTAGATTTTTCCCTTTTTGCTCAACTTTTACATCATATTGTTTGAAATAACAAGCCATTTGCAAGAATGTAAGGAGTAGAAAGTACAGATATTTCTTTTGAAATGTTGGGAGTAAAAGTAAAAAGTACAGGCACCTGAAAAATCTACTTAAGTACAGTTAAAGTAAGTACTTTTATTTTGCTACCTGCCACCTCTGTCTCTAACAAATTTCTAACAATCTTAGGTTTTTACAGAACTGTTTGACCTATTTTGTGGTTACATTATATGGAGGTGGACTCAAGTTACCTATGAAATGATCATTGGAAGCACTTGGTTTCAACTGAAATCATTTAGGAGTATTAGAGTAAAAGAGACTGAAAACAAATGCACGTCACTCTTTTTAGGTTTAAATATGTAAAACAAAAACTTTTTAACAATCTCAGTGACACGCATTTCTATCTTATGCCATGATAAGTGAGTATGAAAGGACTACAAATAAAAAAAAAACAAAAAAACCCCCAACAATTTTGCCCTTCAGGCTCTGATGTTTCAAAATCATTATCAGTTAATACATGCAGTAAATTCCTCTGGTGACACACAATAAACAATTTTATTGCTCTTGTTAGACTGCCATCTGGTGGAATCAGGGTCTACATTACAGCTCAAAAAAGAAATGCTAAGGGAAAAGGGAGCTTCTCAGAGATTCTGATCCTTTAGATTTCTTTCCTGGTTATACATTTTTTTTCTTTTGAAAAACATAATTCTCACTTTTAGCTGATAACGTTATTTTAAAAAACTGTATTTTTTTTTTTTTTTTTTTTTTTTTTTTTTTTTTTTTTTTTTTTTACTAATATGCTTTTTACCAGCTGTGCACACTGTTTCACTGTTATTCCTTATGCCCTTAAACAAGCAGTGACTTTTAGCTGTCAGCCTTTTAAAGGCAATAAAAGGAATTCTCTGAGGAGATGTGCCACTGAAATGTATCAATTTACTTTTACAGCATGCCGTGTTTAAGGTCCATTTGTGTTCCAAATAATTAATGTGATTGTGCTGGTGCTGAAACAGGATATTTTACTGCTCCTGCAAGACGCTGCAGAAGTGCTGCAGTTGAGCTTGTAAAGCTCAAGTCTATGAATGTGTCTGTCATTAACAGCTGAATGCTGAACGTGCACCAGCTCACATTTTCTGACCTGTGTTTTGTACCTGCAGGGAAGCTTTTATGTGCCCAGTGAAAACTGCCTGCAGAGAGCTCATACGTGGCACCGGAGGCTCTGTCGCCTCCTGCTGGCGGCACACAGAGGTCTGTATGCCTACTGCAGCTCACTGAGGCAGGAAGTCCCGCAGCTCCAGCAGGTTCCACTGGAATCAGGTGATGCTTTCGCTGTGATTACATCTTATTCAGACAGTTTTGTTGCTTTATTTTAAAGTAAATACTTTATTCAGTAGCAGATTTGGTAAAAAAAAAAAAAAAAAAAAAATGTAAACTTAATCTTTGAAAACAAGAGCTTCATTTAAAGTATTATAACAGTATACTGAAGTAAATTAAATTTGATTTTAGTTATTACATGGAATAAAAAAATGTTATTGCCATACTAAGATTACAGTGCCTTGACAAGTATTTGCCTGCTTACAGATTTATTGGGTTTTTGCCAAACATTTTCCTTATAATAACCCTCACTGTGGTTCACTGGAGACCCAAACCCTTAGAAATGGCTTTGAAATTCTTTTGAGATTGGTAGATAATGACTTTGTTTCTTGTCTGTTCTTGAATGTCTTTGGGTCAGGGTGTGATGTGTTGCTTGTTGAGTGTTAGCCTACTTCAGATTCTCAGACTTGTCTGTTTTAAGTGAATTCTTGGTTTTACGAGACCACAGAAACCAAGTCTGGGTGTGGCTTGTGTCATTAAACCATAAAAATATGTTATATCCCTGTTAAAATATGATTCATTTTGGGGAAAATAACTTTTCACACAGGACCAAGTTAGTTTGGACAGATATTTTCCCTATTGAACAAAATTATATTTGAAAACTGCAATTTGTACTTAGGGGTAAAAAAAAAAAAAATCTATTCCCCACTTCTCCAGTGTGGAGGTCACTGCTCCGAGTCCTCCAATGACCATGGGCACTACTGTTGCCTTCATTTGCCAGGCTCCTGCTTGCTCTTCCCTAAGCCCTTGGTATTGCTACACTTTCTTGTGTTCCTTTTTCCTGATGTTTACATCATTTGGGATGGCCATGTCAATCATAACGGATGTCCTCCGCTGTTTATCAATACTCACAATGTCTGGTTGGTTGGCCATTACCAAGTTGTAAGTTTGTATCTGGGGGTCCTACAGGATCTTAGCTCGGATTCACACTTTGCCCTCAGAGTTTCCAGTTCGTATTCCGTACAAATCTCAAAACATGTACTCCTTTGGCAGTACCCTATACTCTGCTGTGAGGTGCTGGAGTGTTTCTGGGGCCTCTTTACTCAGCCTGCACCTCAGATATTGGCCTCTATTGCTCTGATACGCAAGGACAAGATCATATATATATATATATATATATATATATATATATATATATATATATATATATATATATATATATATATATATATATATATATAGTTAGATAAATATGGTTAATTGTTTATAGTCATATTTTATATTATTTTTAAGTCACCAATTAAGGACTATTTAAGAACAACAATAGACAAAACAAAGCAACCTCGATAAAGATAAAAAAAAAAGCATTGACAAAGAAAAGATAGTAAGAATGTACAGAACAGTGCACATAGCAATGATGTGAATAACCTAATTATAGTAAGTATACTAAGTATAGAGTACAGTAAATTATTGCATAAAATTACAAATTACCATTTACTGCTTACTTAGTAGTAAGTACAGTACAGTACCTACAAAACAAAATACAAATGCAAATGGCTAATGCTAATTTCCTATGTGTGATCATTGTTCCATTGCTTTGGTGGGGAATGCTTTAGCTTGTGTCTTCAGTTACTCGTTTTCTGTTGTGACACTTAACACAGAGCAATAATACACACCTGTGTGTCCTCCTTTTGATGACACTAATTGCTTCTAAACTCCAACAAACCAGTAGATTGCTCTGGTTCAAGTGTTTTTTTTTTTTTTTGTTTTTTTTTTACAGTGTATTACAGAAATTGTTGTATAATAATAAATAAGGAGAAAAAGTCTTGATTTTATGGTGTCTGTAAAAGTCAAAGTGAATGCTGAATACACTATGGGTACTATGGGTACTATGCAGTATATTTTTGGGGTGAGTGCTCTGGCATGTATCAAAAATATGGCTTGATTATATGATACTGTATGATTTACAAACACTTATTCTGGATCATCAGTTTTGGACAGTGATTAGAGTTTACCATCTTCTTCAACGCCTTGGATAGTTGATAGATCAGAAACATCCTGCTTCAGAAAAACTACAGAGGAGAAAAGAAGCACACTGTAAAGGAGAGAGGAGAAAAAGTGGGAACTGTCACGTTCAAATGGTACAGCACAGCTATGAACTTTGTTAAACTATAAACCACACATAAAGATGTTAAAACAGGTACTATTACCAAAACATTTGAAGTTATTTGGCTTATATTAAAGCAATTCAATCCTTTCTTTGAAGAAATGTTAAGTAAATCTGTCTTTCTTCTTGGTACACAGAAAAAATGATTTTCGGACTAACCTCTGCAAATACCTTCTCTTTCACAGAGGTGTTGCCTGTAGAAGAAATTCTTAATCAGCTCTCCATAGAGTTACAGGTAAGTTCATGGACAAAAAAAATACTATCAGACATTTTTAATTTGAACAGTACCCGGAAGTCTGCGTGTAAAAATGCATAACATTACATACACCCAGAGGGGTGACATTAGGAATGTCACCCCTCTGGGTGTCATTCAGATTTTGTTATATATAAACTGAGGCTCATATCTCAATGAGATTTAACCATGAGAATAAACTTGAAAAAAATTACATTATGTTTTGGGTTCTGTTGAGTAGCCTGTTAGACGTGTTTCCCTACAAACCTAAACCTATTACTGAATTTAATCTGTTTAAAGCTACAGGATCCAAAATTTGATGTAGTATCTTTTTTCAGAGTGACTTGAGTCTGCTACATGCTCTAAAGAACATAAAGTGTTATATTTCACATCATGCTCACTTTGACCCAACCACTTCACTGTGGTCCAGCAGCTTCTGAAACCAAACACAATGTCTTTAGCAAGCTTTATCAAAGGAAATTTTGTTGTGATAGGTGTGAGCTTCTAAAATAGAGTGATCCAAGCTTTGTTACTTGTGAACTCCCTGCACATTATGTTTCTTATTAGATGAATGCATGTTTCTCAGCTGCAGGAAGGCCATGATAAGGTAGCCGAACAGATCAGCAGGGACGTGAGCCAGCTCTGTTCCCAGCTGGCTGCTCTGTGGAGCCATTTCCTGGAGACAGTTGTGCTCAACCCTTACATCCTATCTTATCTGGCCCAGGAGCATCACACACTTAGGGTGAGTCTCAAGTAAAACATACATTTCTAATAATCATTTAGCATGGTTTTGCAGAGTTACTGTTTGTATTATAACCCAGCTAAACTACTGTTAAATCTGTGCTTTGTGTGCAAATACAGGTACATCTACAAAAAATTATGCGAAAAAGTTCAATATTTTTTGGCACTCATGTCAGAAAGTGAAATTCATAGATTATATAGATTCATTACAAATAGAGTGAAATCTTCCAAGCCTTTATGTCTTGTAATGTCGATGATTATGGCTTACAGATAACGAAAATCCAAAAATTTGAGTCTCACAAAATTTGAATTAGACCTAAGATAATAAAAAAAGAATATTTTAAACAGAAATATCAGGCTTCTGAAAAGCATGTTTCCTTTCTATGAACTCAGTACTTTGTTGGGGGTCCTTTTGCATGAATTACTGCATCAGTGGAGTATGGAGGGGATCAGCCTGTGGTTCTGTATAAGCACTTTAGTAAGTAAGTTATTAAGTTATCTTACTTGACCTTTTTACCACATGATCTCTCTTAATAAGGTAATTACTTTCAGTAAGGTACTTTTATAACAGTTTTGCATGGTACTACAGTTTTTCATTCTCTTTTTTTCTTAATCTAGTGTGTTAAGGTGTTGTTGCTTCCTCTAAAAATAAAATGCAATGACAGCAAACTCTATTCCAGCTCCTGACTCGGCACCAGGGGTGTGTCTGAGTGAGATGCTTTTATACCCAAAAGCTGAACGACGTGGCATAAAGCACTGTTTTAAACAATAGCAGGATTTAACTGTTAAGGCACCGTTCAAACTAAGGAGGTGAGCACTGGGATGGTTTTAGGCAAAATATTGCAGAACTAAACAAATGTACATGAAAATGTCGAAATTTACACGTAAACATAAATGTAGAACCCTAAATAACCTATTTAGACTGTTTAGCAGCAAAAAAAGTTGATTTGTGGGTTACTTACACTGAAAGTTATACTGACACATTCACTTCTCCCTACCTTATTAAAAGCTGCAACATCTTAAAAATAACCATGCCCCTGTTACTGTAAATTTAACAACTATGAAAAGTTCTTTATTAGAAAGCATTTCCCATGTTTTAGATCCCACTGTATTGTATACATACCCATAAAACATAAATAGAAATGCTATTTATGTGACTGAATACAGGAACAAAATATGACACAAATTGATTAAGATGAATTGGCAGTCATTTCAATGACAGACATGAGAGAATTACTCATTAAAATTACCTGTGATAGATTTGGTTGTTAAACCATTTTTGGTCAGCAGGGGGACCTGTGTAAACATGATGTCTTTAGTCTTTTGATGCATATTGGTAACATTAACATTGATTGATAACATTAGAAAGAAATACCATAATCTCATAATATTACAGCATTAAAAAGAGTAATCTGAAAAAGTATTCCATAATAATTTATTTTAATTACAACCAAAGATCCATACCTAGGCACGTCCCGATGAGGGTTTTTGACCTGCTTCTGTAACATGTCCTAATTCAATACTTTTTTAAAAAGCAGTATCAGATCCAGTGGCTCCTAAAAGTGTGATGTAAAAAAGCTGAGGCCATCATTTCAAAAATTTTGAGAGATAATGTGTCATTTATCCTATGCAATTTCAAAGCAAACACATGTTTTAGAAGGCTGAAGTGTACGCACCCTTAAACCATTACTTTTGTCAAAGTGTCTTTCAATCCAGTTTTAGCATTCAGCCTTCTTTGGAGTCCATCAGCATGCCATATCTTTACTTGACTCATCTTTGCCCCCTCTACCCTGCAGAGGTTCTCTAAGTCATTCAGTCCTCTTTAGATGACCCTACAGGTTGTCAGATTTTGTTCTGGCCCAAGATGAGGTCATTCAATCACATGAAATATCTTTGCATGAAGCCATTCTTTTTTATTATTTAAATGTATGTTTGAACTCATTCTAAAATACAACTAAATATTTTGGGTCGAAGCCTACTGGGTTTTGGAACTGCTTGAAATATCATCCACATCAATGAAAACCCCTCTTCTATCTGAAAAAAGTTCCCCCACAGCAACACTATGGGTGTTGTTTGGGCTCATCACAGTAAAACATATTCTTCTTCAACCTTTTAGAAGAATTTAGCCGTGCCTAGATGTCCTCTTTGGAAGAAAAGGATTCGGTTTTACACCCCTACAGTTGACCCCCGGAATTTGCCGGGGTTTAGGTACCACAACTGCCTGCCAAATACTAAAGTCTGTGAATACTTGAGACTCCTTGAAATCGTTAACCTGCCTGCTTAACGATTCTGTTTGTCAGTTCCAGTAAACTGTGACATATTTGCGTGATGACGTATTGTACATGCTCCATATTTTGATTTAGAAAATATCCAAGATGGCGTCGCGGCAGAAGCGCTCAATAGTATGATTACATTTCACAAACAGACAATACTAGGGCTGGTTGCAACATGTGCAGAGCTTTAATCGCAATAAACAGATGAAATACCCCCAGCATCCTCAAACATCTGACCACACAGAAGGGAGCTGAGTTGTACAAAGGTAAAGTGTTTGATATGTTGCTTAGCGACAACAGTGACTCATGAGAGGAGGAGCTTCCAGCACAGCGTCTCCTGCCATGAATGTCCCAGGTAACGTTAAACTCCTCCACGTCCTAGTTATTGTATTAATGTTAGCACCAAGCTGTATGAATAATATCCATCACATAATAACATTTACAGTCATGTTCAATAAATTAGAATATGGGCTTCGATGAGGCTTGTTTGTCAGATTAAAAGCACCTTTTGGGAAAAAAAATCTGTAGGTCTTGAAAGATCCTTCCTGAAAAGGTAAACATGCAGATTTGTCTGCATAAAAACTGTCGATGTGCAAAAAGTTGCATTTTATGTTAAAATGTTAATTTGACAGAGGGATTTTTATTTTTTAAGACAGCTTTAATTTTGTTTTAATTGAATATAACATGGTGCATATTTTGAATTAACGAGTTGATTCAAAATAATTAGTTCTCATTGAGTTATTTCCTAACTCAATGACAATCAATAAGGAATTGATTCAATAAATGAGATCAATAATGGAATTGATATCGATAAATTCTTTATCAATTCCCATCCCTAAATACTACTCAATAACTTTTGGAGTTGTGGAAAGGTTTCTAGGTGGAATAACAAAACGGCACAAGCATTCTCCTTTATGGCATAATTGATACTTGTTAACAGCTGAATTTGTTAGGCCACTTAAAATTACAAGATTATTCCATTAAAAAATGGCAAAAAGACATAAATGATTAACAAGGATAAATAGATTGGAATTCAACTTGGGTTAACATTGCTAGATCATCAAAGAATCCCAGCCATCAATTTATCCACTTCAGTTTATGCCGTCATACATATTTAACAACACAGAAAAGGTTCATGATGAAGTTAGTTGTACATTTTGTTCATCGACAACCATATGAACAATAACGCATACCTTATGGAAATGCTCTCTTTTTAATGCAAGGTAACAAGTACACTGTCAAAGTTGACAAACACTAATCTTCCGGTCGATCCAGCATTGTATCTTCTATTAGATGGCTCCAGTTTTTCAATGGTAGCGAACACCCACAAATTATGGCTGGCTGGCCTAACTGCGGCCAAAAAATTTGTGGTTCGAAGGTGGTGCCTACCACATAACCTTTCAATGAAACACTACTACACTACTTTCGGGATGTTTGTTGTTTGGAATTGTCCTCAGCTAGAGTTGAGCATGCTAAAACTACAACAGTTCAAAATTTGGTTATGGGAATTAGGAAGATCAAAGATCTATTTGTAGAGATCTAATTCTACGTTATGTTTTCCCTTTCTATTTAAGGGTGTTTGTAGGGGTTCATGTATGTATGTTATTTTTTTTTCTTTTTTAATTTTCTATTTTCTCTTATTTATTTTTGTTTAAACTATTGTTATGACTTGCATCACTAAGTGAAGTCTGACAGTCATAAAGATTAGGGTGATCTGTGTGTTGGTGGGGAGGGTGTGGTGTAGGGTTGGGAATAGCAATTGTGAAGGGAGTTGGGGTGGGAGGTGTTTCTGGAAAACTGAGATGGGAATGTGATGTTTTATAATGTAATTTTTCCCTTCTGTGTTAAAACAATAAAAATTATATTACATAAAATATCCAATAATTCACATTGGAAACCATCTTATCACTAACCAGAGAAGCAGGCATCCACTATCTTCCTTATCTCCACTCTTGGGGGTACAGCCAATTAGAGACAAGGAAAATGAGTGGTGGTCCTAGATTGGCTGCGTTGCATACACCAGCCAAAAGCATGTCAAGTAGAACTGGACTTAGGTATTTCAGCTTCCCAAGCTGCATTTTCTTATTTTTTAGATATGCTCTATGAAAAAAAAAATCTAAGAATAGGCAAATTTTCTACACATAATTTTCAGTTATGTTCCAAAGAAAAATCCTTGAGTAGGTGAATCAATGAATAAGGAAACCCGTGAATCAGAGCGCAAATAGGCAGGGGCCACTGTACTCTGCTGTCCAGAAATATGTTTAAAAAAAAAAAAAAAAAAAAAAAAAGAAATTTTTCTGTCTCTTGAAAAAACATTACTGTAACTTTTTCAGGGTTACCATTGGTCTTTTGGCAGCATCACTGACAAGCGTCTGTCTTCTCTTTTCATGGATTTTGGAGAAACCTCCAGTTTTTGTAGTGTCAGTGTTTTACATATTTTCTGAGCACCTGGGTATTAAATTTATACCAAGTGGTCTGATAATTGGTCACGTCACTGAAAGAGCAAATTGTTTCAGTTCTGGATCAAAAGCAGAGTAAACCAACTTTAGAGTGATATTGTGCAATGTAATTATTGGGTCATTGTTGAGAAATCTGAGTCAAAATATAGTTGATTCTGTAGCAGTGCAGCATGCATTATATACTTTGTGTACATGGTGTGTAGGATGCAGTGCCCATTTGGCACGTTAAAAAAACAGCCTGGGTAATCTAGATATCAAATTGTGTATGCCACTGTGTGAAATGTGTTGCAAGATGACGCAAGAGTTTTACATATCCATAGCATTGTGTCCTCCTTCAATCTGTAAATGTAAGCCAGATATGCAGTAGTGTGAAGGAAAAGTTAGCAGTGTGCAACAACAGGTGGGGCAGAGGGAGCACTAGTGTACAGTAATATGACCACCAAATGCACCAGTCATCTCATTAAATGGAACTTAAGGATCAGTTTGAATTCTTAACCAAAACCAAGGTATCCCTTGATAAAGGATAGAGGATACAGCTCCATGCCTAAAATAAGGTACTGTTATATAATGTAAAATAAAATTTAAGAGTTGTTCTTGAAAGCCTGATCGATGTAACAGGAAGCTTTATATTGCAATGGTAAAAGTTCAATTATTGCTCTTTTTGTGTAAGTGGAAATTTAAAAATCAGCTTGTACCCAGGAGCATAAACCTATCTAAACAGGCTAATTTGGTTTCCAGAGTAATTTCTATCTGATCACTGGTCTGTATAATGTGAACACTGTATGTTCTTCATTGTAGAGTAGCTCTCAGGACTTGATTTTGCTGCACTGTTTTGTCTCATTTATCTGAAAATAATGAACATGTTTGCCTCGGTAATAAATTACTCTGAGAAAATACTGTCATCCCTCTGCTCTCTGGGAGAGTTAGGAATTTCAATTAACACTTATTTTCTAATTACTGTCAAAGGAAATACACAAAAAACTGTGTTCCTAGTGATCTGCATGTCATGCTCACTTATTGTTAGGGCTGATGCATTTCTAATTAGAGAAAGTGTTGATTTGCTCTGTTGCACAGACTGTCAGGGCTTGAATTTTATTCTGTTTTCTATTTTTACCCCCTGTTGTGCTAATTACGGTAAACCGGAGACTGAGGTGAAAATGTTTTTTTTTTTTTTTTTACATGTGTTTGGAAATACCAGGTGAGAAGGTTTTCAGAGGCATATTTCTTCACTGAACACCCAAAAGAGATCTGTCTGACATTTCAGGAAGAACTGTAAGTCGCTGTCCTTTTAAAAAGTTACTTTTTTTTTAGTTGAGAAGTGTTGCATTTATAATATTTTTCTCCTTATTTAGAATCAACAGACACGGTCAGATAGCTGCAGAAGTGCGGAGCTCAGACTACTTGACCAAAATGCCTCCTTTACCTGTCGAGTGCCTGGACATTGATGGAGACTGGAACAGCCTGCCCATCATCTTTGAGGATAGATATACAGAGTCTCTGCTGACAGGTAGCACAGGTTCTACAGATGTACTCCAGCCTTGTTACTGAGTCTTTCATAACTAAACTTTGCTTGTTTTCCCAGAAACAGTATCGAGTGTGCCAATACTTGAAACCGCTAAAGAGAAAATTGACTCACAATTCTCCACCAATAGGATCCTTTATAGCAGCCGGGAAGCCAATTCACCAGCATTATCCGGGCATTCCTTGGCTAGTGAAGAATGCACGGATCTGCCTGTGCAAGTCCCAGTCACAGCGGGTCAGAGTCAAAATGACGTAACAGGTACCTGGAATCTCATCCAGACTGAGAACGGTACAGAACATTCTGTGGTTGAGGATCAGAAGTTGAAGGAACCAGCTGAAAGTCATGACACTGATGATAAACTCTTTCATACAGACCCAAGTACTGGAGCGGCATCTCTTGTTACTTCCTCTAATAATGATCTGCTCGCTGATTGTACCAACAGTGGTAAAGAGTCTCCTGTTCTCACTGGTCGAGAAAATGTCTCTGTACCCTGTGACGGTAACAAACATAGCACCAGTAGAGAGCATGAAAACAATGAAGAGGACAGTGACGTTGCTATGCCTTTAAATCACTCCATGGATGATGACAGCGAAGACGTTCCCCTTAACAGCCGACCGATCTCCAGTGTGAGTCCTGCTTTGCCTCCCTTTCCAGGTGACCTCAGAAAGGAAATGACTCATCGTGGAGGTTTAGTAAGCTCAAAGATCATGAAGCGCTCATCGTCTGTAATCTCGGACTCAGGGATTGAGAGTGAGCCTAGCTCAGTGGCATGGCCTATGGAAGCTGCACTTCGGGGACGACCTTCTCTAGATTTCTCTAGTGAGCGGGAGATCCCAAAGCAAATTGTACTGGACCACCAAGTCCATCGCAGCTGCCTGGAAGGCCTGCGGATGGAGAGCAACGCCAGCCTTCCAAGTGGAGGTATACAGGCCTCTCTCACCTCAATTAGCTCCCTGCCCTATGAGGAGGACCAGCAACAAAGGAAACTCAGCAAACTGACTAAGTCCGTCTCTGCTCCGCAAATAAGTAGCCCAGAAGATGCAGAGGAAGATCATATCTTAATCAGTTTGGAAAAAGACAGAACAAGCTCAGTGCAGCACCAGGATTTGTGCACTTTGAACATGGATTCAAAATGGTCTGAGTTGTCTCAACTAAGCCTAAATACTGACCACATTGATAGGAGAATGGGCTCTAAAAGTTCAAACTCACAGCAGGATCTGTCAGAAACCTGTGGAAGAAAGTCAGTGTTAAGTGGTCCCTCTGATGTGTTACTTTCCCAAAACTCTGTGGAGAGGCTTTTCATACAGGCAAGTGGCATTATTGGCAGCCAGAGGGATGAAAAAAACCATGAAACACACATGAGTGGAGAGAGCATTTCAGTGGAAGATGTGCATCTCCTTGAATTGGAACAAGCTCCCTGTAGATGTGGAAACAAACCATGTGTGTGTAAAAGTGCAGCAGAGCAAGGCAGCAGTAGCTGCGAAGATGATTGCCAGAGTTTTCATCACACTGAGCAGAGGGGCATGGAGGACAGACATCTGGATTCGTCTCAGATGCCCCTGAAACGCTCACAGTCCAACGATCTTATCAATAGGACCACCATCAGGCCGAGTGACCTCACAGGGCTGAAGGCCATGGAAATAACATCACTTCCTAACCCCAGTGGTGCATCAACAAGTGACAAAGACCCTTTGGAAAGCCAGACTAAGCCCTCAAAAATTCCCAACTCCGGGCTGGCCTTTGTGAATAAGAAGATGGTGGAGGTGGTGAACATGTCAGTGTCCTGTGCCCCGACTTGTCTGCCGTTTTCATCTGTCCTCAGAGACTCCCCCTCTGTCAGTGGGATAGCTGCTCGCCAGGCTTCCTCACCTATTACACATCAGCCTCTGGGCTCCTTCGGTATCATCTCCTCATCTTCACTTAGCCCCTTAACCATGGATGAGGAGACCAATGAACGGATGCTAAAGTGAGTTTTCATCTCTGGCAAAGTTACTGGGAGAATTTGTAGCAAAAATGCAACTACAGGACAATGACAAAGCTTCTTACAAAAAAAAAAAAAAAAAAAACAGACACAAAACACAACAGAATTGTAACATAAAAATTCAGAGTAGTTTGATCCTTTTGTAAGCACAGCTAGCTGCAAAACAATGCATTATGTGCAAACCTTTACCCACGTTAACCTTTCTCGCAGCCTTTATAAATATTGTGGGTTTTTTGGTTTTTTGCAGGTTTTATTTTTATCTACAACAAATCTTCAATCGCTCTTTAGGTAGTTTATAAATTTGCTAACAAAACTGTATTTTTTTCGATATAAAATCTTTTTTCTGTAGGTGACTTTTTGAGCTGGGTAAAAAGTAAATCTGCTTAGTATATATATATATATATATATATATATATATATATATATATATATATATATATATATATATATATATATATATATACACTGCTCACAAAATTAAAGGGAACACTAAAATAACACATCCTAGATCTCAATTAATTAAATATTCTCATTGAAAAACTTTATTATTAACACACAGTGGAATTGATTGAGAAGAAAATAACAAAAATTATCAATGTAAATCAAAATTATTACACCATGGAGATCTGGATTTGGATTCATACTCAATATGAAAGTGGAAAATAACATAACAGTCTGATTCAACGTCAGTGAATATTCCTCAAGACAAGTCTAAATGAGGCTCAGTAGTGTGTGTGGCCTCCACGTGTCTGTATAACCTCCCGACAACGCCTGGGCAAGCTCCTGATGAGACGGCGAACAATAGGCAAAAATGTCAGTCTCTGAATGTACAAATTACATAGACATACCGCAAAAGACTTGCAGCTGTAACTGCACTGAAAGATAGTTCCTACAAGGTATTTACTCAACGAGGCTAAATAAAATGTTTTTTAGATTTTATAAATTTTGAAAACAATGCATAAGTTTTATTCCACTTTATAATTGTGTGTTTGCCAGTCACAATGAAATCCATTAAAATTTGCAACTGTAACATGACACTAACACTGTACAGGTGACTGACTTTGAAGATGACTGTTTTTAAAGATCTCTGTTGGATTTAGACATGTCAAAGCATAATCAGATTAATACAATATTTCTATCATTTTATTGCTGATTTAATGTTGTCCAAAAGGAAATTCAGACGGACTGACTTCAAAGACCAGAACTGAATTCATAAAACTTGCTGCAAATACTGCAGGAGAAGGAGGCTGTCATCTGCTTGCAGTAGCTGGCAGTTACGCCCACCTGCAAAGTCTAACACAACAGAAGGAAGTGAGGCCAAATTTGAGAAGAGGAAGTCGAGATGAGGTGAAACGCCTCCTGAGTGTATTAAATCACATCAAAGAGTCCACAGACAAATCCTCCATGATTAGCTCGGAGTTTAGGAAGTGCAATCGGATTTGTTTTGACTCCTGTGCGGCTAAAGTCTGTAACCTGGTGGGATGACAGGGCCAAACTTCAAGGCGCTTACTTGTGAGTGTGAGAATTTTGCTGAGAAGCTTTGCTTAGCTTAGAAGTGGGCAATACAACTCTGCTGCCAGTTAAACAGCTAAATTAAAGGCGGTTTTCTCTCGCAGTTTGAGCAAAAGTTGAAAAATTGTTCCGTCCAAACACCCTTTTATGCCAATTTATGTTTGGCAAGTGCCTGTCTTCATTTGGCCTCAATGAAATAGTTAAAAAATGACCTTTCTTAGCTTACAGGTTGGGTAAGAAAGTTAGCCTAAACAAAGATGCTGAAAGCCAGGCTTGGCTTGTCTTTTTTGATCAACTCCAATAATCAGTCATCCACAGTTAGACCTTAACAAATATTTTTATGTCAGTGTTTTTACCTTCCACTCTTCAAGCACAATTCCATGTGGTTTAGACAGGACACTGTTTCTTTTTTAAATTTGCTTAGAGAATAGAAATAATGCCTTTTTTTTTCTACTAAAAGCCATCACCCTTTTCTCTAGTTTCTACAAAGCCAAAGAGGAGATTCTTAAAGAGTTGAGGTTCCAGGCTTGCTTGTACAGCGACATTCCTCTCCTAGCATCAGATTT
Source organism: Anableps anableps (assembly GCA_014839685.1). NCBI lineage: Eukaryota > Metazoa > Chordata > Actinopteri > Cyprinodontiformes > Anablepidae > Anableps > Anableps anableps. Next base: position 6,061,299 of record CM026079.1, read on the forward strand.
GCCCTACTTCCCTCCTGAGGAGGACGATGAGGAGTTTGAAGACGGCATACATCTTGTAGTGTGTGTCCATGGGCTTGATGGTGAGGCATCTTTCTTCTGAATTTCTTTTCTTTTTTATGAGATTATGTCCTTTAATTTAACATACAATTATCATCAAATCTCTGAGCTGATTTTTTTTTTCTACAGGTAACAGCGCGGACCTTCGGCTGGTCAAGACGTTCATCGAGCTAGGGCTGCCAGGATCCAGGCTTGATTTCCTCATGTCTGAAAGGAATCAGGTGCGTTTTTGACAGTGAGGGAAGCAAATTGGATGTCACTAGTGAAAGCTCTTCAAGGAAATTTACCGAGCGCATATGGCCATGCAGTTTATTCTGCCATCTCTTTCACCACAGGCTGATACATTTGCAGATTTCGACATGATGACAGACAGACTGCTGGATGAGATCATTCAACATATCCAGCTGTACAATCTCACAATTGGCAGGATAAGGTCAGTGGCTAATGGTTTATTACAAGGATGTGAGAGATTAAATCTTTTACTTGGTTTTCAAAGACTTTTTACAATTAAAAATCTGAAAAGGCTGCATTTGTTTTCAGCCAGGCTAAGTCAATACCTCGTAGTGTCACCACCATCTCCAACTCCAAGGAGTGGCAAAAGCAAATGAGGTGGATTAGCACTTCTTGCCAACAACTTCAGTAACTTGTTTCACAGTAACATGTGAAACATGTGAAACATGTTACTGTTTCACAGTAACATGTAATCCTGGACATGTTATTGTGAAATATCATTGATACTGTGCAGATGTTGAGCTGTTAGCACATCATGATAGTCATATATGACAGTCATGAGACTGTCATACAGCAACAGTGTTGTCAGTCAGAGGCTTCTTCAGATTCATGCCAAGACTGATTGTTACTGGGGATCCTTTCTGCCCACATCATCACCATCCACAATGACTCTGTGAACATAATTGGATGATATGAGTTATGACAACATTTGATTTCCCTTTGGGATAAATAAAGTATTTTTGGATTTGAATTTGAATTTTAAAATGCAGCTTCAAGTCTTTTAACCGTATCTTAACAACCATCTGTCATTTTTCCTCCACTTAACTCTCTCACATAAAAGTACTTCTGCAAACCACATTACTAACAAATCCCCACAGAAACAACCCCACAGTAGCACATAGTTTGGCCAGCAGATGGCAGCAGAGTCATACCTTGATGCTCAACAAGACCATAAAGTGAACAGAATTCCTGGATTTATGATAATGTATTGACTCAGTATGAGTAAATGACAGAAAATGAATGAAAAGCTCTTATCATACGTTGCCAATAAGCCTCTGACTTTCACATGATAGACTGTGTTCCTTTATGCAGTACTTTGCTGCTGAGCTCTAATCAAATTAAACTATTCATCTTCTCACTTAATTGCCCCCAATGTGCCAATTTGTTTCTTTGTTAGAGTTTCCACCCAAGTTTCTCCAACTCTCTTTCATTCTGACGTGTTCTCCTGAGACCGAATATCAAAGCCAAAAAGCAGTGGACTGCCTCAACAGCATCTGCTTCTTTCAACATTACCTCTATATTTAGTTTGGAAGGAGACAGATGAGAGGCAGCCGGCATCTCAATGAGGGATTGTACGCTGAGCTGCAGCATTACACTAATTAAACTAAGTGACAGAAACAGCTTGATGAAGCTAACATTTCCCTCTGCTGTTAGTTCATGTGTCCTCTAACTGAGCCCTGTTAAATTGTCAGTTCCTTTAAGAATGTTGGGGTACCAGTTGCTGCTCGAAGAGGATGCTGTGTCAAGCTGCTGAGCGGTGTCGTAGGCCAGCAGCGTTGGAGGATCTATTTTCCAGACGCCCACCTGAGGTGTCGATTTCTCTCGCTGATGGTTGTTTGTCTCCGGCTTGCAGCTTCATCGGCCACTCTCTGGGCAATGTCATCATCCGGTCGGTGTTGACGAGGCCTCGCTTCCGCTGCTACCTGCCCAGGCTGCACACCTTCCTCTCGCTGTCAGGTCCACACTTGGGAACGCTGTACAACAACAGCGCGCTGGTCAGCACAGGTGAGGCCACCAGTTTGCTCTGGGAAAAACTCACAAGGCAGAAGCACTGCTGCATTTTCAGGACCATCTGTGGTGGATGTAAAAAGGTATCTTCATCCCTGTGAAGATGGCAAGTTATAAGAACCATAACCAGGGTTGTTTTCACTTCGAAACAACATAAGAACAATTTCATATTTTATATATTATTAATATACTACAGTTACACTTCAATAAACTAGATAATTATCAAAAAGTAAATATTTTTTGTAAGTCAGTTTAAAAAGTGAAAATCTGTTTAAATCATGTTTACATTCTCTATATAAAAGGACACATTATCATTTTTTTCTCATGTGGTCTCACTATAAATTAGACCAAACTTTCCTTGTTTCAGTTAGGATTATCAAAATTATTTTTGTTCGCTAAATGTCAGAATATATTACTGAATAAACTTTTTTTTTCACATTTTCTTCAAATTCAGAAGGTGACATACAGCCAGATGTTGAACGTATGGCATTGTAAGCTTTTGTAATTGTTAAAAGTTTACAGCATTTGAGTTAAACAGAGGCACACTTGTGAAAGTATTTCAAGGCAACATCTCAAACACATCTGTTCCTTGGGTGACATCATAGCTCAATCAAAATAAATCAGGCAAAATCAGAAAAATTGCACTTTTAGGGGCCTTTTGCTGGGCTGGAGTTTACCAAAGCAAAAGTTCACTTGTGCTTTGGCCAGCACTGGGTGAACCCAGATTTCCAGTTGGATTACGTTCTAGACTCTAAGGCTTTATTCAGATGAGGTCATTGTTTTACTGATTTAGCTGTATAGTTTCACCTTGAAAAATGGGTGTGAATCTAACTCCACCAAAATGTTTTGAAAAAAAATCTGTTTAATGGTGTAATTTGAGGATATTTTATGTGTACTAACCTTTTAAGTGACCCTCTGTCTAAAGCAGAACAAACTAAATCGGTCACAAGATGTTTTTTCATTAATGAACAGCTGCTCTGGTTGGATAAACCCACAACACAGGATCTTTTTCATCATGAGATCTGTTGTTGATCATCTTCTCAGTCATATTGGTCCTTTTTGAAGGGACCAAATGTGGCTTCTATCACAAATATTGTTCATGACCGATAAGGTTAAAAAAACAACAAAAAACGTAAAATGTTTCATAAAATGTTTCATCTTATTGACCATAGTGTTCAGACACTTAATAATTAAAACAATGTCTGCAATTTTTTTCTGTGAGAACCACAGAAAATTTGTCACATTTATTTTAGCTGTACTTATTAGACCTTTACAATAAATGGAAATGCAATCATCATGGTAATATCAATCTAAAAAGTATCACGATTGCAAAGGACTGCTTGGACCCAATATTGATTCGACACCATATTTCGGGTGTAATGCATTCATATTGATTTGGCCAGTTGGATGGACTGTAACTGCGTACAATGTTCAAACCTGACATACATGTTAAACCAGTGAGCTCCAGAGCTCCTAGAGAATGGTAGAGATATTGTTTAATGGAAGAAACAAGAGTTTGAAAAATATAGGTTAACTGAAATATTTTCTCAATTTTTAGCAATAGAATCGTATTGAAACATATATATTTTCCTGACTGTGCAGCTCTTGTGCTTGTATACAAACCATTGTTGGTTTTCCCAATTTCACAACTAAATGTGGTTCTGAATTGAGATCACTTTACTGTATTCTGGGAATACAGTAAATTGCAACCCACCCACAATCGGTGGGTTGCTGGTTCAATCCCTGCTCTGTCTGCCTCCATTGTTGTGTCCTTGGGCCAGACACTTCACCCAACCTTGCCTGCTGGTGGTGGTCAGAGGGCCCGGTGGGGCAGTGTATGGCAGCCTCGCCTCTGTCAGATTTCCCCAGGGCAGCTGTGGCTACAATCCAGTATCTTGCCACTGCCCGTGTGAATGTGTGCGTGAATGGGTGAATGATGAATGTAGTGTGAAGCTCTTTGATAAAGCGTTATACAAGCACAGGCCAGTACAGGAGTGGTTTAGCCCTAATCCATAACCTTAACCCTTACAGCTCTGCTATATTTTCACTTAATCTTGCATATACATTACATTTTCTCACAAAAGACCCTTATAACCAACAGTTTCCATTAATTCATTCCACTGCTTGTGTTCAAAGGATTTGTTCAAAGTCAAAGCCCTTGGCATTTTGTTTTTATGTTATCCTGGCGGTGCATATCATATTTTGTAATGTTCCTCTTCTTAATAAAGCTCTTTTTAAAAATGTGATAGGGTAGACTATGGCCAGCTTACTCCTAATTTGTGCTGTGACAAGTTTCAGTGCGGTTCTAGAAAACTTACAGAAAATGTTCTCCCATTGCAAAAATACAGCACTTTGATTTGACCAACATTTTAAAAAGTTGTCAGCATAAAGTATGGCCACACGGCAGGCTAGCCAACACTAGCGCTAAAAGCTGAGAAGCATTTTCTGAGCTGGTGGCGTTAGTCGGAGCTCGTCCTGTAACCAGTGGGTTGCCAGTTCAGTCGTTGTGTCCTTGGGCGAAACACTTCACCTGCCTTGCCTGCTGGTGGTGGTCAGAGGTGCATAGCAGTCTCACCTCTTTCAGACTGCCCTAAGGCAGGTGTGGCTACAATGTCCAAATTTATTGATATTTTGATGCGGTCACACAAACACCACATCCATGTGAAGAAATGTAACCTCTTAACATAATGCTACCAATACCATGCTTACTAGTATGGGTGTTGAGTGTGATGTTCTGTTGGTGATGCTCAGTACAGTGTTTTTGCCCAATCTACCTTTTGCAATGGTGTCCCAAAAGTTCAAGTTTGGTTTCATCAGACCATAAAACATTCTACCAAAATGTTTTAGGAAATTTTTAGGAGTTTGTTTTGTAACCTTCTCCTGACTGACATCTTTGTACCCTTAGATCCATTTAACCCTTTGTAACTGCTTTGCAAACTATTGCTTTAGTTAAAGAACAGAAATGCCTCAATGCTGCGTAAACTTGCCATTTTGTCATCTATAATCTTGTATCAGAAAGTGAAATAGGTTTTTTCCCAACTCTGTGTGTGTGTGTTTCTTAGGTCTGTGGTTAATGCAGAAGCTGAAGAAATCAGGATCCTTGCTGCAGCTCACCTTCAGAGATCACGTTGATCCGCGGAAAACATTTCTCTACCTCCTGAGTCAGAAACCAGGTACGATATGAAAGCAGCCCAAACAAAGGCAGTGAGCTGACGGCCTCGCTTTACAGGCTGCGACTTGAAAGGCACTCTATTCAAATATTCATGAAAAAAAGTTGTCATCTTGTCTTTTGTTTGTCAAATTTCCATGTGTGTCAGCTTGGTCTCACACACACGCGCACACACACTACCAGCAAACTGTGAGAGGCCTCCCTACTGTGAGCTTGGAACAAAGCAGCCGTTTGTCACACAGGCATGAAGAAGATAAGCCTGAAAACACTGCCCCCCCTTCTCTACTAGAGCTGCAGCAGGCTGACAAAATGATCCAAAACCCTGTCATTGGTAACTCAACAGTGAACTCTCTTAAAAGCACGCCAACAGGAGACCAAAGAAAAAAAACCCCACAGCTTTATCATATCAAGCCTGTCATTGTATTTGATGATTGTACTCTGTGTTTTACAACTGATTTCTTCCCCTTCCTCCATTTTGCCCTCTTTACCTGTTACCACCTCTCTTTTTCTCAAGCAAACAGCAGTCTCATTCAGTTTTGTTTTTGTTTTGGGGGGGCTTTTAGGGCTGCAGTACTTCAAGAATGTGGTGTTGGTGGCATCTCCACAGGACCGATATGTTCCTTTCCACTCAGCCAGAATAGAGATGTGCACGACTGCTCTGAAAGACAGAACTACAGGTTAGAAATGTATATTTAGGAATTCCAAAAACATTAATTTTTTTAAGTGCATGTAATTTACAATATTTTTCAGCAGTGGTGCGCACAGAAATTTGGGGGGCCAGGTGCTCAAGTGGACAAAAAAAGGGCACCTTGTGCAACAAATGGAACCGTTGAGGCAGGGGGGAGTCTTGTTTGGCAAAATTACAAAAATGTTCGGTACTGGTAATGAATCCAAAATGCTACCTTGGGCTGCACACTATACACTGTAAAAATCCAAGAAAACACATTTCAAAAGGCCACTTTTTTCCAAAGAGAGAAAGGAGCAGGTGTTCTAAAACCACTTAGTGTCTATCTGTGCACAACCGTGTTTTTCAGGATTGTCTTGCTAAAATTCTCCATAGCCCTTGAATGTTGCCATAGTTTGTCATGTTACATCTACAACTTCAATGAATACTGAGCCCAAAAAGTAAGTAAGCGTGTGCTTGTTTGATCATTTCTTTGATGTAACAATGCTTCTTGGCTGATACAGTTAAGAAATCAGTCTATTTCCAATTAAATGGTGCCACATTTAGAAAGAGAATGCATTTTCTTGGTTCAGTAGCAAAGTTAAGCATGTGGGTTGATCCAAAGAAAAACATTCCGGATCCTCCCAGCCCATTCCAGCTTTTGGTGGAGGTAGTTTGATGGTGTGGAACAAAATCTCCCTCACTGGAAATACAAGGCTTGTCATTATTAGAGGCAATCTCAGCACAGATAGGTATCAAGATGACAAACTCTATCCTTTACGATATGAATGCTCACCTTCCAGAATTTGGAAGTAGAGAGTTTGGCATGTGTTTATGGGTGTAAACTACAAACGCAACTCTTCTGCTCAAGCCACAAATAAATGTTCCTTACAAATGTGTCACCGTTTAAATCAATAATAAAGAGCCTTTCCAACCATATAAGATTTAGTGACAAAAACTTTTTATTACTCAGAAGACCCAATAAGTCAGGTATTCTGTGACAAAGTGTCAGTAAATTGTGACATAAAAAAAGATGCATGGTCTTAGGGTGTTTTCACACCTGATAGTCCGGTAGACTCGGTTTGATTGGAGATCAAAACTGCAACATTTGTTACATTTCCAGCTGATGAGGTTGACTTTTACACTGAACTGTGTCAAATGAACCAAACCCGTTTAAAAACCTACTTTCCACAACAATAAATACAACTTAATACTGTGGGCATTATTTGCATAACACACTTCTTTAAGTCAAGGTATTATTTTCTTAGAAGGTCTCACTGTATCTTCCCTCATTTTGTCCTGAAGGGCCTGTTTACACCGAGATGATCAACAACCTCCTGCAGCCAGTCGTAGAGGCTAAGGAGTGCCGACTGATCCGGCAGAATGTGTTCCATGCCCTGCCGAACACAGCCAACACGCTGATTGGTCGTGCCGCCCACATCGCCGTCCTAGACTCTGAGCTTTTTCTGGAGAAATTCTTCTTAGTAGCGGGGCTCAACTACTTCAAATAGAGGTGGTCGAACCACAGGTTGCCAGAACCGAGAGTCAAGAGTCTAAGTTTGGGGAACAAGGACCTTACCATTACTCTGTACAGTTCATGTTACGAATGTGAAAAAGGTCAGATCTGTAAATCCTACCTTTTAGCCTTGTTAGCTGTTGTTCTAAAAGAATTAGTGTGTTGTGACTGTTCCTGTTGAAAACTTAGATGAGTGTAATGTGTAGCTATCCAACACAAAACATCTGAGGGTGATGACCAGATAAATGAAAGATGTTTTGTCTGCCTTATGAGTACACTGTCAGCCAGAAATACAAGCAGAAGCAAACTGTATTCCCTGCTTTCCCTTTAGACCTCATTTAGAACATTCTGTGTAGCTGGTTGATGAATCCTTTAGGTAAGGATTACACCAATGTTAGTCTTTACACTGTCCTTAGAACCAAGGCAATAGATGTGCAGAGTTTAACCCTATGATTGTACATGGAATATATTGTTGTACAGGAAACAGCTCTTCCTTTATACAAAAGAAATATATTGTTTAAAATTATTTATTTTTATGTATCTACAGTGTAAGTAGTTGTTCTAAATATCAACTTCTGTGTGTTTGTGTGAAATCCATTGATGATTAACAAGCTGTTGTTCAATGTGTGGAGAGGTGGGATGGCATGTAGCTGAAAATTCACTTCATTTCTTCCGAATCAACTAAACCCATTAAGCTCAATTGTCTAAATATTAGCCTTCAGCAAAAGTGAGTTGTTGTTGTCTTTGATGAAAAGCTATATTCCTAAGAATTTTTGCATTGTCTAATCAGCAAGTTGATCGAAACCCACACCAGCCAACAAAGCTATTAAAAACACCAAGCACTAATAAGAACATGCTCGTAACCTTTTGCGGAGTTGCAGTGTTTAGTAGCTGCCCTTTAAAATATATATATATATATATATATATATATATATATATATATATATATATATATATATATATATATATATATATATATATATATAAAATTGTTATTATTATTATTACATACCTTCAAAGGGCTGTAATAACGTTAAATCTAACATCAAAGCTTCAAACTGTGCTGCAAACTGACCATGTTTCGCTAGATGATAATGTGATAATGTTGTCCTTGCTTAATCTACATCTATTCAAAAATTTTACATGGGCTTTATATTCAACATTTTAGAAAAGAAGGCTTACAAAAGCTTTAGTTGGCACAAAAATAATGTGACACATTATATTGCCAAAACTACTGGCTTGTTTGCCTTCACACAAATAAACTTTAGTGAGATCTTTTTTAAAAATTCATATAGTTCAATATGATGTCAGCCCACTTTTGCATTTTCAAAGGTGTTTCTTATGGAACGGCTTCTCTCAAGGTTTAGGAGGGTTTTTATGGGAATCTTTGACCATTCTTTTAGAGGATATTTGTAAGATCAGATATTGATGTTGGATGAAAAGACCTGGCTTTGCAGTCTACACTTTAATCTGCCCCAAAGGTATTCTATGAGGCTGAGCTTTGGACTCTGTGCTGGCTAGTCAAGTTCTCCACACCAAACTCAGTCAGTCATGTCCTTCTGAACCTTGCTTTGTGTACTGGCGCTCAGTAATGATGGAATAGGAAGAAGTCATTCACAAGCTCTTCCCACAAAGTTGGGACCATGAAATTGTCCAAAATATCTTTGTTTCAGTGGGCCCAACCCCTGAAAAGAATAGTCAAGATAAGAATAATCATAATCCTCTCTGCACCAAATGTCACACGTGACAGAATTAACTCATATATAATATAAATCCAGCCTTGAAGCATGCAATAAATGCAGGAACTAATTTTTCTCCACACCAGGGCATGATATTTCTAAATCTGGCAAAATTCCGCTGGTCAAAAATGACCTCAAGATTCTTTACATCATTATTGGAGGCTTATTAAATGCCATCCAAGGTGACTTGAGCAGTTTGTCTTCCACAGGTTCTGGTCAAAAGATGACAACTTCTGTCTTGTCTGAATGTTGAAACATATATAAAATAATACAGGTTTTTATGTCTTAAAGGGGTCATGACAACCAATTTCATTTTTCTGTGGTTTGGGGGGTATAACACGATCTGTTGTGCACTGATGAGGCCGTGTGAATATCAAGAGTTGGTATCAACAGCCCTGCTCATAGACGGTCAGCTTTGTTTCTTTGCTCAAAAATGGATGAATCAGAGAACAGTTTATCTTTCTACATAGGTTATCTTGCTACGTAATACATATTCTCCAATTAGAGCACACCATCAAGCAAACAGCCTTCCCTCCTCCCCCCAGCTGATACACCAGCTAATGTAAGGGCTAAGTTGTTAGCATATCTGACTACTCCACTTGAGAACAGGATGTCTACTGAAAAGGGGAGCTGTTATGTCCAAGGGTGCTCAAAAATGGATAGAAGTTTCCACATACTACTGAAAGAAGAGAGAATCAGAGAAGAGTAGCTGAAGTTCATTAATGGGGAAGTGCCACACAATTACAACTTTAATTTGAGACAGTGTTCAGCACATTTTACTTAAGAGTTTCCTAAACATAGTTGAAGCCAAGTGAAGTCAGCTAGGTAGAGCCACATATCATTACCACACCCAACCCTTTTACCGTGGAGGGAAATCTGGCCTGCCAAAACAACCCCCTACAAAAAGGCTATGTTATTTTTTTAATGAAATTCTTTGGAGAATTGACATAAGCAGCAATATCAACTACATTAGTTTATACAGTGATGTCACCACCCCTCTAAAGACATGCCTGTAGTCTACCCAGTTGGATGGATTTATCAGGATTTATATCAGCCTCGTGCTAGCCCTTTGGTCTGCTTGGTCAGCTTGTATCTGTGGCCATGAAAATGTCATCGGTGACTTTCATCAGCACTGTTTCAGTGCTATGATGGGCTCTGAAACCTGAATGAAAATCTTCTCATTACTGTGTACTAAATGCTCATACCATTAATTAGCAACTATTATTTCAAGAATTTTAGATGAGAAAGAAAGATATTATTATTAAGAAAAAATACTAAGGCATCTTAAATCTGAACACAGATTACATTCTAAAGGTATTTCTAGTGCTATACTGTCAATTCTAACAACTGTGTTACTGTACAACTCTAGCAGCAGGGGTTGACCTTATGTTATTTTGAGGCAGTTTTAAAAGTGTAACATTTTGCAATAAATGTTCTCTCTGTGTTTATATTAAACCATGAATATGCTTGTAAAAACAAACGTGCTCAGATTCTATCCTGCAGCTTTTTGTTTAGCTTGTACCACTTGCTCTTGGTGCAGAAACTTACACAACATGGCAGAGCCAAAGAACATGCCCCTGTAATGATAGGGCAAGATGTTTAGAGGCACCTTTCTAGAAGGAAGACACGGTGGGTAGAAACTGTCAATCACAAGACTAAAAATGGGTGGAGGGGTGTAGGTTTAGGAAATGACTTTAACGTGCAGTTGCACCGGCACTCACTACATATTACTTGTTCTTAGCCCAGAAAGTGTTTTCATGTCTCATAAAATTCTAAAAAGATCAATTTTTCTGACCAGCCAATGCATGTGCTTTAGCTAGATTCACTATGACCAGCATCCTGGTCTGGTGGCTTCTCTTGAAAAGCAAAATCGGATAAACTTAAAGCTAAAATAAATAGACTTGATTTTCAAAACTATGTTGCTTTGTGCATCTGCTCTTCAATACAATGATTGTGTCTGTTAATTACTGTGGTTGGGTCAGACAGTTGAGCTGATTTACTCCTATTATTTATAGAAGCATGACTACCCCAAGCCATAGACCTATTTTCAAGGGTCTCTGTTAGTTATGACACAAACAGGCAGTAAACAAGCTCTCTAATATAATCAAGGTTATATAATGAGAAAAAGAAACATGTCTAATGACTACAATATTGTGGTCTAACAGCCATCATTTTCATAATGAGCCATTTTTTAATGTCTGAAAATCTTCCTTTGACATCCACAGATTTTTAATAGGGTAGATTAGTGTTCCATTGCTTTCATTTTTCCAGAAATTTAAATGACTTTGAATAAACTGCCAAGACTTACCTACGTTGTTTTATAAATCATCATGATGCATATCAGAATGTCATCAGCATAATGAGAGATATTTTTTTATTTCTTTGCTACATACACTCTAGAAAGATGTCCTTTTTCAAGCAGTCTGGTGAAAACTCCCATTTATCAAATTTATCAACATGTCCATTTTATTGTGTTTCCATTTTTTGAAATTAGAAATGTTTCTGTAGGCATTTCATATCCAGCAGCGCTGCATAATATGGATCTGCTGCATAATGTATTTATGTACATACAGAGAGCTATATTTTAACCTTTGCACTGGTTTGTTGGCAAGTGCACTTTATTGACAACCTTGAATCAACCTCTACTAGCTTTAAAAAGTACAAACAGCTTTTTGTATGGTTATTGTTAGAAAAATGCACTTGCTTCTTTTGGTCTGAAGGTCTTGTGTGCTTATTGTAAGAGGTAAAGTCTCGTCTGTCTCATCCATGTGGTCATTGTGTCGTTATTAAAGTCTATTGTCTTGTAGAACAACAACAAAGCTGTTGCATTGTAAGCACTGACAGCCACAGTGACTTTTTCAAATGGTCGTAATTTGGAAGCAGATTGTCTTCAAGAAGTCACTACGCAAAGCTGCCTAAGCAGTCTTCAAGAGCTGCCATGCCTCATTTTGCTGCTCACATACCCCCCAATACACAGGCTTGAGCTTGTTGGCTTTTCCTTTATGTGTTTTAGGCCCCACGTGTTTGGCCAATTAAAATAAATACAGAGAAAAAAAGTTTGCATGTGCCCTTCAAAGTTAGGTACAGATATGAAATGTTTTCTTACTTTCTTGGAAGGGTGTATTGTTGCAAGATTTATAAAATCATATTTAGTTCTGAACTCAAATTACACAGTGAAAATTTGTGTTTATGTACAGCTCAATAGCTGTAACATCAGAGTGCACTGGTGTTGCCAACTCTCCGTTTTGAGATTTTTCACAAACCCAGCTCATCCATTTAGTTTCTGTCAACCTTCAGAACTATGTGACTTGAACCTTTCTGTATTCAATTGCCCTTTACTGGAGTGTGTGAATTATTTATGTGACAGAAGTGTTCTCAACATCATTGCTCGGCTACCTTTTCTGTGTTTGAACTGAATGTAAAAAAGTATGAAGTCACTGTGAGCAACTTGCATTTATTTGTTCTTACTTACATACATGTATAGTACCTTAAATAGTATTACATCAGTGCCAACATTACTCAAATATTTTTATATGTTGCTGACCATACTGTATGTACTCTGAAGTAGCTTGTGATCTATGTAACAAATGAAAAATACTATATATATATATATATATATATATATATATATATATATATATATATATATATATATATATATATATATATATATAAAACAGTACTCTCCAATGATGTTAGAAATAAAAAGTATTCCTTTTGCATTCCATTTGTTTTTGCCTTCCTGAGTCTTCATTTAACTTCCCCTTCAAATTCATTCATGTTTAACTTAATACTGCAGTTTCAGGCTAAGTTACTACAGGTGATGACAAAAACTTTTTAAGTTAATCAATAACTAGTTATCTTTTAACATCTTTTAACACTCGAATATGTTTGAAACCTGTAATCGTTAAGTCACAACATCTGAGCACTCGTGTAGATTGTACACACCTCAGTCACGTGGCTTGCTTGAAAATTGATGTTCTTGTCTCTGGCTACAGTCTAATATGCGATGAACTTGTTGGGAGTACCACTTGAGTCGGTGAACTTAGGTCATCCATGGTCCTTTTTAGTTAATAATTTTTATGTATTTTTTTTTTTTTTTTTTTGTGAGTAAGCTTTTATTGATACTTCCCCATGCAAACACCAAACATCACAAAAGAGCTACAGTTATAGAAATCATGTTTTCCAGCTGTCTACATAGAGGACTGACAAAATTGAAAATAACTACAAATGTATAAATAGTTTAAAACAATCACTCTACCAATAACTACAACAAAAATTAGCTATTTTGATCCTTAAAATGTCATAAATTTACATATTTGTATTAATTTTGTTACAGTTTAATTTAGATTTTAAAACCGTAATGTATGTTTTAATTCTTTTGCACAACTGATTATTTTCAATGAATAATGTTACTGTAAAACTAATGTAAGCAAAAATGCTACAGGAATAAATACACTGGTGAAATAACTAAATGAGGAAATGAAGAACATTTGATTTTATTTGTAAAACACATTTACTTCCATGCTATTCGGACTAACTGAAGCAAAATAAAAACATACTACTAATTAAAAAACGTTAATAAAACAGTTTAAAAGGGATAAAGCTAAATTTAAAAGTAGGTAAAGTTTCAGTTTAAAACAAAAAATGGCTACGTCAACGTCTCAAATTCTTTCACTTTCTTTTTTCTTTTTTGGTAGCTGCCCAAGTTTGAATCCCTTTTGTCTGCATCTGCAGATTTAAATCAGTGGTGTCCAAAGTGGGTCCTTGAGAGCCGGCATCCTGCATGTTTTAGTTCTCTCCCTGGTGGTAGAGACTACCTCCTCAGCATGTCAATGTTCTGCAGAGGCCTGCTAACGAGCCATCATTTCATCTGACCCAGGTGTGTTGAACCAGGGGGAGACTAAAACATGCAGGATGCCAGCCCTTGAGGACCCACTGTTTTAAAAGCTCTGGCAAAAAAACAAATAAACAAAGAAAAAAACCCTGAATAATTAAAATAATGTGGCTGAGAGTTAAAATGGGAATCAAACAAATAGGGAAATTATACAGTAGAAAGTTTGAATAGAAATACCAATTTGTTCAACATGTCAGATACTAAATTATCTAAATTGTTTTCTTTTATGCTTTGTGTTTACATATTTTCAGAATAAATCATAATTTTCAGAACGAATCATAATTAATTATTTTTAGCTATTTATATATGTATCGATACATATTCTTGATTTTGGAAGTCCACAAATTAAATTAAATCCCTAGCACTATTTTTTTTGTCCTCTACTGACTATATACTGCCCACTGCCAGGTTTACAGATATTAACAATGCAAACATTTTTTTCTAAGTTATAAAACCTAATTTTGTGGGCCATATGGTCATCTTTCTCTGACAAAGTATGTTAAGTAACTGCCTTTTTTATTTTTGGACAGCATACACTTTGTCCACATTTTTCCAAGTCGCAACCATAAACTTTAATGTATTTTATTGGAATTTTGAGTGACAGAACAACAGAAAACTAGGAAGTTGAGAGACTTAACGTTTATGTCATTCTTATTTGCCAATTAGCTCAAGCAGGAGGAGATTGGACATAGAGTGTCTGTTAAAAACTATTTTTAAATCGCATATATGGATGGATTCAGATTAGGTTTGCAATTTGACTGGACCATTTTAACACCAGAACACAGTGCATCCAGAAGTATTCACAGTGCTTCACTTTTTCCACATTTTGACAATGTAGCAGCCCTATTCCGAATTGTATTCAATTAATCTCGTTCCTCAAAATTCTACACATAAATACCCCATTTTGACAATGTGGAAAAAATTTTATTGTTTTGCAAATTTATTAAAAACAGATAACCAAGAAATCCCATTTTTGTGCTCAAAGGTCAACATCTGACCCAGTCTCAGATTTTTTACAGCCTATCACGTTTCGCTCCGATATTTTTCCTATATTTAGCTCCATCTGTCCTCTATCTGCCCTCTCATCATCCCTAACCAACTTCCCCATCCCTGCAGAACAAAAGCATCCACACAGCATGATATATACATATGTTATGTTTAGGGTTATTTGCATTGCTACTTCTTCTCCACGCATTTCATTTTGCATCTAGGCCTGTTCAGTAGAATAGAATAGAACAGAAATATCCTTTATTGTCCTATGATGGGGAAATTTCTGTGCAACAGCAGCAAAGTGGAAGTACGGGTATCATCTGATCAGAAAACCACGGGTTTGTTGTACTCCTTACTTGGCAAACTGTAAAGTAGACTTTTTATTTCTATTTTTTAACAATACCATTCCTCTGGCCTCTCCTCCATAAAGGTCAGAAATGTGGAGTACATGACTAATAGCTGCCAACAGATTCTCACACCGGAGCTGTGGATCTCTCCATTAGAGCTACCATGGGCTTCTTGGCTGCTTCTGTGGCTAAAGCTCTCCTTGCTTGGAGATTGAATGACTCACAGGTGGACTAATTCGGTGATTCTTGAAGGCAGTTAGTTGCAGTGGGTAAGAGTAAAGGGGACCCACTTTTCAGATCATTATCATTTTCCCTTCATTTCACACTTAAGCCCAACTGTGTTGGTTTATCACAGAAAATCCCCCCAAAATACAATGAATTTTATAGTGGCAACGTGAGAAAATGTGAAAAGTTTCAGTGGTTATGAATAATTTTGCAAAGTTCTGTACTCTACCTAAGTCTCAGCAATGCTGTAACCATGTTAAGTGATGCGTCTACAGAGAACAGATACAGTATATGATTATTTCCTGCCAGCAGAGGCAAGATTTGTCACAGCCTTTAACTTCTGTCTGGCTATAATCTATTAGCGTTCTCTGATGTGGGACAACAGCAACTTGCCTTGTGCATCATCCTTCAGTCGTGTACACAGTAAACGAAACCTAGTGGCAATTCTCCACTGATACCCCATTTGAACTGCATGGAGTTATGACTTCTAGGTTTGCGTTACCCAGGAGCTATAAATCCAAGCCCTCAACAATCCACACTCAATTTGATTTCTGGGTGTTCTTTCTCATTCTGTTGCCAATTTGTCACCGCATGTTGAACTCACGATCCAACTGAGGTTTGTTGGAGTCCCTCTCTTTGTACAGTATTTTCTCCTTCCTTCCTTCCTTCACCTGAAATCAATGGAGCTCATTTTTCCCCACCCTGAGCCTCCAGACATCACTTCGTCACCACGAACCGAAGAGGGGAGCTGCCATCGCACAAAGTGATGGCTTTCATTTGCTTCAAGTTAACAGCGAGCTGTTCGGTCACATTCAGTTATCATCAAATCCAATGAAATGATAGCTGATAAAAAAAAAAAAAAAAAAGGCACACTCTTGTTTACAGCTTGGCCTGCACAAGCAAATCCCCTTGGAGACCTGTCTTTGTTCTACATGCGTTGCTTCTCTTTGGTAGGAAAAATGTATTTTGTCATTAAATCCATCTCTCGCAGCTGATTGAGGTGGTGTTCATTCTGCTGTTTGCCTTGTGAGGGATGAAAACCATTAGTCCCAGAGTGATGCTTTGGGCATACGTTGTCAATAAGCAAGCCGCCACTGGGAGTAATTATTGCTGCCGTGAAAATGTCTGTGCTGGAAGGTAACAGGATCTCACATGGTCTCATTATCTCCCATGACGCAGGATTTCACACCTAAATATCGGGAAGACAAAGGAACTCGGAGCTGAGCATTGAGGACTTATTTGAGTCATATCTGTCTGTGTCTGTTTAGTTGTTCTTGGAGGGGGAATTGTTAGATTTGTTTGCGGCCGTGTTTACTTTAAAAGGCATTTCTTTGAAGCAGTATTTTAGAGAAGAACACTAATGGCTTTGCACAAAGTACATGCTTTCAAAAACAAGTGTGGTGTATTATTATGTAGAGCAGACAGCAAGGAAAGGAGTCCTTTCAACTTCAAGCTCTAAAACAGCGTAGCCTTAATAGTGAGGGAGGGGTGGAAATAAGAACCAGAAGACTTCAATAAGCTTCTGTCCAGTTTTCTGTCAATCAAATATAAAGCAGATATTTAAAAACAGGCTAACTGCACTTGCACCGATAGCTCTTGCTTATATAGCATCCTTCTTTTTCAGCAGGAATAAACTGAGATTATCTTTCTTATGTGTTTTCATAATTAGAACAAAAGTTTCATTAACCTAATTCAATGCTTTAATGAAGATCTGCTCAGTGTAGAAGAAGGGTGCAGCCAGGGCCGGATTTACAAGGATTTGGGTCTCAGTTTTGGTGCCCTACCCACAAGAAAATTCTTAAATTATGAAAATTACAGTAGATTGATAGGTAGGCCTTCATATTAATGGGTAGGAATTGATGCATGGTCAGTTTGAAACATACCCTGTTTGCAAAACATGCATTCATTGAAAAAAAAAGGGAAAAAAAGTGCTTGACCTCCTCTCAAAACTCGCGGCCCTGGGCAATTGCTGAAAGGTCTTTCTAAAGTCTAGCCCAGGGTGTAAAAATAAAGTGGTTTTCAGAAATGTACAAACTCATGTTAACATAGTAGGTTTTTGTCGTGTCAAAAAATAAGACTTTTGTAAATCATTTAAAAACCATTTTACATTTAATGTGTCAAACAGTTATTGCCAAACTTACTTCATACGGTTTTCATTGATAAATTTAGAATTATTTTCATTCAGACAAGATTTTTTTTTTCTGATTGGAAACAAACTACATTTTGCAAATAAGAAAAATGTTTTTAATTTACATTTTATTTACAGATGGTAGCTCAAAAGTGATTTATACACTTCTCAATAATCAATGGAAAAACCTTTGCTGGCATAGCACTAATCAACCCCTTTTTAGGATTATTTAGCACATTTTTGAATTTTACCACTGGTATTTTGACAATTTATCTTTGGTGATGAGCTCCAAGTCTTTGAGGTTGGAAGACCTCCTTATTATCACCCTTGTCTTTATCTCCTTTCTCCATACTCAGTCAGAACACTGGCCAGGCAATTGCCAAATGTTAACATTACTTGCAGTCAGAAGAAATACAGTTCCTTTAAAAAAGATTCAGCCCCTTTTTATCACTTTTACAAATCAATCATGATCAACATAATTTGGCTTTTTTGACAAAAAAACCCTTTAATTTCAAAATGAAAACTGATTTCTACAAAAATAATGACAAACAAAAAAGGAGGTGTATAATAAATGATTGCATCAGTATTCAACCCCTTTAAAGTCACTGATCTAATTCAACGCAGGTCCAGCCAATTGGTAATAGTCTCATTATGAGTTGACAGCTGCAGTGACAGGCATTCGAAACATGTAGATTCAGGCAAAGACATAATATATAAAAACCGAATTAAGAAAAACATACTGTATAATAAAGGAGAACTTATAACAAAAAATACTGTGGAGTAATTCATAAATAACATACTCCGGTCATGAGGATTATGCAACTGAGTAGGATAACTTAAGTCGTGTATAAATTAATTGAATTGTGTTTTTAAACATAAAAAAACAACACACTCCATGTTTTCCATGAATGTATGGAGCTGAAAAAGAAACAGTAGTGGAAACGCTCGCAAAGCAGGCCAGGTAGAGTAGAGCTGGGGTCACGCAGAGTCCATGGAAAAGGGGCATTTGTTTAGGTGGATGGCCTTGTCTTGGTAGGTTTACAGTTATGCCATACTCTTTCTGTTTCCGGAAGATGGATTGAACAGAGAACAGAGCTCGGTGAAATGTTCAAAGTTTGGGAAATCTTTTTATAGCCCAGGTCTGCTTCAAAATTTTCCACAACTTTCTCCCTGACCTGTCTGGTGTGTTCCTTGGACTTCATGATGCTGTTTGCTCCCCAATATTCTCTTAACCAACCTCTGAGGCCATCACAGAGTAGATGGATTTAGACTGAGATTAGTTTACACCCAGGTGGACTCTATTTAGTCATTAGCAATCATCAGGCAACTTCTGAAGGCAACTGGTTGCACTCAGAGAAAAAGGGGCTGAATACTTTTGCATACTGCACTTTTCAGTTTTTATTTTTAAAAAATGTTTAGAATCATGTATAATTTTATTTCTACTTCACAATTGTATACCACTTTGTGTTGGTCTTTCACATAAAATTCCAATGAAATATATTTTTTGTTTGTGGTTGTAATATGACAAAATATGGAAAAGTTCAAGAGGTATGAATACTTTTGTAAGTCACCATATGAATATGTTGAAGAAGTTACAAGTTTCACCAAATGAAGATGAAGAGACTCTAAATACAACTGCTGCCCTGGTTCTTCACCAGTCAAAGCTTTATGGGAGAAAGGCAATGAGAAAAACACTGTGGAAAAAAACTCATATCAAGGCTCGAATAGAATTTTCCAAAAGGCATCTGGGAGACTCCATGGTCAAGTGCACTGCAAATTATCATAAACACACTGTGAAGCATGGTAGTGGCAGCGTCATGGTAAGGGGAATGCTTTTAAGCATCAAGCCCTGGAAGACTTGTAAAGGTAAAAGGTAACATGAATGCAACAAAATATAGAGAAATCCTGGAGGACAAACTGTTTCCATCTGCAACAGAACTACGCCTTCGAACGTTTGTTTTCCAGCAAGACAACGACCCAAAGCATCCAGCCAAAGCTACACAGAAAACAAGCTTGTTTGAAGAAAACAAGGTGGATGTTCTGGAGTGGCCCTGTCAAAGTTGTGGCAGGACTTGAAAATGGCTATTCACCACTGATCCTCAAGCAACACAAAAGAGCTTGAATAGTTTTGAAGGAAGAATGGAGTAAAATTACAGTGTAAGATGTGCAGCCTGACCGAGACCTAGCCACACAGAGTCTGTGCTGTGGCTGCAGCCAAATGTGCATCGACTAAATTCTGACTTGATGGGGGTGAATATTTATGTAATCACTTTTTCATATTTTTATGCCATTGTCATTATTTTGTGGACATTAGTTTTCCCTTTTATTAAAGGGGATTTTTTTTGTAATTTTATTTTGTGAAAAAAGGCACATTTTGTTGATTATGACTAATTTGTAAAAACAACAGAAAGGGTAAAATATCCAAGGGCATGAATACTTTTTTTATTGACACAGAATGTTGGTATGAATAAAAGATTACATTAAAACTAAATCTGCCAGAAAACTGAATAACTTTAGGCTTAACTGTTCATTCTGTTCATTTGCACCAGAATAGTTTCTTTCAGAGGAGTGAAATAGAGAATTATGTGGCCACCAGTCCAAAGTTTATTCAGAAATGGCAGCAAGTGGGAGTGAGTGCATCTAAATACACAGACAGATAAAGAACAGAGTTAATTTTTTAGAAACTACAAGGATGCAGAGCAGAAGATTTGTGTTTATGTTTATGATCAATCCAAAATGTATTTATCAGGATAAGAAAAATGGAGCAGAACCACAAGTTTCTTATGGTCACAACATTCAAGCATCCTGATATAATCTACATGTGTTAGGGTGGATTTAAGATGGGACTAAATGTCCCGTAACAACTTTTTCCTTTAATCAATCATAATATGTTTGTGATCTACAAGTTTTCTGGCATGATTGAGAATCTTGT
Organism: Anableps anableps; assembly: GCA_014839685.1. Taxonomy (NCBI): domain Eukaryota; kingdom Metazoa; phylum Chordata; class Actinopteri; order Cyprinodontiformes; family Anablepidae; genus Anableps; species Anableps anableps. The sequence continues at coordinate 6,081,982 of CM026079.1, forward strand.
CATAAGGCAAATATGATAAAGTGGCTCAAGAATTGAAGGTTAAAAATTTGGATGGATCTGTGTCCAGGAAACTCTCCTCGTGTTACCCCACTGAGTACACAACAATGAAATCCTCTTTCTAGTCACACTTGTCTCTGTTTACTGTCACATGTGGCCCCTTTATAAGACATGTGGTACAAAGTTGATGCAAATCATTTAAAAAAGTTTGACACAAAACTTTTGACAATCTAATGTCATTTGGTTCTTGCTCCATTTGTATTTTATTGAATATATTTTATTAAAGTCAATCATCCTGTCACTGATAACTCCATATGTTCTGTGCAGTGACAGTGCAGGAAGTCTGCCAGAGTTGATGTCGCATGAGGAATGAAATTTGAAAAGGCTGCCTGAGCAATATTTTAATTTAAGGCCGCTAATCCATCTAATCCATTCCATTGAAACACACAGTCAGAGGACTGTGTGTTTATGGTCTTTGTCTTGCTGAGAGGTGAGCCTCCGCCCTGAGTTTTCAGACTCCATTTATCTGTCAATCAACTCAGACCAGTTTCCCGATCCGTGCTTAAGAAAAGCATCCCTTCGCATGATGCTCCCACCACCATGTTTCACTGTGTGGATGGTGTATTTGGGATGATGTGCAGTGTTTTGCCTGTCTCACCAATACATTTGCTAGTCCTTGGCCTCAGCATGGCACAGCTTTGCTAAATTTTGTGCAGCTTACGCAAGCCCTCTTTTTCTGTCATCTCTCAATCCTAACCATCATTTAATGCCTCGATCAATGCCACTTTAAACTCCCTCTCATCCACAGCTTAATTGCAGTCATTATTTCTACTCCGAATTTCAGGAACCATGTAGCTCTCAAAGCCTCTTTTCAAGCCATCCTGTTGACTTCTTCTTAAATAAATCTCAAACGCTCAAAAGGGAAAACGCTTGTCCCATTTTTTTCTGTTCCCTGTCATGTCATGCTCAGATTTGTTCTTAAATGCCTCAAGCTCAGCTCTCCCTTGAAACCTCTATCCTCACTCCTGAAGGCTTCCTCATGTCCACTGTTTGGTTCTTTAAATTTCTTGGAAATTCTAGAGTTATGTAAACTTCTCCCCAGCCATTTTCATGCCACTCATTTAGGCTAGGGGCAGTCTTGCCACAGTCACTTAGGGTATACTCACAACTTAAGTTCAGCAGCTTGGCCGCTGGTCATCAGCTGTCTTCTCCTTCTACATCTGCCAGGACTTCTTCTCTGTGCTTGCTGCCCATTGCTCTCACATTATAGGTAAGCTCACCTAGCACTTAGTGGTGGTGGAGTGTTTTATCATATCTAAAGATTTCTTTCTTCCACTCTCACCAGAACCGGCTCACTCAGTTGGTGCAGGTGTGCATCCTCCGCTTGGGCATGAATCTGTCCATGCTAGCGTCGATCCATTGTGCAGCTGTATATCAGCTGTGCAGGGATGTATCCGCTGCGCAGGTGTCCAATCGCTTGCACAGTCGCGCATCCGCCCGAGCTGCTTTGATCCGCTGTGCAAGTGTGCATCCATCTGGCAGACGTTCTCTTAGTTGTGCAAGCAAGCAACCTCTCACAGGACCCAAGCAGAACTCGCAGGCTCCAAGCAGCCTTTCACTAGCACAGCTAGTTCAACCTTCTCTTCTCCTTAGCAGATATCCAATGACAGTCTCATAAAGAGGATGCTCAGGGTTGTCCATAATTTTCTTGGTTTTATGCAAAATCCTTCTTTGCGTCATCATCTCCAGAGGTTCCACAGTCATCCCCAGAACAGAACCAGCCTTCTTTATCAGGTTATTGAGCCTTTTTAGGTCCCTGGTTCTGATGTTGCTACCCCAATAGATGATGGCAGAGGAGATGACACTCAACAACAAACTTATAGAAGATCTGCAACATCTTGCTGCAAACCTTGAAGGATCTTTGCTTCCTCAAGAAATACAGTCTGCTCTGTCCTTTCTTGTAAATGGCTTCACTGTTGAGTCTCCAGTCAACAACAGTGTTGTCTATATGAACACTGAGGTATTTATATCACCTCCACTTCTTCTCCCATGATGGAAATAGGATTTGATCCAACCCTGTTTCTCCTGAAATCTACAATCATCTTCTCTGTTTTGTTCACATTCAAGATGAGATGATTGTTTCCACACCATGACACAAACCGGTCCACCAGCTGTACTCAGTACTCAGTACTCTGTACTCAGCTTCTTGTCCATCTCTGATAAACCCAACCACTGCAGAATCATCTGAGTAGATGACAGGAGTCTGACTTGTGCTGGAAGTCTGATGTGTACAGGGTGAAAAGGAATGGTGAGAGTACAGTCCCCTGTGGTGCTCCTGTGCTGCTAACCACTTGGCGAGACACACAGTCCTTCAGTCTCACAAACTGTGGTCTGTTTGTCAAGTAGTCATTGATCCAGGCGATTGTTGAGGCCTCCACATGAGTCTTCTGGAGTTTCAGACGAAGCAGATTACACTGAATTGTGTTAAATGCACCGGAGATATCAAAGAACATGATCCTGAAAGTGCATCCTGCTTTGTCCAGGTGACAGTGGGTTTGTTGAAGCAGGTGTATAATGGTGTCTTCAATTCCAACTCCATGGCAACAAGCAAACTGCAGGGGGTCCTGATATGTGTGGGTTTGCTTTCACAGATGGGCCAACAGAAGTCTCTCCAGGACCTTGATGATGTAGGATGTCAGGGAAATAGGTGTATAGTCATTAATGACTGATGGGTGGGTGAGTTTTCTTTCGTACCGGAACCAGACAGGATGTCTTCCACAACAGTAGTATCTTGTCTTGGGTCAAGCTATAGTTAAAGAGCTGTTGCAGAATCACACAGAACTGATCTGCACCGGCCTTCAGGACTCTGGGGCTGACACCATCTGGACCTGCAGCCTTGTTCCGGTTCAATCTCTCCAGCCGCCTCTTCACCTGACTTCTAGAAACAGAAAAGTGGGAGGGGGAGGCAAAGGGAGCAGCAGCATCTCCTGATTTGGTTGAAGACAAACTAGTGGAAGCAGAAGAGTCCATCACTGAGGTAATGGATAAAACATGTTAGGTGTCACAGGAAAGATGTGGGTCAAAGGACGGTGGGATGTCTGTTTGGCTGGGGGCAGGAGGGAGGATGGTGAGCTTGTTCCTGAACTGAACCTGTTGAAGAATGTATTCAGCTCATTTGCTCTGTCCAGACTTCCATCAATCTGAGCCTCCCTTTGTCTGTGATCTTCTTCATCCCTGACCACACATCTCTGATATTGTTCCTCTGCAGTTTACTCTCCAGCTTCTTCCTTCTTCCTTCTTGCTATCTCTAATTTTGACTTTGAGCTGCTTTTGTATGCTCCTAAACAACTCGTTGTCTTGCTCCCTAAAGGCTCTTTTTTCCTGTTTAGCAGTCCCTTCTGGTCACTGGTGAGCCAGGGTTTGTTATTAGGTGGTATCTCACTGTGCTGGTGGGGATGGTGCTCTACACAGAAGTTTATATAGTTGGTCATACACTCAGTCATGGCATTAATGTCCTCTCCATGTGGCTTGCAATGAGCATCAAAACAACCCTGTAGGGCTTCTTCAGCTTCCTGTGACCAATTTATCACAGTTCTTTTTGTTACAGATAGTCTCTGGACAAGGGTGTTGTGTTCTGAGCAGAGAAAAACAAGGTTATGATCTGATTTACTCAGAAGAGGTCTTGCTTTGGAAATATATGAATCCGTGACATTTGTGTAAAACAAATCCAATGTTTTGTTTTCTCTGGTAGAGCAGCTAACAAACTGTTGAAACGTTGGCAGTGTAGCAGAGAGTGAGGCATGATTAAAATCACTAGATATTACCACAAAAGAATTGGAGTGTTGTGTCTGCATCTTAGCAACAGTGGAACTGAGGACTTTCCATGCATTGTCAGCAACAGCTGATGGTGGAATATAAACAGCTACCAAACTAACACTGGTGAACTCTCTTGGCAAATAATATAGACGAAAACTTACTGCCAATAGTTCAATGTCTGGACTACAGAGACAACACTTCATAGTAACGTGTCCTGGGTGACACCATCTGTTGTTCACAAGCACTGCCATTCCACCTCCTTTCCTTTTCCCACTATTCTTTAAATCTTTGTCAGCGCGTATAATCAGGAAGCCTGGCAGAGAGATGTTGGAGTCACGGATATGATCCTTCAGCCATGTCCCAGTAAGACACATAATACTGCATTCCTCCTTGCTGAGTCCTTGTCAGGGCTTTAAGTTCATTCAACTTGTCAGCAAACTATCTCACATTGCCCATTATGATGGATGGTAGAGATGGTTTGAACTTCCTCCTTCTCTCTTTCCTCTTTGGTCCTGCTTTGCATCCATGATGCCTGCTTTTCAACTCCTCTGCGATTTCTGGCTTCAGCTGTCGTATTATTTCTGCTTTTGCAATGTTAATCAGCTGCTCCCTGTTGTAAACCATCCTGTTGCTATGATTATGCATCATAACAAAAAAGCAAAATATAAGAAAGTATTGGGAAAAATCAATCCAGCTGCACCACATCCAAGACAAGAAGGAACATTTGCCAAAAAAATGCAGTTTTTCCCAAGAAAAACAATCATGAAATTTTGAAAAAGGAAAAATTCTCAATGAAAGTAACAGAGCTATTCCAACATGCTGCCATCCTAAGCGGTGCCATTCTAGAATATTGCGGGATAGTGTACCTTGAGGACCAGAATTGTGTTATGATGAATACATGAATCCCAACTAGAACACAGACTAAAACCAAGGAAAAGCTAAGCATTTTTTTTTACAAAACCTAGAATGTACAGGAAAAACAACAGGCTCTTCTTCAGTTCAGCTTTTAGGTCAGAGTCTGTAAAAAGCACAGGAAGGTGAGTGACTGGAAAAACAAACAGGAAGCATCGCATAAACAGGAAGTGGTGTTTTACCCGGCAGAGTTAATTCCTCATGAAGTCCTCTATGGAGACTCAAACTTTGAAAATCTTGAATCCTCAGTGATGTAACAAATTAAGAATGGAATATATCAGTTTACTGAGGACTTTTTCACCTGCAGGACTGTATAGAGGTAAACAGCTGGAAACCTGAGATGATGACATCACAGAGAGCAGAAACTCTGGTAGCAGGGTTAGTTGGTTTACATGCAACAGTCAAATGTTTAGGTTTCACCATGATGAGGTGAGAAGTTACTTGTCCCTAATTCAAAACTCAGTGGTTGGTTAAAGTCAGAAACAATGAGAGTTGATTAGGCAGAAGAAATCCAGAAATGGAGGCAGTAATCAGCATCCAGGTACATGAAGCAAGGTTTAGAGCCAAAAGCAGAGTAGCTAACAGAGCAGACAGGGAGCAGGCAGATGTGGTGGTTAGCAGGTAGAAAACAGGTCAGGTACAGAATCAGGAACAGACACGGACCGCTCAAAGGATGTGACAAGGATGTCGACAGATAATCTCGCTCTGGGAGAGTGCAGAACAGAAGTTTATATTGTCAACAACACAGGTTGGGGCAATTAGCAGCCAACAAGAGCAGGAGGGGCAGAGCAGGGGAGCAGCATGAAACATGGCAGGAACAGGGGAAACATGACAAGTTGGGAAGCAATAAACTATAGCGTATTTATTTATTAAGCATCTACAGATTGCATTTAGTTTTGCTGGATGCTATTTTAGGATATCAGAGTAAAGGGGGCTTAATATAAACAGTTTCAAGATGTGCTGATTTTTATCTGTAAAGAAAAAGTAAATTTTCTTCCACAACACAACTAGGCACTATTTTGTTTTGGTCTATTATATAAAATCAAAGTATAATAAACTGAAGCTTGTGCTCATAAAGTGGCAGAATGTGGAAAACTTCAGTGGGAATGAATACTCTGAAGGAACTGTATACAATAGGTGCTTCCAAAATAAAAAAAATTTCTTCAAATCCATGCTTTTTTTGTCCAGCAGATGGTGCTGCCACACTCTGCTCTTCATTCCTTTATGAAACACATCATCCTTACTTAAAGACTTAGCACTGAAGCCATTTTGTCAATATGAGAACCTTGCAGTGCTCTATAAATTATGATTCAGCAGTTATATAGCATAATGTTTAGTGATGAATTAATCTGATGTAAAGCTATAGGTCAGAGTCACCTTTAATGAGCAGAGCAGTGCAGGGAGTCACTGAAGTGTCCAAAGCTATGCATAAGTATTGATCTGGAGACTCTGATGGCAGTCCATATAGAAGCAACACATAAGGCTGCTCATATCTTCATTAGGTGAACAACACGGAACCAGGTTTATACAATACAGAAATAAAAAATGTAGAAAATCTGTTGAATTACATCTCCTTGCAGTTTCTTTAAACATTCTTTAAAACAGCTGATATTGTGGATGATGTTGTCCAAAAAGAAGTTTATATAGTCGGTCACACAGTCAGTCATGGCATTGATGTCCTCTCCATGTGGCTTATAAGTCAAGTAAAGTTTATTTGTATAACACACTTCAGCAGCAAGGCAATTCAAAGTGCTTTATATTGAGAAACATCAATCAAGTATGCATCAAAATTATCAAAATCATTGAGCAAGTCTACAGCAAAATAATCAAAATCATTATACATTAAAATCATCAAAATTGTTGAGTAAATATCAGTGCATCAAAATCATAAAGATCATCAAGCAAATATCAAAATCATCAAGAAAATATCAATGCATCAAAATCATAAAGATCATCAAGCAAATATCATCAAGCAAATACTATTCGAAAATATTTAGCAATGTTCCACTTACTACTAATCAAAGGCAGCTCTAAACAGATGGGTTTTTAGCTTTGATTTAAAGGAACTCAGTGTGTCGGCTGTTTTGCAGTTTTCTGAAAGTTTTTTCCAGATTAGTTGGAGCATAAACACTGAATGCTGCTTCTCCATATTTGGTTCTTGTTCTGTGGATGCAGACTGGACTAGAGCCAGAAGACCTGAGGGGTCTGGAAGGTTGATACAATGATAACAGGTCTTTAATGTATTTTGGTGGTAAGCCATTAAGTGATTTATAAACTAACAAAAGTATTTTAAAGTCTATTCTCTGAACTACAGGGAGCCAGTGTAAGGACTTTAGAGCTGGGGTGATGTGTTCCTTTTTCCTGGTCTTAGTGAGAACACGAGCAGCAGCGTTCTGGATCAGTTGCAGCTATCTGATTGACTTTTTAGGCAGACCTGTGAAGACACTGTTATGATAATCAATGCAACTAAAGCATTGATTAGCTATTCAGCTGGAGAACGTTATGGCACATCCACATTGATTTGTTCTAAGCTTCTGTTTGGATGGGTGCTTGGATGGGTTCAAAGTCACCTGGTGACATCGTAATGTAGAGCACTGTATCATCTGCATAGTTGTTGTAGTTAATCTTATTACTTGTTAGAATCTGAGCTAGTGGAAGCATGTAGTTATTAAAAAGGAGGGGTCCCAGGATTGAACCTTGGGGTAATCAACATGTGACCTTTGTCTGCTCCAACGAGAAGTTGCCTATTGACACAAAGAAATCTCTGTTCTTTAGGTAGGATTCGAACCAACTGAGGACTGTACCAGAGAGTCCGACCCAGCTCTCCAGTTGCTTTAATAATATATCATTGTCAACAGCGTCAAATGCTGCGCTGAGGTCCAACAGAACCAACACTGTGGTTATTCCACAGTCTGTATTTATGCAGATGTCATTAAACAGTTTGATGAGGGCAATCTCAGTGCTATAGTGAGCACGGAAACCAGACTGAAAGAAATCAAGTGGTTGGTCATTGTTAAGAAGCTGTTTAACTATTGAAACACAGAGATAGGCCTGTAATTCTGCAATAGTGCTATACCCAGATTGTTCTTTTTTATCAGTGGTTTGATAACTGCTGTTTTTAGAGCCTTGGGGAAAACACCAGATGAGAGGGGTGAGTTTACTATTTGAATCAGGTCAGATGCAATGACAGACAGAACTTTCTTAAGGAGGGTTGTGGGTAGGATATCAAGACAGCAGGAGGAGGAGCTTAATTGTTTCAGAATTTCTTCTAAATTTTCATGGTTGAGTTGGTGAAATTCAGCCTTTTATTGCAGGCCCTGGTCAAGTGGAGTTCAGGTGATAAAATCACAGGAGGGTCTGTCAACCTGTCAACTGTGGCAAACAAGGCACAAGCATCATTGATGTTTTTGTTTATGATTTCTGCAATGTATCCCTGGCATCTTTTAGAGATGAGTGATAGCTTAGCAGCCTTTCTTTGTAGATTTCATACTAAATGTGAAGTCAAGTTTTACGCCATTTACGTTCAGCCCTTCGACAAAGGCTTCTTTCATTTCTTACAGGTGGAGTATTTATCCATGAAGATTTCCTCTGACCAGACATGACCTTCACTTTAACAGGAGCAATGGAATCGGTGATGTCTGAAATCTTAGAATGGAAATTATCCACTAACTCTTCTACTGGGTTATGCGATAGAATTGAGGTCAAGGAGTAGATTTGATTCAAAGTTTCAGCTATGTTGTCTGTTAAAGAACATTTTGTAATATCTGTTTTACTAAGCGAGTCAACAGACATTGTACATTCAAAAACAACCGAAAAGTGATCAGACAGAGCGACAACAATTATTTGGAGCTATTTACACCCTTGCTAATAATCAAATCCAGAGTGTGTCCTTGATTATGTGCTGGCTGTTTAACATGTTCAGTCAAACCAAAGTTTTGAAGTACATCATTCAGCTTTTTTGCCTCTCTGTCTATTGGGTTGTCAACATGAATGTTAAAGTCTCCCATAATTATTAAATAATCATAATCAATGCATATCATAGATAACAGCTCACTAAAGTTATTGAAAAAAATTAGGAACATATTTTGGGGTTTTGTATAGAGTTAGTGTCAGAGTTTGTTTGTGGCCTTTTACCTCAATTCCCAAATATTCAAAAGAGTCAAATTCACTAAGGAAAATCTTTTTACAGGTTAGTGAAGCATGAAATATTGTAATAACCCTTCTGCCCCTCTTATGTTTTCGATTCTCACTTAAAAATTGTAATTAGGAGGTGCTGATTCAATTAGTACAGGTTTTTCATTATTTTCATCCAACAATGTTTCTGTAAGAAACATAACATCAATATTATGCTCAGTAATTAAGTCATTAACTAAAAGTCCTTTTGCTGAGAGTGATCTTATGTTTAGCAGAGCCAGTTTAAGTGACTTGGGGATAGATAATCTGCAGGTTGAGGTTGCTTTAGACAGGGAATAAGTCTCAGGTTTGATTTTGGACCACTGCATTTTCTTGCTATTTCTCTAGTAGTAATTCTGACAGAGATACTCCTGTATCCTTCCACCAGGGAGCCAGACACTCGCTGGAGGAGGACAGGTGTAGAACTAATGTCTGGACCCCCATCTTAGACTTCAGACATACAGAGTGGATGTTGTTCTGATGGGCCAGAACCTGGTAGTGGTGATGAAGTAAAACATGCTTTTTGGGTACTTAAGAGGGAAGTTCCTGGCAGTACCTGGTGGTCCATTTTCTCTCTGAAGTTGAGAAACATCAATTCTGGCATTGAAGTTCATGATGAACTGTCCTTGGTTCCAATTTCTGATGAACTGTCCTTGGTTCCAGTGGGTGTTGAAGTGGTTGGGGGAGGTGAGGGGATGGGAGGGATGGGGGTAGAGCAACATCTCCATTTTCAGTTGGTTTATCAGTTTGTTTTGGGAGAATGTGCTCCTTATCCACCCTTATGAGATATATTAGTTTGGAGCCATGGCCAGATTCCTCCCCGATCTTTGCTGGCACAGTGATCTTGTTGTTTACATTGTCCTGTGGTTGGGGAGAACAGGTTGTTTTGTTAACAGCATATACAATAAAATGATTAAGGTGAGAAGTTTTGTTCTAGATCTATTTAAGGATACCCCATTTCATTTGTATAGATGAAGAACTTGTGATTGTCAAAGAAGTTCACTGAGTTGACAGCGCATGTTTTGATGAGCCAGTTATTAATCATAAGCAGTCTACTGTATGTCTCATCTCCCTGCTTTATTGTCGGTAGTGGTCCACTGAATAACACCTTCATTTTTAGATTTCCAATAGTGCTTAGAAGATGACTAAAGTCATTTTTTAGGATTTCTGATTTTTGTTTGGTGATATCATTAGCTCCAATGTGTATAGAGTCTCAATATTTGGGTGATCAGTGGTTATTGAGAATATGTTTGCAGTAACATCAGAAACTGTAATTTGGGAAGCAGATTACCTTCGTCTTCTTTGTATTGCAAAGGTTGTGGATTTCTTTCAGCACATAATCATGCACAATAAGAAATTTTGCCATGCTTTTTTGTTTTCTTGGTGTTCATTTTAGGAGGAAGTTGTGTTGATCTTGCCTCGTAGCTCCTATTGTTCTTTTGGGACTCCTGTTGAAGTACAGCAAACTTGTTTTTTAGTGGGATTCCAGCGAAGTCTGGATGTGTTATGGCCTGAATTGGCTGTTTTGTTCTTTGTGCCAGGGTTGAAGAAAATGAAATTTTGACGGCTCCAGCTGGGTGATGTGTAATTCTTGGAGCAGGCGTTGAAGAAGGGATATCTTCATCTTCAAGTCTATTGACTGAAGTCTTTGTATAATGCTGAGCTGTCCATTGTTTTGAGTCATAAGTAGAGTGGTTTCATTTCCAGAACCTGCTTCTACAGTAGGTGAATCTTCAATTCTACCAGTTGAAGTCTTTGTATAATACTACTAATGTCCCTGGTGTTGACGAGAGGCATCTTGCTCATGTTCAGCTTGGAAGCAGAAAAAAAGAGTAAAAGTGAAGTAAAAAGTAAGAATCCTGTGGTCCTAAAATCTGAAGTAAACCAGTTATGAGGGTAGACAAAGCAAGAGTAATTATAAAAACTGGGTATATAAAATAACTTTAACAGGCAAAGATTATCAAAAAAAAAAAAAAAAAAAAAAAAAAAGCAAAAGCAATCCAATCTGTAGCCTCAAAAAGCCCTGTAAGGCGTCTTTGGTTTTCTCAGGTCATTTGAAATTTATTTTGAGGCCCCCATGTTGCCACTCTTCAGAGGAGATGCAAAGAGAACAACCTGCTATTGGCCACCTTAAATATCTTTTCTCATGATTGGATACTATGAAGTCTATGAAGTTCAAGGCTTAATGAGTTTACGAAACCAATTTTGTGTTCTAATAAATCAGTACTAAGTTGTTAAAGGTATTTAAATCAACAAAATGACAAGGGTGCCCAAATGTATGCACCTGTCAAATTTTGTTTTCATGTATATTGCACATTTTCTGTTAATCCAATGAACCTCATTTAACTACTGAAATATTGCTATGTCCATCCGTTATGTAGTACATCAAACTGAAAAAGCTGATCCAAACACCCAAAGATTTGGAAATGAAAATAATTAAGATTATCTGGGGTGCCCAAACCTTTTCATACAACTGTATCATTTCATTCTGTAATCTTTCCAGGGTATACACTGTCTCTCACCCAATGACCATTGAAGACCGCTTGCACCAGCTCCCCTTTATGACCCTGTACGGATGAGTAGGCACACGCAATGGATAGAGGGATGGATTTCATTCTGTTTGTATTGGCCTCATATAGTTTTCTAATTCTCCAATGATAATATAGTCAGTACATGGAAACATGAAATTTACCCATTTCAGCTCCCAGAAGTGTTTTAAGAAAGTGCTGTTTCCTGCACATTGCAGCTCCCTTCCCTCTTCAAAGCCTTTTGAACAGAGAACAAGTGAGTCTTTGGGGAAATTTAAAGCTTGTTTAGCTAATTGGTATCAGAAATGTAAAGACCGAAGAATATATTACTCATTTGGTTGAACAAATGTAGCTGGAGAAATGAAGGGCACACACACATTAAGTTTGACTAAGGTGGGAGCACGGAAAATACACACGGAGAGTGGAGTTTCAGCATATTACCTAAAACTGCCGGATGGATAAGATAAAGCCAGATCTGACGGAGGGGTTTTAAAAATGTTAAGTAATCTTTGTAATCCCACGAGATCTCTGCATGCAAAGAAATGGTAATCCCATGTAATGATAGATGATCCTTGCAAAGGTCCACTTTGTCATGGAAAGGAGAAGCTGTGAAACAAAGGTGAAAGGAAAAAATATCAGTGCTTCCCAAATAAGTCATCATGACTTTCGCCCTTCAACTCAAATGTGCTGCACTGGCAAAAGCACAAACATGCTGAGTGAGAGTGATGTTCTGCTTTTTGATATGTTCCCAATCCATTTCATTTTTAACTGCAGATTAACCTTGATGCCCCATATCTCAGGATTATCCACTCACTGACAAGTGCATATGGTGTACTTTTCTGAAATGCATCCAAAGCCACTATCACTGCTGCATTCATTTATATACATTCAACTCCCCCCCTGTCTCAAGCCTCCCCCCACATCCTGATTAGGAGGAGTGGTAGCATAGGGGTAAGATAAAGCATCTTTACATATCAGGATCTGCTGTGATCCCTTGCTTTGATGGAGGGGTGTCTGACTGTCTTCTACCAATGAAATCAGAATATTTGACCTCTGGGAATTTACTTGTACGTTTTTTGGTTGCTGCCTTATCCTTCTGATATCCAGAAGACTTCATGCTATTCAAGACCACCTTAATTCAAAGTCAGTTCAATTGAAAAAAATGAAAAAAATAATTTAATAAAATGTCTCAACTAATGTCATCCAAGTATCTTCAAAGAATCAGTGTGGATGGTGATGCTATGGGAAGAAAGGATTTCCAGTAGTAGTCAGTCTTGCAATGAATCTGAAGAGGCCTCTGACTGAAGACTATTGCTGTATGATGGTATCATGACCATTATGACATGCTAATAGCTCAATATCAGGGCACCAGAGAGGAGAGACTATCAGTCGATGGCAAGTACTTCTAATCCACCACATTTGCTTTTGCTGCTCCTCTTTAAATTTCTGTCTGGCTGTTTGGTTAGAAAGCCAGGTAGAGACACATCAGAGTAAAAGATATGATCCTTGGCCATTATGAGTGGTGGAAGAGATGGTTTGAACTTCTTCCTTTTCTCTGTACTCTTTGGTCCTGTTCTGCATCGATGAAGCCTTCTTTTAACTATGCATCATAACAAATGTCCTAAAGTTGCAAAGTAAGAGGAAAAAATCCTTCCAGCTCCACAGCTTTTAAAACCAAAGGGAATAGTTATCCAAACATGCAATACCTCAACCAAAAAAACATATGAACAAACATATACAAAAAGAACAAATCAGAGCTAATGTAACAGAGCTTCTCCAACATGCTGCTACAATGAGCAGTGCAATTCTAGAACATTCTAAGGTGCAGACACAAAAGAAAAGAAGCAAAGCGAAACCAGTGTTTTACTAGGAAGTAAAGGTACATTACTCTGACAACAGCTAACAAGAGACAATGGCATTATGCTGACAGAGGACACCTTATATTTCTTTTCGTACCTACTGGTCAGTTAACCCCTCCTCCGCTGTAGGATGAAGAAATTGTCCTTAAATTAGGTGGCCAAACCAAGACTGAAAAGCAGTCAAACTCATTTAACATTTTCATTTGCGTTTACTTATATTCTGTCAGTTTGAAGAACAAAAAAACCTGAACTATATATATGTTGAGAATGCCACTAGGTCTCCAGATAATTTAGCAATGAAACATGCTTGAAAATGGTTTCTAAGAAATACCAGGTACATATTTCATTTCCAAGTACCAGCTATATTTTCTACTATGACCTGCGAAACAACTGCACCATTCACCATTGCTGCCAAGAACGATTGCCAAGGAGGCAGCCTGACAATGGGTCCATTCAAACTGTGTTGCCCCACCATGACTGCACTTGGAAGATAGTCCAAGGTATGTTTTTAATGAAGCATGAGATGCGAGATGCTTTGCAGTGAAAATACTCTGATTGTGCACTTTGCAGATTGTTTTGTGTATAACAGTGGATTTGTATGCTATCTGTATAACTGCTGTGCTGGCAATTTTTGTAATAATAATAATAATACATTATAAAGCTGCACAATAGAACCTTTACAAATGGTGAACATGTGTCAAAAACCAATCAAAGAAAAACATCAAAATGGAATGTAAATAGTTTCATGCTTTTCTGAAAAATAATCATTCATTTGGGCTTACGTTTATTCATAACATTGCATATTTCAGTCTGTGTGTCCCTGTTACCATCTTCCATGGTTCAGGGGTCGGCAGAGTCATATTCAGGCTCAACAGCACACTACATTGCCAAAGGTAATCACTCACCCATCCAGATCTTTAAACTCAGGAATTACAATCATTTTCATAGCCACAAATCTATAAAAGACAGCCCCTAGGCATGCAGACTGCTTCTACATATATTAATGAAAGACTGGGTCACTCTCAGGAGCTTAGTGAATTTCAGGCTGGTATCATCAAAAATGGCCGTCTGTGCAGTAAGACCAACCATGAAGTTGTGAAAGCAAGAACAACCGCAAAATCAGCCACCAGTTGTTAGGGCTCCATAAACTCTTAAAGTAGGTGCTGCAAAGGTCAGCACCTATCTGCAGAATAGGTTGCTACAGAACCTTCAGATTATTTTAGGAATACTATGCTGAGAGGTTCTTTTATTGGGTTTCATTGGCAGAACTTCTGCATCAAGGTCTCGAATGCAATCCCTGGACTAGAGTAGTAGAGACGTTTTCTTTAGAATGACAAATCATACCTCTCTGTGTGGCAATTTAGCGAAAGAATCTGGGTTAGGCAGATGCCAGGAGAACTTCACATGCCAAAAATGTTGGACAATTTCATGCTAATAAGTTTGTTGGAACAGTTTTAGGGATGGCCCCATGCTGTTGTAGCATTACTATGCCCCAATGCACATAGCAAGGTCCATAAAGATATGCATGAGCAAGTTTGGTATGGAAGAATTTAACTGGCTTGCAGAGAGTCCTAATCTCATTGGACAGAGGAAGTTTCCACGGCAAGCTACATCCATTACTGTCCACACCAATGTGCTCTCCCATAAACCTTGTGGAAAGCTTTCCCAAATCTGAATCTGTTACATCTACAAACAGGAGCATTTACCCTGATAGATATCAAATTCTTGCAGTTTTGAGGATTATGGCTGATAAATAACAAAAGCCCACAATTCAAGGTCTCAGAAAATTAGAATGGCATTAAAGATGTGAAATACTTAAAGTCCATGTTGCTTGAAGTCCAGTGTGAAGTTTCCACAGTCAGTGATGATTTGTGGTGCTATGTCATCTGCTGGTGCTGGTCCATTATGTTTTCTGAAGTCAAGTCAAGTTTATTCGTAAGGCTTATTTCAGCAACAAGGTTGTTGCTGAATTAAAAGTTTACATGACAAAAACATAACTCAATTAACAAACAAACAAACAAAAAAAGAAACATTACATTACAGTGGCAGTCAACACAGCCATCTACCAGGAAATTTTAGAGCAACTCATCCTTCTCTCTGCTGACAAGTATAAAGTCTAAATTTATTTATGGGTTTTTCAAAGCTTGATTTGCACTTAAGGGGAAATGATTGATTTATTTCTGTCCATCCGTCCCAGGATCTACACTAGCCTGTCCATGGAGATTCGCTGGTGGGACTGGTCAAGCAGTCATTGGGCAAGAGGAGGGGTCCACCTTGGACAGGTCGCCAGTCCATCACAGGGCAACAAAGAGAGACACAGGACAAACAACTAGACATGCACATTCATACAGAAGAGTAATTTAGAGAGGCAAATTGACCTAACAGTCATGTTTTTGGACTGTGGGAGGAAGTACCGAGAGAGACCCTATGTATGCACAAGGAAAAATAATTCAAACTCCATGCAGAAAGAACCCAGGTTGGGATTCTTATACAGGACCTTCTTGCTGCAAGGCAACAGCACTATTTATTCCATCAATCCCATTTCATAAGTTTAAGATGTAGGAAACAGTCTTAAAGCTTTTAAAACTTAAAAAAAAAAACTAATAAAAAATATTTTTTTCCATATTTGTTAAAACTGTCAAATGTCAGTATTGTATGAGACAGATAATCTGTGAAAAGATCAAGCTCCTCCATCTCCTCTCTGAGCCACTATTACTATCTAAAGAAACACACTGCTGCTGACCAAAAAACAACCAGTCAGAGCCAGGGGGAAGGTCTTAGTGCTATCAATCATCCTCGTGTATGCCCTGCTAAATGTGCTAATGGTGAAGAAACAACTTACCATTCCAGGAAAATTGATTATCTGCCATCATCGGTGGCCATGCTAACTAGCCTTAGCATTAGTGGCAGGCTATGTTGTGGTGGACCAGCTCTAATTTAGCAGAGAGCATGGGGGAGAGTCTGTGAGTGGCGCATACTTGAGGGTGATTGACACCACTAAGACCCTCCTCCTGTCGCTGATTGATTGTTTCTGACTGAGTGGTATGTTTCTGCAGTTAGAAATGGGAGCATTAGGAGACGGCAGGGGAGCTTAATTTTTTCACAGATTTCCTGTCTTATATTATAGTGTCATGACATAATGATAATTTTAACAAATATGTAAAAAAAACATATTTTTCATAAAAGTTACATACTGCAGCTTTAAGGCCCATACATACTCTGCAAGAATGGAGAAATTTGTTCTTTTATTTAAGTTGATGGTACCTAGAACAAAGTTTTTTTGTGGCCTGAACGTTTTATGCTTCAAAGAACCTCCAGCGCAAAGCTCCAGAGAAGTCCCCATAGGGCTCTTGCAGTTCAGAATGTCTTGAAACAGTAGCCATGCCCGCTCTAGCCGACATCTAACACACAAGAAAATAGTTCTGGCAAAATCATGTGTCAATAACAAGCTACAAGACCAAACCAGGGCTGAAAAAACAGATTTTCATCATTTTCTTTCTTAGACCCTAACAGGAAAGAATCCATTTCTAAGTTCTTGTTAAGTGTGTATAGGCCTTTATTCTTTTCTTATTTACTATTGTAGTCATCAAAATGATATAAGTTTTTACTGACCCTTTGCTAAATTAATTTAGTTACATACAACATGGCTTGTATTTACCATTATAGAAACTTTTTTTTTTAATAAACTATTTTTACTTAATGATGCTGGCTGATAAAGTGATAACTCTGTTGCAAAATAGTTAAAAGACTTCTGGTTAGATATATGAGGCATTATCATATTCTCCATGGATGCCTGAGTTTTTACTCCAGGTACTCCCGCAGTTTAAAGCCAAGCACAGTGACTGCAGGTGTGACCAGATTTATTGGCAAGTGAAATAATGAAAGCACATTTGATCTCAGAAGGCAAAATGCTTTTGTGATAAATGTAAAGACAGAAATGTGTAAAACAGTGCTGCATCAAATCTATAGTTCTTTTACTCTGTTTGAGTGGTGCTATAGGGTCAAGGTAAATGTACCTTTCTAGGATTCCTTGTGCCTTGTAGCATCTTTTCCCTTGAGGACAATGAAATTCTTAAAAAAACAAAAAAAAAAAAACAAACAAAAAAAACCAAACAAAACTTGAAATAGTTTGGCGAACATGACTTACATTTGAGCCTAAGGCACTGAGTCACCTTTAAATTCTCCATCTCATCCACACACCTCATCAAAACCCCCAAAGAATCTGGTATTACTGCTCGGTGCCAGGAATGGCATGAAATCCATAAAGGTACTACGTTTGTGTGTCAGTAGATCAGGTCTGTTTCACCTGCAAACAAAGAAAGTATAAGTCATGATCATGAGGTATCAGTCAATTTATTGGTTCAGAGGAATGGTATTGATGCAAGGCTTGAATTTTAAAGGCTTGTACAAATACAATGTAGGACTATTTTCTTTCAGGCTTATGTTACATCCCAACTGGATGAGAATAACAAACTTGAAACTTTGCTTAGACTTTAGCTTAGTTAGTTCAAGCTTGTCTTTTATTAGTGCTCCACTTGATATGTACAGAAATATGGGCATTATTTGTACCAGCATGAAAAAGATGGTGTAAAGGAATGAAGATTAAAAGGAAATCCCTAACATTTTACCTTGTTTAGATTTGCCAGTTTTCAGCACCATTGAAAGGGGAGCAGTCCCTCACAGGGTCAACAGAAAGGCAAACAGCATTAACTACCATACACACTGCACAAATTAAGTATAATCCAGGGTTCAGCAACTGTACCTGCTTACCAAACTGCATTATTTCTGCCTCCCTGCAGTATAAATAAAGAGTCAAGGCAAGTCATTTGACATTCTGCTTCCTTACTTCCTCTGTCAGTCTGATACCAACCTATTTGAAAAGCTGTTGAACTTTAGGAAACCTTCATAAACACAACCAGTGGTGAGTTCATTATGTTTTTTCCTATTTATCTCCTGTCCACACTCCAGCTCAATACATGGTGGTACTGCACCACCACAGTTGGTCTGCCAACTGCCATAAAACAAAACAAGAAGAAGTTCATCATGTTCGTAATATCTGACAAAGCCTCTCATTGATTTGACTGTTTTAATCAATTTTACAAATTTAGTTTCCTAAATGTACATTTTTGCTGCTAGTTATAAAACTACATGTGATAGCTTTGTGCTACCACCAACATCAGAAGCCCATCAAAAAACAAGCTTTGTACCAATTAACACTTCAAAAAAACAATGTTTGGACAATGAAATCAATTCGTGCGCTTTGTAGTTTGATGGAAGCAAACAATATATTGTTGCTAAAGGTAAACCAAAGATTTGTTTTGGTAATATAAAATTCAAGGGTTGTACAATGAAAAGCAAGCTTAATGTTTTTTTTTTTGTTTGTTTTGTTTTTTTGGCCTCTTTATAGGTCAGATATCTTTATGATAATTTTATACTGCTGTGAAATCTGTGACAGCAAGCAACCCTGGACACAAGAACCTTTTCATAAAGAATTACCCATGCTTTCTAAGTAAGCAGCAACTGTGGATTCTGAATAAACTGCTATGAACAGTAACTTTTGAAGATAATTGATTTTGTTGAACTGGAACTGAAAGACCTTATCACTAAAATTATAGTTTAATGACAGTTTATGTCTTGCTTGAAGGGATGTATATTTGCTTGATGATTTTTATGGATATTTGCTTGAAGATTTTGATGATGGCATTTGTCAGAATAAAATGTTTCTTGCTTGTTCACTGTATGATGTTTTTATGATGTAAAGCACTTTGATCTGCCTTGCTGCTGAAATGGCCTACACAAATAAACTTGACTTGACCAACTGCTTAAAACTGCAGTTAGTGAGTTACGACTGACATGTTCGATAAACAGCTGATTGGAGGCTGGCTACCAGAGGAGATAGCCTGATTAGGCTAGCTTATATCACCGTGATAAACTCTACATTTTACTCGGGAAACAACAACAGCAGGAAACAACAGAAAGTAAATATATTTTGCACAATAAGAATTCAAAACGAGAAATATTATTTACACAGACGAACATCAGACAACTGCTTCATCTGAAAGGAGGCTTGGGTGATCAGGGTGCTTTTTTCAGATGCTTTGCTTAGACCCAGAATCTGTAGGAGGTACTATATAACCAGCTTGACCTGGGAAGGTCTAGTAAATATGAGCTTGAAAGAACTGCAAGAATAGGTATATCTGGTTTTACCTCTCTGACCTGTTACCCCCGCGATCTGATCTTGGTTGAGAGAAAGACGATGGATTGGTGGAGGAAGATCCTAAAAACATTTTTTAAAAGATTCTGTTAATTCTCTAAATCTTGTTACACACCAGTCAGAGAGGGTAATGAGCAGACTGGTGGGTTGAGGAACAAATGAGTCAGATAAGCAGAAGTGCTCCCAAGTTTTCAGTCACTCCTCAGGGCCAATATCTGTAACAATAGGACACAGGACACAGACTTGCTGATCTTTATTTATGCTTTCAACATTAATCTGCAAATATTTAGTTACCATGTGCAGGTAAATATCTAATCATCGAAGTCTAATTCAAAGTTAATTAGCAGATTAGTAGCTGAAGGTCATCCTCTGAAGAGTTCGCCTGCCTCTCAGTCTCATTAACGAGGAAGAGGAGCAACTGGGACCCATCAATTCTAAACATGTAGTCTCCCAAGATGGTACAGTTAATTGGCAACTTGATTAAATTTTAGAATTGAATTGAGGAGTTGGCTATTCACCCTTCTCATTTAGCAAAGACGTCGTTTTTCTGTTCAGACTGCAAGGGAGAAGTCCATTAATAAAAAGTAATATGATCCTGAGCTAATTTTTAAAGCTGCTGAGCCGTTTAATCGATAGCAGATGTGGAATAAGGGTAAAAACTGAAAATGGTGCAACATCTTAGTTAGGACTGAACTAAAAACCCACAGGAGGTTGGCGTAGAGAACAGTTACTGAGCAATCAAACTGAAATACTGGGTCAAATGTAAATGATTTTTTTTTTAAACATGAGGCCTCAGTTTGTATCCATGCAGACATCAAGCAGAGATTCCACCATGGAGAAGGTAGTAGGGAATCTTTCATGAATGTAAAAGGAGGAAAGAAATTATGGTAACATACCGCTGGATTGGCCTGTAGAGCCCATGCATCATTGTACCCCTGCGCTAACCCTTGCAGAGCTGAGCAACTTGTTGAAATTGCTTGCAGAGTTTAGGGTTTTAGGCATTTGATATGAGCCCACATCATACAGTCGCACATGGAATGAGTACACTAGCCTGCTGCGACCACTCCTAGTTTCATTATACATATCCACGTGAGATAATATGGAGTCAGAGAACAGAAGTGCACATTCAGGAGGATAAAAGTGAAAACTCTGTTAGGTTCCCCAATGAGGAGTATTAATGAAAACTGAAACACAGCAATCCAACCAAAGAACAGGTGTTGGTTTTGGTTGGAGTTGGTTTTAATAAAAAGGAGGTCTTGTCTCATTAGGGAAGACACAGCTCTCATGTTGGGCTCTCTGACTGACAGGATTACATTCTAATGGCAACCAGATCAAAACAAAGAGCAAGTAAGAGAAATAAAAGCATTCATTTTGGAAGATAGACTCAACATTCAGAAGAATCTGGAACAGGGTGAGGATGAGTGGAGACTGATTTTTAACTTCCCAGCAGTCTGAGTCGGTCCAAATTCCACAAGGCTTTGGTGACGGGAATTAGCCTGAATGTATTTCTCTCACAACTGTACAAATATTACCAATAGTTACTAGTCAACTATTAAGACTTTTAATTACCTAAAGTAGTAAAGCCCAAAATGTGTACTAGCTGAGTATGTGAAACCCCCAATTGGCAAGCCATTTGTGTATTTATTTGGGCAACTGTGGTTAAGTTGGTAGAATAGGCGTCTTGCAATCCAAAACTTGTGGGTTCAATTTTAGCCTTTTACAGTCACAAGTCAATGTGCCCCTTGGCAAGGCACCAAGTTGTTGACCGATCTGCGTACCAGTGTATGAATTTGTACGGATTTGTGAGTGAGATTGGATAAATGTGGCTCTAGAGTAAAGCATGTTGAGTGGTCGGTATAACTAGAATAGGGCAATATAATTCAGTCCTCTTACCAAAGGGACAACAAATACTATGAATTTCCAACAGAGGATTTCACAAAACTAAGTTATTTGAAAGTGTGTTATTTCAGAGTAGTCAACATCCAGGTCACTGATGTGTGAAGGGATCATAGGGAGTGACAGGAAGTTAGAAGTCAACAGCATAAACACTATGTTGATGGAGCACCTTCTGATAGATTCTGATGTGAGTTCTGAAGCATTTTGATTCAGTCTGATAGACTTCATTTTTTAAGGAATATAACTCAGATGGTGATTCAAGCTGAAAGGGGTTTGACAATATGTGTTTGAGCCACCATATGTCTCCAGCAATCCACAACATGAACCACTCATAACGTCGGCTCTTGTTTTAATTGCAAACATGGTGGAGCTCACTGGTTTAACTAATCCGTTTGTCTGTTTGATGATCATCTTTACAGTGGTGGTGGATGACGCCGTAGCTTGGCAGATTTCACCAGGATATTGATTTGACACCTGAAAATCAGATCTGGCCTTTCCAGTTCATCCTGGTATTCCTCACAAACCGCTTCCATGTTGCACGTTTTTTTTGTTCTTTTTTTTGTA
Source organism: Anableps anableps (assembly GCA_014839685.1). Classification (NCBI taxonomy): domain Eukaryota; kingdom Metazoa; phylum Chordata; class Actinopteri; order Cyprinodontiformes; family Anablepidae; genus Anableps; species Anableps anableps. The sequence goes on from CM026079.1 coordinate 6,103,941, forward strand.
TGTTTTTTTTTTTCAAAGTTATCTGCAAAATTCTGCTGTGTTCACATGTTGCTCAGTATTTTAGCTGCAGCCACATAAAGACCAATTAAAACACCTGAAGAACAAATGGGAATAAACATTGAGAAAAATATAAATAACTAGTGGTGCTTTGAGCTCAATAGTTCTGTTTACCAAATTCCTGTTCCATTTGGTTGGAGACCATTTTAAACCTTTTCTTTACATATAAGCTGCTTGGATTGCTATTGTTTCTTTCTTTTAAAGCACTAAACCAGGTTTTTCCATTAAGAATCTGACTGCTTCATGGTGAGTATCACTTCCGCCCAGATGACAATCAATAAAATCATTTGAAATAAATAAAAAAAAAAAATAAAATAAAAAAAATAAAAATAAAAAAAAAAAATCTAATTTTTGGAAGTGAGAATCTGCTCAAAAAATATCTAAGAAAAAAATACTAAAGTGCAAAAATAAAGATATTCTATAAAAAAAAAAAAAATCACTGTTATACTTTAGTTTGTTGTTATTTTAAATTACTCTGGCAAGGTGTGAGCTCCAGTGTCTGGTAAAATTATCCTGTGTTTATTACAGGTGAAGACATATTCATATAGAGAGTAATCTACTGCATGCAAGATCCTGACTCCTCATAACCTCTCAAGAGAACTCCACTTAAAAACAGGGAAAAACTTAGCTCCCCCTCTTTCTGTAACCAAAGTCTTCATCGGGGAGAGGACTGATTCAGACTTGCTCCAAAATGTACACATCGAATGATTATCAATAGCAGAATTACAAACAGCGGAAATACAAACTCCTTTCAGATCCAATATTGACTCATTGTCTTTGAACTAAGAATTGCGTGAATGGTGTTAAAACACAGTGTTGAACAGCAAGTCAAGCTTAACAAATAAAAATCAATTTATATTGACCACAGAATTTTGGATACAGTGCCTATAAAAAGTTATCACGCCCTTGGATGTTTTACTGTTTTTGTTGTTTAAATAAATCAATCATGATCAATATAATTAGAATTTCTTAACATAAATACATAAACCCCCTTTAATGTCAAATTGAGAGCTGAATTTTACAAAATAATAAAAAATTACATTAAAATTTGTAAGATAAAATAAGTAAGGCACATTTTTACACCTCCAGTACCAATATAATGATCCCCTCCCCCTGAAAAAAAAAAAAGGAATGACCAATTTGTCAGTGCGTTTCTCCTCATTTGGTGGTGGAAAATTAAGGCTCACGAAGAAAACAAAGAAACAAACAGTAGTACAATTAATTAATTGTAGCAACAGGGTGTATAATACAGAACTAGGACTCATCCTATAAATTGCTGTTATAAAAACACTTGCTGTACTTGTTTGATGTAAACCCCTTAAAACACACAAAACAGCTGACCCACATAATTGTGACAGGTTTTGTTTTCCTGAGGAAGATTAATTAGGAAGATCTTAATAAAATCAGAAAAATCCTCTAAATCTCCAGAACTTTTTCACATTGATTATTTTAGATTAACAGACTTTAACACTGCTGTTCAAAGGAAATCATTTTTGAAGCAGGACAGATGTAACAGGCTGAAGATGGGATCATTTCTCATGTCTTTGTTGCTTTTGTATTTATTATTTTTCATGTTTTTCATTTTTTCAAAGTAGTATATTGTTGCTTCAGTAGTTAATAACTGCATGTAAAATAATGCTTCGCTGATGTTTTTCCTGTCTACAACAATAAAATAATTTTGGTGATTCATCCTGCTTCTCCCCCTCCCAGCAACAAACCGCACCAAGTAGGAGAAAAGAGTAACAGGAGGGAGAGCAAGCGAGCGCGTGAGCGATGTGGTGGAGACTGGAGGAGATTCTTTTTTTTTCTGGAACATATTTTTCACTTTTGTATTGCTTATGTCTATTAACATGCTTCATAGATTGTATTCAAATATGTTATCATGTTTAATTACAATTTTTCATGAGCCTGATTTTTTTGATGCCCCCCCTGCCGCTTGGGGCCCTATAAGCAGTGCATGATGCATGTAGGCAGAGCGACGGCACTGGCGACAAACCTTCAAACCTCAGGAGGACTTCAGATCATCTTAAGCACATTGCGTAGAGATCTTGTGGCATGGCAACTGCATCCAAATCTTAATTACTTATGCTTTTTACACCATTTACATTCCATGCTCTGGACTGCACTATCACCAAAAGAAAACAGGATGATGGAAAAGTGTTCTCTGGAATCTCTCTTTCTTGTAATCCAATGGATTAGTTTGGATTTTGTAGTTGGCAGGAAATAGTTCTTCCTTGGTTGCATTGTGTCAAGTATAACATTTGGTGCAGAGGTGGAAATGGTGTGGGGATGAGTTTCAGGAGCTAAATTTAAACTTTTAGGACTAATAAAAGGAACTCTTTATAGTTTAGCATACAAAGATGTTTGGATGATTTCAAGCTCTTAACTTTGTGGGGAATGGTTTGGTGATAGCTTTGCACCGGTACATCAAGGTCCATAAAGACATCAATGACTGAGTTTGGTGTTGAAGAATTTGATTGGCCTGATAAGAGCCCAGACCCCTTAACCCAATAAAACTCTTTTGGTATGAATTAAAGTAGAGACTGAGTCAGGACTTCTCGTCCACCATCAGTGTCTGACCTGATAAATGTGCTTCTAGAAGAAAGGTCATGAATTTCTCATAAACACACTCCTAAACCTTGTTGAAAGTTTGTCCATAGGAGTTGAAGCCATGATGCCTGCAATTTCCCAAATTAAATATCAGTTTTCCCCTTTGTCTCAAGTCTTTTGCATCTACTGCAAGGGTTTCTCTAATTATTGCCCTGTATTTAGCTCCTCCTTCTGCATGATGCTGCAAAAACCTTTTTTCATAGTATGTCTGGTGTGTTCATGTGTTAAGCTACTTTCACATAAGCAGCAGCATTAGCTATACTTGTCATGAGACAATGGCCAAGAGCAACAGAGGTGAGGACTGAGCAGGCACGTAAAGAACATAAAAATATGTTAATGAGAGTATAAGTTGTTGACAATTATCTTTTTTGCAGGGCACCATAGTCAGCCATCGAGCAACACCTACCAAATAATTGGTTTTCCATGTGAAAACAGCCTTACATCAGCAATGTTTGTTTATGTAGGCCAAAAAGCTTAACTTTGTTCTCATCTGAGCAGAACACGTTTTACCACATGGTTGCTGTGGCAAACTGCAAACATGATTTCTTTTAAACTCTTTCTGGAATGGCACTGTTTCATAGAAGCCAGATTTGTAGACTAATAGTCCTCCCACAGGCTGCACGGTGGGGCAGTTGGGAGCTCTGCTGCACTGCAGCCAGAAAGTCCTGGGTTCAAATCTCAGCCTATGGGGTCTTTCTGCATAGAGTTAGCATGTTCTCTAAGTGCATATGTGAGTTCTCTCTGGGTACTCTGAGTTCCTCCTATAAGTCAAAACATGACTGTTAGGTAAACTGAATACTTTAAATTGCCCTCAGGTATGAATGTGTGCATGGCTCTCTCACATGAGCTGTGGTTTTTGGAGACTTCCCAGAGTTTTCATGGTCCTGCTTTTCTACAGCTTTATCCCTGAACTTGCTCTTCATCATATTGTTTGTTCACTAATGTTCTTATACAATGACTGTGAATTTTATTTTGGACAATCAAAGCAAAGGGAATGAATGAAAATCCACACTACCGATCTTTATTTTTAAAAAGCACACAAAAAAACATATCCCTGTCCTTCCACTTCACCATTATTAGAAGCTACTTTCTAATAATGGTGAAGACCAATGTTAATAGACCGATAACATTGGTCTATTATTCAAAATCCTGATAAAAATGTTGAGATTTCTGATTGAGTAGGAAGGAACACTATGTAACGCAGAACTTTTTTGGGCTCCATTTATTAACCTATCTTCTAAGTTGCTTGTTTTTGTAGCTCTAATAAATGTTGCCTTGTATGATTATTTTAAGGTTATAGTCCTTTCACTAACCACTGCACAAACTATAGAATTAATTTGTCATTAAAATAAAATTCTTCAGAATTTAATTAAGTAAAATCATTAAACCACTCTTTTTGGTTCATTTATCTACAAAGTGAATGAGTGAGATGCAGCTCATGAGTGAAATGTAGGGTTTGTTAGATTCGATGAAGCTTTGGTTCAGCAGGTAAGGTCTGCAGCTTTGAGATAGACCAAGCTGTTAATAAAACTCCTATTATTTTGTTAAAAAATATTGTTTTTCAGAGAAAAAAAGCCCTCCATCTTTCTCCTCTGTGCCTTTTAATTATATTCCCTAGGACCCAGTAAATTTAAAGAGGCAAATAATGATATGATTCTTTTATTATGATTCATCAACTTTGCCTTTTGCTTCCCGTTTGAGCTGGAGAGAGCCCCAAGTCATCATCTCTCATTAAGTAATGAATAGTGATTGGTATGAAATTACTTCACCCTACCCTGCTGCCTGTCCATTAGTCCATTAATCAACAGCATATGACTGCCAGGCTGCACAAAATCCTCCTGCAAACAGATCTCTATCACCCTCCATACCTATCCTTCCCCTACAATACAATCCCTAATTTGCATAATGAGGGCCAAAGGAGGGCAATGTTTGCCCAGAATCAAAATGCATTTATGCACAGGAAGTCGTCCAGTTGCTGTCGCTTAATTCACACCTGCTCTTTTCTGTAATCAAAGCCAGGGTTCAGGTGGAGGCACAGGCATTTTCTCTCGGGGCCTGAAGTCTATGAACTGACATCAGAAGGATATTTATCATTCAGAAAACTTGAGGATGCTACAGAAGAAGAAGGAAATCAGTCATGGTAACCTTGGCCATCACAAAATGTACCTAGGAGTGAATCTGGGGTGGGGTTGTGTTGGCTCAGGTGTTTGGCAATCAGAACACCCAGTCAGTATGTGAATACTCAGTTCCTCCATGTGTCAATATGTCCTTGGGAATGACATGAAACATTGTCTAAAAGGCTGAAGTTGGTTTGTGCCTGCAGAGAAAATGTGCAGCACATAGAGAAATCTAATCTCTGGAAAACTGAACTCTGGTTGAGCGTAGTAATGTCTTGCTTATCTATGCATCAAAGTATGCTGCAAATAAAAGCTATATATGTGATATTGATGATCATTAGCACCTATTTGGTATAACTGGTTGATCTTAAACCTGAATATAACCCTACAAATCCCTGACTTTGTGCACGTATACTTATAAGAATTGATGCTGGTTTGAAGGCAAAAGGCAAAAGGTAGTAACACCAAATATTGATTTAATTTAGATTATTCTTTTGTTCACTCACTTTGCATTTTGTAAATTGATAAAAATAAACAATCATTATTTATATTTCTGAAAGCATTCTTTGTTTTCAGCAATTTTACACACATGCCTAAAACTTTTGCACAGTAAATAAATAATAATAATACATTTTATTTGAATAGAGCTTTTCTAAAAACTCAAAGACACTTTACAGGAATCAAGCAAAGTTACAAACACAATAGTTAAGTACATCTAACAAAATCATAAAAGAAAAACACTTAAATACATAGCACTGAACATTGAAAAAAAAGAAAAAAAAAAAACACGATAAGTATAAAACAGGAAAAGCTGTTCTGAAAAGGTGTGTTTTGAGATGTGATTTGAATGTAGATAGATCTATACAGTCACGGATGAGAGAGTTCCAGACATGCATTCCAGTTTAATCCTGAATGTAGATAATGAGGATTGATAAAAAAGATGTGGAAGGAAGCCAATCTATATGTCCTTGGAGCAATTCACCCCAAACGGAGCAAGCATTTTATGACAATGGAAAGGAACACTTCACTGTTAACAGAAAGAGACCTCCCACAGAACCCGGCTGTACGAGCAGCCACCTGCCTGGACCAGTGAGTGATGAATGGACTATAAGTTTGGGTGTCCTCTTCTTGTTTAAATGCTGTGTTGGAAAGAGGAGTTTGACCTAGGAGATTAGGATGGAGAGAAGAGGAAAGGATGCAACAGTGAGGAGGGTAGGTTAAGGGGCTCTGAGAGATGTGACCGGGCCAACCCAATAGTAAAAAAATGATTGAATGATGTCATACTTGCAAATGCCAGTTATGCACATTACCAGTCCAACCCTGTCTTCATCCCGAAGTGGGACTTCAAACTGGACATTGTACTCTACATATTTAGGGGACAGATATTATGCGCTTTTTATTTTAGCAAACAAACCAGTTGTACTCATTAGGAGCTCCTCTTGGATGTAGCAGTCCCAGTGAAACATATAGATATGAGAAGGCTCTGACCTACAGTAAGAAGGACACCTTGTTAACCAGTACCACTGTACATGATGAAATGAGCAAAACCTTTACTTATCCATCTCTGTCAGTGAACAAGCAGTCTAATAGAAGGGATAAGGTCATCACTAAATGTCGCGTGTGTTTACCCTCCAGAGGCAGACAGATGGGAACCCAACAGGGTTCCATTATTGACACATTCCCGTATTCCATTTCAAACTCCTCAGACACATTCATTTGGTTCATTTGTTAGACAGAAATCCAGAAGAATAAGAGACAAAAATTATCCAACGCCATCCTTCCCAGCTGAGCAGTATTTGGGTGATTCAGGACAATAAAGGTTATCTTTTCATAAATTATCAAACAGCGTGAGCTTATTGGCTACAGACTTAATCTGTATTTATTTACAAGACAAAGTGTGTAAGTGAAGAAACATTAAGAAAATGTGATCAACTCTTTGTAGTTGTCAAGAAAAAAAACTGGAAAGCAATGAACAGTTAAGTGAGATGGATACATCTACTTCTTGTCCTCTGCTTGAGCACATACATTATGTCAGGAGAGAACATTGCTAAATCTGTATTTACTGTCCACATGCTGTACATTCCAATTATACGGATAAAATTGCCTTATATTACATTTTTTATGAAAAAGATTCATGGCACAATGAGCTCCTGCTTGTCACAGTAATGCCGGTGCTTCATTACATTTAAAATGAAAGGTGACTTTTTAAAAAAGACCAATCCTGAGAGGATTTATTGCTCTCTGCCAGGCCCAGGCTCATGGGGATCAATAGAACAGGAGTTAGGAGAGGAGCGAGGGGTGCAACGTGTCATCATTTTAATGAAATATAGATTTGGGATGGTTAAACAGCTCGCTACTGGGGGCAAAATTGTTCACTTTCTCACTGCTAAACAAAGCCATCCATTAAACTGTAGAAAAATCGATGGTTGGCTGTGAACAATATGTACCTTTCAAATGTAGGTACAGTTACGCTGAATGGTAGATGATAAATCAAAGCTAAAAGGTATCAAATCTTTTCCAGTCATTGTGTTGAAGAGTCTTTCATTGCCACAAAACCACTGAAATACAACAGTAAACCCAACCTTGATAGCTAATATACTGTAACCTGAAAAAGTATTTTCCCCTTTACAGACTTATTCTGTACTTATTCTAAATATTTCACATCAAACTAGTTTAATATCAAAGATAACCTAATGCAGTTTTCAAATGAGGATTTCATCTATTAGTAGTGTGTGAGTATGGCACAAGGGACTGAGGAGGAGTAAACAAACAGGGGAACTGGGAAATAAAATCTAACCAAAACAAAAACTAAGCACAAGAAGTAAATAAATAGAATCTAAATAAAATTGGACTGAATTAAAGTAAAATAGAAACAAGGATGATCTAATCAAAATAAGAACAACTAAGGAGAACATATAACAAATGAACCAAACTACAAACCCAGAAAACTCCTAAACCTCCCAAGATCCTGACACCATCAAGTGATTCCTACAGCTGGTCGAGTCTTGATCATCACTGTGGTAGATGGACGTGCTTAGAACTCAGCCTGGGTGTCTTATGTGGTCTGAGCGCTGTCCAAATGTTAGGGTGGGGGCTAGGTGGATGGGAGATTCATGGCATCTATGTTTGGGGGTGCATGTTCGAAGTTCGAAGTTTGTGGTTGGGGGTGGCCCTTTCGGGGTACCCATGTCGGAACTTGTGTGTGTGTATGTGTGGGGAGGAGGGGGGTCTGCGAAGTTGAGGTTAGGGTGTGCTGGGGGTATGAAGCTGTTTCGCCCTGGGGCTGTGCTGGTTGGCTGGCTTGTTGGGACTGTATGGATTCTTTCTGGCCTGGTCTCTGGATGGGGTTGGGCCGCTATCTGGGCCCAGGTTGTTCGGGTGCCCAGACCAGACCTCGCCCGAACTGATGGGCTGCTCTGCTGCTGCATAGGGTTGGGCGGTCTGCTCTTCTCCACCCCAGAAAAAAGGGATCCATCTCCTGGGTCCGGGGACGGGATGCCCGTCTGGGGGTACTTTATCTTCTGGGGGAACATTACCTGGACCTGAGATTATAAAGTGTGTATAGGGAGTGTGAGTGGGTTTATGACGTCCAATTTTGTGTGTGTTTACATTGAATGCGTGGGTGTGAATGTCAGTGTGTGAGCATGAGGGTGGGAATGTGTGATTGTGTTTGTGGGGCCTACTTCCCCCATCACACTCCCTCCTCTCCGGTGGCTGGTGCCACCAACTCTTGGTGTCTGGGGCTGGGTGCCTGGGCTTGGATAATACAAATACACGCCCCCACCCCCCTTGATTTTGTTTATATTTGTAACATGACAAAATCAGAAAAAAAAATTAGATACTCTTCTGCAAAACAGTGTGTGTAGTTCAGTATTTAAAGCATGAGCTAGAGATGTGGGGTACAGGGTAGCTTTCAGTGTATGGAGATTTGGAGTTTTGTTTTAATAAATGTGATGTTGTTCCACAAACATCACTTTGAACAACAATTATATATCCATAAGTCTATTGAAGATCCCATTACCAGATGTCAGTCTGATGACACTGTGAAACAGAGGGTCGGTCACGATCAGTCCTTCCTATTCATCAGGGGCTTTTAAGCAAAGACATTGACTACAAATGGACTCCAACACAACCCAGCAACAAACAAAGAAAACCAAGGAAAAAAGAAGAAAAAGAAATTACCATGTATGCAGAGATAGAAGATATACTCATGTGTTACAGCAAGAACACGACACATGTCTCATTGTTTATTATGACAGCAAAAGTAATAATAAAAATAGCAATTACATTAAGCTGAACATAAACAAAGCAAATGTGCTTGATGTTTGTGGCATTAATGCATTTCTAAAAGGTTGAGGTCGCTTATTTGGAGGCATTCTAATTGAACCTTATAATGACATGTTTGGTTTTGGGTTGAGGCCTCCGCATTCAGACAGCGAGATCAGATGAAGAAAGCTCTCTGCACAAGAGGTCCTTGTCTCTGAAAGCCGCGCTAATGGCCACTTTTAACTCAACCTCGGTGACCCTTAAAAGTGTGGGAGATGTTAAAGTGGAATAAATGGCTTCGTAAAAGCCATCCAGGATGTTTTGTCGTGTATCTGAGAAAAAATAAATAAATAAAAAATTTGGTGCAACATGTATTTTTCTCTCCACTTTTGTCGGACAGATGAGACCAAGACCCCTGTACTTTTTTCAAGACTTTCAAACAGCTGTCCGGCGCGCGTTGTGAAGATATTAATTTGAGTCCAGCCTGAGTGAATCTAATTTTCATTTTGCTTCAAATTGACAACTATCCGGGGAAGCCTTGAAAAATTGCCTCACGTAGAATAAGTGATGAAGAGACAAGTCTGGTGTCAGCTGTAATAACGCATCTGCTTTAAATGCATTGGCACTGTTGCGGTGCATAATTACAGTGACGGGGAGGATGCCATGTCTCTGATCTATATCATGTAATGCATTTGAGCTGAGATCCTTTGCATAAATCATGCACCTCATTCTGGGTGGTCTCTTAGCCTGTTAGTAAAAAGCAGATGTACTCTCCTAAAGACAGCAAATACAATAGGGGTCTCTGTGATCTGGCTCTAAAAAGACACATGACCTAGCTAATGTCAAAAATCTGTGCAAACAACACGTCCATAATAAAGAATTGCTTAATGTAGTGTAAGAGAACTAAATTCACTCCGTGCCATCAGAGTTTCCATCTCATTAAAGAACTTGATCTAAACTCCTCCTCACACAAACAAAAGTTCTGCTCCAGATCGTATTTAATATTATTGTAAATGGAAGTGCATTGTAACAATGCATGATGCTGGGTTCACTTGATGAGATTGGAGCAATTTTTTTGGAAAATATAACAATCCCCTTTTTTTCCACAAATAGTTTGGACTATCCAGGGAGTATTCACCTCTCCTGCAATGACCTCTGGAGATAAATGGGCTGATGGTGTTCTGCTGGCTGGGGTAAAGGATGTGGATTAGTTCTTTGAGCATGAAGAAACATTTTCTGTTAGAATATTGTAACAAAGTCAAATTTGCTTTGGCCAAAAATGTGACTGATCCCAGAAATATGCTGCAGATAACATAATACAGAACTACCTCATTTCTGCACACATTCGGCACCCAGTAGAAAATGGATGGATGAAGAAATACAATGTCTCTCAAAAGTTCACTTGCCCCAAATTCAATAAAAAAAAATAAACAAAACTGTTTAATTAAAACATGTAAAAAATACTAAATCTGCAAAAACTTGGTTACAAAAGGGTGGGGAGAAAAGGGGAAGACAAGCAGCAAATGGACAAATTTGTGGTTCGGTATTCATGGATTCACCTATTTTCAGATTTTTCTGTGAAACGTAGCTCCAAATTATTCACGGACATTTGAAAACATTTGAAAAAAAATGCCACTTGGGAAGCTGAAATACCAAAGAGGAATGGTATTTGACAAGCGTTTCGCTCACATCTGCAAAGCAGCCAATCCCGAAGCGCCATTTCATTGCCTTGGAACCGATTGGCTGCATCAAATGGTTTTTTAAATAAGTAAAAATATTGTCAGCTCTTTAATAGAAAGTACCCCCTAGCTTTCAAAGAGCTATTTTGCCAATATTAGAATTTGCCGTCAAGTCAACTAATATTCAATTAATTAGAATATTCATTCCAACGAGGCTCATTTGTCAGATTAAAAGTGCCTCTTGAAACTAACAACCTTTAAGATGGTATTAAATATACTTTTCATAAAGCCCACATTTTTCTGTATTGCAAATTTTTTGTATTGGTCTGATGTAATACGTAACATTGTTATTTCCTCATAATTAACTAAAAGAATTGAAAACATCAGTCTGAGTGTAATTAATCTGCATAATCTGTTTCACTCAATGAATTGAATTACTGAAATAAATGTATTTTTCAGTAATATTCTAATTCATTGAATGGGTCTGTACTTAGATTTAAACTTTAGCATAATGACAACCTTAACTGCATGAATGCTAAATTTGTGCTTTTAAAAAAATCTGGATTCATTTTCGCAAGCTCACGGGAGAGAAATCAAAGGGAGTTCAGATTCTTCAAAAACAGTAAAACGGTATTTTCTATGCCAGAGAAGTGGCTGCTACAAATCACATGCAAATATCAGAAGGCGATACAGCAGTTCTGCATGTCCCAGCAGGAAGTATTGATGGCAATTAAAAGCGTTTATTTGTTGTTGTTTTATTTTTTTTTTTTTTTTTTTTTTTTTTACCTTTTACTGAAATGCATCATTCAGGCCATTTGATGGTTAAGAAAACCTGGGTCACCGCAGATCTCTGATAGTGGAGCCTTTCTATTTCAGTCTGTCACGGTACTCTTTATGCATTTCCCCTTTGCTGGAGTTGAAACGTTACAAAATTAACTTTTTATCAATAACTATCCATGACGCTCAATCTGCAACAACTGTACATAATATAAATACATCTTACTATTGGCTGAATTGGACTAAAAGCAGAAATCAGTTGACTGATGACATTCGGTCACGTCACAGGAGGAATTTTGTTTGCAAGGCAGATTCAAACAATGGTTCTCAATGAAATGGCTCAATAAATTGGAGAAATAGCTGTTGTATGTTGTTCTTTGTCTGTTTATAAAGTGAGTTGAACTGATTTTACTGTAAAGTCTGACTGGTCACTTCAACTGTTTTCACCTAAGCTATGTCAAAGACTTTGCTCTTGCATTGTTTTAAATGAAAGACTGAAAAGTTAATTTAGTTCCCACATTCTAACAAAGACACGTTTTCATTTGGCTCAAACCAAAGGGAAAGAAGACAGAGTGTTTGCAAGGTGCTTGAATAATGGCTTGTGCATCGCTGATAACCTTTGGGCTTATTATCCCAATTAGAGCACACAGCTGGAGGAGGAAATTAATTCAACACCGGACCACTTTGTTTGCTTATTTACTGATGAGCATGAATTGGAAGGGGGTAAACAGAGCTTGATGATCAGAGCTTTTGCTTGCCGTGCGGGGATAGTCATCAATTTACCAGGACGCACAATGAAACTGATTGATTTGTGAAAGCAATTGTAATCCAGCTCTTTCCAACATGCCTGTCAATCAAAGCAAACATAGGCTCATCTAAACGTGGAGATTTTAGTGTCAGAAATGATGAGTTTGAAAGTGACAATAACGTAATAGTAGGAACTCTAAAGTAAACAGGAAGGACAAGAAATGTAGATACAAGCAAGAGGTGTTACATTTTCTTACTAGATCACCCAGTTGGCACATTTGAAACTAAAAAGATGTATGAGAGCAGAGAAAATGGCACTTTCCCCTTTTCTCCTCATGCCATAATGTGGGTTTCCTCTGAACTGGTGTAATTCCCCTCCCAGGGGGACAAGGTTGTTCCACATGAGCTGGTTCTCTAATAACCAACCCAAGCCTCCCAGTGAAAAATCCATTAAGGTCAAGTCATGCATACTTGATTGAACATCTCGTCTGGTGGTCTGCTAAGGAGAGCCATGAGTCTAAGAATACCACATTAATCAGAGGGAAAATGTTTTTATGGTTCTGGAGCCGCAGATGCTCTTTAGGGGACTTTTTGGCACAATTGTATCATTAGTCGGATTTAGCAGCATATTTTCAGCAATGACTTGATGAATGAGCTCGAAGTCACATGTAAACAAAAGGGCACGGGAGCCTTTAAAAACTTCAGCTCAAACACTCCTGAGGGAGCCTCTCCGGTTCTGACTCCCCAAAGAATTTTACTCCGCCGTCCAAAGTAAATGTGACGACAGAGACCCGTCGTTGGCGCGCATGCCGAGCGGTGCTTCAAGAGCACCCTGATCTCTCCTCCACCTCCTCCTATTCAGAGGCAGCTTGTGTTCTCCCTGCTCCATTAGTTCAGACACTGCATCCATCGCCGGCGAGCCTCACATGGGCAGGGTTGAGGGTGGGGGGGGGGCACAACCAAGGACGTCACCGTCTGATGGAGGCCGTGTTCTCCAGTGAGTGGGTTTTGTATTGTGGCAGTCGAGGGTAGCACCTAGCCAAGCATGAAATCACCTCTCTTCAGCTTTAAAGGGCTTACATGGATTTTTAATGATGAGCCCATATCTTTTATATGCCAAATATACTCAATGACTCCATTCTTTCTTAATGCATATTTAACAGTATGAATGAGGACAGGACTAAAACAAGATTAATGGGATACGCATAAACACAGGTTTCTCTCTTTCTCTGCATCTTGACTTTACATTGAAGTTGTCATATTACTAATTTGCATACTATATTTAGTGATTTTTGATGTTTAGAAAAAAAGCACAAAATGGTAACTTGAGGAGGTAGTTAAAACAATCAAATCAAGTTTTAAGTAAATCTAGTGGTTCCTTATTTAATATTTAAAAGCAAAAAAATCAAACATTTATTTGAGGATGTCCTACATTTTTTATCAATAAAACATCACTATAAATCCTCTTTGTGTCTTTACTCAATAAAATAAAATACTGCCTGTTCAAGTTATGTGCTTACTTGTGAATTAGTTATGTAACTGCTTCAGCAATTGTAAAACTAGTAAATATAGCATGCTGTTCCTGGTAAATGACCATCTTTTACTAGGAAATGAGAGGCACGGATACCAGGGATGTAATTTCCTTCAAGATTTTACAATATCAAAATGGCATGACATTTCTCATCAAAGGAAAATCTGTTTCGCAAAGTGCTATCCAGTTAGGGGTGCCCACATCCAGTCCACAGGAATTAACATCTTCCTACTTGAATACCTGAAAAAAATGGGTTAAATTTCCTCATCGTCTTATCAACTCTGTAAGGAGCCATTCATCTGATTCAAGTCTTAATCTATTTATTGTTGCATATGTAAATTATATATATTCCATAAGGTTTTACTGAAAATTGTTTTTCTTAATGTAAGTATATGAAATATAAACTGGTCCCTTCAATATCTTTGGAATACATTACGATGCATTCTGTATATTTAAAATGATTGTCAGATAAATGAGCATTTATTCAATGCATGAATGATACATGAGTGTCAGGTCCTGGGTGGTTTCGGAGTTTGATTATTTGCTTCCAGTTTTGATTACTGTTCTGTGTTTGCCCTAGTTTCTTATTCTTTGATTAGATCAGTTTCATTCCTATTTTGCTTTAGTTCAGTCCTTTCTTAGTTATTCTGGTTTATTATGTTTATTCATTCCTTGTGTCTAGTTATTCTTTGTTACTGTTAGATTAATTTTCCTAGTTCCCCTGTTTACAGTCCCTCACCCCCTGCTGCCATTCTCTGTCTCTCTTTCCTCAGTCTGCCTTCTGCTCTCTCCCCTCTCACCTGCAACCTGTTAGCTAATCAGTCCCAGTCTATTGTCCCAGCATTCACACTCACAGTATTTAAACACATCTCCTACTCCCACTCCTCACTGGTTCCTCCTATTACTTCCCAGTTAAACTCCGCTGTCTTTTTGCACCTGGATTCCTGTTTTTGTTCTGCTCTGGCTCCCTGTGGTTTTTGTAGATTTTTTTTCTTCATTTTTGTCATTAAATTACCAATCTACTCGTGACCTCTGCCTCTCTGCATTTGGGACCACCATTACCACAAATCATCCTGACAATGAGTCTGTCATGAGAAGAAGCTAAGCCTTTCTAAAAAATTACAATTTTAAATGTTGCTGAATTAACAGAAGGCAATAAAACAGGTAACTAATATTTGATAAATTTATTTACCCTATTTGTATTTAAAAATATATGCAAAATGTATGATAGCTGAAGGTAGTTTGGTCAAGCCTATGTTCATACCAGGTTTCACGTTCATTCTCCTGTTTGCCAGTTCATATTTCAATTTTGTACCAAGAAACTGCCATTTTGTCTCTTCAAGCTAACAAATGTATAAACAATTCAAACAAATCATTTCACATTTTATCAAATCACAAATAATTGTTGACATGAGTACTCAAGCCATTGAGTAACACTTTAGTCTTGGGGGGGAGTATTTTTATGAAATCGATAGATACTGTTTTAAAAATGCTCAGATCTAATTTGAAGTTTATTTTGTGTATAATTTTATGAAAGTATAAAAAAAAAAAAACCAACAACATGAAAACATCAGAAACAGAAAATGTTTCTGATATGGACAATTGAACAGCTTTATGAAATATGACAGATTATTACTCCTTATCAAACTAAAATAACTAAGCAACCTCCTGGACGATACTTATTTTTGTTTGATTAGATCTAACCACATTTCCTCACCACAGTACAAACCTGTAGGAAATTACTTTTAAAGCATTGGTTGTCAAAGCAGGTATAAAGCAACTCCCTGGCAGATATGATGTGCTGCAGGGCTGGAATGAAACATTTCATGGCATTCAGCTCAATTCATACTATGAAAAATTCTGTCACGGAGCAACCACAATAGCAAGGTTAGAAAATAGTGAAGGGGCAGTATGACTAGCACTAGGTCATACCATTTTGTTTTTTTTTATTTAATAAAAAAATATGTAATTAAGTGTCATCAGTTAAAACTGTCCTGTTAACACTAATTTCAATTCTAAACAGAGTTTAAAGGTAAGTTTTCTTTCAGTATAACTTAAATTTCACTGGTAAGAAAACATTTAAAACAGTTAATATTGACTATAATACTACTTAAAACCATGATTTCAGTTATGCTAAACTGGTGTTATATCACTTGGCGTGCAGGAGCTTTCGCCCCATGAGGAGAAATATTTGTGTCAATTTGTCACTGTCACAGCCCCTCCTCTGACCTGCAGGGATTGTTCCTCCTGCAGGCCGAGATGGGCCCAAGCAATTAGAGCCAACTGGGCTTAGCAATTTAAGCAGGGCTCTACGAACCATTCTCTTTCTCTGCTCCTCCAGGTAAACTCCTTTTGTCCTTTGTTCCAGTTTGGTTTTGGGTTGAAATATTCATTCAGGTTGAAACCTCCATGGCCATTCACTCATACACTGCACACACTAAACATACTTACATACTTAATCTCACACTTATCTTTGGGTTTTAATTATACTTTACAATAAAGCTATTCTAATTGGCCTATACCTATGTCTCCCCTTATTTTTGTTATGGGTCATGAGCCGGCCCCTGACAATCACCATTTATTTTGTACCGTTTATGTAACGTAATATTATGAAATGACATGACCATAAACAACTAAGAATAGACTTAGGGGGATCACCATATCTCTCATATCTTATGTAGCATATATGATGTAGATGCTAATGGTAAGGTAAAGTATGGTGATGACCACTCAGCAGTAATAGGCTAGTGCCAGAAGATCTAAGGTTTGGCTTAGAAAGGATTATGGATACATTTGAAAACACACAGGAAAAATAGAAACGGTGCCAAAGTTGATTTGTATTAAAGTTGACAAGTTATTTACAATGTACAAAATGCTCTGTCAAATCTTTCAATAGATAAATGAACAGATCTTCCAATAAGGTCCAGATACTGGTATTGGACCCACAATTCACAAAATCCACACAAGGAGTGATAGTCCAGTTGAGTTAAAGTGGTAAACAGCTCAGAGTCAAAGACTGAAAAAGTCTTTAGGAGACTTCAGTGTTTGAACAAGTTCTTGTGAGTGTGTGGGGTAGCAGGCTGTGGCACCTCCTACTGCACAGAAGGAGAGTCAATGTTTCTAAATCCAGCTTCTTTGGGCTGGAAAAAACTGAAATCCAGCAAAGTTTCGTGAGATTTCATAATGAGAATGGTGGACAGGGTAAAAAACATAAAATGGAGAGAATGGCCTGCCATCTATTGCTGCGTTTCCATTACAAAGGTGCGCAAATCTATTAATTTTCTGCTATTGTCAAAAAAACAAATTTTTCCAATTGCGCTGTTTCCATTAAATAAAAAATGAAATTAAAATCACCCATGAATAAGCTTGTTCATGCGATAAGTCATTAAAAACATACTGCGCCATGATCCTCCAACTACTTCCTGTTGTCGTCTTCTTCATGGTTTACCGCAGTGTCAACATCCAGTTGTTGATCATGTGACTTGTGTGATGTGAAAAAAGTGTTTCCATTGCAGTTTTGCAAAATAAACAAAGAAGACCAAATACGTACAAGCAGGGCAGGCATAATGTTATACCTTATGAATCTATACAGAACACAACAGCAAACGGGTTTGCAGTTGATGGTAATACCAGGTGCAACCTAGGAGAACAAAGGAGTGAGAAAAATAGCCATTCCAGAATCACCTCATGAAATTAAATGTGGTTTTCCAGTGATTTATTATGTGCCATATTTAACAGATATATTTCAAACAAAAGAGGAAAAATTTAAAAGCAATAATAAGTCATGTTTCTGTTAAATCAGTTTTAATGGATGCCTTTTGAACTTTGGATGATGCAATGCAACCTGACCAGTCAGATCAGAGTGAGTGTTTTGGTAGAAGAGTGTCATTTCTAGTCTCCTTTCACGAGTTTAAGGTAGAAACAGTAGTTTCCTTTAATATACAACTGTATTTGTCCTGCTATCACTACATCTTCAAGGTTTTCATATAAGCCTTATTTTGTATTCATCCTGCTGTTGCAAAATGCACAGCAGAGATTAAGATGATGTAAAGTAATTAAAATGTTGGGTCATTAGGAAAATGACAGCATTTAGAGCTGTTGCTTGAAAAAAAATGTGTAAGGTGTTTTTGGCTTCTGCTTTGAGGTGAGATTGTACTTGCATAATATTTCATCAGTGGTAAAACGACAGCCCCCATCTGTTCAGCACAATGAAAACATTCGCGCCAAGTCTGTGGCTGCACTGCCAGAGGGGAAAGCCAATCAAATTAATCACTTACTCTTTAACCCTGCAGGAAATCACTGAGTGCGTGGATAGAGAAGAGTACGTTTACAAAGGGACATGATTCCCCAACAAGTACCATGGAGGAAAGGTATGATTAGCTTAACACACACACACACACACACACACACACATATATATATATATATATATATATATATATATATATATATATATATATATATATATATATATATATATCTATATATATATATATGTATGTATATATATATATATAACCTTATATATATATATATATATATCTATATATCTATATATATATATATATATATATATATATATATATATATATATATATATATATACACATACAGAGAGAGAGTGAGAGCGAGCGATTCATCACACATAGGGCAAAATATTTCCAGCTTTTATGTTTTGCAATTCAAATGACTATGGCTTACAGGAAAAGAAAATCCAAAGATCAGTGTCTCACAAAATTAGAACATTATATTAGACTTATCAAAAACAGATGTTTTAAGCATAAATGTCAAGTTTCTGTGAACTCATCTCTGTGAACTCAGTTCTTGGTTGGGCCTCCACTTGTACATCAGTGCGCCGTGGCATAGAGGAGATCAGCCTGTGGTGCTGCGTTGGTGCAGTGGAAGCCCAGGTTGCTTTGATAGCTGCCTTCAGGTCGTCTGCCTTGTTGGGTCTGGTGTCTCTCATCTTCCTCTTGACAACAGCCTATTGTTTTTTCTTTGAGGTTCAGGTCAGGGGGGGTTTGCTGGCCAATCAAGAACAGGAACACCATGGTCAGTGAACCAGCTTTTGGTACCTTTGGCAGTGTGAGTTGGTGCCAAGTCCTGCTGGAAAATAAAATCAGCATCTCCATGCAGCTTGTCAGCAGAGGGAAGTATGAAGCGCTCTAGAATTTCCTGGTAGACGCTGCTTTGACTGTGGACTTCAGAAAACAGAGTGGACCAACACCAGCAGATGACATGGCACCCAAACCATCACTGACTGTGGGAACTTCACACTGGACTTCATATATATATATATATATATATATATATATATATATGTATGTATGTATAACGACATGCTGTCCAGGAAATTATTGTATATATTATATATTCAAAAATCTGAATATATGGAATGAAAGTCAGACTGGGCTCATGGAGTTATGGGTTCAAAACATGCATACTTGTCTGTAGGTGTGTATTTGCGTGCTTTTGAAACTTCATTGGCAGTTACCCAAGTACTGTTCCAATCCTAAGTACGCATCAAAAGAAGTATTCAAAAAGAACCCAGATATGTTCTTATTTCACTCATTTTATTGAGGAGCCATCCTTCTGCAGACTTGGGCCAGCATCATATCCCACAATGCATTGCACCACCAGCAGTGGTAAACAGAGAAGGCACGGGCAGAAACTTAGCGTTTCCATAATATTCTGAGTTTGTCACAAAAAAATTCAAAATGTTTTAAGCATGAAAGTATACCTTTGATTTTTATCCGACCAGTCAGTTCATCGACACTGAGTACTCTTTGAACTCTGCTCTGGGTTTTGGGAGCAGCACAGCTTGGTTCACAAAGCCCGTCTGCCTGCGAAGCTAAGCTAAGCTAAACTAAGAGGAGTTGGAATGGGATCTCCCCTCTCACCCCTGCCTTATCTCAGATAGGCACTCTATCACTTCCCGCCACCTGTTACCTGTTAGAGGCAGCAGAAAGTGAAATAAAATGTATTTTTAGGTATATAGTGAACAACTGCAACTAACAAATCATAAAATGTATGATTTTCTTCCTAAATCTTTAAATATTTTTACTTAATTTACATATTTCATATTTTGACACCATCTGGTATCAAAATATATCTTTTTATATTCTGACACCAGATGGGCTTCGGTTGCTGTAGTGATGTAGAACCCAGACCAGGAAGCAAAGCTTGATATCTCAGAATATTTCCCTCAGTATGTGTGACAAACATTTCACCAGGAGCGTTCACACCAGTCAAGCAGCAGCCAAACATGTTTCTGTTACCAGTGGAAATAACTCACCTCTACAGTCCTCAGTTGTCCACATTAAGAGTCAACTGAAGAAAACTATATGCTAATTTGACCTTCACTTAAATTGGCTATTTCTCTGGAGTTTGTTCAATTTTTGTCTAACTCAATAATTGATTAACGTTTCAGACAAAACACCCCAAGTTGTACATATGTGAGAGAATAACAAACAAAAATTCATTACTTAGTAAAAAAAAAGCTGTTTGATTAACTCACAATAAAGACACTGGCCAAAAAGGTAGTTTGCTTTCCCTAATAACTGTGCAACAATGACAAAACCATAGCTAGGCAGTTATGTACAGATTTTTACTGCAGAATTTCACAACTGACCCATCCCTGACCCACATGCAGAAACATGCTTAGGAGACAACTTTCCAGGGTCTGGATACTATAATGTCTGGAGGAGGAGAAGTAAGTTATATGGGATCTGAGAAGGAACAGTGAACCTGAAACGGGTTTTAACTGAAGGAGACTGCTTACTGTGACCTGAGGCTACCTGAAGGCACTGGAGGTACAGGTCAGAGTGGGGAACATAGACTGGGTTCCAGAGGCATGCATGACGGTTTGCATTGATTAGTAGGGTCCAGAGAGTGAGAGGGCTTAGTTTTGGAGAGTGGGCAGGCTGTTGAGGAGCTGAGGATGCTGGAGCTGCTGAGGATGAGCGAGGAGGAAATCTGTTTTCTTGAGACAGTCCGTGAAGGCAGATCTTGACCTGGGAGCACAAGGAGCAGAGAACGGCTTGAGTCAAGGTAACTAAACACAAAACGTTCACAAAAAATCAGTAGAGGGTTAGAGACTACCAGCAATCATCTGATGGAGAGTGGAGGTGCTGCAGCTCCTTTTTTAACGTGTCCCGTCCGGCAGTGTGGCACTCAGAATTGTCGTCTGAATGTCAAGTTAAGGCCCAATATATGTGCTTTCACAAGCGGCGAATTACGGCTTTCACCATGATATTCCCCTAGGTATACATATGAAACTTTATTAAAAATAGCTTTAGGTTTACTTCAAATGTAATGGACACAAAGACAAAAAAGAAAAAAAAAATTGGAGGTGGAAGAAAGGTTTAAAGAGAAAAAAGGAGACAGAAGTAGAGGAGAGAAAAAGCATAGAGATAAAACAAGTCAACACCCTTGAAGTCTGCCTCTAGACCTGCGGAAAGAGAAAAGAAAAATCCACAACAACAAACAGCATATGCATATATAACAGTTACAACTTCAATGGAAAGTACACAGTACAAGGTAGTGCAAGATGTATTTAGTAGCAATCGCAGCCCGACTGACAGTGGATCTCACAAACACCTGAATCTCGACAGCTCCTTAAATCCAGTGTCCATTCAGGTAATAACACCACGTGTGCAGGCTACTCGGTGCCAGAAACGTCCTCCAACAAAGATCTTCTGTGAGAGTGAACTCACACTCTCACAGAAACACACGCTCTGAATCAGAATCCTGAAATTAACAGTATAAAGTTTGTAAGAACACTATTTTAAAGTAAAGGCCCCAACATACTTACATCTGAAGTGCAGAAATCGGTTCTCATTGATGTAGACTTGACAAAAATTGTATCAATTTGTTCACAGAGAGCCATCTGCCTGCCAAACTTGATACCAGGCCTGGGTCGAACAGATTTCAACAGAGCTCTGTGCGAAGTGTTGTCTGATTGGTCAGAAGTTTGTTGCTGTGTTTTATGCAGAAATGCGCTCAAACAGCACTGTTGATATTTCTCAACTAGTTTGCTTCCACTATCCGATTTTTGTATCTCCAGAAGACATGAATACTTTTGAGGAACGCTTATCTGAAGCGGTGAGGAATTACGTACATTTGTATGATTCTTCTCTACATAACTACTATAATAATACGACTGGGAAATGATTAATAACGTCTGGATGGAAATTGTAATGCTGTTGTCCACGGAGGAGGCTGTCTGCACAAAGGTGTGGCACTCTGAATGTTTCGTTAAAGCAAAACAGAGAATGCAGGGAGGGGGAACCCCAGCGGGTAAAGGCGTGACGTATACTGAAGTTGGGACCTTAAGATTTGTACACTTCTTGTACTTTTGGGTGACAGACAAGGTAGCGAAAGAATGACGACCACCAGGAGACATTTGGGTATAAATGATCAGCTGGCATTACAAAGCGCTATGGCAACCAAGCAACTTTCAACAGGCTGATGCATTTCCATTAAGCTTTTTATGCCTTCATTCTGCAGAATGCAACTCAGGTGAGCAACAGAGCTATGAAAGTTTTAACACTGTTTTGCATCTGGCCTGAATGTTGTTGTTTTGAAAACTATGTGTTACATGTGTCTGAACATGAGAAAAGGAAGGTGATTTTTCTTTGGAACATCTAGTCATGGGACTTCTTTGAATTTCCTTCTTTCATCTCCGGAATATTGCCAAAATTAGAAATATTCTGTCCAGCAGTGATGCTGAAAAACAAGTCCATGCATTTGTTACGTCAAGGCTGGACTTCTGTAATTTGTTACTATCAGGAAGTCCACAGAATGTAGTTAAAAGCCTTCAGCTGATCCAAAACTCTGCAGCAAGAGTTCTGATGAAAATTAAAAAGAGAGATCATATTTCTCCTATTTTAGCTTCCCTTCATTGGCTTGCTGTTAAATCCAGAATAAAATTTAAATTTCTCCTTCTCACGTATAAAGCCCTTAATAATCAGCTCCATCATACATCAGAGATCTGGTTGTTCCAGATGTTCCTAACAGAGCACTTTGCTCTCAGACTGCAGGTTTACTGGTGGTTCCTAGAGTTTCTAAAAGTAGAATGGGAGGCAGATCCTTTAATTATCAGGCTCCTCTCCTGTGGAACCAGCTCCCAGTTTTAGTTTTGTTGTTATTTCAACTGTTAACTTTTTGTTTTTTCTCAGCCATTTTCTCCCTCTCTATAGAAACTGCACCTGGTCTGGCATTCTGTTTGGCTGTGATGCCTCCTGGAGGAGGGCTTCAGCTGAGATAATGCTGCCATCAACTAATCGTTCTCCTTCTCCTGCTATTAACTTTTTACTTTCATGAACATTGAAAATAATCCTACATCAGTTCATCTGTTTCTTCTTGTGCATTCTGTTCTGTCTTCTCAAACCCCCAGTCGGTCATGGTAGATGGCCACTTGTACTGAGCCTGGTTCTGGTTCTGCTGGAGGTTTCTTTCTGTTAAAGGGGAGTTTTTCTTCTCCACTGTCGCTACATGCATGCTCGGTATGAGGGATTGCTGTAAAGTCAACGACACAACCCCATGCGATCGCTACATGCTCGTCCAGGAGGAGTGAATGCTGCAAGTCAATGACTCGATGCTCTGCTGGGTTTCCTTAGAAACTTTTGGAACTACTTTGAATAATTAATTGAGCTCACTGTACTGTTTGATAACTAGGATCAATTTGAATGCATGTATGATTGAACTGATTTTTTTTTTTTTTTTTTTTTTTTTTTTGTAAAGTGCATCGAGATGACATTTGTTGTGAATTGGCGCTATATAAATAAACTGAACTGAATTGAATTTAACTGAGACTTCTGATGCTCTTCCATTCAGTATACTGGGTGTGTACAGAGATCAATGGTGTTGAATTCATGGTGTTGTGCTGCACCATGACTGGGTACTTTACTCTACCAACCTGTTTTATTTACTAGATCACATTGGTCTGATGGTCTGACACACATAAGTGTAAGAAAAAATCAAGAACAGGTGAATTATGTAAGGGTGACAGGTTCTTTGTCAGAGCTGTGTATTTTTTTAAAAGTTGGCCTTCAAATCAGCTGTTAAATGTTATATGCCAAATAATACTGGCTGAATTAGGTCTTCCTCATATATGATTCTACATAGTGATTTCAAGTGCCTCACTTGAAGGCTGTGCAGTTGGTAGCATTTTTGCCATGCAGCCAGAAGGTCCTGGGTTCAAATCCTGGGCTGGGGTCTCTGTGTGGAATTTGCATGTTCCCTGTACATGCATGTGTTCTTTCTGGGTACTTCAGCTTCCTCTCACAGTCCAAAAATATGACTGTTCGGTTAATTGGTCTGTGTAAATTGTCCTTAGGTGTGTGTATGGTTTTTGTCCTGTTTGTCTCTGTGTTGCTCTGCGATAGACTGACAACCTCTCCAGGGTGTCCCCTGCCTCTCACCCGATGACTGCTAGAGATAGGCACTGGCCTCCCTTGTGACCCTGCAAGAATAAGCATGTTTAGAGAATATATGGATGGAAGGTCTTGTATTGAATACAGCTTTGGTTAAGCTTGTGAGGTACCCTTGTCTGTGTGTGGTCAGTTCTTTAACTGTTGCTTTGGCTGATAGAGGTTCTGTCTGCTCTCCTCTCTGAGTGTCCACATAACAGCATCACTTACTGATAGCTTGAATACTTTCTGCTGCCTTTTTTATTGCCTTTGACCCGCAGTGTCATTCAGGTGTCACTGTGAGCATTCTAAGTGCCTTTAGAAAGAACTGCTGTGTGTCCTTGTAGCAGAAGGATAATCTCAGCAGAGAAATCATCCTGCAAAGCAAAGAAAGGCATAGTGTGGGATGCAACATTCACATCTTGGCAGTCTTTTTTGAAAGTGTTTGTGAATGATGTCTGCAGCTAAATCTAACCCACATCAGGTAAAGATGGCAAATCAACCAGATAGGCAAGCTTGACCTCAAACACTTACTTCTGGGAGCTGAAGCTTAGTCATGCAGTGGATATGTAGCGTGTCAGGTTTTTACCTCTCAGATTAACTCAAATGTCAGAATTTGTAGCCGCAGGGTTTTTTTTTTCAGCAAAATGTTCAGCTGGTTGGTTGTGAAGACTGGTTGTTAGACTTTGCAAAACACAGGTCAATCCAAAAAACATGGACATACAACATAATTAGTCAAGAAAGTCAATGCATTGTAACATGCTATTCTAACATGTCCTGGAAATAATAACTGTAAGTGCAAATTGCACAATGTCATCAGTCACTTTGGGAAAAACATAGATCTGGTTTGTTGTGGTCTCTTTGGTCTCTCACGACTTTATGTTTAGGGTTTTGGTTAGTTCAGACACTCTGTACCTTTGTTTATCTTACTGCCTTAGCTGTTTTGTTAAGACTCAACAAACCAGGAGGAATATGTAAGTGTTTTAAAGAAATTTTCTCTATCAATAAAACTGCAACCAGAACCACTACTAAGACTGGGTATCTGGAAACAAGAATTAAAACAAAAAGCTAAGCTGACAAAAAAACAAGGTTGAGTCTAATCCTGGTGGATGTTTAGGGAATGCCAGGAGCTAAATTAGATGACTTTATAGAATTTTAAGTGTTGAGTTCTGGACAATGCATGTTACGAAGTTGCAACTGGAAACAATGAGACTTTTCACTCAGTCGCTCTTTAAGAATGCACCAATGTACAAATTGTAATGGACTGCATGGTGCCTTCAAAATTATACAATTTCTTAAAATTAGACTATCTATGAATAGTAGAGAAGAAGGAAGACTGAATTGTAAAGGGGCACAATATTTCTCTTTAAGGTATGAAGGTGAGTTCTTCATAAGATCCGCTTTTAATTCATCAACCCACAGAATATTTTCCCCAGAGTCTTGGGCATCATCCGGACATTTTTTGGCCTGTATTTTTTTTCCTTTTTTGGCCTATGTATTCTTTTTGTTGGGTTGTGATTATGGCCTCGGAACTCTCCAGTGGATGACACTACCTGTCTTATTGTTCATTCATGAGCACTGAGGCACATATCTTGATTCTACAGGTCAGGCAGAAATCAGGCCTGGTCTTGGCTAGTAACACTAAACAAAAATTGTGGTCACACAGAAAACTCATGATTTAACAAGGGGGTAATTATATGTTCACTTAGGTTTAGGTTGGTTTCGATTGTTAGGTTTTTTTTTTCCATAGTAAAATAAATTAACTGCTCTTTGAATTTACTCAAGTTATCTTCATCTAAATAAAATATGGTTGATGATCTGAAAAAATGTAAGTATATTTTAACTGAAAATAGAAATCTGTAAGGTGGAAAATACTTTTCTCACAGTACTGCATGTTTGAGACTCTTGAACTAAGAATGGAAGTAGCTGTTGAGATGAAGTGTTGTGCTGACAGACTGGGCTGATCTGACCAACAACTTTTAGTAACAGAAGCATCAAAGAAGCCTCTACAGCTTTTGAATTTTTTTGTGGTGGCATTACAAACAGGAAATGTGACAGAAAAGCCAGGAACAACTTGTGAGCACAAACCTGTTTTGCCTACTGTGGGAACACTGCAGCCAGTGGATAACAATGCTAAAGATCACTTCTGCTTCAGATACCCCCTTTGGCACTAAACCAAAGGCCTATTTCACAGTTTTGAACAAATGTGGACCACAATTAATCACCTCTTGTTCAAAGTCTAACCAGATTAAAAATGAACTGGAGAACTCTACATTGAACAAAGATTTTATTTCAAAACACAGTATGCTAATTTTTGAAACTGTTATTGATTTATGGAAACCAATAAAAAGAATTGCTAGTTCTCCCCCAGAAACACTGCTAAAAATGTGTCTCTTTCTTGTAAACCAAATATGTATGGTTTCTCATTGGCTGGATGGATCATTAAACCCCTAATGAATTGCTTGGCAGAGTAAATTCTGGGCCACATTATCTTGCAGCATTTGATCAGCTGCTTACCCTTTACATGCTTTGTTGTTTAAATAATATCTCAGCATACTTTGTAGATAATATGGCAATTTCCAGATGCTTCTATGTGAATATCGTTTAATTTTCCCCTATAAGAGTGCCTGTGAAAATGTTCTTTCCCACATATGTTGGATGTCCTGAATCTCCCACATAACAGTTTCAAGTTTAACTACATTATTTGAGCTGAACAATTTCTAACACCTTAAAAACGTCTTTTTTAGAAAGCACGTCATGTTTTAATGAATTTGTGCACACCTACTTTGCTGAAGTCATACATGGTAAGTGTACGACTCATGACCCTAAGTCGA
Source organism: Anableps anableps (assembly GCA_014839685.1). Taxonomy (NCBI): domain Eukaryota; kingdom Metazoa; phylum Chordata; class Actinopteri; order Cyprinodontiformes; family Anablepidae; genus Anableps; species Anableps anableps. The sequence goes on from CM026079.1 coordinate 6,130,971, forward strand.
AAGGATTTACTTCCTTTTACAAGATAATGGACACCTCAGATGAAAACTACTGAAACAAGTTTATTTTTTAAAAGTCTTCCAAACTCTTACATCCTCAAGCAAATGTGAATCATCTGATTTCTGTTCCTTTGCTCCTCCAAATAGTGCTTCGAATGAATCATGGTTTCAAAGCACTTTAGGGTATTTGTGAGGAATAATATGCCTTTAATATTTCAACCTAAACTGGCATGATGGAGTGTCACAAAATTTCCTTTGACATTTGTCTTTGTCAAACTTTAAAACTCCCACACTATGTCATGTCAGAACATTACACTTTTCAACCATGGACACCTAATATTATATTACAAAATGTAGGAGCAAAGTTCTAAGAACACAAAAGAATGCTCAACCCTCCCACGTCAACATATTTTTGACACCATCATTTCCCTTTACTTAGTCACGATTATGCTCAACCGCATGTTATTACTTTGTCTTGATGTTATCTCATGTTACCTCATAGGATGTCAGAGGTGTATATCTATCTATATAAGCTCAAAGTTTCTTGTTGATCTGATTTTTTAGTGGAGAACTACAGAATAATTCAAAAAGATGGGGTGACCTTGCAAAATCAGGATCAAGACTCAACCTGGATCTGCTGTGTTGGTACAAACTTTCAACCTGAACTTTTACCCCTAAACCAGTGGACCGCCTTTTTAAATAGTTTGTCATGTTTAAAAAATTGCTGTATTTTAGTTAACTTTTAGAGTAATTGACATTATTTCTAAGTATCAAGGTGCTTATTAAAGATAGAACTGCAAATTCTTTTTTTTTTAAAATTGCCTTGCCGATTCCACATCTCACCATGTTTTAATGAAATATCAGTGATATTTCTGTACCCATAGTCCAACATTCATCTTTAAAATGAAAAACATTTAGTCATCAAATACTGTTGGATTTTGTCTCTTCTTTACTGAAACTGTAAACGGTTAATGGACTTGGCATTTTCTGGTCTACTTCTGCTTTTTAAGTCATCAGCATCATACTGTGACAATGCAAAAGGGAAAGGTACCTTTTAAAATCACTTTCCAGCAAAAAAGGTGACTATTTCCATAATGCATGATGCATTTTTCTTTGATTCTGCTGAGATTAAACTGACTGTGTGAAGTGAAAAGTGGAGAATGGTAGTGGATGGTTAATGTGTGCAATTTAAAACAGTTGAATGAGTGAATCAGATTTACCTCAGACACAATTACCGTAAAAGTAACTAATGAAGCCAGTAATGACTAGCTGTATGGGCCAAATACACAGTATGTTTTAATTCATTAATCTTGCCAATTATTTTTACTGCTTGTGAGCTGTAACAGTTCCTCCTTTTTCCAATTGCAGTTGTAGAGGCTTGGGATATACCCTAGACAGGTTGCCAGTCTATCACAGGACAAGATGAAGAGTCATAGGACAAACAACCACACACACACACGCACACACACTCATACCTACAGGCAATTCAGAGAGACTGTTTAACCTAACAGTTGAGTTTTTGGACTAGTAAAATTTAGTCAGCACTGCATCACAGAGACTTTGTTTTATGGGTTAAATTAAAAACCTTTTTTTGGACTTTAACCTGTGCCTGACTGTCCTTTTGCTGCTCTGTCCATCACAGTGGTACATGTGATATCGTTGGACATGTGGAGTCAATGCCATCAGGCTTATTCCATCTCTCCAAGGCTTGTCCTCCATTAATGAAGGGAGGAGGGGTGTAGGCTCTCTCCCTAAAATCACCATCTCTTTGGTCATTGCCACACTGATGATCAGGTTGTTTTCTTTACACCACGCAACAAGCTCTTCTACCTACCTCCTGTACAGAGCTTCATCACTGTTGGAGATCAATCCAGCAACAGCATTAGCATCTTCAAACTTCACAATTTGATTTACTGGATACCTCAAAGAGCAGTAATATGGAAGTAGTGAACAGTAGGGGGCTCAGGACACGTCCTTGTAGGAAGCTAGCGTTAGGGACAATGGTGGAGGACAAGACAACTTGGATCTGGCTGTTAGGGAATTCAAAACCCAGTTGCAAATGGATGGTTTGAGTCCCAACAACAGCAGTTTGGTGACAGTTCTTTTGCAGCTGAATGTTTGGGGACTAGAACAATTTTGGACATCTTCAAGCAAAAATGAATCAGAACCTGGAACAGAGAAATGTTAAAAAAAAAAGTCTGTGGGGACTCCTAAGAGTGCCTCAAGATACTCTTTTAGAGCCTGGCTTGGGAAATTGGTGCACTGAGAGAAATTGGAGGACTTGTAGACATAGAAGCCACTTAGGGCATCAGGCAAAGTTGGATCTTGAGTGGAGGTGTAACGGTACATGCGGGAAATTTTCATTACAACCCTTTCAGTTCAGGCCACACATGTACTGAACAAATACAGCATTTTTTTTAAACCTGAACATGTATAGAAGTTGTATGAACAGAACCAAGAGCACCGAGCTATGCTCTGTTGCACAACTTTAAAAAGTGTCACTGACCCAAACTGGGCAGACTCCCAGCCAGGGGTGAAACTAGTTTTAAATTCTTGCCAGTACTATGACAAAAACCGTCACTGGCTCTGTCTCTCTCTCTCTCTCTCTCTCTCTCTCTCTCTCTCTCTCTCTCTCTCTCTCTAAACCCAAACAAATAGATAATATTTTACTGTACTGTAGGCTACCTGCATGGATAACATAGAAAGAACAAGCATTTGACAATGTGGAAAAAAAATACATATTTTGATTGTTAAGGTACTGGCATGCAAAGGCTGGAAAGTAACATTTACTAGCATTGCTGTAATTAGTTACAATTTGTTTCTACTTTGTACTATTTTTAAGTTGTTTACAAAACCTGAACTTTTACTTGAAAGTGTTTTGAAATCAAATCTGTTGATGAGGAAAAATAAAAATAAAACGGAAAAAAAACAGCATTGATCCTTCTGCTGGGTTAATAATCAGATCTCATAGTGTTGCAACAACTGGAAGACAGAGGTGCCTGGAAAAACCCTTCCAGTGAAAAAGAAGACCCATAGCCATACTTAAGAGACTAGTTTAACTGTAAGTATGAGAAAGCCAACAGCTTTATCATACAGTGTAAACTTGGTGTGGTTGTTGTTCAACATAATGACCATGTAGAGATTCTGCATAATATTTTAACAAGTGTAAATAATTCAGTTTTATCTGGTACTCGTGATTATATTATATTGGCTAAACCTGAAAACAGGATAATATGCTTAGTTTAGAGTCATTTATTTAAAACTATTAGATAGGAGGGACAGAGGACATATTGGACAAAGAATAGGATGAAGATCAAACTACCAGGTACAGAGGAATTGGAGAACAACAGTGAAGCTTCATAGATGTAGTGAAGGATGCAGGGGGGTTGGTGTGACAGAGAGTAATGCTGAGATGGGGGAAATGATCAGCTGTAGAGAACCCTAAAGACAGCAGCTGACAGAAGATATTGGGATTTGATGTCCCATTAAAAATTACACATTTTTACACCTCCCAAATGTTCATGATGTCATAGGCTAACATGTTTTATTTTGTTTGAGAAAGTTTGAGATCAATATGTTTTCATTTCCTTTGTTATAAGTGTAACTTTCTTCTGCTCATAAAAAAGTAACAAAGTACCTTACTTAAAGTAAAATTTTAATTAGGCACATTTTAAGTTTAATGTTTGTAACTTTACTTGGATTTTAGTACAAGTTTTATCAAAAAAGCTGTACTTTTACTTGAGTACTCTACATTATTTTTATACTCTTTCCACCTCTGCTGACATGTATGAAAGACTGATAAACAATTTCCTGATGTATTGTAGTATCTGGGGTAACTTTTCCTCTTCAGTAACCATGTCTTTTCTTTGGAGCAAATTAATTATTGTTCTCTGCATTGTTATCAAGTTTTGATTTCGTTTAAATTAAGAATTCACTGTTCTGCGGTGTTTTATCGGTTTTTATTTAAAGGTCTGTAGATGATAAGTGATTTATTGTTCATCCTATCCCAATGCAAGCGGCATATTTTTATATCTGTGGACCACCTGTATGAAATGTGCCAGTCCATTAAATCAAACGCACCAAATCTCCTCAGTAACCACCGTGTTTTGGAAGTAGACACGCGTGCCATGTGTTCTTGTGTACTGACAGTGAAATCTCTAGTCATAAGCTCATAAAGCAGTTTTTTTTTTTTTCAGGCTTTGCTGTGTCGTTATAATTGAGCAAAAATAACATGAAACACAACTAGTTATTCTCTGGGACATTTTGTAACAAGCAGACAGCCGTTAAATGTAGCGGTGAACGTCTTGAAGGCAGGCCGCTGATGAAAGACTCAAGTTCTGAGCGGAGGGGACAGAGGCAAGGCTGGAGCATTGAGGCTTCAGCACAGCATGGACTGTTCAGAAACATTTCGGAATGAGAAAAAGACCTATTTATAAACAGATTAAGTTGTGTTTTAGACTGCCTATTGTTGGGAGATCGATTCTGACTCAAAGTGCTGCCGTGACTGGTTCTGAATGACGGCTTTATAGCAGCCGCTCTTCCAGGTTCTGTGTACCGGCGCAGAATCTTTTATAGTGGTGCTGTACTGGCTTACTTTCACCCCTGCTCCCAGCTATCACTAAAGTCTCAAGTTTAGGGAATATTAAGGTTTCCCTTTCAGCTACAGTGATGGTAGAGAAAGAAGGATTGAACCAAATTTTTGTCAGTATTTTTGAATACTTAACTTGATTACTCACCAGAATTAACTTCAAGCTGAGCATAAGCACCACTGGTACTGAAGAAAACTTAGTTAAGATCTAAATGCAGCAGCCTGTAGTAGCATTCAACCAGACTAAAATGCTGCACGGCAGCAGACATGAGCAGGATTTCGTCTGAGGAGAGGGGATGTCTTTTAACCTTCCCGCAGTCCTCGCTCAATGCTTGGGAAGAGCAAGGCAGGTGTTATGGTCGAATGATTGGGAAGCAGTGGGGGTGTCCCGTCAGTTCATGAAACAATAATAACAATAAAAAACTCATAAAAGCGCATGCAGCGTTAGTCCAACCCCTCGGGAATGGCACATGAAGTGGTTCCCATTCAATTCCTCCTGCAGGAGGGTTAAGGTGTATTTAGGGACAACTTATGCACTGGACTGTCAATATATCAAAACAACTCCAAACTGATGTAATCATGTTTTTTTTCTGTTATATCAGTGCAGTCCTATTAAAAAACATTCTAAATAACAATCTTAACCATTTTCAGGTGCTTTTACTGTTGTAGAGTTTATCCAGGAATTGGCTATACTTGCTTGTCCTTTATTGATTGAGAACAATCAAACCAAATCTCTGGTCAGTTCTTAATTCACAATGGATTTTTGAATGGGACCAAAACACAGGCAGGAACTCAGCGGATCATGGTGGCAAGGATTAAATGAAAACAAAAGGTAGATCTGCAGAAACCATGAAAGAAAACACACAGGAACCAGGGCAAGAGCAACCATGTAATCCAGCAATAAGAGAAAGAAACCAAGAAGCTTGAATACTGTGGAGATGTGATTATGATATGGAGACTCAGTGATTATAATCAACAGAACGAATGGCAACTTAGTGAGCAACAAGGCCAAGGACCTGAGGAGATTAGACTAATGACAGCACAGAAACACAGAATAACAAGGAGATCAATCAAAACAGAGATAAATATAGAAAATACACTAATAACTCAAAATACAAGACTCAAAATACAGAACTCAGATAAAGGTAAATCATAAAGTCCATAGATCAAACTAGTTTAAAAAATGTGAAAAATTCTTTGTTCATTGCTGAACAAAGTAAAACTAATTATTTGTTTCTCCTGATTGAAACATACCAAAATCATACCAAACTGACACTCAGCAACCTTCATTTAATAGTCTGTAATGCTCTTTATTGATTTCTACAAGTTTTAGGGTACAATGCTAGCAAAATGACTTTATCTTTTGAGCAAAGGTGGCTTTAGTCCTTATGGTTTATTATGCAATGACAGAGTAGTGACAACTTATGGAAAACAACATCAAATTTCAGGGCCTCTGTGTGGCTGATGATGACCACAGATTTTTTACTTCTGACTCACTCTATTTGCCAAGGGTATGAGGACACAGCCCTGAGGCACACTTGTTGAATGCAAAGGTTGCAAATCTCATTAGACCCACACCAGACTAGAACATTTATGATAATGTTCATGGTAGTGTGGCTTGTATACACATTCTTCCACTCCTTTGGCTGCAGCAAATAAGATCTCCTGAAATAACTAAAATAAACAATCTACAACCTCCATGCCAATAAGTACAGTGACATGATCAGGGCCCTTGCACATAACTTTTTATGAGCTGTCCTGAGGCTGTTTCCTTCTTTTACAATTGGGCTGAAACTGATGGTGGAAGTGGAGAAACCTCTTAAATATATTAGGAAGACACCGATTGTGAGATGTGATAGTTGTAGCACTGTGGTTGGACAGTATCTTCTAGTAAAAAAACAATTTGGCAAAGACTAAGGTTTTTCACGTTTGCTGCATTCCAGTGACATTCTATCTGGATAATCTTGAGGCCCTAGAAACTACAGGGTTCTTAATCTGCTGTGAATGGGCACCTTCAACAGAAGAGGTCCCTGCAGTATTTGATGTAAATTATACAGTGTAACTTTATGACTTTGTTAACATTTAAAGTCAGTTCTTAAAATTGGTACCTAAAAATATTTTCTTCACTAGTCTTGAGGATACTACTTTTATACAGATGGTATGTATTTATCATTCAGACAATTACAAGAAGAAAAGTGGTATTTATTCTTCAGCCTCTGAGCCCAGCCTTGTTTTTTGACATTAAGTTTGTGTGTGCCGCCAGACTGATTGCCAGTCTGAGACGATTTGACACGCAGAGCTGGCGGGTTGCCATTCGGTTGGTTCACTGTCTGCATCACAGACAGGACTGTCAGAGCTATTTGTCACAGCTCTGTTTAGTGATCACAGTGGCTGTACCCTGTGTGGCCTTTGCTTCTCCCATATATAAGATTTAGAAGCCGTTCAACCATTGGACATAATGAGATTATCTGATGTCTGTATGAGTACTTGTTTCCTCTTTCCCAACTTCAGTGGCACAATGGCGGAGTCTGCATACAAGTAATAATTTTTAACACAAATGTCCAAATTGAAATGTTATGGTTTCAAGGTACAGTTTAAGAAATGATTATCCCTAATTAAATTATGGATTCAGCACTTATCCTTACTGTTTTGGGGGCTGTTTTTTGCTGCTGATATTTTGAGGGACAAAAGGCCTCTACACTTACATTTGGATGTAATTATGAAATTAGACTGATTAACAGGTGTGCAAAAAAAATCCTGTGATCACAACACTTAATATAAAAATGCCCCAAAACTCATCAAAGTGAAATCTGTGTCAAAAATCAGCATTTAGATGTTGTCGCTATGACTTCGTGTGGTGCAATAATACGTAAGCTAAAGACTCATTCCTGGTTATCCCAAATGCTCCATGGAAGCTGTATCCAAGGGAAGAGAGTTTTAGATATGCTAGGTTGGCATTTGCTTAGGCCAGCCCATCTGTTCCATTGAAACTGAGTAAGTGTCTTGGGTGGTAAGCTTTTGTCAGGTTAAAGGGCCATCTATGAAAAAAAAAACAAAAAACTGATTGATTCATGTCAGGATTCTGGGTTTCTGATTCATACTTTCAAATATTTGGGACTTCTAGAGCAGGGGTCCTCAAATCCAGGATTTGAGGGCCAGTGTCCTGAAACTTTTAGATGTGTCCCTGGTCCAACATACCTGAATCAAATGGCTGAATTACTTCCTCAGTATGCGGTCAAGTTTTCCAGAGTCTTGCTATTTACTATTATTTGCTATTTACTTATTATTTGACTAGGGCATGTTGACACAGAGACACATCTAAAAATTGCAGGACACTGGCCCTCAAGGCCTGGATTTGGGGACCCCTGTTCTAAAGTAATGAAGCTTTCAATTTAAGCTACATCAACACTGATTTTAGATTTTTCCAACAATGACTACATTTTACACTTTAAAGTATCTGTCTGTCTTATGTAACACCGAGGGCAGATACTGTAAAGGTGTTACCAGCAGTGGACAAGATTTATAGCAATAAAATAAAATTATATGGTAGAGAATCATAAGCCAAAATAACATTTATTTTATCTAAATTGAATAGTGTTAGTTGCAGTTTAAAAAAAAAATGATGAAATGCTGCTTTATTGTAATATAAGTGAAACAACTGAGTATTGAACACATTACAACAAAGTTCATGTTCTTGTTAATCAAATTTCTCACTTTTCAGCAGAAATACCAGGCACCTTTAGGTACACTAAGGGTAAGTGAGAATATTTAGAAGGTGAATATCGCACATAAAAATTTATATCACTCTTGCAAAACTCAATAGCTTTTTGTTGCTCGCTTTCCTGCTGTGAGCCAGACACTAGCATAACAATATTGAACTGCTTGTTTGCTTTGGACGCGCTCTGATTTTATGCTTCAGCCTCCAGTGTTGTTCTTGTTTGCTCTTGGTTTTGGTGTTTATTCTAATGAACAGACTATCCATGTTTTCAATACTTTTTGAACATTTAGGATCACGTATTGACAAAACATATGCAGAGGGTATTGTGACCTTGTTTTACGTCCATTTTATTTAAGTCAATGAGACTTAAATTATATTGTTTCTTATGAAAAAGAGACAAAGAATTACATAACTATGAATTGAAAGAACAAGTCCCTGATCTAAACCACAGATGTTAAACTCCAGTTCTTGAGGACTAGTGTCGTGTACGTTTTAGATGTGTCACTATTCAACACACCTGAACGCACAGAGCTCTGTGGTATGTTCAAAACTTGGGATATTGATTTACAACCTGACCTCTGCTGTGTTCCTTGGTCTTTATGATGCAGTTTGTTCATTAAAGTTCTCCAGCAGACCTCTGAGATCTTCACAGAACATGTAGACTGATACATAGATTAAATTAAATGCAGGCGCATTCTATTTACCACTTAGGTGATTTCTGAAAGCAGTTGGTCACACTAGATTTTATTGAAGGGTGTCAGAGTGGCTGAACAGAAATGCACAAGACATTTTTAGATTTTCATCTGTATAGACAAATGAAAAAACATTTATTATTTTCCTTCCACTTCTCAGTTACTGATAAAATACATTTGTTTGTGATTTTAATGTTACAAAATGCAAAAAAATAAAATCCACAATAAGTTACTGAAGAACCATCAGCTGCCAACCAAATCACAATGAAGATTTTTCTCTATCTTTTTCAGCGTTCTGTTTTTCTGTTCTGTAGTTCTTCTCAACTTCATAAGGGAATCCATGCTGAGATTGTTTAATTCCACAACTCCAAAGATATATTTCTTATTGACCCAGATATTATTAGACAAACAAAAAAGTTACCAACTTCTCAATATTATTTCTAGCCTTCTAGAATGGAATTTGAAGCTTAATAACAGATTTATGAAGACACATAGTTACAGTTTTTCTTAGTCACTTTGGTGCAATTAAATCATTTTTGACATCTGCAAAACAGTAAGTGCATTTCTCAAAACAATTTGTACAAACAGCAAAACACCATGGATTACCTGCAAAATCCAGCCTCTTTCTCAAAATCCTTAGTTCATTTCTCAAAATTAAATATCTGTGTTAATGAACATGTCAGTGCCTCAGGATGACAAGTCCTTGTTTCAGTGTGTACAGATAAGACAGTCAAATTAATTGGTCATGTCAGTATAACAGTGTACTCTGGAGGGATGTTCTGTTGTAAACTATAACTAAAGTTTTGATAACAAGTACTGTAAAGTGTAATTGTAGAAGATAAATGCCAAGAGACCAGACAAGAATCACATTTACGCTTTTACTGTAATTTGACAGATGATGTCATTATGATACAGAAAGGAAAATACAGCACTGGAGAGCACAAAGAAAAGAAGTAGAAATGGAAACATAAAATAATCTCCTTAAGGAAAACTGTAAATGCAGTGATGTAGGAATTACAGTGCAGTCTTTCCACATCTCCTTATGTTCATGTCTGTTGGGCCACAAACTCTCATCCACATTGATAATAATCTGGTGATCCAATGTGGAAAGAATCTTTTAGAAACAAGGAGTAAGGTGGGGGAACTCCATCAGTATCCTATTGAGGGCCACAAACTATTGCCTGATGATTTTGGAGTGATGGAAACTGGCAGATGTCCTCAGCCTCTTCTGCCTCTTGTGTCTGTTTTGCCTCCAAATTCCTTTGCAACAGCCTCACACGTTTTCCTCTTCTTCTCTCTTGCAGTTTGACCCTGTCCAAATCCTTGTCCTTCCATTGTCAGGAATGTAATACTGAGTTGTGTTCCAACTATGTACACTATATTCTTCCCAGTTGATTGTTCATGGCACCTTTGAGCTATTTCAGAAAACTGGTTGATCATTGGCTGATCTAATGCTTCACACATTTACCTATGCTGGAGAAACTCAGGATTCACCTGGGAGTCATTTATCAGTTCAGATCAGATTTAGAAAAAAGTCGAATGGAAATGTATAGAAATATGCTTGACATATTATGATAACCTGTTCAAGCATTTTGCATGTAAAGACTTATACGATAAACTTATGCTTAAATGTTGTGGAAGTTAAGACTCTTCAACAGAGACCCATGTAATTAATGTTGATCAACATGACCAAAGCCATTGCAAATTTAGGAAAAAGCAAAGATTTGGACATAATCACTTGCATGATGTACAAAAGCATTTGGAAATTGCTCAAAGGAATCAGAAATTGCTTTTTTGATTTTCACAAGTGACACAATGATTTGAAGATTGAATAGGAAGTATTGAGAATTTCAATTCTGTTGTGAGAAATGCACCAAAGCGACTGAGAAAAACTGTCACAGCATCTAACAGATGCTAGATAAAACAGATTAGAGATAAATATAATAAAAATCATGTAATAGAATAGAATAGAATAGAATAGAATAGAATAGAAATATCATTTGTAATTCCATGATGGGGAAATTTCTTTGCAACATCAGCAAAGTGACAGGTGACAGTGACTCACACAAAGAATATAAAATATCCATCCATCCATCCTTCCATCCATCCATTTTCTTCCGCTTATCCAGCATCGGGTCGCGGGGGCAGCAGTCTAAGCAGGGAGACCCAGACTTCTCCCTCTCTCCCCAGCCACTTGGGCCAGTTCCTCTGGGGGACTCCCAAGGTGTTCCCCGGCCAGACGAGAAACATACTCCCCCCAGCATGTCCTGGACCTTCCTATGGGTCTCCTCCCGGTGGGTTATGCCTGGAACACCTCACCAGGGAGGTGCCCAGGAGGCATCCTATTCAGAGACCTGAGCCACCTCAACTGGCTCCTCTCAACATGGAGAAGCAGCAGCTCTACACTGAGTCCCTCCCGGATGACCGAGCTTCTCACCCTATCTCTAAGGGAGAGCCCAGACATCCTGCGGAGGAAACTCATTTCAGACGCTTGTATCACTAACTCCAGACACACACATAAACACGAATATCTTTCATTTACAGACCCAAAGAGGGTGGTAAGAAGAGGGGAGGAGGCCTGGCTGTGTTTGCAAATGATAGATGGTGTTACTCTACACATTTAACCATCAAACAGATGCTCTGCAGTAAGGAACTTGAGCTGGTAACTGTTAGCATGAGGCTGTATTATCTACCTTGGGAGTTTGCACGTTATCATGACAACAGTGTACATCCCCCCCTCGGTCAGTGCTGCAGCAGCCTGCGATGACTTCCACACTACCACCAGCAACTTCAAACATAGCAAAACATTTATTTTCACAAATTGTAAATAGTCAGTTGTTTCTTTTAATGCTTAGTTAAACTTGAACTGGATTTTTTTTTTTTTTTTTTTTTTTTTTTTATTCCAGTGAAAAGTAGTTTGGTCTCTGCTTGCACAGAGAGAGCTGTTTACCTTTAAAAACGTCTCCCTGACATCCACGTTTTAAAAATGGTCATACTCAGTTGCACATACCTTGGATTGGAGAATCCTATTTTTGACAATCGCACAGCATTTATGTTGTAATTTTGTCCTTACTGTGCAGTAGATTGCAGTTTGGGGTTGGGTTGGTGAGAACCATCCACCTTTACCACTTGGAATTCAGACTTTTCTGGCTTTCCAACTTTTGAGTACAAATGGAGCGCAACTAAAACACATCCTTTGAATACACATGCAGTGTCAGGGAATAGGAATATTTCTGTTTGTTGTTTATTTGCTTAACTTTTGTGATTATCTATAGCAAACTGGAAAGTTTAAGTCCTGTTATAAAATGTGTGTCAGTATGGCAGTATTAGGAAAACTTTGTATTTATTGAGAATGTACTTCTGAAAAGCTTGAGAAGCCAGTTCCCAGTTCAAACTCTTATTTCATACCTACATATTGCTATTTTGTCCCTTTCTATTTCCATTTTGTGCTTGTAAACAAACTATTTTGTACACACGCCTTTAAACCATGGAATTGTTCTAAAATTATGGAGCTAAATTGTCATAGCACTTCTCAAATCTAACATGTAATTTTCATTGAATTGCACATATATGACTAACAGCCTGACAACAAAAAGTCCCCGCCTCCATAAGACCCTGTTTTAAACCAACCTTAACTGTGTCTTTTAACTTTTTATCAACTATGTCTATTTTGTAGTGTTCAGCTTTCTCAATTAGCTGTTCCTTAGTGCACAACTCCAATGCCATCTCTGAAGGAGACTGAACAAAGCTGTGCAAAATAGAAGCCATTTTTCACAAATCTTACAACCTTAAGCAAATTCACAAGACACCCAACTCACCTGCTGCTAAACTGTGTCCAGGAAAGGAGCCACACCCCACTATACTCCAAGACAGTTAACTAACTGCACCCATGTCTTTGTGCAGTCACATGAGGGGGGGTTATGCACACAAACTCAGTGAGGTGAAACAGTAACCAAAATTGGTCACCCTCCCCATCCATGGAAGTGGTCCCGAGCCGATGTTAGGGAATAGGGAACAGGGAAGCTCTACCCACATTCATTGCCACCTAAAAACAAAACACCATGAGCGCCATATTGACACTCGCTGATTAGCCTCGAAAATGGGAAGATTCCCACCTGAACACAAAGCCAGTATAAGCCCAAAGTGAGTTACAAAATCAAATAGTTAAATGCTAACTAAACAAAAGGAACACATGCTCACTGCCCTCTCCAACCAAAATGGTCTAACCAAAAACATCCCCTCAACAAAAAGTTTGGCAAACAAAACCGATTCCTAACAAAATACTCAAAACTACGGAACCAAATTTAACTTCCAAACAGTCAAAGTAGCAAAACTACAACTTAAACGACTTGCTTGTCAGTGCAGGTACAAAACATCTCTCTGGCAGGTTTGAATTGACGACTGGTCGGTACACAGTGTAGAAGATACTATTTCGCATCTGAAAAAGTGAGGTATGAACAAACCAAAACCACAGAAGAACTAAATGTTAAAGGGACCAGGGTCTGCTTGAAAGTTGCTTCTTGACTTCATTCAAAATTTAGCATATAAAAGTTGGGCTCCTTTCAGTTTGGTGAAAGGACAATTTAGTCAATTTATTCTGCCATGCCTAATCTTGTCTATGTAATTTCTTGATTCCTTTCAGCTTGTTTTTTTTATTATAAGTGGCGAGAATGAGCAGCATAAAACATTTTCAAAAGTTTTTCTCTGATATTACTCTAGAACAACTTTAAAATATGAATTGGTATGGTACTGTCAAGAATCGAAGGAGGACAGTACAACAGCTAAATGATGCAATTCTCAAAGAGAGTTTTCTAATTAAGCCAGTTAGAAGCTACATTACTCAGGGTTCAGCAAAGTCAAAAGGACTGTCAGTACAGTGGCTCCCTTCAGTTTTACCACACTGCCTCTTGACCCACACTGTGCAGCTGAAAGCTAAACTACATGTGAGCAGAATGTCTGCTGAATATGCGCCTGCCTACTTAGTGTCAGGGGAAAATTAATAGACACAGATGCACTGTGCAACTTGGGATAATCATGTATCCCCTCAGGGCAGTGAGGGACGAGAATCACAGTCTAAATATCTCATTAATTCTAATTCAGGGAGGTCATGGTGAGGTTTTGCTATCGTGCCGACTGACATTTTAATCCACAGGCTGCAGAAGTCTCGTTAATGGAATAATGGAGAGTGTGATGGCAGGCATTGTGCATTAATGACTTTTTACATTTAATAAACATTTTCATTTTGATTGTTCTCTGTGACAACCACTTCTGCAAGACATCCCAACATTAATATCTCTGACACTAGTAAAAAAAATTTTTTTTTTAAACTTTAATTTGTTGCCTCACATGTTTGAAGTTAAAAGAAGTCAAGCTGGAAATGCAGGCCCAAATTTATCATTTTGATCTCCGTGCTTGTGTACATGTGCTTGCTAAAAGGAGAGAAGTTGACATGATACAGTCACGGAGGACGACTCTCTGTGAGCAGCATACAGCTGATATCAATGATGCAACACAGTGTATGAGAGGCTTGTGCAAAGTCTTTGCTGACCTCCATGTAGTAATATCTGGAAACTTCAGTTCACCACTCATTTAACAGGTACAAAGAAAATTACTAAGGCCTCCATAATAATATCTGCAATCCAATGCCATCTGCTGTTTGGTTGGATCAGAACTATTTAGAACTATTGGATATTATTCTCCATAAAGAATATGACCGTTTGACTGAAATGGAAAAACCTGCCTTGTTGAATTAGCATAAGTCCATCCATCCATCCATCCATCCATCCATCCATTCAATTCAAAATCACTTTATTTATCCCCAAGGGGAGTTAAATGTTGTCATACCTCATATCATCCAAGTATATGTGGGTGGTGATGCTGTGGGCAGGAAGGAACTCTAGTCAGTATTGCAACAAATCTGAAAAAGCCTCTGAATGAAAACAATGTTGCTGTATGACGGTTTCATGAGTGTCATAACAACAGCTCAGTATCCAGGAAGCAGAGACGATATTCCACAGTAACATGTCCTAGACGATGTCAGTTGTTGGCAAGCACTGCTAATCCAACTCATTTGCTTTTGCTGCTCCTCTTTAAATATCTGTTTTCTTCCGTACCGTTAGAAAGCCAGGCAGAGAGATGTGGGAGTCAGGGACATGATCCTTGCCTATAATGAATCAATGGAAGAGATGGTTTGGACTTCTTCCTTCTCTCTCTGCTCTTTGGCTCTGCTCTGCATCCATGAAGCCTCCGTTTCAACTCCTCGCTCAAGTAGGGGTTCCACTAATGAGTTAACTTTTATACCAGTCTATTATTTGCTCTGCAATGACTATGACATTTAACACCAACTAGTTGCAATTACGTTACAAAACAGATTTTTCCAAGAAGATAAAAGATGAGGAACTGGGTGGGGAATGTCAGATATTTTGAATTGTATAAACATTGTGTAAGTATTTTACCAAAGGGGTACCGCAAGCCCTGGCAAAGGCTACCGGAATAATGTATGGCATGTTACATGTTGGGCTTTTTTTTCATCCATCCAACTGATTTTCAACATGATCAGTGTGAAGTTAAAGCTTCTAACCTACCAGCTTTAGGCTCTTAAAAAACAAGTTCTGCCAACATCTGGAAACATATTTCATGCTGCATTCCGAGGATCTGACAGAGTCTATCCCTGTCGGCATGTCAGTTCATCACACAAAGTCAGAGAGCATCGAGGAAGATCTGCCTGGAGCAGTAGGTGGGTGCACTGAAAAAAACTGTACACTAAATCAAATGTTATTAATGTATACTAAGTTTAGTTTATAATGTTCCAACATGCACAGTTGTGGTCAAAGTAATGATTTGACTCCTTGGTACAGCTGTCTAAGGTGATCATACCCGATCAGCAATACCAACTGGTGTTCGGGAAAAAAGTCAGACTCGACTTAGTGCAACTTTTCGGACCACAGTGACAGAAGATCTCCACTCTGCTCCGCTGCTGCTGAAGAAGTCCACGATAATGTTATGTGTATTATTCTTTTTGTTCTGCATTATAGACTTCTGTCTAAGCTGTTGTTTGTCAGTGTTTACTGTGAATATATCTCATAAAGCCTGAAAGTTGCTGTGAAGCCTTCTCTACTGCATTTCTATGATGTCACAGCGACTAGTTGACCCAACTTTCATCACGTTTACCTTGACTTTAAAAAATAGACAATGTTCAACCCCTACTCTCAAGGCTCTCTTTAGAGGGCCTCCTAAGATGTAATCTGAGGTGTGAGGTGAGCAATCAACAGGTCCACTGATGTTTTAGTAACATCTCAGACACTTTCAATCTCTTGAACTTTGTTGTTATTCAGACATTGACATGGCTAAGATTCATCAAGAGACATATTTGTTGAGCTATTTTGGGCAGAAATCCCTTATATACTCACCATTGTAGCTTTGGGGCAACTGTGGATCAGTAAGAAGAGTAGTCTTGCAATCCAAAAGCTGTTGGTTCAATTCCAACTTCTGTCAGGCCAGGGGCACATGTGATGTGCCCCTGGCCAAGACACTCAAGTCCAAGTTGCCTACCGATCTTCATTTACCATGTAATAATAATGAGAGAATTGAACTCACCCATAAAGCGTTCACATTTTAGCTGATCAACAGAATCCAGAGAGCAGGACACATGTTAGTATCAGGTATGAATGGGCTCTAAAACAAAGAGGAGCTTTGTTTTCTTCTGTCTGCTTCATAGACTTTAGTTTGTGCTAAAAGTTCTCAGTTTGAGATGACAACAGAACCATATAATCAAAGCTAAGCTAAAACCCTGAGGTTCCCAAACACTTCTTTTCATGACTACACTTGAAATATTTACCAAGAACACTACAATCTGGATCAGTGTCAAGGGGCAGCCCTGCCAGAATCCAACCAGCACTGGGAACAAGCTTAACTTTGTGCAAAGAATGTAGATACAGCTCTTGCTTCTGTTATAGAAGGGTCATGTAACCCTTACAAGCACCCCTGGTACCCCATATTCCCCACAGCACCCTATTTCCAGGAAATATCTCTAGGAACATGGTTCAATGTTTCTCTAGTTAAAAAAAACCATATGTTGATTGCAGCATCAAACAACCCTAAGCTCTTCAACAGCTCTTGAGGGTAAACATCTGAGACAAGCACTATACCTCTTAAATCCAAGGTTAGACAATTGGTCAAAGTCTCCTGACTAACACCCTTGGAGGGTGAAATTCTTGATCTCTTGAGTGGAACACACCATGCAGTCCTCTAATTTATAAAATCAAAATTAACTTTTTCAGTTATGCCTAATATTTAAATTATTATGACTTTGAATTAAAAACAAAATCTCTGCCCATCTTCAGTCTAACTCATAGTTACCTATGAAATAATCTCTTCCAAAGCTTAATCGATAAATTCTCATCCATGAAGGACATAGAATGTCCGGTACCTTCACTACACAGCACCCTATATCTAGGAAATGTCTCTAGGAACATGGTTCAATGTTTCTCTAGATAAAAAAAACAAACTCTCTTGATTGGAACACACCCTGCAGTCCTCTATGTTTTAAAATCAAAATTAACCTTTTTTCAGTAATGTCTAATATTTAAATTAATTACAACACTGAATTTTTTTAAAAAGAAATCTCTACCCATCTTCAGTCTAATTCAATTAAATATGAAATCTCTTCCAAAGCTTAATCGATAAAGTTCTCGACCATGAAGGACATAGAATGTCCGATATCTTCACTGCATGTATGGATTTTGCAAAGCTATAGTACTCCAGATGTGTGTTTTTAATCACGAAGTTAAACATGCTGCTGTTGACTCTGTGAATTTCACCTCATGTGTATGAAGGAGAAAATGTGTCTTTCATACATCCAAATAGAGTTTGAAATGATAAAGAGATTAGAATAAATTTCATTCCTGTTATCATGGATGGGTTAATCCCAGCAGGAACCCCAAGGGCAGATGAGTTCCTTTAGAGCACTGTTGCTCTGAGCCCACTTAACATTCCCCCCACCTGAACAAACCCAGAATACTTATCTCACCCAGCTGACTGCTGCCATTTTACGAGGTGTCTCTGACATCTTGTCACGGCCAGTTTGTTTCGTTTCAAATGGAAATCACCTTTTGTGTCGTTTGAATGATTTTGATGCTCTTGTCCTACTGCTGCCATGTTTCTGTGATACCATTTGAAAGGTAAAGGTCTGAATGTTGGGTCTCTGCAGTTCACTATACTGATCTTGTACACATGATTTTTCACAGAAAAGCTTTGTATTTTTCTGGAAAGCCATATTTTGCAAAAAGTGTGAATAAACATGATTTCAGTGTGAGTAAATTCTGATCAAGAAATATTATTAGATGTTAAAAATAAAGTGATTTGTAGAAGTATGAAGTCAATTCCCTTTTCCAATTACTCCCTCTGGTTTAATTCTTTAATTTCGGACAGTTGATATGAACCATAACCATGGGAACAAGGTATTGTTTTTACAACCGGGAGCAGCCAATTATTATCTCAAATGCTTAAGTAATATCTGAACTCTGACCCCAAATCCAAGAGGAGTTGAAAATGAGGCTTGATGGATGCAGAGCAGGACCAAAGAGCAGAGAGAGAATGAGGAAGTTCAAACCATCTCTTTCATCAATCATGATGGGCAGGGATCATATCCCTGACTCCGTCTCTCTGCCTGGATGTTGAGATGTTAGCATGTCATGACTGTCATGAGACTGTCATACAGCAACAATCTTCAGTCACAGGTCTCTTCAGATTCGTTGCAAGACTGACTGCTATACAGAGATCCTTCCTGCCTGCAGCATCATCATACACAACCACTCTTTGAAGATACTTGATATGAGTTATGACAACATTTGATTTTCCTTTGGGATAAATAGCTTTTTTTTAAAATTGAACTTAATTGAATAAATTATCTGATTTATAAGACGATTGTTGTCAAGTCTTTAACAGTATAACAGAGTTTATTTGTAGTGGGGCAAACCAAATTAGCAATTTGTTCAAAAGGAATCTAGTTAGCAAGTTAGAGCTTATACTCTATGCTTTTGTGAATATTATACCAATTTTCTTGTTCTGCTAAATCCATTGCACAGATCCAAGCAGCAGTCCAGCCAATTTATTGGCCAGCTGGAGCACAGGATATTGTGTCGTGTTCATGAAGCGGCCAGAAATAAAACTCCTTTACTGTTTACAGCTTGTTATGCATTCCCCCCAAGGCAGAAAAATCCATTAAAACAGGAAGTGTTGTTCAGGCAAATTTAACTATTGTATTCTTTAGTAACACTTCTTTTTAGATGAATTAAACATTACCATTGTCTTGAAATATTTTTCCTGCCTCTTGATCTTTTCCACATTTTGATATGTTGCAAGCATACACTGAAAGTTATTTAATTTAGATTTTATGTGATAAACAAACAGATTATTCCATATTTGTGAAGTGATAGAAAAATGGTGCATTATTTTCTAAATGTTTTACTAATAATAGCTTTAAACTTGTGGCCCAAATGCTCTGTCGATATTATAGTTCGTGGTCAGAGTCAATGACTCGATGCATTCTGCTGGGTTCTCTTAGACAGAAAACTGTTTCAACTAATTTGAATAATAAACTGAACTTAATGCAGTGATTGATAACTAACCACTATAGCTCTAATTGTATATTTGGTACACTGTTCTGCTGGAAGGGTTAGGTTATGCCCTGGTTGCCTTATGTACAGCTCCATCAATTCAATTCAGTTCAATTCAAAAATACTTTATTGATCCCAAAAGAAAATTAAATGTTGTAACTCAAATTATTCTAGACTCTTCAAAGAGTTGTTGTACATGGTTATGACTGTGGGGAGGAATGCTCTCCTGTATTACAATGACTTTGAAGAAGCCTTTGACTGACGACTCTCCAGTGACTGACCCTAAGCATCCTCATAAAGAGGATCATTTTCCATAATTTTCTTGATTTTATGTAAAATCCTTCTTTGCACCATCATTTCTGATCAGCTTCCCTGTCCCTAATTCAGAAAACATCTCCACAGCATGCTGCTGTCACCACCATGTTTCATGATGCAGAGAGTGCGTTCGTGGTGATTTGCAACTTTACTTTCCCCCTGCATATAGTGCTTTACATCTGGGTAAAAACAAAAAAAAAACAACAACTTTAGTCTTGTCTGCCCACAGCACCTTGTATGTGTATCTCTTTTGCCAGGGTTAAGCTGTGGAATAGTTTGCCAGAAGATCTTCAACTAAGTAATAACATAACGTGGTTTAAAAGGGAATTAAAACAGAATGAAATGAAAGCTATAAAGGGACTTGAATATTTGAAATCTCATTGAAACCTTTATTATGACGATTTATTTACTTTTTTATTCTTTCTGTCTTTCGTTCCTTTTTTTTCTCTTGTTTGGATTTAATTGTCGATTCTGTGTATTTAGTTAATATTTGTACACTATAAGTGTCTACCTAAGGGTGGACACTTATAAGCTGTATAGCTTCAACCTACACCTTTTCAATCTATACAGCACTTTCAATTTTTTATTTATATTTGACTTTGTTTTCAATCTCATTAAATGCTGTTGGGGTGTTGACTGGCTATAGCAATTATTATTATTAATAATTATTATTGTGTGTCTGTGTGTTTTAGATCAAATAAAACTATCTATCTATCTATCTATCTATCTATCTATCTATCTATCTATCTATCTATCTATCTATCTATCTATCTATCTATCTATCTCCATACAAAATACATGAAAATAATTTGACATCAGTGTTCAAAACAACTAGACATTGAATCATATGTTATTCAATAAAAAAATCTTAAATAAAAACCAATAAGTTGCTGTTAGACAGTTACATTCTAATGAAGTTCAAATAAATACTAAAAAATAAAACATCTGCTATCATGCATGCACTTACAGGATGTAACAAAGATATTTTATTACCCGAATAGATACCTGGACTAAAGTCGTCTTCACTTCTTTATTCATTGGGGTATAGATACCCTATGACAGGGTATTAAATTATCAAATAAAGAACTTAACCTGAAGACCTTAGCAGAAATGACACCTGAGTCTAATTTATTTGGGCTATGTAAACACAGCTCAGGATTCCCCCTCAGAGGTAAATGGCATCTTGGATGACTCCCCTCCGCACAGCAATCAGAAGGGTCACATTTTTACTTGTGCTGCCCGAGGCACCTTCAAAGCAGATTATAAAACTGGCACAAGGCAGAAAGATTAGAGAGGAACAATTAATTGGAAGCTCAGCTGAGAACATTTATGTATAAATGCATAAAGTCATTGTCTGAGGTTATTGATCACAAATGTAAAAATCCAATGGAGACAGAGATTCACTTGCACATTCTATCAAAAGGGTCTGATGCTAAATTTATAAGGAGACCAGAAATAGAGATGAGAGATAATGCTGCTGCTTCTATTCATAGGGAAAAGCTCTACTGGAGCTTGGCATATTGAAAAATAGGGAAAATTATAGCTACCCAACAGAGAAGCCTATAAATTTCACACTGAAAAGCTGTAAATTATGAATATAATGATATGAAACGGAATTTCTCAAGATGACAAATGTAAGGTTGCAAAGTTCATGACACAACATACAGCAAGGTTACAGGTATAACCAACAGATTTTATTGTGTCTCTTCAAAATAGTTACTTTGGCAATGCACTATTTTTACAGTTTTTCTCAGTCGCTTTGGTGCATTTCTCAGAACAGAATTAAAATTCTCAGAACTACTTGTTCAATCTTTAATCATTGTGTCACTTGTGTACATCAAAAAAGCAATTTCTGATTCCTCTGAGCAAGTTTCAAATGCTTTTGAACATTGTGCAAGTGATTATGTGCCATATGTAATTTTCCTAAATTTGCAGTTGTTTTGGTCATCTTGATCAAAATGAATTATACGGGTCTCAGTAGAATAGTTTCAACCTCCACAGCATTTAAGCATAAGTTCCTTGTGTAAGTCTTTACATGTAAAATGCAAATATCATCAAACAAAAAATAATTCAGAAATATTGATCAGTGGTCTACTTACTACTAATCAAAGGCAGTTCTAAACAAGTGGGTTTTTAGCCTTGATTTAAAGGAGGTCAGTTTGTCGGCTGTTTTGCAGTTTTCTGGAAGTTTGTTCCAGATTTGTAGAGCATAAAAACTAAATTCTGCTTCTCCATGTTTGGTTCTGGTTCTGGGGATGCACAGTAGACTAGAATGAGAAGACCTGAGTGGTCTGGAAGGTTGATACAATGACAACAGGTCTTTAAATGTATTTTGTGATTTATAAACTAACAGAAGTATTTTTGAAGTCTATTCTCTGAGCTACAAGGAGCCAGTGTAAGGACTTTAGAACTGGGGTGATGTGCTCTATCCTTCTGGTTTTAGTGAGAACATGAGAAGCAACATTCTGGATCAGCTGCTGCTGTCTGATTGACTTTTTAGGCAGACCTGGTAAGACACTGTTGCAATAATCAATGCAACTAAAGATGGATAAGTTTCTCTAGATCTTGTTGAGACATTAGTCCTTTAATCCTAGAAATATTCTTCAGGTGACAGAAGGCTGACTTTGTAACTGTCTTTATGTGTCTCTGAAGGTTCAAGTCTGAGTTCATGACTACACTCAGAATTTGAGCTTGATCATTAATTTGTAGTTGTAATAACTGAAGCTGTGTGCTGACTCTTGATCGCTCTTCTGTTGGTCCAAAGATAATAGCTTCAGTTGTGTTTCTATTCAGCTGGCAAAAGTAATGGCACATCCACACATTGATTTGTTGTAAGCATCTGTTCAGGGTTCATAGTCACCTGGTGACATGTTAATGTAGAGCTGTGTATCAACAGCGTAGTTGTGGTAGCTAATCTTATTACTTGTTATAATCTGAGCTGAGCCCACAGTTCCTGCAGGATGAATGCATTGATGTTATGGACTGGCCTGCCTGTTCCCCAGACCTGAATCCAATTGAGCACATCTGGGACATCATGTTTCAGTCCATTGCCCAACGCCACGTCACACCACAGACTGTTCAGGAGCTAACTGATGCTCCAGTCCAGGTCTGGGAAGAGATCCCTCAGTAGAACATCCGCTGTCTCATCAGGAGCATGCCCAGGCGTTGTCGGGAGGTTATAAAGGCACGTGGAGGCCACACACACTACTGAGCGTCTTTTAGACTTGTCTTGAGGAATATTCACTGACGTTGAATCAGCCTGTCATGTTGTTTTCCACTTTCATATTGAGTATAAATCCAAATCTAGATCTCCATGGTGTAATAATTTAGATTTACATTGATAATTTTTGTGTTATTTTCTTCTCAATCAATTCCACTGTGTTAATTATAACAAAATAAAAAAAAACAAAAAACCCCCCAAAAAACCAAAAGCAGGCAGTTGTCAAAAACGGGGGGTAGGTGGTAAGAAAAGTGGAGACTGGGTTTGGGGAGGGCTGAGTGAGTGATCAAACCTGTCTCCTACAGCCTCCTACAGTTTGTTTTGTGATCTGAAATCATCTTCAGGCTTTTCCAAACTCCACTGATGTTTTGCTGCAACCGATCCTCCATCTCGTCTCTATAGATGTTCATTCCATCCCTAATTCTACTTTTAAGTGCAAGTCGCAATTACTACTACTTTTCAGTTCTTTCTGCACAGCTCTCTGCTCCTTCTTGTTTCCTGATCTAAAGGTTCTCTTCTTCTCCTAAAGGAGAGCCTTTATTTCAGTGTTGATTCGGGGATTTATTGGTGATATGCCATACCTTCATGGTGGGCTCAGTGTTTTCCACACAGAAGTTGATGTAGTCTGTGATGCCATCAGTGACTATTTCAATGTTCTCCACATGAGGAACACAGAGCTCTTTCCACATAGTGGAGCTGAAACACTAAATTTTCATCAAGATCTTTTATTGATGATCGGAGAGTCTAACCGCTGTGCAAAGCCATCACAAGCACAAAGATTTTCAATTGGGTTAGCTAGACAGCTCCCCCCAATTTTTATGTCCAAGACCTCTTGTCATTCTCTTGCCATTTCCATGTAAAAGTTTCTCGATCTGCCACTGCACTAAACATAATGGGTGCATCACTTCTTGTACCTCTCTTCTTATCATAATGCACCCATACCTCTGGAACAGGGTAAATCTGGACTCATCAGGCCACAAGACCACCCCCCATTACTCTAGAGTCCAATCTCTCTGCTCCCTTGCAAACTGAAGCCTTTTTCTCTGGTTATAGTTATAAACTTTTTCACAACATTCATCTTTTTAAGATATACCTGTATACTTTAACCCAAGATTACGGAGTTAGCCACAAAAATTTGAGATATAAGTATTAGACCTTATAAGTATTTCTGTCTATCTGTACCATAATATTAGCAAATATAAATCAGCTCTAGGTTGCACAGTCTAAGGCAAAACAACCATACCAAAAGCCTTAACATAGTACAGCTTCCCTGCTCTTTTTTGAGGTAAAGGTAAGTTGCTATGCTTAGTAAACACAGACCTCTGAAGTGGAAACCTGGTGTGTTGGAATTGAAGGAAATTGCTTGCCACTAAGCAGGGGACATATTTTGGTATTGATTGCAGCCTATCGTGTCTTTTCAAGTAGATTAGCTAAATTACCCTCCCCATAATTGGGACTTGCACTTAAGCAGAACTCCACTGTGAGGGAAGATTTAAAATTCCATTAGTGTCAGTGACAGCCAGGCAGAGGGTTTAAGACGGGTCTCGTCTGATCAGCGTCTAAAATGTTCAAGGTAATTGATGATGGAAAAATTAGCCTGCCACTGTAGGGTGATTGATACCAGTGACTCTCTAATTACAGAGTAGTGCCTGGCACCCAGGCATTGTTGGAAAATCTACATCTTTTTCTCTCCTCTCAAAGACCAAATGACGGGTGATCATAATTTTCATTTATAGAGAATGTATGTGGTCTAATGATATAATGGCTTCTGAGTCATTATTAGACTTTCAGGTTTCTTCATTTCCCATCCCATCTCTTTATTAATAATAGCACTTAATTTGCTCTAATTGTGTCAGAAACAGGATTTTTGTTATCTCTCAGTAAGATACCTGATTTATACACCTACCTAAAAGGTATTTCTAAATATTTTCAGTGACTCTAAAGAAATATTGAATTAAAACACATGGATTAGGGTTCATTTAAAATGTGAAAAATATTTCCCCTTTTAGAGATTTATCCTGTTTTTACTTTTTTGTCATACCTTAATGTTTCAGATTATCAAATACTGGTTTATAAATGAAAGATATAAAGACAGAAAGATGTATCTATTTACTAAAGAAAGGTTACATAAATGGAATCTGGTAGAAACGCTGGTAGACTGGTGAATCATCGATTACCTCACACAAGCATAAAAAGCCTACATTTATTACACATACCATGAACACTAAAAGAGGCAGAAGATTAACTAAACATCTCACACATGGAGCAGGAAAGAGGATTGGACTGATAAAGAGCTGGAGAAAAAGACAGAGGGATGGACATTGTCAAGCTAGTGCTTGAGCTGATTCTATGTTCGCGAATTTTAAAAATAGTGAAAAACCATGTGAAACACAAAGGGCTCCCCAACATGTTGTGTGGCAACAGAAAACTTTTAAACCTGCTTAGGTGTTAGAATAACTGAGTACTGTCACAGTAAAGAGAATCTGGATCAGGTTGAGAGAATCAGCAAGTTCAAACAATTCCACTGTGTACAACATCCAAACAGAAGTGACGCAACAACTCCTACTCACAGCTACCGTCCTCTCTGGTCAGGACATCCATAGAAAATGGATGGTCAATGTTATACGCCCTTTATCAGGGCATATTATGGAAGTCATGCCTTCTAAATGAACATATGGACGCTTCAGGAAACTGTTTACGGTCCTCAGGCCCTTGGGGATTTGCCTGAATACTAAAATAAACTTTAAACATAAAATATTTAACATGTATTTCAAAGATTATTAGCTAAAACATCTCTTGTTAGCCAAAACCATCCATTCAACTGTTTGCGTTGTTTACAGGACAGGCCTTTGAGAAGAAACTATCAAAACACAATTACAAACATTGTAATTGTTTCATTCTGTGTAATAAAAAATCTGAAGAATATATTAAATGTGTTTCCATATAAGTACCAAAGAACTTCATTACAGTATGTTAGCTGGCAAAAAAAGCCAACTATTAACAGAATGTTAACATTAAAAACCATAAAACAATATGAAGAGTAGGGATGGGAATTGAGAACCGATTCTTGAAGAAAACTGTTTCTCAGTAGTTCAATTCCTTAGAATTGTTAATTTGCCTGCTTAATGATTCTGCTTGTCGGTTCCACTATGTGATGTATTTGGGTGATGATGTATTGTACGCACTCCATATTTTGACTCAGAAAATATCCAAGTTGACGTCACAGCTGAAGCACTCCACAGTATGACTGCACAAACAGATGATACTACGGCCGGTTGCAACATGTGCAGAGCTTTAATCACAATAAACAGCTGAAATACCTCCACCATCCTCAAACAGCTGACCACACAGCAGGCAAATAATTTGTACAAAGGTAAAGTGTTTGATACGTTGCTCAGCGACAGCGGGGGAGGGTTTCCAGCACAGCATCTCCTGCCATGAATGGCCCAGGTAAGGTTAAACTCCTTCACGTCCTGGTAATATCCATCTCATAATAACATTTACAGTCATGTTCAATAAATTAGAATATAGGTTTCGATGAGGCTTGTTTGTTGGATTAAAAGCACGTTTTGAAAACAACCTTTAAGTCTTGAAAGATCCTTTCTGAAAAAGCAAACATGCAGATTTATTTGTACAAAAACTGTTGCTGTGCAAAAAGTTGCATTTCATGTTACAATGTTAATTTGACAGAGGGATTCTTATTTTTTAAGACAGCTTTAATTTTGTTAAAACTGAACACAACATTAATAAACACAAGAGTTTATTTCCTAACTCAATGAGAATCGATAAGGAATTGAATTGATAAGTGAGCTTGATAATGGAATCGATATCGATAAATTCTTATCAATTCGCATCCCTAGTGAAGAGTGTTGCACCCCTTATTGCTGGCGGCGCAACACCGAGTTCTTTATTCAGGTGAGACCAGACCTCAGACAAATAAAGAGATTTAGGAATTAAGTTCAACTCTTTTCATAAATGAATAAATGGTAATTCAATAACAAGCAAAACATCAGATCAACATAAATAATAAATGAAGAGTCACTATGGGTGTTCTCCTGTGTGTATCAGTGTGTCTATGTGTGACCAAAACTAGCTTTAACTGGTTTACAATGGTTATAGGTGTGTAAGCTGCTGCAGTGTGCATGTATGCAGGCAACTACAATAGCTCCACATATGGTTACAAAAAACAGCACTTCCTCAGGGTATCGTACATCCTGTGTCCATACATCCTGTTTCCATCACCCCAAAGCAAAACATATGAGCTATAGGCTTCTCCAGGATTTAACCCTTCACAAGAGCATAGCAGAAACCTGTGACAAGCTAGTTCATATGAAAATACTAGGCTAGCACAAGAATTGCTATCTAGCTACTACAGATAATTTTCAGGACAACGTTTGAAATGTGTTTTTCCTAGTACTGTTTGCTAAGGAAATCAGAGTACTTAACTAGAAGGCTCACTTAATCATATATTTACATGTTATAGAACACACACATAAACAGTAGAGTACATCTTTGCATATATTAATGTTGGAGTTGACAGTTTACCTGTGGTTGCAGACATAATTATGGAGCTCATTAACAGTGAATCATGCTGACACTTATGTGTAGTGCATTGACGGTCATGACTCATTTCATTCAAGTTACATAAAAATGTTCCTATCTCCACTTTCTCCTGTCTTACAGTATGCAAAATAATTATATATATATATATATATATATATATATATATATATATATATATATATATATATATATATATATATATATATATACTACTACTACTACTACTATCCTGTTAAGATTTAAAGTCCTGTTAAATGTGACCCTTTCGTGTATTGTTTGCAGCTATGTGATGTAGCCTCTTTTCTGTACTTTAGTAAGTGGGATTTGAATTTAATAAATTGTTTCCTACAGAGGAATTTATCATATTTGCTTAGTTTATGCTCCTGGTGCCTCAGTTATGACAGTAACAAGATTGCTGCCCCAATT
The DNA here is from genome assembly GCA_014839685.1 of Anableps anableps. Classification (NCBI taxonomy): domain Eukaryota; kingdom Metazoa; phylum Chordata; class Actinopteri; order Cyprinodontiformes; family Anablepidae; genus Anableps; species Anableps anableps. Next base: position 6,159,106 of record CM026079.1, read on the forward strand.
TTATCGCCTTCTCCACCAACGCATGTGAACGAGGTCCCATCTGCTGCTTTATTTAACACTTCCCATTCCCTATTCTTTATTGAGCAGGACCTCTGACTCGCCAGAGCCCCACACGGCTCTCAGAAACATTATGCAAATGATCCCGCGGTATGTGGAAAGTGGGGAAGAGGGGACACGCATACACTCCTGCACTAGTTTTCTTTAAAAGGCCAAACTATTTCCCAGGTGAGACCACTCTCAAACATCTTTAGCAAAGTGGGTGTGAATTTTTCTGGGAGGGGGAAAACTACAAGCAGGGCACGAAGGTGAGGTGAAAAACAAAGTTGAATCAAACAGAGCTGTGGGATTTCAGAGGTGTAACAAAGCATGGCTCTTTGACTTTGTATAGCAGCTGCTGAGAAGTAAAGGTAATAATTAGATTTTTAAAATATGTTTTTCTTTGGAAAAACCATCATTTGTTCCTTTGGGTAAACTTAGCATCACCCTAAAGTTTATCAGATTTCCTATTTTAACATCAACCTCGACACACCATTAATCATTTTGGCATCAGAAAATTAATAATGGAGTAAACAAACTGTATTGGTTAAATATTTACAGGTGGAGTGCTGTGGACACAGTGTGACGTTAATTTAATGTGAGGGAGACGTGAAGACTTGGGGTCAGAGACTGCCCTGCGCCCCAGTAAAACTGTCTGACAATGTGTTTCCACAGCATCCACTCCATGATACTACACTAACATAAATGCCACAGCCTTTCATGTATTCTCATGTCTTGTCATATAAACCCTGACAGCTTCAGCATGTCCTTTTGTTCCCAGCTGATACAACGTCGGTTAGCGATGTTTCTTTTATGCCGGGAAAACACATTCCATCAGGTTGATGCGATTCTTTTTATTGCCCCTGGCATTCAGACAGCTGGAAATGAGAATGAATTGAATCAGTGTTGTGAGTGGCAGTAGCATTAAGGCCTGAGGATTGGCCGTCAGGAGCCCAACTGTCAAAGAAAAAGAAGAAAAAAGACAAATCCGAGGTTTTGATGCTCAGAGCCATTAAGGTAAACGCTAGTTGGAGATGTAAACAAACATGAATACATTATGCTCTGTTTTGTCTCTGTGTCAACCAATTTAAAACAGATATTGCATGCTGAATCCTATACTCAAAAAACAGCTGGGCTGTTTATTGAACAGAAGTTTGGTACTTTTAACAGAACATTGGGTCAGAAAATTTGACCCAGGTTTTTGTGTTAGAGAAAGGATTAAAAGGAGATTTAACATTCATTACAGGCAAAAAAAATTGAACTACACCACAACTTGATGAACTTCAATGAACCTCTTCCACCGTTTGAAATAAGATATAATGAGATAGTAAAATTATACTGTATAGAATTCTGCGGATTGTGTAAATGACACATTATTGGACAAGTTTGTTTAACATCATATAATGTAAGCCTTTCATCTCTACAATGTCAAGCTAATGCTTGTGTGCTACATATTTCACATTCATTGAAATATATTGACCAAAGAACTGGTCATAAAAGTTAATATAAACAGGCAATACTTTATACAGTATTATATATTGAGTATTAATCATGTTAGGTCAACTGAATTGTCAATAAAGGTCATTTTTAGACGATTTTTGAAAGCAAAAATTCAGATTTTTTTTCTTTTCCTATAAATTTTACTGAAATATTGCTTTGTTCTCGAGAACCCAATCATGATGTATCATTTCATCTTTTGAGTTTGATGTATTTTTATTTCACTAGTCAAACTCATATCCCAATCCTGTTTTGCTGAATCAGCCCAGGGCCAGGTTGGTCCTTATTTGACTCATAACTAGATTAGCAAAATAAACCAAATAGGGTTGTTCTCTGTTCTATATCTAATTTTTCTTCAAGGCTGTTTACATTCTTACAAAGACAAATGTGTTTATTAAATGTGATCATTAAACTAGGAAACACAAAGACACCATGTAGGGAATAAATATGTATATCACTTATAATAAGACCAATTTCATGAAGGACTTATGAATAATAATTATTATCCTAATTAAGCTGGTAACATGTAATAGTCTATAAATGAGTAGTTAGAAGCACCTGTTAGAGACCTGTCATACCTATCACTTATTGGCAAGGCACTGGCCACTTTAAACTTTTCTCTCACCACATACACATAATTCCCTATTAGTGGTTTATAATAATTTATTTAACTAATTAGGACTGTAAGTTTTCATATCCACTTTCTAAAATGTAATTTATAGACTAAAGATTAGGTATGTGGTGTTGTAAATCAAGAGCAAAGGAACTTTTATGGTTATCAGTCAGCTTTTACATCTAGCAGTCTGCAGTGCTTGCTTGAGGGGAGGAGTTGAGAAAGGGTATGTGAAGGGTCTTTATTGATTTTTTTCTTCCCTCTTAGTCTTTCTTGGTTCTTGAAGAATCCAAGTATACTGAAGTGTGGGCACTGGAGCACTAATGATCAGGTAGTAGAGCAGGTTGTCATATAATTGCAAGTTTGGATGTTTGATTCCCACCTCCTCTGCAAGTGTGTTGGCTGTGGTTCAGGAGACTGCATGTTTGATTGCAGGCTTTGTTTCTTCATATGTTGAAAGGGTTTTTGGACCACTGACACTTGAGTGTGTTATTGATTAACTCATCATGCATGAGCGTATATGGAATTTATATTTTTGGCAGGTGTGTGAAAATGGAAAATAGCTTGTAACTCATCTTGTGACATAACTAGAAAACTATAAATGAAAAACTGTAAACAATGCTGGAAATGACCTGACCAAAGTTTTTTTGCCATAGAAAACAAGTCATTTGAGATTAGCCATTTGTTGACATAGAGTTCCAGTTTAACACCATATCAAAATTAGTGCAATGTATCTAATAGAAAACATAGGTGGAAAATAACCCACAACATTTCATTAGTATCACATGAGTCACATTAGTATTGTGATCGTATAGCACTTAACTCGCTTACCTTAGGTGTTCTATACACTGGCATCATTGTTTTTCTTGACAACAACAAGGTATTTCATTTTAGCAGGCGTTTCCATGGGATGGTGTTATGATTCAAAAGATGTAGCTAATGCTATGAAATTAGCTACAGCCTCCCAATTTGCTCCAGGGCACGATAATTTTACGCAGAGCAGTCTCCTGCTAATACTAGCATGTTTTCCCTGTTTTGATATAACTTGTTGATTCATAACATTTTTTCAACATAGTTTTAGTTTATCATACTTGGACAAAACTTGTTGTTTTGTTGGTTCATTAACATGGCACTTTTACTTGAATATCATAAAAATATAATTACCAGTAATCACCTCAGTAAGGGAAGTAGCTATTATCTGTTGCTAATAAAGTCACTGGATATTGCTAAATAACCATACCATAGCATAGTATGCAATAACATTCCATGCCATACCATACTGTACCATTTAAAAAAAAAAAAAAAAAGCACTCTAAAAGCAACACAACAGCTTACCAAAGTGCTGTACAAATAAAGTAAGAGAAGAAACAGTGCAGGCAATGTTAACCCTAAAAAACATTCTATGTGACTGATGCCTTTTTTAACTTTTAGTCACATGCAACAGGTTGAATGGAAGCTGAACCTAGCAATACATTTTTTTCTTCTACTGAGATCAATGTGCACAGCATATAATAAAGATTTCTAACATGTACACATGAAAATTGGCCATATAAATTGCAGCCAGACAGTACAATAGTAATAGGCATTGACTTGATTTTAGTCAGGTACCCAGATATAGATAATTTCAAAATACCCTGATCTATACCCAATCTGTTAGATAGGATCAAATTCGGACATTCATTATAAATGTAAACACTTATTATGTGGAAGTGCCACTGGGCAAGACTGAAGCTAAGATTTCTCCATGCAGCAGCCTAGAACCATATATACCAGTTACACAGCAAATGACTTGTATAAATGAGTGAATGAGAAACATGTTGTGAAGGGGTTTATAGAATTTAGCTGAGGTTGAAAGTTGCAATTTCCCACTTCTTACTGTTTGCCCATGTGAAACAAACCATGATTGATGTCCACCGAATGGATTCATTGCAGACTATAGCTAGCCCATAAGCTGCAGCGAACTGTACTCCCTGAATTACCACAGACATAAGCATTTTGTTTTTGACGGAGGAGCTGATGTTGATTCTCCAGTTTAAGCAGTAGGACATTGTGAGGATGAGCAGTGTTGAGAGGTGTCTCCAAAGGTAAAATCCCACTTTTAAAAACTTCAGATGTTGTTTCTTTAACAGATGTTGAATTTTGAAAGACGAACAATATGCACTGAGAATATGCACACCACATCCATAATTCAGACCATACATAAACATGTTTTTTAGAGCAATGTTATTCTGGCCTGAAATGTTAATGTGGGGGGAGAAAGGGTCCAAAATATTATATGAAAAATAAAAATTGTAGCAGCATGCTAACTTTTTCTGATTAGCTAGCTTGTCATTCATCCTTAAGTTTAATATTGTGTTGCTTATCTGCATGTATTATAAATGTTCATTGTAGATTACTAGAGAAATTTTCAGACAAAATAACCTGAGTATATATAGAAAGCTGTTCCTAAATGATGGTTCCATTTATTAAGAGAAAACATTAATTCAGTTTCACTCTACTTACCTAGGCCTAGGGTTACTGTCAGACCTATAGACTCAAGAAGTCACTTAAACAAAACCTATCTGACAAACTGAAGTAGGCTAAAAGTTCTCAAAAAGCAATACATCATGCTTCATTGAAAAGAAATTCAACAACAGATGAGAAACTGCATATTACTATGTATATATGTATGTAGTGAACCCGCTGGTGGACACCAGTGATGAGGGATGCTGTCAAGCTGAAGAAGTAGTCCTATTGGGTCTGTGAGACTCCGGAAGCAGCTGATGGGTATCAGCAGTCCAAGCAATATGTGGCTTAAGTGGTTGCTGAGGCAAAAACTTGAGCTGCCCCAAGTAGAGGAATTCAAGTATCTCGGAGTCTTGTTCACGAATGAGGGAAAAATGGAGCAGGAGATTGATAGAGGGATTGGTATTACATCGGCAGTGATGCAGGTGCTGTACCGGTCTGTTGTGGTGAAGAGAGAGCTGAGTCAAAAAGCAAAGCTCTCGATTTACCAGTGGATCTACGTTCCTACCCTAATCATGGATACAAGTGGCAGCAATGAGTTTTCTCCACAGGGTGTCTGGGCTATCCCTTAGAGATAAGATGAGAAGCTCGGTCATCCGTGAGGGACTCAGAGTAGATCTGCTGCTTCTCCATATTGAGAGGACCCAGTTGAGGTGGCTCGGGCATCTGATAAGGATGTCTCCTGGACGCCTTCCTGGTGAGGTGTTCTGGGCATGTCCTACCGGGAGGAGACCCAGAGGAAGACCCAGGACACGCTGGAGGGACTGTTTCTTGGCTGGCCTGGGAATACCTTGGGATTCCCCCGGAGGAGCTGGCCCAAGTGGCTGGGGAGAGGGAAGTCTGGGTCTTCCTGTTCAAGCTGCTGCCCCTGCGACCCAACCCTGGAAAAGTTGAAGAAAATTGATTGATGAGAAACATCAATCAAACATCAAACATTTCAGTCTTGGAGCAATTTAAATTGGTTTCCATGGTGGAGCTTTCCTCAATAGGTCAGTATTTCTATCAGCTTCACATCATGGCACACTTTGTGCCACATCCAAACTGAGAGGATTATGGTTGTAAAGGCAGAAGTGAACCAGAACAAGCCACTGCGCAAGCCCACATAACGAAACACAAGTGAACATATTTCAGAGCTCTTTCCATCAAGTTCTGGTAGCACTAAGGGAAAAAGCAAACTGGTCCTGATCACACGAACATACTCAAATCCTGTGCACACCATGGTGACATGGCTCAAAAATGTTTCACGAACACTGCCACAGTTGTGCATTATGCACAAATGGGGAAAACATGGAATAATGGTGAACTTTTCTAGCACTGGCTGCCTACCAAATATACTCAAAGAGCGTGTCAACATCTAATCCAGGAGGTCATGCAATGCAAACCCCACTTAGTGAGTTAAGGTTTTTGAATCAACAATAAGAAAGAATAAGAAAAAAACAGTAAAAATGATGTCCATGGGAGGTAATAAAAGTAGTATGATGATCCAAAATATTAATTCATCAAGAATTATAGACTCTTGCAGGGGCAACTGGTTTGGCAGAGATCTCTCTTCTGCTGCCTCTCCAACTCATCTTGGGGGACTACCAGGTGTTTTCAAACCAACTTACCAGGGAATTCTGAGACTGCCCTGAGGCTTCCTCCTAGTGGAACATGTCTAAAATCATCTCCCTAGTAAAGGAAATAGCTCAGAGTCCATACCACCTCAACAGACTCCCTTCGATGACTCCTATTCTAAAGTTCTTAGGGTTTTTTACTCAATTCCTGAGGGGTTTTTTTTTATCCCAACCACAGATAAAGCTAATTTTAGCTACTTGTTCTTTCTGTTAATAAGCTTATAATCATAGATAAAGGTTGGGTCACAGATTGACAAGAAAGCCCACATCTTTGCTCAGTTCTCTCTTCATAAACAGCAGTGTCTACTGAATGCTTCCCAGTACACCCATTAGGTTACAGCTGTGAGCTACGCCCACTTGCAAACAAGAGTGAGTTCCACAAATTCTAAACACCTTCGCTTCGGGCAGTAATTGATTCCAGATATAAATCTGAAAATCTACATTTTTCTCCCAGAGGATCACGACATCATACTTGGACATGTTAATTGTCTTGCTGAATACTTTAGTGCATGGATGGTAATTCCACCAAATCATTTCCATACCTGGAAAATACATAAACTACTACCAGTACTACTATTCTACAGTTTTTTGTTCTTAATGTGTTTTAAAAAGAGCAGAAAACAAAGCAATATGGAGAGTCTTGTTTCAGCTTTAACCCACATTCCCTAAAGCACAGTTAGCTAGGCAGGACAAATCTGCCTTGTCAGGGAAAAGCTCTTTAGGTTGGACGATGGGATGAAAAAGCAAACATGTTTTCTGAGTAGAAAAGAAGGAAAAACTAGATGATATAATAGAGGATGGAATCTAAAGGTCAGCTATTAATTCACTTCACCCTGGGGAGAAAACTGCCAAGGTCACGTAGCACCATGGCCTTGAATTTTCTCACCTCTGAAGCAAATGAGGACTGTGTCATCTTACATCGAAGTGTGATGGCTTTTATTTTCACCCAAAAAATAAATAAAGTATTCTGTATGACTGCACACATTACGCAAAGCTGCATATTTGCAGAATTTGCTGTTAGAATGTAGAGTGAGAAGCAAAATGCCCCAAAAGACTATGTATTCAATTGATTTTTTTTTTTTTTTTTTTTTTTTTTTTTTTTTTTGGCTCTTAAAGAAAATAAGAGCTTTGGGGGTTTGGTGTGTAAAAAGAAAACCTTTTTCACATTAGTTTATAAAAAAATACAATTTTCCAGTGATATAATATTCCCCCTTGAAACATGCTACAGCGACAAATTTTACCTGTCGGAAAGCAATATGTTGTTGAAAATGTATCTGGCTTATTATTTTTTCATACATAAAGGAGATGCCAAATAACCCTGTAATTTCATGCAGAAAATAAAACACTGCTATTTATACTCCCATTTCACCTTGGTACCCGGAAGGTAAATTGCTTCTTATTTCACATTCGTCCATGATTATCATTCAACGGGAACCAAATCTCTGGGCAACAAACATGCAAACAACCAAATACATTTGCAGGATATGTGTTCAGTGTTTAAAGGCACAGTTAAGGTTTTTATACAAAAAAAAAAAAAAAAAAAAAAAAAAAAAAAAAAAAAAAAATCAAAATGTTGAAAGAAAGCATTCAATAAGATCTATTGTTAAAGCTGCTTTTAGTTTGCTCAACAGTATATAAATGTAAATTTGGAGATGAATTTAATGTAATTCAATACTAGTCATACTTTTATTATAGGAATGAAATATTTTTTGAGACTAAGGGTGGAGGTTCACCCTTTAAACATACAGCAAGCGTTACAATAGAATGGTTGGGATAAAAGCTTATGCATGTGACAGAATGGTCCAGTCAAAGTGTAGACTTAAAACCATTTGAAAATCTATGAGAAGACTTGAAAATTGCTTTTCACAGATGCCTTAGGTCTTATCTGACTGTTTTTGAAAGAAGAATGAGCAAAGAACAACACTGGTGGCCTTTTCAAAACTGTAATATAAATGTATTAACCCTACCACTAGTAATGATACTAGCTGTATTGCCACTGAACATAAAATTGCACAAATGGGAATTACAAAAATAAACTTGCTTAAGGAAAACACTACAATTTTGGAAAAACTTTTTTTTTTTTTTTGCACTAGGGTGGTTTTTCAGCCGTATCAAAATCTCTGTATTTTGCCAAACTGCAATGGAAACATTTTTTCGCATTATGGAAGTTTGTATACAGCAGCAACGTGCTTATTTGTAGGCGCTGGCCTCTTTGGACAATACGTAGTTGCAGGAGAGGTCTTACAGCATCACCCAGTTCATTCAAAAGTGTTGAATCCATAGCTCTTCTTGTCAGGTCCTGGGTTGTTCTGGGTTTTGATTGTTTAATTCTAGTTTTGATTACTCTTCTGTGTTTGCCTTAGTCTCTTACTCTTTGATTAGATCAGCCTTGTTTCTATTTTACTTTAGTCCTTTCTTAGTTATTCTAGTTTAATTATGTCTGTTTATTCCTTGTGTTCACTTATTCTTTGTTATTGCTAGATTAAGTTTCCTGGTTCCCATTTTGCTCTCCCTCACCCCCTGCTGCCATTCTCTCTCGCTTTCTCCTTAGTCTCCTTTCTGCTCTGTCCTCTTAAACCTGCAACCCATTAGCCAATCAACTCCAGTTGATTGTTCCAGCATTCACTCTCAGTATTTAAACTCCTCTCCTGCTCTCACTCCTTGCTGGATCCTTCTGTTACCTTTCCATTACTTCCCCGTCAACCCTGCTGTCTTTTATTCTTGGATTCTTGTGCTTTTGTTCTGCTCTTGCTTCCTACGTTTCCTGTAGTTTTTGTAAGTTTTTGTTATTCTATTTTTTTTTTTTTTAATTACCTAAATCTACTTGCTGTCTCTGCCTGTCTGCATTTAGGTCCAACATCACTCCACCACAAACCATGACACTTCTGTGAAATCATCAACTACTTTGCGCGAAGCTTTTGTTTTGGGGTGCTTTTTGTCATGTCTTGCCCTCAGCTGTATAATGGCTGCGGTGGTGAGGTGGTGGTCCTGGGTGGTGCTGCTCTGGCTGTCGTGTGGGTGCGGTGGGGCTGGCGTCGTTGGGTCCTGTGGTTGCACCGACCTTCTCTGCCTTGTGTTGGGGCAGGGGTTGACTTGTTTGTTGGGTAGTCTCGGGTGGGTGGTGAGTGTCTGGGATTGAAGGTTCTCGCTGTGTCCCTGTGAATGTATGGTGAATGTGGGTGTTGCTCTCTGTGGCATTGGTCCGGGAGGGGCTGTTGCTTGGCCTGGCTCTGTTGTTGCTGCATGGCCACCCTAGATGTTGGTGGTTCTGGGGCCTGGGGGGTGTTGACTTCTTTCCAGTCTGGGCTGTGGTGCTCGGTGATGCTCCATGGTTTGCTGCATCGGCATCCTTCCCTCAGTGGTGTGATGGGCAGGGTGGTGCGTCAGGAGGCCTAAAGGGCCCCATGCTGCATGGTGATCTCATTTTGTTTATCTGTGGAATGGTGTGTGTGCCTGCACTGACTGAGTTCCTATATTTGTGTTGGCCTGCAGATTTGGGTCTTGTGGGACTTGTCGGCTGCTTTGGTGTTGGCATGGAGTGTATGTCATTGTTCTGCTTGCCTGGTTGTGGCTGTGGTCCGGTGTTTGACTGGGAGTTGGCATTGTGGGGTGGACAGTGGGTGGGCAATATGACAGATCGGGGGCTGTTGCTCTGGTGATTCTGCACCGTTGGTCCTGGGGTGTCTCGGCATGTTGGACATGCACCCTCCTTTGCATGGTGTACTCCCTCTGTGGAGGTTGCGCTGGGTGGGCTGGTTGGTTCCTTCATTCAGTTGGGGGTGCGCTCTTGGTCGCCGTGGTGCACTGTCTGTGCCGGAATGTTTTTGTGTGTGGCTGTCTGGGCTGCTCCCTCTCCTGGATCATCTTGGGTTCCCTGCTAAAATATAGGACCTATTTCCCCCTGTCACACTCCACTCTGGTGGTGGGTGCCTCTGCCCACTGATGCATTGGTGGCTCTTGGTGTCTGGGGCCTGCTGCCAAGGTATGTGCCTCCTCGGGGTTGCCCTTGGGACTCAGGTCTCTTTGTCCATGGCCGGATCTGCTCCAGCATAGTGGGTTGCTAGCGGGGCCTGTGGGCTCGTCGTTGCGGACCACTGGGGCTTCTGCATCATGGCTGCCGGAGGTCACCTGGGGCTTGCCTCTGCTGCTTTTCTGGGGAAGGGGGTCTGGTAGTTCCTCCGGGGGGCTTCTGGGGCTCCATGCTTGGGGAGCCACTGGGTGTCTGTGACTCTGGTCTTCCTCGAGTCATCCGCATGTCCAGGGGTGTGGATTTGTGGGCACCCACATCTACTATCAAATATTCTTAGGGAGAAACCTTATACACACACACACACACACACACACACACACACACACACACACACACACACACACACACACACACACACACACACACACACACACACACAGGTATCCAGATTCAGGTGTTTGTTAGATACACTCTCAGTCGGGCTGCAGTTGCCACTAAATATATCTTGTATTACCTTGAACTGTGTACTTTCCATTGAAGTTATAACTGTTATTATATATGCATATGTTGTTGTGGATTCTCGGTTTTGTTTTGTTTTGTTTTCTTTCTGCAGGTCTCGAGGCAGACTTCAAGGGTGTTGACTTTTTTTTTTATCTCTATGCTTTTTTTCTCTCCTCTACTTCTATCTCCTTTTTTCTCTTTAAACCTTTCCTCCATCTTTCCCTCTTTCCTTTCCCCCTTTTTTTCTTTTCTTTTCATCTTTGTGTCCATTACATTTGAAACAAACCCAAAGCAATTTTTAATAAAGTTTCGCATATATACCAAGGGGAACATCATGGCGAAAGTCGTAATGCTCCGCTTGTGAAAGCAAATCTGTTGGGCCTTACCTTGACATTCAGATGACAATTTGAGTGCCACACTGCCGGACAGGCCCCTATAAAAAAAAAAAACAGAAAAAAAAAAAAAAAAAAGCCAAAAATAAACCTACAATGTCCCCCAATCCTCCACTAGTGCGATGGCTGAAATATGAATATATGTCATGAGTTTACATCTGTCGCTGCCATGATTTTTAATGACTTATCACAGGAGCAAGCTTATTCATGTGTGATTTTAATTACATTTTTCATTTAATGGAGATACCACAATTGCGAAATTGTGTTTTTCAACATCAGCAGAACATCTCCTAACACAGCTTCTGTCTGTCGAATACAGACTCAAATGTCTCTTTGACCAAGCAAAGGGCAAAAAGTTGAGAAAAACTGACTAATTAGATAAGTTGAAAATATTCCTTTCCTTGCACTTGAAGGGATAGCTTGGAGGTAATGACCTGAGCTGAAGAATTATGGCTAAAGCTGGTGGAAAGGGTTAGACTAAGAGGACAGAATGAGAGACTCAGGGACATATGACGGACTAGGCACTGGGTATATCTGACAAAATCAAAACTTAAGAGAGGTAAGACATTTTTATATAGTTAGATATGAGATTAGTTCAATATCCTAAACTTAATGATTAAATTTAAAAAAAATCTCTAACTTAGGTCTATGGTGGTATATGCAGCCTAATTACAACAAGGCAAGAAGTGTAAAACCCATCATGTACCTGCAGCTAAACTCCTCTGCCAGTCACTAAGCTTGCTAAGTAATCTTGTTATAGGTGAGAAATGCTGGAATGAAAGTACTTATTTCAAAGTCTTGACTTCAGAACGCATTTGTCTGAAACTTTTTATGGCAGAATGCCTTGATATAAAGTTCAGCTGCAGAGGGAAAAACTGAAGTGTATCAAAAAATAATGATCAACAGCTTTATTCCAAGCACATGTTTTGTCCTCAGAGTGGATTTAAACCATTCAAAACTTCTTTAAAAATATCTGCTTTTGCATCAGATTGAGTACTTTAAACACCTTTTGCACCTTTTCTTTTTTGCAGAATGCCTTCTTTTGTAGAATGTATAACAGGCTCGAGATTTTGCTATTAGACAAATGAAATATGCAGTTTAAGTTTATTAAACACAATGTAGGTTGAGCTGCAATTAAATCTGAATGTTTTAGTTGTTTTAAAGTGAAATTCTGTACTGAGGGCTGCACAGTGGCACACTGTTCCCTTGCAGCAAGAAGGTCCTGGGTTTGACTCCTGGGCTGAGGTCTTTCTGCATGGAGTTTGCGTACTCTTTGTAAATTCTGTGCATGCATGTGTTCTCTCCAGGTACTCAGGCTTCTTCCTACAGTCCAAAAACACGACTGTTCGGTCTGTTGGTCCTGTGATGGACTGGCAACCAGTCCAGAGTGTAACCTGCTTTTTGCCCATTGATTGCTTGAGGAAGGCACCAGACAGTGCAAGGATTAGCGGGTAAAGACAATGGTTATAATAACAACTGTTATTTGCTAGACTCAGTCATGGGAACTTTTTTCTTAAAACTGAGATTGCTCTAACTACTATCTATTGACGATAAAATTATGACTACTCATATTCTCATCACAGGGAATGAGAGAACTAAGATTCACCTACAAAAGAAGGGCTCAGCTACATTAATTCAGATTCTTTGGACATTTTCAGATATGGGTTTCTTTATATCTACACAGATTGCGTAGAGGTGATAAAGAGGCCTCAGACTTATGTTTCTTAATTCTGTACGAGGATCAGAATCATTGACCCAGGTAGTCCAGTAATAAATGTTGTAATGGTACCTATGCCATGCCACAAAGTGTAATAACATCCAAATAAATCTCAGGAAAATTTAAAGGAAGATCCTGAACTAAAAAGTAAATGGTAAGTTAAATATTCTCCTGAAATATTTGCAGCTGATTTCAGGTTTCAGTTCATTAGTACATGTCCTCTCATTCTTTGTTAAGGTTAAGAGTTTAATCATCACCTCCTGAAAAACTGCAGAAATGTACTCAAAATCCTTCCCAAGCTCATTCCCCACTGTTTCTTATATGATACTTGATGGTTTCACTATCTATTTGTGTGCCATTAAGCTCTCATAGGCTTTTTTGTCAACACAATGCAATGTGCCAAGTCTAAAAGCATTTCAATTTGGGAGGAAACATATAAGAACAATAGAGGGCCAAGGGGGACATTAAGTCTTCCATCTAATAATTGCACTGACGCCTGTTTACAGCCTGAGATTATAAAAGAGAGGGATGGTGTGCATCTTGACAACAAACATTAACAGAACGCATTAGCTTTTACAGGTGCATTATATAATGTTTAGTGGAAAATGTAGAAAGCTGTAAACTTTGAGATTCTTACAGCTGTATTGACAAAGACTGAAGAAATCAAAGACTGATATCTCTCTTTTTAATCTGTTATTTGATAGTAGCAAACCAGACTACAGGGGTTACATAGAGATTCTCTGTCAGTGTGGTGCACTTATAAGATATTTATGCCGAAGCATATCTATTATTCACTGTTTACATAATTGATCAGATTATCTGCGGGTTAGCTTTATGGAGAGTGGCAGTTCTTAAGATGAGGGGCAATAGAAAAGGTCCAGGAAGCCAAGCAGCTGAGTTGCCACTGATTTAATATCCTTCAGCTTTCCAGCCCATCCTGTATCCTCAGTAATGGTAAAGAGACACATGGAGGCTTTAAACAAGCAAATCAAGTTAGGATCACCACCTGTGGCCCACCGAACAAGATGATTTCAGACTTGGACTAAGTGATCTCTGGCATCATTTTGTCTTCCTCCCCAAGCAATGATGGCATATTAATCATGTCTAAGATATGGTCTACATTCCAGAGAGGGTCATGCTTTGGCAAAATCTGTCACATAATGTCCTTCCACTATGGTAAGACTGATGATGATCTACAAAGGAAATTGCAACATTTAAGTAAACCTGTAATCATTTAAAAGGCTTGGACTGTTATTCTTTTGAGTCAGATGTCCCCAGAGCATCTAAATGACCTGTTGTTATTTAGGGATGTAGCAGAAACTACAGGCTTTATGATCCTGGATGTAAGTTCAGTTTTTCACTATGCATATCTGGTACAGCTCTGGATTTCTTTCCTTCTTATTTATTACTAGGACAGACTAGGACAGACCTCAAATAATCTTGGATTACTCCTAAAAATGGAGTTCCACAGGCTTCTGTTTTTGGCCCTGTTTATTTGTGCTCAATTTGCATCCCTAATATCATGTTTTAAGGTTGTTCAGGACAGGGATATGTCCTACCACTGTAAGGCTAATATTATTTAAAAATGAACTATGTCATCACAGATCAGTCCTGTAGAACTACTTGAAATGTGTAGAATCCTGGTTAATTTTAACTAGTTGAAATAGAAGAAACAAAGCTTTTTATGTCTGCTACAGATAATTTTGTCCCATGGATTATTGAAAACCTGGGTTTAAAAACTGTTTAAAATTTAAGGTTGACTTTTGATTGTAATTCATCATTTGAACCAGATGTCAAATTTTTTTTGTTCTTGTTTTTTATAAAAAAAAAAAAAGGAAAAACAGTAAATTGATCCCATGCTGAGATGGAGACTGTTATTCATGGTTTGATTTCCTCTTGCATAGATTATTGTAATTCCATCATCTGCAGCATCTCCAAATTGTAGTTGCTAAGTTTTTGACAAGAAGCTCAGACTGTCTGCTGTGAACTTTTTTTCTGTTCAATAGAAATTAATGGACAAATATATTTTCTTACCAGAAAACCTACACATAATGAATGTATGAAACATAAATAAATCAAAATTCACCCTTCCCTTCTTTTTTTAGTTGCAGGGTCACTAATACAGGAAGGTAGTACCATATATAGTGATGTATCATCTGTAAGGAAAATCTCTCACATTAACAAAATGAAAAAGCTGTTTTATTGACAAAAAATGCATTCTCAGTGAAAATATGTTGATTGGCTGTGTGGCCAAATATTAGCAACACAGAAGACGGATAGAGTGAATACTTTAGCTACAAAAAGCAATGATGCAGAAAACATGGCTGACTTCGGTGGAAAAAAGCACAGGTAGGAATATCAGATTTCTTCTCACGTACAAAAAACACAGCCAATCAACAGCCAGGCCACTGGCGTATTCCCAGCTGTTGTTGATGAACGTGGCTTTTTTTTTTTCATAACTAAAATTAACAAAAAAAAACAAACAAACAAAAAAAAAAAAAAAACGATGAAGAAAACATTTGAATGCAGAGGCCATCTGGATGAAATTTGATTTTCCCTTAAAAGACTTTAGGATCAAGGACATGCTGTTGTGAGAACATGAACTGCAGACAGAATTAGAATTCTTGAAATACTGTTTTGACAGCTATATTACTGCACTGGTGTTTATATGCAGAGAAATTTGACTTGAATAATCACTGCATGGCTCCCTACAGAAAAGTACTACAGTTAATCAGAGATTTGAGAGGTCCGCCACCCAATACTGGCTAGAAATGAAGCAGAAATTGTTACATCTAACTTGAATCCAGCTAAAAATGTTAGTCTTTCGAATTACAGTATTCGTTACAAGCAGTCATTCCCGTTTGTGGTGAAATACATGCAGATTAGGCTGACAATTAGGCACTTTTAAATCCCTGTGTGGCTTGCTGGTTAGTTGAGTGTCCACACTGCTGCAGACAGGCAACATTTATCCTGACCTCTTAATCCTCACTGGATAGCTGAAGACTTTACGATCACTGGTTTTATCTTTGGTGGACATTATGTTATGCATGGAGGCCAACAAACAACCGTGGGCAGTGTTCTCAGCTGTTCTCATGCTTAGTTAATATCTCCATTAGGCATTTTCTCCTAGATTTACCTTAAACACATTTCTTCAGCATTCAGCTACCTTGTGCTCACTTTATTTCACTTTAATACTTGCTTACTTTTCTTTATACCAAAAGACTCTTCAAAAAGTTCCAAATTTGATCTCATTTGCCTTTATCCACAGTATGTTTTATCCTTTGCAAACCAACATAACCAGCAACAAGAACATGGTCTGACAGCAGTGATGTTACTGAACCGGTGTTAGCTGCTGCTAGAAGACAAGATCTTTGATAGCTAATTAGTGCAGGCAGCTGTCAGAACACTAATGACAGAGATGGGAAAGTTTTGATATCAGAGTCATGTTTATGCTTTTGCAGCTCACCGTTCTCCCAGGGATCATTCAGTTGCTGAGAAAGGCTGTGGAGAGATGGGGGGAAACATCAGATTTCCTCTTCCAGTGCTGGATATGACCACATTAATTATAGATCCTGGGAAGCAGCAGTTACATTCATTCAGCATATTTTTAGAATATGAGACACTGAGTTATGTCTTTAATCAAGACGACAGGTGTCACCTCGGTTCAGAAAAAGGATACTGAATGCTGCTTAATGTTGTCAGGCGGTGACATTTTGAGCAGGCCGAGGTGTGAAGCATCTATTTGAGAATTCTCGCCTGAAGCTTAAGGTGGAGATGAAGGCTGTACATGCTGTAGGTTTGATATTTTTGCGATATTATGTATAAACACTTGCAGTATAGAATGCCTAATTTTTTTTTTTTTTACTTAAACTACCCAACCTCAAAATAATGAGTTGAAAAAGATGAAAAACAATATAAACATAACTCAGTGAGGTTCAAATGTCATTATTTTTATATATTTTACATATAAATGCTTTTAAATATGATAAATGATGATAATAGCCATGTCTGCAGTTCCATCCATCCATCCATCCATCCAGTCACTGTTTAGCCTGGCTTATTCTTGCAATGTTGCCAGAAGGTTGGTGCCTATCTCCAGCAGTCACTGTCTTAAACATGCGAGCTGTGAGTCTGGATATAAAGAGGGGAGGAGAGTCAATATTACGGATATTCAGTGGTAGGAAGCTCCAGAATAGGGAACAGAACAGCTGAGTTCTTCCTCCCGTACTGCTGAGGCATGAAGAGGGCACAATGAGGTGGATGGAGGAGAAAGACCTGAGGGAGAGGGAGGAGGTAGCGATGTGGAGAAGATCTAATAGGTAAGGAGGAGCAAGATTGTTCATGGCCTTGAATGTATGCAGGAGAGGTTTGAAGACTATTCTAAATTTGATGGATAACCTATGGAGTTCTTGAAGGATAGTGGGGATGTGTTGAAAGGAGGGAGTTTTTGTGATAATGCAGGGGGCAGAATTCTGGAGCAGTTGAAGGTTATGGTGGGATTTTTGAGGAAGATCACAGAGGAGAAAATGAGATATTTTAGGCTTGAATAGCTTTGGTGATAGGCCAACTCTTTCTTGCACAACTTGCACACAACAATAGTCTTTTCCAGTGTCTTTTTTGCTTCAAAATTGTTCTTTGAGGCAAAAATGAACCCCCAGTGGGTAAAGAAAAGCAGCTTTGTCTTCTATCCCTGTTTGTGGAAGTTGCTCGTGCATCAGATTTACAGGCGTAGCGGAAACCCATCCGGAATTTTGTACTTTTGTATGTAAAAAAAAAAAAAAAAAAAAAAAAAAAAAAAAGTGCAATTAATTGCATTAAAATTTTATAAATCTATTTTTTACACAATCAAAATTAACTCTTTAATGTCAAGGTCCTAGTATTTTCCAGGCATATAGTGCCTTTTTATATCACAATCAAGTAACTATATTACCTTCAGTTGTTATGAAACTGATGTCTATATCGAAAACAACTATATAGAAATTTGACTTCGCATCATAGCTATATCTGATGGCTTGAAAGTGGCCTCTGTCTCTTTAAGAACCACCTACCTTTTGTGACACTGCCCCTTCAGCACATCATCACAACAATGCTTTGTAGGAGCGTTGTAGTTTGTATGATAAGCTTAGTAGGTGCTCAGCTTCAGCAGGTGTTTGCTAACTGCTACCACCGCTAGTCTGGTGGGGCTGTTCGGCGGAGGTGCAGGGGAGGGGTGATGTATCCGATTAAGCTACAAAACTTCAGCTTGACAGTATTGGTCCTCCCTGGCAAAAAGTTTGAACACCGCTGGCATAAACCAAGTTTCCACAGTGAGCAATCAAGTCATACACATTATCATTTTTTTCCGTAAAAAAAAAAAAAAAAAAAAAAAAAAAAAAAAATCATATTGTAATGGTTGGTTTGCTTTTTTTAATGACTTAGTAAATTAAAGTAAAAGTCTTTTCTTACTTTAAATCAAAGTGAAATTGGCAAATTTGAAGGTTGCATTGTAATACAGGCCAGGTTCTATCGAGGGTCAGATTTACAAAGATGTGGGCCCCTGAGCTAGAGCCAGTTTTGGTACCATATCCACTACAGAAAGAGTCTTCTACTAATGAAAATTACAATAAATTAATAGGTAGTCCTATACATAAGTGATTACGAATTAATGCATGGTAGGTTTAATAGAGCCCCTGAACAGTTATTCCATGTTGTTTCCCCCTAAAATATACAATAACTTCAGAATTATTAAAATCTTGAGTATTGTGTACGTTCATAAAAATCCCAAAATATTAATACAACTCACTTGATAAGGTGTGTGTTAAATAAAGTACAATGCAAAACACATAACATAAATTAATTAATTTTAAAAATTAAAAAGAAAAATCTTTGGGCCCCCCAAAAAATTGGGGCCCTGGGCTACTGCTTCTGTAAGCCCTCTCTAAAGTCTGCCCCTTGTTCTATCCCACATCGCTGTGCATGACAAGAGCAAGATTAGTTAAGAAATATTACCTGTGTTAATACTAATCATACGTAATTCTTCAGAACTGGGCTCAGGATTGGCAAGAAAGAGGAAACTCAACCAGATTTAGGCTTAAATTGTGAGATGTGTGTTGGTACAGATCAGTGGTGTAATGCCATATTTTACTGATTGTAAATTCAATTATAAGATGTTGTAAAAGGATGCATGTAACAAACGCCATTACTCATGTTTGGAAGAGAATGAGAGAGAGTGAGAAATCCCACAGGAGCTGGGTTAGATAGTCTCCTGTCACTCCCACTTCTAAGATCTTTTACTATCTAATACAGGGCTACAGGAAGGGGAAACACAAGGGTGACTGGAATAATGATTCCAAACCATCTCATTATAATACAATAATATAACTAACATTCCCTCAGGGCACCATCTGAAGACCTGGAGTGATTAACTATCCTTTAAACTGTCAGTCACAAATTGCCATGCAGTGCATTTACACACACTGTCCCTAAAGCCTGGAAGACATCACATGTAATCCCACTTCCAAAGAAAACCTGTCCTAAAGAATGCAATCAACCTGTGGCGCTAACTTCAGTCTTAAAGCTGTAGTGTAACTTTTATGAAAAATATGTTATTTACATATTTGTTAAAATTATTATTATGTCATGACAGTATAATATAAAATAGATAATCTGTGGAAAAAAATCAAGCTCCTCTGCCTTCTCCCAATACTCCCAGTACTAACTACAGAAATACACCACTCAGTCAGAAACAACCACCTAAGCCAAAGCCAAGAGGAGGGTCTTAGCGCTGTCAATAACCCTTGTGTACTCACACACTCCTCCTTGCTCTCTGCTTCACTACAGCTGGTTCACCACAACATAGCCTCCCACTAATGCTAAGGCTAGTTAGCATAGCCACTGATGATGGTGGATAAATAGTTTTCCTGGAACAGTGAGTTGTTTCTTCACCATTAGCACTTTTTGCGGTGCATACACAAGGGTTACTGACAGCACCAATACCTTGCTCCTGGCTTTGATTGACTGTTTTAGATTGGGAGCGGTGCATTTCGTCAGACGGCATTAGTAACTCAGGGAGGAGGTGGAGGAGCTTGATTTTTTCACAGATTATCTGTCTCATATCATAATGTCATGGCATGGTGACAGTTTTAACAAATATGCAAAGAACATATTTTTGTAAAAGTTACATACTACAGCTTTAATGAAGTCACTGTAAAAAATCATCATGCCTCTGCTCATTCAGTCAGTCCAGGATAAATTAGACCCTTGCCAGTTCACCTACATGCAGAGGAGGAAAAGAGAAGATGCAGTGGCCTCCTTCATGCATCTGGGGTCAAAACTTCAGGACTCACCAAACAAAAACTCATTTCCAGGAGTGATTGTTATTGACTTTTACCCCAAGAGTAGGGGTCATCAAATCTAGGCCTAAGGGCAGGTGTCCTGCAACTTTTATATGTATCCCTGGTCCAACAGACCTAAATCAAATGGCTGAATCACCTCCTCAGTTTACAGTCAAGTTCTCCGGAGTCATTCTAATGACCTCATTATTTGACTCAGGTGTGAGTCGAATAACACCTCTAAAAGCAGAGACACATCTAAAAGATGCAGGACACCTGCCCTCAAGGCCTGGATTTGAGGACCCCTGCCCTGCAGCATGTATCAAAAATGCATGTTCTAAGCTTAAACCCCCAACTTATCCACTGATACCATTCTTTCCTAAAAGACATACAGCTGGTCAAGGTAAACAACACATACAGTGGCTTGCAAAAGTATTCATACCCCTTGAACTTTTCCCTATTTTGTCACATTACAACCACAAACATAAAAATTGGAATTTTGTGTGAAAGACCAACACAAAGTGGTATACAATTGTGAAGTAGAAAGAAAATTATACATGATTCAAAACATTTTTTTTTACAAATAAAAAACTGCAAAAGTATTCAGCCCCCTTTTTCTGAGTGCAACCAGAAGTTGCCTGATGATTGCTAATGACTAAATAGAGTCCAACTGTGTCAGACTTTGATCCGCCAGAACCAGTGAGGTCATGCTGGATCATTTCTATACAGCCACCATTCAGAGTGTGTTGCTGTATGGCAGCTCAGTGTGGTTCAGCGGCCTCTCAATACAGCTGAAGAACAGAATACTGAGGCTCCTCAACGTCCGCTCCAGAATCATGGGCCATTCAGTGGAGAAGAAATTCACGGAGTTGTCTGAAAAACAGGCTCAAGAACTGGCAGACAAAATCTCTATGGACTCAGGTCAGGTGTTGAGCAATGAATTTGAACTTCTGCCTGCTGGGAGGCGATTCAGGGTGCTTTCTTATAGAAGGAACAAGTAAAACTCCTTTGTGTAATATTGTGCCATATTCTATCAAACTCCTAAACCAGACAAAGAATAAATGAACACATTATTGCAGATCACAGTTTTGTTTTCTTTTTAAATGATTCTGATGACTATTTATGATGTTGTGTGATTATGTGTTGTTTTATGGAAGGCATCTGACAGATTATGTAAACCAAATTTCCATTTCTTTGGAAAATAGAGTTTTTATCTTACCTTATCTTCTGAGCTCCAACTGACAGTGGAAACACTTCTGAATACACAAGACCATAAAATAGTGTAATGAACCACACAGACCTGTACTGTACCGCTCAGCGGAAATGATGCAAGAGAGAACTGGGCAGCTTAGTCAGTGATTTTATCAATGTGAAGTTCTGCATTGACTGGAGCAAGCCTTTGTCTCAGGGATGGGTAAAGAGAGAAGGGGTTATCATGACCTTTCTTCAGCCAAGCAGAAGCCAAATATACTTGTTTTGTATCCAAAGAGGTTTGGATATGGCCATTTGAAAAGGAAGTGGTTTTACAATCAAAGTTTAAATGGGAAATGGCCTGTACTTGTATAGTGCTTTATCTAGTCGAGAGGACCCCAAAGCACTTTACGCTACATTCAGTCATTCACCCATTCATGTACACATTTACATGGAGATGGTAGTAAGCTACTAGATTGTAGACTGACAGAAGCCAGGCTGCCATGCACCGGCGTCACCGGGCCTTCTGACCACCTCCAGCAGGCATGTAGGAATAAAAGTTTGTTTTACCTCACATAAAAAAATATTTTTACCTCACATAAATAATCATGCTATCAATGCACAAGAACAATCACAGTCATATGGACATATAGATTAGATGCTGCCAGGCAAACCCTGCACAGAATACCATAACCTAAACAGCTGATTACAGTAATCGAGGATCTGTGTTGAGTGGACTGCCAATCCCACTGTTCAAATGGGAGGCACCACTAATTCTGGTAGAGAATAATATTACAAAGATCCTGTGGGACTGACAAGCAGATTCTGGCTAACCACTCAGACAGAGGTTGATAAATCAGTCAAGGGGGCAACAGTGATAGAGATTACAATTCAAATAGAGATCAACTTCAAGAATAAGGAACATATATGAAGCTTCAGAAATACTTATGGCTGAAACAGGAAATAAAGAAGTTGTGGAAAGTTAAGCCTTTAGTGGTCCCAGAGATCACTGGAACGCTTGGGGCTATGAACTCAAACTGTGACAGTGGGTCCAAAGATACCAGGAACAATGTTGGAGAGTTATTTCCAGAAAAAATTAACGAGCATCTAAGGTACAGGTTCCTAGGTGTATGGTAGAAGAACTGAGTTTGGAGACTGTTTTTGCTTAGGTTTCTGACAGATTACAAGATTCAAGAACTGGACTCATCTAAAAAGAGAATAAATTAGAATAAAGTAAAACATGAACACATGACTGTTATTGACCTGTTTACAACATAAAACAATCGAGAAAACTAGTTTGAATCCAAAACGACGATACTTCAGATGTACTAATCCACAAAGACTGCTTAGTTGGAGACCCTACTATTTACCACTATGCATGCTAGAATCGATAAATCTTCAATAGACAGTAGCAGAGACCTAAGTTTACTGGAAATTTACTAATTTTATGTTGCATATTGTGCAGTTTCATATTTTTGTACTATCCAAGTCAACCTGATATATTAAACATCAAAGCAAAATCAAGCTTCAAGCTGAAATGTTTCTGTGGGAAATACTGTTTGTGATCTTGTTTTACTTGGATGATCCTTTGCACTAACCAACATCAGTTCTGTCAAGAAGACAGACTCTATAATACATTTGTTTTTAGACAGCACAAGACATCTGACCAGCAAAAGAAGTCCAATTTCCATGATTGGCAGTGACAGCTTGCAGCTTAGTAGAATGAAGTTTGTGCAGTTTGACATTGCCCAGGCAAACAGCAAGTGTGTTTTTTTATCTGTACCCTGGTTGGCAGTTTTTTTTTTTTTTGTTTTGTTTTTTTTTTCTGTTTGTGGTGTAGCCATTAAATTGAGATGTGTGACTAATGGATCAGAAAGCACCATACCGGTTTTTGTGAACGCCAGGGGACCCTTGTGTTCTCACATGGCACCTCAGAAACGATGAGGCCATTAGGACTTGGCAGAGAACATGATACATCTTAGCTCTAATTTGTTTTGTCCGGGGATTAAATTAACTCATCCAAGAGCTCATTTGCAAAGGACCGGATTTGTTCCTTCTCTCTCTCTGGTATTTTCCAGTGTCACCTTGGGTGGAATTTTCTCTAAATGTGGCACGAAATGATCAATATTGGGAGCAGACTGAAATGGCAGGTGACATGCTCTGAAGGGTGACAATGGATCTGATTCCACATGCAAGTTAGTGGCCTCTTCCTCCAATCTCAGTCCTGCAGTCAGTGTGAGATGTATCATATCAGTTGATTGTTTTCAATGTGACTTTGATTGATATTAGATCCTTGGTGCTGTCTAGTTCACCAGCCAAAAGCTGGCGTACAAGGGGTATCAGATACCTGCAAGCCACCACACTACCTTTGGTTCAACATCACTTTGATGCATGTGATGGTACCACAATACACATCAGTTCTATCTACCCCTCTAGGATATGTCAGATGCTGTAGATCAAAGGCAGTGAATGGTTTGACTCATTTTTGACAGATCAATACACCCCTTAGGAATATGCCCTATTATATGACAGCTCAGGGATCAGCTATTCGTATCTGTATCATGCTTTTTTTTTTATTTTTTCCTTCTGCCTTTTTGAGCACAGATTTGTTGTGTAATTTACTTCAGTGAGTTGATGGTGAAAGCTGTTCGGGAAGGTGATTTAAAAGGAAGGACATATATTTAATAGATACAATAGGTACAATCAGCATTCACAGTGGAATGGAGAATAAGTGCTATAAAAGATACAAGATGTGATGATGCGGGAGGTTTTAGACTGCAGTTGGGCTTGTTGCCTTTAAGTGACAATTGCTGTTCAAGTCAAGTTTAAGTCAAGTCAAGTTTATTTGTGTAGTACATTTTAGGAACAAGGCAGTTCAAAGTTTTTTACACCATGTAAACATAAAAAAAATAATAAACACATCAGTCACCGGTTGTGAAACCAGTAACAAACGTTACATTTTGGAAATTGTCATCATTAAAAGCATCAATAAACATCAAATATGTTGGTCAAAGTTCCAGTGATTATGGGTTAAAAAGCAACTCTAAACATTTAAAAAACAAATTAAATCAGTAGAGAAAACAGCAAAGTTTCACTTATTAAATTTCACATCAGAAACTTACTGTCAACAAAGCAGCAACACTGTATTCTAATGGAATTATCATGGATAATAGATACAATAGGTACAATCAGCATTCACAGTGGAATGTAGAATGAGTGCTATAAAAGATACAAGATGTGATGATGCAGGAGGTTTTTAACTGCAGTTGGGCTTGCTGCCTTTAAGTGGCAACTGCTGGAATGACACTGGGAAAAAAACCCACCTAATAACAAACTGAATACTGGTAATAAAATATGTTACGGATGTATGATTTTGTGGCTTTTTCTAATCATCTCTTTGCTGCTCTAATTAAATATATCTTCCCTACTTAATTGCTTATCTGCCGCACCGCTCACTGCTGCAGCTTACACAAACATAACCGCTGATATCACATAAAGCGCAACACATAGTCAAAGATAAACTGATACAAAAGGATGACACCCTTTAGGAGGGTTAAGAGTGAAGCATAGATAAAAGCTCACGCTCCATTCTTTGCTCCTCTTGGTTCATCCTTAAGATATGCTGGGGGGAGCCCGGTACCGAAGGTGAATGTTACTCTGTATCTGTTCATTTGTATACTCTGTACACTGATCATTTTGGCATTAAATCTTGATTTTATACTTAACCATTTCTCATTATTTCACAAGATAAATGCTTTGCTGGTTTTAGTGGTTCGGTCTCAGAACTGGAGAGAAATGAACTCGGTGGTGCAGGAGGGGGAAAGAGCGTGACTGTTAGCGATGGTGAAGCATGACCCACCTGATGCACATGAAAAAAGCCACTCCAAACAGATGTGTGCATGACACAAAACAAACACCCTGTTTGTTCCTCAGTGCTGTTTTTTGTTTTTACATCAACAAATGTAAGATTTGAATCAAATTTTATTCCAAGATATTTGTATTCAGAGACTACCGTCAACTTTTCTCTGGTAACACAGACAGGTTTTATAGTATCCACAAGCCTCTTAGTGAAAATCATACATAATGTTTTCTTGGTATTTAAATGCATACATGAATTATTCAACCATTCAACAACCAGGGTTATTGCTGCCGTTTTCTGCAGCTTGCTGTTTAGTTGCATTACAATAAATGGTCGTGTCATCTGCATATATTTGGATCTCAGACTCATTGCATACAGATGGCTGATCATTTATGTAAAGTAAAACTAAACAGCAGTGGTCCCAGTATAGATCCTTGGGGAACACCAAAACTACAACTAAGGGCAGAGAATAGCTCACTGTTTGCCCTTACTCTCTGAGTTCTACCATCAAGATAAGACTTTATGTATCTATATTAGAGAAGTTGTACCGAGAAACCTTGGTGAGAAGGACACCATGATTCACAGTGTCAAATGCTCGCTTTAGATCTAAAATAGTGCTTGCAACAACTGTCCCCTTATCCAGCACAGATCTAATAGTCCTCACGAGAAAGAATATTGCAGTTTCGAGGTACGTTTACATGAAAATAAGTAATCAGAATAAACAGCCGTTTGGAATAAAAAAGCGTCATCTCAACACCACAATCAGAATATTCTGATTGGATTCAGCTAGATCGGAATGAATCTGTAATCAGAATGAGAGGAGTGGTTTGTGCCGATTGAAAATCCAAACGGCGTGCATGTAAACACTTATTCTGATCATGTTAATCTGATTGTGGCAAACTGAACTGACTGCGCATGTGTGAGCTATGTTGGGGAAGCAAAACTGGTATGTTAAGCTCTCAACCTGTAACGCAGAAACACCAACAGCATAATGCTGAGCCTGTAGCTAATAGCTCCCGCAGTCCCAGCTCCATGCTTGGGGAAAGCAAGGCAGATGTCATGGTCAGACGAAAGGAACGGGGGTGTCCCATCAGCCTGTCAGTTCCCAAAACTGAAAAAAACTTGTTAAAGCGCACAATGGGTCAGTCTGTCCCCTTCGAGACAGCAGGAGGCTTAATTAAGGATTGCAGTAATTTCTCAACCATTATTAGAACCTGGCCCGGGTCCATTCTGTGCGCTCAGAACCAACACACTACTGTGTTTGTTCTTACGTTCAGCACAGACTGAAGAACAACTTCTTCTCCTGTGTTTTTTTTGTTTTGTTTTGTTTTAACAGAAATTGTGCATGTCAGTGCTTCTATTCTGAATAAAACATGGTGCCTGTAAACGCTCGTCATGATCAGATTAATTCATTCTGTGCTCATGTAAACGATACATTCGGATTATTTAATCCAAATACATTTCAATCTGATGAAGAAATTTTGTGCATGTAAACATAGCTTCTGTTGAATGGTTTGATCTAAAACCAAACTGCATGGTGTCCAAGGAGTAAGCAACAGGTGTAGATCACTGAATTTAAAAATGCTCTGAAACAGCCTTGTGAGTCTTATTCCCATGATAACCACTTCTACACCAAAGATTGGTGTGGCAGTGAGCCAGTAAGTGAAAATCAGATCATAGGTCTGGTCAGTGACCACACCATACCTAAGAGCCTACAAAGTCGAGTTTACAAAAAAAACACTATTTTTTTATGAAAGTTTTTACTGTAGGAAGAAGTATCAGTGCATTGTTTAAGTATAAAGTCAGAGGATTCAGAAAGAAGGTAAAAATCTGAAAAGAAAATTATATTTTCTACTGATGCATGTTTTCCATTTATTTAGGCTGCCGAGCAGCCTGAATAAAGTCAGCAGAAAACAGGAAGCTACTGCAAACCTCCACTGTTGTGTCCTTTTTAAGAGGCAATTCAATATCATGTAATGTGCTGGTTGAGGAAATGTTGGCAGTCTTTTTGAACGCTTAGAGTAAAAGTAAGGTTCCAATAAAGGGGATATATCCTGCTAGAGTGACCATATTTTTATTTCCAAAAAAGAGGACACACAAAAAAAGAGACCTACAAAGAGAGGCCCAGTCCAAAAACACTTCAGTCTTTGTCTGTTCACTCAGAAATGACTTTTGATCTTAACATATTGAAAGTGTCCCTTCCCTCTGTGGTTAGAAAGAAAAGTTAAATCACAAACTTCAGACAGGCTTTCACAAGTCAACAAGTTCAAAAATGACTTTAACATCTCTGGAAATAAATAATAGAAATAATTGCTAGGGATGCACAAAACATCGGTATCGTCAATAGTATGAGCCAATGTTGGTCATTTTTTGAGATATCAGTATAAATCTGATAAGTAAAATTGGGCCAATATGAACAATGTTTGATGTTTATTTCCATCTTGTTGCCGCTTGTGTAAGTGTTTCAGGAGGGGCAGGGAAGGGGGTTTGCCATATGGTACTTCTTCCATCATGCAGCACGGGATTATGAAGTTCCGATTTCAGACCAAAGTATTGCAGTTCCACTTTATATAGACCATAGCTGAATGATTTAAATGTGAAAAAGATTTAAATGATATGCACACTTGAAATTTGCAGAGAATACACCCAGAGATTGATTTACATTGAGTAAAGCTAATCAAGCTAATAGCTAATATAAATTTGTATAGATGTATTTTCCATTGTTAAAACATTTAATATGCTTTGGTTTTCAAATTTTCAATTTATGCTGTACATAGAAGAAATATTTTGTTCTTTTTAGTTTTTAAATAGAAATCAGAAATGGTTCACATCAGCCACAAATTCTGTTTTTGGTTCCTCTCTCCTCTCCAGTTAAGCCCCCAGTTATTCAGACTCCTGACAGATTTAGACTAAAAGTAATATTTTAATTTTATCAACTAGGGCAAGGCAGTAAATCTATAACAACATATATCGTGATAGACACGTGATTAATATCAATCGAAAACATGTCCAATAGAATGTTTTTGCAATAATTTTACTGAACTCCAATCCAGAACCGCACGGCATTCTGGGGGATGTAAGCAGAGAAAAGGCTTCAGCTGCTCACCCTCTCACGGTCAGCTAAGCAAGGTGGGTGGCATCAGCTAACTCACTCCCTCTTTGGTATGCTAGCAACAACCTGTTGAGTAACAGCAGCAGTTTCAGGTTTCGCCACTGGGCCTCATAACTGCTTAAAAATAAAAAATAAAGGCGGGGAGTGAAAGGAGAAAATTAATACAACAGTTTGAGAGGAAATTGTGGATAAAACAGGAAAGTTCATGTCACCAGTTTGGCAGTATTTCAGATATTTAAAACAAAAAACTAATCAGTAATTGTCAATATCGACTGATATGAAACCCTTATATCTTGATATGTTTTTCAGCCATATAATCCAGCCCTATTAGCAACATGTTTCTTCTGACTGGGTGTAATATTAATCATTTGGAGTGGCCCAGGCAGATTTTTAAAAAGATTTTCCAATGATTATAAAGAAGGATAAAATATTTTTGAATAAAATGTAAATAAAAACAGATAATTTATTTTAAAACTGATACAGTGGATCTATTTGCTGTTCAGTATTTGTGGATTCACCTATTCACTGATTTTTCAGGGGAACGCAACTCCAAATTGTTTGCGGGAAACACCTATTTGCGGATTGGTTGGAAAATATTTAAAAGGAAATGGAGCCTGGGCAGCAGAAATACCGAGGCACAATGCTACTTGACATGCTGTTGGCATTTGCAAAGCAGCCAGTCCAGGAGCAGCAGTTATTTTCCTTGGTGCTGGTTTGCTGTATCCCAAGACCGGAAGAGCGGAAGACTGTAGATGTTAGCTTAGTTGTGCTGTTCCCACAGAGACCTATTCCGTTTTGCCAACCTTGGCTATTTGCGAGCAGCTGCAGTACCACTGAACTACTTTTACAATGTAGCATTATCTTTTGATATATGCCTGTCTAATTTCCAATCAGAAACAAACTACTTCATTGAATCCTCAATGTACCTGGGTATGAACAATTTGGGGCTTAATTATACTTAAAACTACTGAACTAATTTATTTCATTGAAAAGGGTGTTCAATCAATAATCAAGTAAACATTTCTGGCCAATTTTTTCCCCCTTAATTTTAGGATCCATTTTGCATGATATGATTCTGGTAACTTGCTGTGGTTAATGGGAGGTGAGACGTATTTGTACCAAACGTGTTCAAAGTCCGGAGGCAGAAGATGATGTGCAAAGATGATAATTACATATAACTACAACTCTTTTAATAAAACACTTCCTTAAAGCACTTTTGTAGCACAAGCTAATGCTGTTTTCTTTTCCACAAATAGCTCATGGTTTTTACCCTTACATGCACAATGATAAAAGAGACCTTGAATATCTATCCAGTGAGTTTTGTTAGAGAGGTGTTGTTGGTGAGACGCAATATAAACCCTATACTGTACCAACAGATAGACAAAAAGCTATGAATATTCATAAGAATAATTACTATTAGTTCAGAATCCCAGGTTAAGAAATCATGCATCTCTTTGCACGCTGTTCAGGTGGAAGAAACTCCAGGAGCAAGTAGTAAAACCCACACAGGAATAAGAAGATGCAAACTCTGGGCTTTAAGGTAACAATGCTAAGCACTTAATTGCTTCCAATAAATTCAAACTAGGCAGAGACAGACAGAACTGTGAAGTGATAAAGGTATTTCTAGGACCCCTGATGAATCCCCAGAGCTGAAGTAAATGTCAACGGGTCCGAATGCCGGACTAAATAACATATTACAGTCTTTTTTTTCCTGATAAATTCCAAAACTCTAAATAGTGTGTAAATTGTTGAGGGAATCCATATAATGAGAAAAATATCACAGTGCCCCATGTAAGCTGCTGTTTTCTGATATATTCTTCTCTGGTAAAGCGAAGTGAGTTTTCTGCTTTGCAGCAGTCTTTGTATACAAGCATACGCAGTTGGCAAAGCAGCCAAACACTTTACACCTATTCAAAGGCAATCACAAAAAGAGCATGCTGACCAAGCCTATATATTATTACCAGTCCTATTTCTCATTCCTTTCATAAATATGAAAAAAATTATTTTTTTTTCAGATGGGATTGTAAAGATAGGAATAAAGCAAGTTAAAGAAGGGATGAAATAAATAAGCATCTTTGGTCAACAAAAACATGCAGTGATTTCTATCAATAGAACATTCAAGCAATTTGAATGGGAGCTGCTTTTTTTTGCCTGCTCCATCTGCTCAATTTCCATATCCGCCACCCGTCCCCCGCCCCTGTGGATCCACAACCCCCTCGCTCCACTGTCCTGCAGGAAATAAGCTTTCAGTGCTTTCTAGATGACTTCCTAAAAGAAATGAAACTCTGACGGAAAATGAGAACAATGAATAATGAAACACTGGATGGGATGTGCCTGACCACTGGTATTCATATAGCTTGTGTCATCGTGCAGAGGCCCATATGAAATTGAAGGTTGTGATCACAGGCTGGAAAAAGCAATGGCTATGACCATTAGAGAGATGGAAAACAAATAGGTTTTCTTGGGTGCACATATAATCATTTCATTTAAGATGATGAATGCTTTCAGTCAGGATAAATGCAGCATTTTGCATCCATGAGATTGATTTTTTGCACTTCTCATTGTGTTAAAATCTACAATTTTTCTGAATTCAGTGAAATTTTGAACAATGCTAATAGTTTCAGGATGTGTTTATCTGAAAAATTCAAAACCAGAGAAACCAAAAGAGAACGTTTTCTTAAGTTCTGTGAAAAAGTATTTGCCCCTTACGGATTTCTTCTCTTTCATCTTTTTTGTCATGCCTAAATGTTTCAGATCATCAAATAAATTCTAATGTCAGACAAATGATAAATAAATGCTTATTTCATTATGAAGGGAAAAACGTTTTGAAAACTACTGGTGACGGGAACAATGGTCATCAAACGTTTGTGATATCTGACAAGGACTTTTACATTGTTGTGAACAAATTTTGGCCCAGTCTTCTTTCCAGAATTTCAAATTTAGCCACATTTCAGGATTTTCAAGCACTAACGATCTGTTTGAAGTCATGCTTCACGCAGCAGATTTAAGGCTGGACTCTCATTAGGTCACTCTAAAACCTGTTTTTGAGCCATTTAGAGGGAGCCGTGTATTTGAGATTAAGGTTGCTAACTGATGGCCAGACAGTGACTCTGGTAGAGAGCAGAATGAAATACATGAATTTTGCTTGACAAGCCTCTGAAGGCTGGGGTTACCCCTGCTGCTGATGCACCTTTGCCACAATTTTTCTTTCCACTCAACTGTCTACAAATATGCTTGGACACAGCACTCTGTGAGCAACCAGCTTCTTTAGCAGTGACCTTTTGTGGCTTGTGGAGGGTGTCGATGGCTGTCTTCAAATCCAGACGTCGAGGGCCGGTCTCCTGCAACTCTGTTTCAACACATCTGAGTAGAATAATGAGGTCATTAGCAGGACTCTGGAGAACTTGACTGCATGCTGAGGAGGTGATTCACCCATCAGCTGTGATGGACCAAGGACACACATAGAAGTTGCTGGACACTGGGCCTCAAGGCCTGGACTCAGGAAGGCGGTTAATATTTCAGTTTATGAGTAATGATTCTACAGAATAAGCAGGTTTTTCTGGAATGAGTGACAAAAAAAAAATCTAGAATTCTTTTCATGATATTCTAATTTTTATGATGCACCTCTATACCAAATAAACAATAGCTGCTTCTTGCAATGAGACAACAGACAGACTGAGCGTTCATATTTTCCAGTTGTGTGGCAAAACTGGATGAAATCCATCAAACTGAAGAGCACAATAAATATCTCTGAAACACTTCTTTATGCCACCAGGTTATGAAACAACCAGCTGCATGTAGAGTCTTGGTTTCAAGGGACAGAACAACATGAGGCTGAGAGATGGAGCAGATATCACTGATCAGGCAACAGCCATGACAAAAGTCTGACAAGGGAGATGACCATTGAAACGGTCATGCTTGTCAGTGATGAGGAAGAGTATATTTTTTCAGGTAAGCAAATTTACTGCTTAATGTAGTTTTTTTTTTTTTTGGAATAAAAGCCACTTTCTTGAACAGAAACAAGTACACCACGCCTGAAGTATGTAAAAATACTGCGACTCATGAATGCGTGCATTGATTACAAACTCACTTAATAGTTCATCATAATGTCCGTCAGAAAAAGGCAAGGTTGATATGGTTATATGGGTTGTATTATGAATGAATAAACATAAACTGAGTGAAAGCTTGGAATTATAAAATTGCATGAGTTGTAATGAAAAAAGTTTCTATGATGAAGCAAGAATTTCACTTTTTATGCAGCTTGAACAAGTACTCATGCCAAAGTTGAACAAGCTGAGCTTCTTCACAATGAGGCACTCGTTGCCAAGGAACGGCATGTTGTCAGGGAATGGGTTTACATGCCAGTTTTTCAGAATAAATATAAAGGTTAATCACAATATCACATTAACATTTTATACCTAAATCACTATCCAGTTCGAATTTTTTGATTCTTTTTTAATATTAGAAGACAAACCAGAAGAGCAAAATGATCTAAATAATTACAGTTCAACTAATTGATGTTTTTGGGGGTTTCAGCTGTTAAACTTCCACAAATTTATTTGGTTTACTTCAAACATGTACATCCATCCAAACATTTTCTGTAACCGTCGATCTCTGCTGGGTTCCAGGCGATCGGTGCCTCTCTTTAGTGGTCACTGGGCGAGAGATGGGATACAACCTGGTCAACCATGTCTCCAGTCGATGACAGAGCAACGCAACAATAAACAAGACAAACAACAAAGCACGCGCACACACACACACTTCTAAGAGCAGTTTAGAGTGGCCAGTAAACCTAACATGCATGTTTTTGGACTGTGGAAGGAAGCCAGCCATGCATGCACCTGGAGAAGATGCAAACATCTGTAATCCCTTGTCAGGATTTTAACCCAGGAAGGAAACTGAGGCTACAGTTCACATAGCCTCACCAATATTGGTCAATAACAGACAGGAGAAGGATTGTCTGGTCTGATGTTTCACATCTTCTGCTATTCAGATGGAGTCAGAATGCGAGGTGAACAACATGAAAGCATGGACCCATTCCAGCTTGTATCGACGATTCAGACTTGTGGTGTTGTAATGGGGTGGGAAATGTTTGAGCCCCTTATTACTAACTGCACATCATTCAAATGCCACAGCCTAAATGATTATTGCTGCTGATCTTTCTCATCCGTTTATGATCACAGCATACTTATCTTCTGATGGCTGATTCTAGCTGGATGATACGACACGTACCAAAAATTAAATCCTTTCAAAATGTTTTATTAAACGTGATAATCAGCCCACTGTTGTTAACTACTACGTCAATGGTGCATTATGGGATGTTCACTTCACATCCCATAAAGCACCTTAGGGATGTGCTAGAATGGACAATTTGGATCATGGATGTGCAGCCAAGAAAAATCTGCGGGAACTGTGTGATGCTATGATGTCAGTATTGGAAAAAGCATCTTTGAGGAATGGTTTGGACATGTTGTTGAATCAATGGCATGAAGAATTCAGGCAGTCCTGAACAAATAGGGGTCTGATTCAGAACTAGCAAGGTGTACCTTTTAAAATGGCCAGTATGTGTTTAAACAGTACTTTCTATGCTAAATTCTACCAAAATAAAACGCATGCAAATTGTTACATCCAGTGTTATTGGTTACATCCTGGAAATGTGTTTTATCAGTGTACCTCTACTAAACGCTCCTCGGGGAGGAATATTAAAGTCAGAATGAAACGGACTCTTTTCTCAAAGCGCAGCCACTTTACAGCAGGAGAGGTGCCTTAACGCCATCATAAGCCCACGGAGAAAATGACAGCGACCGCAGCTCTGCAGTTCCAGAA
This sequence comes from Anableps anableps, assembly GCA_014839685.1. Classification (NCBI taxonomy): domain Eukaryota; kingdom Metazoa; phylum Chordata; class Actinopteri; order Cyprinodontiformes; family Anablepidae; genus Anableps; species Anableps anableps. Next base: position 6,193,248 of record CM026079.1, read on the forward strand.
GAATGACACGGCCAGGAGGTTTTCTGGGGTTTCAAACCATGTTTTCTGTACTGCACATTAGCCTCAGCAGGATGGCTGAGAACAGCAAAAAAAGCAAGGTAAGGCGAAAAAAAAAAAAAAAAGCTTTCACCATTTGGAAATGAAGAGAAAAACCTGCTGCAGCCCTCAAGCTGCTGCTACAGTCCTGACATGAAGGACTCAGCTTGAGCACTTACAAATCCCTTTCAACAAAGAGCAGCATTTCCCACACCGCTGCTCCTTCAGGGTGTCGGAGAGAGAAAGGAGCAGTTTGTGTGAATACACAGATCTGTCAGTTAAGAGTGAGTTGGGCTCTGCGAAGGACTTTTCGGAGGCGCTACACTGTAAAATATATTAGGGTAGTTTCACTTACAAACTTCAGTTCAACTGCCTTGAAAACATAAGTGAACTCAGCTGTAAAAGTCGCCTGAGTTGATATGACTCACTATAGAACATTATCCATTCCAAAAAAAAAAAAAAAAAAAAAAAAAATCATCACTCTTGTTGAGGACACTTACAATTATATGCCATTTGAACTCACATAATTAAGTTACACCAGATGTATAATTAATGACTACTTGTTTGAACTTGATACTCCTGAGTTGAAACTCAAAGTTACGTTATGCATTCAAGAAAACAAGCTTTTTCTTGTCAAAGTAACATCCACTTATATATCCTTTCAAATCACATTTCAAAGTTAAAATAACTAACTATAATCATGCCAATTGCCTTTTCAAGTTAGGTTAACTCCTCTTTTCCAGGAAGCAATTGAACTTAAAACTGCAATTTAAGTTAAACATTTTCAAATGTAATGCCCTTTCTCCACTGATAACGGCAAGTTCACCTGTTTCTGAAAAAAACCCCAAAAAACACTGAATACACTTACAACTCACATGTTCAAAAACATTTATTTTCCAGACTTTCTCCATCAGATACAGTTTTTTGGATGAGACAAGCCTTAAAGCCCATGTAAATCCACACATTTATCTCCAACAGAAGAACATATGCTGAAGCTGGACTGCGAGATGAGAACTTTCTAACCACATTATCTAAATCCAATTATAAAGCATATTTACAAAACTGAAGTTTGCTCAAAGTGCTGTAAAAGTTAACATGAAACAGTTGCAGTATAAACTCAATCCCATCATCTCTCGTGAACAGTTCAGTATACCACAGTGCTAAAGGAGCAGTGTCAGAGCAATTTCACAGTGACAACCCTGAGAATGGTGGTTTTTGAAAAGAACATTAGTCCAGCTCAATACTGAAAGTTTGTGTTTATAGAAAAGAACAGAAGAAATGCTTACAAGAACTCTTCCTCAATGAGATGATGACACTGAAAACAAAGATTTTCCGGTTTGGACCTCAGGATTCTGTTTCTTAATCCATGGACTCGAGCCAAAGCCCAGTCTGGTCTGATCCTCATCACCACTCTGAAGAAACTCAAAGGAATACTTCATGTCATCTGGATACTTGAGACTGGCAGTCGATGACACCCATCTATGTGGCAAAGCTATGTCACATCTTTCACTTTGTGAGGCATAATGGTCTCCTCCACCACAACTGCCAGATTAAAGAAAGCCAAAAAAGTTAGAGATAAAATTGTAAACATGCAGTTGTTGCAATACAAAACCGTTGACTTACATCACATCCTGATGACAGCTGATGGATCTTCGCCTGATATGTAGCAGGGTAAAACCAAGCAGAGCAGCAGCCCGTCTCCTTTTATTCGTGTCTTACAAGACACGCGGTGAGATGAAAATATTTGAACAAACATAAACAGCCCCTAATTTTCCAGCCAGTCAAAGTTCCACTTACATCTTTTACAAGGCATTCCAAAACATCTTTGAGAGACTGCTTCTTTCCAGACCGAGTTGCTGCTTTGCATACCTCCAGCAGTCTTGGGACCAGGCCATCAAGTCCGTCAAAAAAAGATTCCAGAAGCTCTGCAGTCGCCATTCTCCTGAATTCTGCTCTAATCTGAAGTGATAAGACAAAAAATAAAACACAGAGCACACTGTCTTAACCCAACACAATTAAATCTCTCTGAGGAATTAATGCAAAGTTGTGTGATAACCTGTCTCTCATGGAACACAGCTGGCCATCGGGAAATGAGCTCCGTGATGTGTGGTTGATCTTTTCTATGCTGGGAAAACGTAGCAACCATCAGATCTTCTAGCGGCTGGTGATCAGGGTCTTTCTTCTGCATTTCAACCTCCATTACCTTTCGCTTCTCCTCCATGTTTTCATGACTCTGTCTTTCAGGTGGATCACGACAGCAGTTCATCTCACTCTTCTTTGAATTCTTGACACATTTTACCTTTAACCTCCTGCTTTTCGCTTGTTTATGACCACTTCAGGGCATCCTGCTGCACTTAATTTTTGCCTGTAGTTTCCAAGCTTAAATTTCAGGCTGTGAAACCACAAGTACCACCCCTTCTCACACCTTAGTTCTCGCAGACAGGGATGCTTCTCCACCAGTGCTTTGGCCACATTTTCATAGTTTTGCCTCTCCAGACAAGCATTAATCTTCGACATGCGGTCTCCAAGTGTGTCAAGGATATCAGTCTTTAAACCTTTAGGAATCACTGTCACAGATCCATCCTTAGCATACCTACCTACAATTCGCTTCCTTCAGTTGCAGCTCCACATCATGTGAAAACTGTGGAATTGGGGGGAAAAAAAAAAAAAAAAGGCCATTCGACCGAATCCCCACTACTGATGGAAGGGAGGCTGCCTGTGTCCAGTGTAGAATTGGAGCCGTAATCAGCTGTGAACAATGCTTTTAAAGTTGCACGGTCCCCAGGAAGGTCTTTGATGTCCGTTAGGTTGCACAACTGATTATTGAAGTCAGGATCCTCAAACTGCAAAATGAAACCTTCTCTTAGACCAGGGTTGGTTCACAACACCTGGTACAGTTCCTCCACGCTTCAAGGGATTTCCTCATCTGAAAGTGCTCTGATTTCATTTTCTGACACTATGACACACAGCACCATTTTAGACCACTTTAACCTGGAAAATGGAGAAAAATATGCAATTTAAGAAAACATACTCCGTATGAACTACTGAATCACTATTTTTCTGATGGGCATGTGTTTAATGGTTTAATAACCATAAACAGCACATGTAATCTGAGGTTTCTATTATGATTTTAGCCATTCAGATGCAGTCCATATACCGACCTACTTTTTGTGAGTAAGAAAGAGGTCGTGTTGTACTGAGCTGCATTATACTGAGGCGTTTCTAGTAGGTGTGACAAGACATGATGTTGGGCTAATGAGAATCAGAAAGTCATGATCTTAACACGGTTTTAAACAACCAAAAGTGATGAAATATTAGGGCTGCACCTTGCAGCTTTTTAAAAATCAATTAAACTAATGGTTATTCTATAAATTAATTTAACAATTTTTATTACTCAATATAACATATGAACTTTCAAAAAATAAATATAGGAAAATTAAAAAAAAAACATTTTAACATTTAATTCAATCAGCAGCAGCAACGTGGGGAAAGAAAAATATTTGAAATAATTAAATGACAACAATAGTGACAGACTAATTGCAGACTAAAACCCTAGATTAAGCTATTTTTCTGTCATGTTGGTTGCAAATATAAACAGATCATGCAAAGGCCTAAACAACATACATTTCAAAATATAACACCACGAGAGGCAGACAGACTGCATGTATATGGGCAAGTATAAAAATATACATGTGTATGGGTTGCAGACTCATACAAATGTATATGATACATGATAATACACAGCTCTACATTACGATGTCACCAGGTGGCTATGAACCCATCCAAGCACTGAACAGGTGCTTAGAACAAATCAAGGAGCGGATGTGCCATAACTTTTTCCAGCTGAATAGAAACATAACTGAAGTTATTATCTTTGGACCTAAAGAGGAGCAATCTGAAGTCAGCAGGCAGCTTCAGTTATTACAGCTAGTGATCAGGCCTGAAGCCTGGGTGTAGTGATGGACTCAGACCTGAACCTTCAGAGACACATAAAGACAGTTACAAAGTCAGCCTTCTATCACCTGAAGAACATTTCCAGGATCAAAGGACTAATGTCTCAACACGATAAAGAGAAACTCATCCAAGCGTTTATCTTTAGTCATATTGATTACTACAATAGTGTCTTCACAGGTCTGCCTAAAAAGTCAAACAGACAGCAGCAGCTGATCCAGAACGCTGCTGCTCGTGTTCTCACTAAGACCAGGAAAATAGAGCACATCACCCCAGTTCTAAAGTCCTTATACTATCTCCCTGTAGCTCAGAGAATAGACTTTAAAATACTTCCGTTAGTTTATAAATCACTGAACAGCTTTGAACCAAAATACATTAAAGACCTGTTGCCATTGTATCAACCTTCCAGACCACTCAGGTCTTCTGGTTCTGGTCTACTCTGCATCCCCAGAACCAGAACCAAACATGGAGAAGCAGCATTCAGTTTTATGATCCACTAATCTGGAACAAACTCCCAGAAAACTACAAAACAGCCGACACACTGAGTTCCTTTAAATTAAGGCTAAAAACCCACCTGTTTAGAGCTGCCTTTGATTAGAATGGAACATGTAAATGTAAATGGAACACTGGATCGATATTTTCGAATTATATTTGCTTGATGATCTTTATGACTTGGATGCATTGATATTGCTCGATGATTTTGATGTGTACTTGATTGATGTTTTTACGATGTAAAGCACTTTGAACAGCCTTGCTGCTTAAATGAACTATACAAATAAACCTGACTTGACTTGACACCTTCTGGAACACGGTCACCAATGAGAAGAGGAAGGAAATGCACAAGACTCCAGTTTCCGTGTCCATTACCACCTAGAGTACGATTTCGCTTGAAAGTTGATGGAACTTTCTGAGGCCGGTTTGTCTTGTCAGAGAACTTAAAAGGAAACCCTTGTATATCACTATTAAGTTCCTCCAATGTGAAATAGTTCTTAGAAATAAAATCCGCAAGGCACAAACTTAGCTCTATAGGCACAATGCCTTCCAGTACATGTAAAAAAAAAAAAAAAGAAAAAAAAAATCTGGTGTAAAACATTATCATGCATGGAAACCTGTCAATCTGTTAAGTGGAGATTCTCAGTCACAGCGTAGTTTCACAACTGGATATGATCTTTTATGTTCTTTTATACGTTTTGCAAAGTCCACATGGGATCTGAGCACAGTCAGACAGTTGGGATAAATCCAGCTCAATCCCAGTCTTTCACGTCCATGAGTGTCTCTGTAATGACTCACTATTGTTCTTTCATTGTAGATGACAAAATTATAAAACTTACATCTCCACTTCATCCATAATTGTAGCCAAAATTCAACGAATCCACCGCCTGCACCTAAAACACGGAACATAATTTTTAGTATGGTATAAAAGCATCACTCATATGAACTGAAAACATGACAAAAACACTAAACGAGTTAGAAAAGAAGATTAACGAAAATATCCTTTATTGTCCCACAGTGGGAAAATTCCAGTGCAACAGCTGGGTTGAAAACATAAAAAAGGATGCGTGAGCATAGTAACGGTATTCTTAAATGGCTTTGAATCGTAGTATAACCATATAAGTCAGTGGCTGACATAAGAGGCCACCTTCACTGCTGTTATCAGTGAGGTGGCTGCTTCCATGATTATGATTCCCAATGTCAGGACGCCTGATACGCTCAAACAACAATATCTAATAAGTTATATTATGAGGAACAGAGTCCCCTCCTATCTCTGAAATTTCAAGCCAAAAAATACTTCTAAAAAACAACCGACCGACAACCCGAAAAAAAAGGTTGGGATCCAAGCGATTCACGTGAATGCCACATTTGCCACTGAGATAACATAACGTCGCAGTCAACTCAAATATGATGTTTTCTTTCCCTGCTCTCTGAACTGCTCCACTCTCAGATACAGCTGACCATCGGGAAAGGAGCTCTGTAAAGTAAAATGGCGTTTATCACCGCTGGGAGTGAAAGACGCGCGTGCACAAAAGAAAAACAAGGGGCCCAGCTAATTACTAGGAATGTGACACAGAGTCTTAGCCGAAGCCCATAACTCACCCACAAACAGCACCGGTACCGTTCAAAACTTTAACCAAGCGTCAAGAATGTGCTTCTGAAAGACTGAATGTTATAAAACTCGTTGTAGCTGACAGCATTTTCTCTTAATAAAAACTTTTGGAAGTGCACGAGTACTTTTGAGCTAGGTTTACCTCCACTAACTGTCCTCGGCATGAACAAGCCGTTGTTTCAATGTTTAAACATATTATAGAGACGGAAACGTATTTTTTACAGCACACTTACACATTTGGTTGTATTGAAAAATATATCATAAGTGCACATTACCTTATTTCACTGGCACCTCGCTTGCTCCTCATCCAGCAAAAGACCCGCCGAAATGCTGCCAGCTCTCATCCAGATCTTGCTGACAAAAAGTAATCATCCACGACTTCGCATTCCACCTCCTCAGTTTGCTCAGATAGAGTTAATCTTCCTCTGTCAATAGGCAGATGCAACTGGGTGGAGCACTTGCTCATTCTTGATTAAAATCTTATCTCGTAATTAGTCCCTTATCAAATAATGTACTAAATTCCCGGCACTATTTATACAGCGCATTAATATCACCGCCATGCTAGTGGTCGCCATCGGTTTTTTTTTTTTTTTTTTTTTTTTTTTTTTTTTTTTTTTTTTTTTTTTTTCAGAGTTCCGGTTACCATTTTAAAACTCAGGTTGTCATTGTTGACACACGTAAATTTTCGTTTCATTGTTCTGGCTTATAACCAAAAGTTGGAATGCCAACAACTCATGAAATTAAGCTGAAATTTCATAACTCATTTTATTAAATGGAAGTCAATTCCAGAAACAAGTTATGATAACTAACTGAGAGTACAGCTTTTACAGTGTAGTAGGACAGTGGAAACAGCAGCAGCTCCGAATGGAACTGCACATGGGTCTGTGGAGCTGTTTTTTTTTTTTTTTTTTTTTTTTTAAATCTAGATGGCTCACCAACCATGTGTTACCAAAGGCTGTGAAGGCAGGATCAAGTAATTACAGAATGCTGTCAAGGCTCCTGAGCGTGTGTTTCAGGCCATACATTTTTATTGAAGTGAATGGCTTCAGTGTTCATCTGGTTGTGCATAATCGTGTTGAATGCGGTGGCAGGGGTGCCTATCTCGCAGCCAGCAACAACTGCTGTGTTCTGGGTCACCGATCTCTGTTTACGAATCATTGACTTTGTTGTACAACAGCGAAAGACACGAGTCGATGCCTCGCCTCATCGCCGACACTCCTGGTGAGGCTCCAATAAACAGAGCGAGGGGTCCACGGCGAGGTGTCACCGCAGCCCAATTATGTGCCGGTAACTAGGCAATGTTTCCCCTGGGGAGGGGAGAGGAGGTGGGGGGAACCTTCCTTCACTGGTGGGTAAGCCCACCGATGTCGCCAATTTTAATCTAATTTCCGCTCGTCATTTTCATCTTTGAAAATGCTGGAATGGGTAATCAGATGATTGATTGAAGAGCACGGCTGTTCTGACAGAATCCTGACATGGACACAGCTGGCTGCCTGTCAGGGAGGATAGCTGAATGATGTATGAGTACCTGAGCGCAAACAAAGCACAAAACATCCACACAGGCAAGGTGAGTATGTGACTTCCTTGTATCTTTGCTCACTCATTACCTGAGCGCATGAAGCATACCCAAAAACCAGCTTTGTCTCCTGACTGTTGATTGTACCCACATACAGCTGAAACCAGATATTTACATACGCGGCATTAAAAAAAAAACATAACTTTTTCCGCCTCAGCATTCTTTGTATTTCATTAACGCTGGAATAGTCAGAGAGATAGTTATTATTTATATTTAGAGTTTTTTTTTTTTTTTTTTTTAATTCCTTCCTGTAAATTCTGAACTTGAAATAATTATCTCTTCAAACAACATAGCAAAGCCCAGCGGATGATGTTATGGCTTTGTAAACTTCTGATAGGTTAATTCACAAAGTGGGTGATGGTAAAAAAAATCTCCTCTGACCGTTGTAGCTCTGGTGGGATAAAATCCTACTTTGGATTTACAAATTGGGAAGTGTGATCCTTAATGTTCAGTAGTTCCGCCCTGCGGGACTGTTTGAGCGCTTCAGCTGTCCGACCAGATAACAAAAAACAGACTAGAAACTTTCATAAATAAAAATAAATAAATAAATAAATAAAATAATAATAATAATCGAGAGCTCCAAGCCGCTGTGTTTATGCGCTGGCATATCAACGTGCTTAGGTGGCAATATTTAAGAAACATATCAAGATGTCAGCCAAGAGATTAAAGCAATTTTACCAAATAATAAAGAAATATATTAAGATATTTGAATTTGAGGGGGAATTATTTTTTTCTGGTTTACAGCAAACTGAAATAGTTTATCATAACTGACCTGTAACAGAAAAAGTTTAGTCTGATTTAATGTTATACTGTAAGAAATAGTTTTTTTGTTTGTTTGTTTTTTTGTTTTTTTTTACAGTATATGTAAATATTAGGCTTCAGCTGTATTTCTACTATCCAGCCCTGTTTCGAAGCACCCATGCAGCTGATGTAAAGGCTAAAGCCCCTCTGCTGTTCAGCATGAGCCTAACAGTTCCATATTAATAAGATTTTCTGCATATCAAAGTCCAGCTACTTACAAGTTTCACTCAGGTCCTCATTTGAACCAGTTCTGGATAAAATCATCATGCATTTCATCCTTTAGTGTAATGTATGCTAAGACTACAGATCAAAGGCAGGATATTACAAAGGAAGAATACATAAACTCTCATGAAGTCTTGTCAGGTCCCATCAGAAAAGGAAAGTGAAACAGACTTGCACTCCATTAAGTCTTAGAACTTATAGCATTAAGAAGCATGTCATAATTAAGGCTCGAAACAGAAAAACAGCAAACAATAACAAAGCATTACAAATCTAGATTGTGTGTTTGTATTTTATTGGTGAAAGATGAATAATGGTCACATAATATATTAACATGGAGCAGTCAGTCTTTGTAAAGTGAAAAGACAATGACACAAATCAAAATCTGGAAAGTGTAATGCAAATATGTATCTACCTCCCTTTACTGAGACTGAGTGCCGTCGCTCTGCCCACATGCTTAACACACTGCGTGTAGGGCACCAAGTGGCTGGGGCAGGTTATCTAAAAATCAAGCTTGTAAAAAATGATCTTAATCAAAAAGACACAAAAAGTCAGGGCAGAAAAGAGAAAAAGAGACGGCAAGATGATGCTCACACTCATACTCTTTGTCTCTACTCCCTGTCGCCCTCTTCCCCATTCTCTTCCCGCTGTGTAGTGGCTGTGGGAGAGAAGCAGAATGAATCACTGAAATTATTTTACTGTTGTAGACAGAAAAAAACAGAACAACTCATCATTTTATATGCACATATTCACTACTGAAGCAAAAATTTACCCGTTTGAACAAATGAAGAACATGAATAATGACAAATACAAAAGCAACAAAGACATGAGAAATGCAGTGGCACTCCCAGAAAATTTTCATCAGGGTGGCCCGATGGGGCCTGTTTAGACGGACGGACAGACAGATTGAGGGCAGTGGGGTGACCAGCATTTTTCCAGGGGTAGGCCATGTTCCCCAATGCCACTCCTTGGGGGTGCCACTGGAGAAATGATCCAGTTTTCAGCCTGTTGTATCTGTCCTGCTTCAAAAATGATTTACTTTGAAGAAGAGTGTCACAGTATAATCTAAATTATTATTTAACTTAATGTGAAAATTTCTGCAGAGGATTTTCTGGTTTTAATAAGCTCCTCTTAATGAATCTTCTTCAGGAAAACAAAACCTGTCATGATTATGTGGGATGGTTGCCTTTGTGAAGTCAGACCTTTTTGATGTTTTTATGGCAAAAAAGTATAGCATGTGAAGACAGCAAGTTTTTCATAAATACATAAAGTAGTAAATATGTCAATACTATGCAAGTAAAAAAAAAAAATTATATATATATATATATATATATATATATATATATATATATATATATATATATATATATATATATATATTTTATTATATATATATATATATATATATATATATATATATATATATATATATATATTTTTTTTTTTTTTTAATTCAGAAACAAATAACATTCAAAACACTTTTTTGCCATTCTAATTCTTCACGTGCAGACAAAATTTACAAGAGTTGTTCTCCTGCTTCACAAAGTGTATTTTTTGCACTATTGATTAGTATTATGGCCACATACTACGCTGTGTTCAAGTCTCTCCCATACCAATGTCTGACTGAAGTGATGGTGAACAAATTTACGCCTCACCTCATAAATTTACTCACATTTAGCTGGTGCGTAAATGTTCCTTACCAGTGGTGGCAGCATCATGCTGTAGGGTGGCTTTTCTTTAACAGTAAAATGGAAACAGGTCAGAGTTAATGAGAGGATGAATGCTCCTAATACAAGATATTCTTACCAGAAAACCTGTTAGAGACTGAGATAGACTTGAGATGTGGGGCCAACGCTCCCCCTCCAGCAGGACAGTGACCCTAAACAAACAACAAAAGCTACAATTATGTCTACTTTGTGTTAGTCTATTACATAAAATACATTAAAATTGTGATTGTAACATGATATTTCAAGAGCTATATAACAACCAAAAATGTAATGAAGGCCAAAAGTATAATATTTTTGCCTGTTTTAAATTTAATAAGGACAATAACTTAATAACTGGCTGCTACACAGTGTGGGTATTTTTGCAAGGCACTGGAGATCTATCAAATATTGTTCCAATGACATGACTGATTTGAAGCAGAAGTAACATAGATTGATTAAAGTACCTTTATCCTTTTTATTGATTGTGCTTTTGTTTGGAGAGGATTAGAGCTACATGTCCACTCTAACCTTCACAGAGGTGCCGAAATGCTGCTTCAGATAATGAAAATTGTTGATCTACTGAATTGGAAAAAAAATAAATGCTTTCGTAAATATTGTCCCACAAAGCTAAACTGACGGGGCTCTGAAGAAGAATCATTACTTATAGGAGGGGACAAGCAGCAGAAGGTGACACTGCTCGTGCCATTCAGCGTTTTTCATGTAACAAGAAACTCCTCCATGGTCTAACTGTCTCCTCATAAAAGCTTGGGTGGAGAGAAAAAGTGCATGTGGCAATATGCGTTCGAAGAGCAGGATCAATAACCAATCTACGGAGTTGAAAGGTTCAGGAGGAGCATGTCAGGTTACCATATATGGTTCCTCACCACATACAATTGAGAACTCATCTGTAAGTCAGACAGCTTGAAGATGCAGGGCTGCTTTACCAAAATATACAGGGGTTGTATGTACAGAATAGAGTACAGAACAGTATACAGGATGCAACGCAAGGGCTTTGCTTCAGAGGTTTTGAAGCGCCATAAAATTCTTTATTTAATTTGGTTATGTTAACTGATCAAAACTGGTCAAAAACACTCTCCAAAAACAATTTCCATACTTTTTCCTCTGAAAAGACCTCCAGACATTTTCAGAGAAAAAAAAATCTTTAAAAACCCCCCTAAAATATCCCTATTGATCAAGTGAGATTGCATTCAGCATTCTCACTTCTTAAGATCCTCTGTAGTTTTTTTGGTTCCTAACTACTTCCACATACTTGAACCGATTTCAACAATTCACATTTCAAACGATCGGCATCTTCTGGAGAATTGTGCTATGTCTTTTGGTAATTTCAGCTATTAAAGTTTTTTAAATATTTTAACTTTTTTGGGCCCATTGAAATACATGGAAAATCTCAAACATTCTGCCAAATTTTGCAAAACCTTTGTACTCTTTGACAGCTTACTGCTTCTGCCTACTTCAACTGAAAAACTCCATTCAACTTTTAAACTAGTCACAAGGTTTGAAGCTATTTTCAAATGATTCGACTTTTTGATATCTCTTATGGTTTTTCTAAAATCACAATTTAAATTTTTGCTTATTTTTGGCCCTTTTCAGTTTTACAATGTAAACCAATGGTGGAATAATTCAACTGACGTTTTCCAAGTTCTTCTGCTTTTTTCTGCTTTTTCACAAACAAAATGTTTTAAGAAAATATAAGCATTGTTGCTGTAGATCTTAAAGTTTTCTTTTAAACACTTCCTGAATGCAGGCATGTCACACCTCATCCTATTCTATTTCTTCCCCATGTTTCTCTCTTGTGCTTTGTTTAGATCTATCTGTGTTCAGCTTTGTTCTGGTCTATCTGTCTTCATCTGTCTTCTGGTCTTTCTGTCTTCAGCTGTCTTCTGTCTTCATCTATCTTCTGGTCTGTTTTCAGCCGTCTTCTGGTCTATCTGTCTTCTGGTCTTTCAGTCTTCAGCTGTCTTATGGTCTGTCTTCAGATGTCTTCTGCTTTTTCTGTCTTCAGATGTCTTCTGATTTTCAGTGCTTTCTCTCTTCAGATGTGATGTAGTCTTTCTGTCTTCAGCTGTTTCTGTCTTCATCTATCTTCTGGTCTTTCTGTGTTCAGCTGTCTTCTAGTCTTTCTGTTTTGAGTTTTGTTCATCCCTGTCTCTCTTGTCAGTTTTTTTAAAGCTCTGTCCAATATCTTCTGCAGTGTTTATTCTGCAGATTTCTATTCTCATGGCTGTTTCGCAAGGAACAGCAAATTTTCTAGTTATATTTGTACTTTTTCTCTCAGGTCTGTAGGGTGGTATATTGAGAGAAAACTTAGTTCTTGATAGTTTGTGTTATTGGAATGTACAAGACTATATCCCATGTGTTCATGAGAAATGCTAATTAATAACTCCATCTTTCCTCACTCGATTATTGTACACAGGCAGATATATTTACTTGCTATTTTCTGGAAAAAAAAAAAAAAAAAAATCAAAGCAGTCAGTCGAAACGTGATTAAACCGTTTTTAATCTTCATTTTTTGTTATTCTCTTTAAATCATGTACTATTTTCGAGATTACATTGAAATACAAAACCCCCCAAAAAGAATTAAAAATACCATCCTGGAAGTATTTCTTTTACCTCATGTGGAAATGATAGTATGGCTTCCATGACAGATTGTGGACTGACAGTACTAATCCCTTTATTACTACTTTAATTAAACATTTACTGACTGCCATAGCCAAAGGAACCACCAGTGTTTGTCATCCATTGTCTTTCACTTGTCTAAGATTGCCTTATGAGGGCATCAGGTTCAGGAGTGAAACCAAGAGATCTTTCTCCCATGGAACACTCCCCAGCTTATTCTGAGGGACTACATTAACTTCTGTGTTGACAACACTGTGCCCATCAGGAAGGTATGGCGTTTCTCCTCCAACAAGCCTTGGAAAAATCCTGAAATCAAGACTGTCTTCAAGGAGAAGAAGAAAGCCTTTAGCTCAAGAAACAAGGAGGAGCTGAAAGCTGTGCAGAAGGAACTGTGAAAGAACATTAGGGGTGGAAAGGACATCTACAGAGAAGATGGACGATCAGTTGCAGCAGAGCAAAATCAGTGGGGTTTGGGAGAGCCTGAAGACAATTACAGGCCACATATCAAACCCCCTGGGCTTGGTATGAGGCCCAATTTTTTTAAAAGGTTTGACAACCACCTGCTTTTCTTTCCAGGACTTCACACCTTTTAGGTTTCAGCCATCATCCACCGTCTTCACTTCAGAGGACTGCATCTCACAGCCTCCCTCACCACCCTCTTGTTCCTTTAACACTTGAGATGAGGAATGAGCTGTGAAAGATTAAGGTCTGAAAGGCTGCAGGTCCAAATGGTATCAGCTCCAGGCTCCTGAGGTGCTGTGTAGATCAACTGTGTGGCATCATAGAATATATGTTCAAACTTAGCCTAAAGCTGTGGAGAGTACCACAGTTGTGGAAGACCTTCTGTGTGGCACAGAAGGTCAAAGATCAAACATGCAAAGGACCTCAGCAGCAGCAGGCTTGTAGCCCTGACATCACATCTGATGAAGACTCTTGAGACGGTCCTCAACCATCTACGCCTCCTGGCAAGCTCTATACTGGAGCCACTACAGTTCATTTACCAGCCTGGCATCAGGGTGGATGATACTATCATCTACCTCCTGCACCGAGCTCACTGTGCCATATTCCTTCCATTTCTTGATGGATTTAACTGAACTGCAGGGGATGAACGTTCTGTGCCTTAGAGATTGTTTTGTATCGATCCCCTGAAGTATTCTTTTCAGTAACCTTTTCTCTGAATTGATTGGAGTTTTCTTTTGTCTTCATGCTCTAATTTTAGATAGAGATACTGATTAAGCAGAAGACTCAAACCCTGAAGAGAAAAAAAAAAAAAAAAAAAAAAAGTTTGTCAGATGAGACAAAGAAAGACAGCGCACCTGGCATCAGAGGATATATTTGACATAAGTCCAATACAGAATTCCAGGGTATAAAAACTCATACCAGCTGTATAGCATAGATCTGGTGGTGTAATGCTGTGGGGATGCTTTCATACGGACCAGTTTACCATTATAGTGTCCACAATGAATTGTATTGTGTATCAGATGGTGCTCTCGGAAAATGTGAGACCATCTGTGATTGGAAGTTTGTGGGTTTGATTCCAGCTTCACCCTGTCACATGTCGGTGTACCCCTGAGTTGTCTACTGTGCATTGGTGCATGAATGAGAGGGCTTTGAGTGATCAGTCACTAGAAAAGCACTATCATTTAAAAAAAAAAAAAAAAAAAAAAAAAAAAAAAAAAAAAAAAAAAAAAAAAATTGGAATATCTAGGCTGAATCAAATGAGAAATTCTAGAATGACTAAAAGACAAATCTTTTGTGTTTACCTACAATTGAATGAATTTCTTTTACACAACTGATGTGAACACTTCTTTAAAAAGTCTATGGTTGCAAAGCGACAAAATGTGAAAAAGTTAGGAGTGCGAATAATAAAAGCATATCTTTTATAAATGATTGTTATGTTTTGTTTTTGCAGTAATGCTTTCATATAGTCTGCAAGTGGGGTCTCAATTTATGGTCTTTTATTTCTCCCAGTCTTTGTAAATAGGAGAAAAGTCAGTGACTGAACAATTCAGGCATACTTTTTTCTCCAGCTCGGCAGTAACCCACTCCCAGAGTCCAGCTGTTTTCATGCTTTTGGTTCAACACAGAATGTTGGCTCCTAAAACAGAGGCGAGTCTCAGCAGGAGCAGCATGAAGAGCATGACTACAAATGCAGATCCAGCTTCATGTTCAACAGTATCATGCTGCTCTCTTCAATAGAGTTGCAGGGAGTATCACAACTGGTCTTTATCATGCGATTGCTGGTTATTCAGTGTTGTCAGATGCTCAGTAATAGAGCAAACTGATCCTGACTTGATTGTGTCAGAACTGATGGTTGCAGAGACTGGCACAGGCAAGAGGTACTTTAAAATGTTAACTTGTACTCATTTCCTTTTTTTAGAGCAAATAAACGGCAACTTGCACCAAATTAAAATAACTGCAACTGTGTTAGGTTTAATGTTTAGGTGTGAATTTAAACTAGGCTACGAATTAAGAAACTACATCAACGACCTTTCCTAAGTCAGTTCAGTAACCCAAAACGGTTTGTAAAAGAACGAAACATGATGCGCAGGTAGGAAGGTCACTGATTTATTGTCATAGAAGAGGAGATGCTTCAATACATAAAACCTCTGCAAAATTTGTCAAAGCATATATGAAGGCCACTGGGTAAAAATACACAGTAAGGGTTCAAGTGAGGGGAACCGAAGCTGTGACGTTTGCCTTTAAGTCTTTGAGTTAGGGGGAGTGCAACGGGGCAGTCAGGATGTCTTCAGGATCAAAGTAAGATGAATGTCAATTCAAAATTGTCATGGTTTTGTTTAAGTATCTGAGCCACATGCACAAAAGCTTTGAGAACAATAAAATCTGAGGAGATTTACTGAACAAACAATGAATAATGATGATAGATCAGTCCGGGGAAATCCAGATACTCGGAACTGCTGCTTCACTGCAGAACGTTGTGAATGAGGGCTTTGAATGAAAAAGTTTGCTGAGGAGTGTGGTTCTTACTTGGATGGAAAATGATGAAAGCCAGAAGAGTGGAAGTGGGATCCAAGGTGAATACCGTTGAGAGTGCCAACATTGGAGGGTGGACAAGTTGTACATAGAAGGGGAGTCTCAGGAGGTAGGAGGCCACCAGCCATGGGATTAAAGATCCAAAAGGTTAAAGTTTCACAGATGAACGTTTTCAGTTTCACTCAGAGAAGGTTTCCACGTGGAACAGTTTCACAGGACAATCGAGCAAGGGAAGTTCCTGGAGGAGACACAATAGGTTAACAAAGTCACTAGAGAAACACTGGGGGCTTAGGTTTTACCACAAGGCTCAACACTCAAGCAACAAGGGGCTGGCCACCAGCTGCTGATATACTGCTTCAGGTAATCACTGATGATTTCCAGGTGTGGGAGCACACCTTTGAAGATCCATCTTCCAGGTAACAGTCCCATGTCGCCCACTGGTGGAAACCTGGAAGATAACATTAACCACAGAGCAAACACCCCAGATCCCTGACAAAAATGTTGTCGATCTAACGAGTGAAAAAGCAGATTAGATGGCTTAGATTTAGACATTAGGGTGAAGCTATTATAGATAGTCTTAATTGTTCTAATTCAATTCAATTGATTTATTTACCATCAATTCACAAGTGTCGTCTCTAGGCATGTTACAAAAAAAAAAAAAAAAAAAAAAAAAAAAAAAAACTTTATTATTTTTTTTAAATTTGTCATCTCAGTGAGTTTTTTGGAAATTTAATAAATTATTGGAGTGATGGATAATTATTTGGTAGTTAGACATAAACAGCCTGTTTTAGCCAACATTAGCAAAGTGAAAATGTTTTGTATCGGTGGGATAAAATGCTATCTTAGCTTAAATTAACAGTCTACTATTTTACAATGACCATTATTATGTTTGATAGAGTTCTTTTAGCCAGGTAATGTCAATGTTTCAATGTGAAGTAGTAAGCCTTTACATCAAGAAACAAGGAGGAGCTGAGAGAGTAAAGTACGTCCAGTGACAATATATAGTGTTTACTGTATCCTTTGGACCTTCAAATGTCTCAGTGTGCTCAGTAGATAGAAAGTAACATCAAATCAACAAAGCTGGTGTTCAAGCAAGAATTCTTATTTTAATATAAACTGTGTGTCAGTATCTGGTGCATTTTTGGTTAAAAAATGTTTGTTCTTCATTCAGTGAAGTTACTCACAGCGAGTATTGAGTTTTACTCAAGTAAGAGTAGTGATACTTCATAGTAATATTACTCAAGTAAAAGTACAAAGTACAATGTAGTAAAACTAGTCCTAAATGTAAATGTTTTCCAAAATGTTACTGAAGTAAACATAACTAAGTAAAATTAATTAGTTTCTATGCACTCTGAGACTCTTTGTTTTGGACTCGTGGATTTGACTTAGAACTGGCTTTGTTCTTTGTCATTTTTATGCAATAAAAATACTGATCTGTAGCTCATAGATGTATATAAAACTATTACGCATATGTCTGCCTCCTATTTGTATGACATTAAGTTGAATATTGTACCAACCTCACACAGTGGCACCAAAAATCTTGGGAATTAGAATTCACATCAAAGTTTGACTTATATAATCATTAATAATTATAATTCATAATTTATTAATAATGTCATTATTAATAAAACTGAAAGTTCTTTAGTTGAATCGGGGCACCACCAGAATTTCTGGAATCATAAGTCAAACCTTAATCAGTCTCTCGTGAAGGAATGGATTCAGAACCAGAACAAACTTTTCGCACAATGAGCAATGATCACTGAAATGCTTATTTCTTATCAAGTCTGTGAATTTATTAACAAAATAGCCCAGCTGAATTATTCTGCAAATAACCTCTTTCTTTAACTACTGGCACGCAGTCTAAGTACTGATGAAAGGACAAAAGGGATATATGTTGAATCATAAAAATGGGAATCAAATCAAATTCATAAACAAACTATGGCAAGATGAAATGGAATACCGAAAAATTTACTTCAAACTAATTAACTAACTATACAAGAAAACACCAGAACATCACAGCACTTAATCAGCAAAGCATTAGCAAGCATGCAACAGGAAGGAAATTAAAAACGCCTTACTTTAAACACCTAATTCAGCACAGATAACAAACGTTTTACTTGTGAGTCATTGATCTTTCAGTCAAGACAAAATGTCCAGAGCTCCAAAGAAAAATGATAAAAAAGTTTTTTCAAAAATCATTCTCATCCGGCAGGCAGGTGAGTGAGTGAACAAGCTGGCGTCCCAGCTGAGGGTTCTCAGCAGAGCCAGTGGTACGATTGCTTGAAAAAGCAGAAAGATACCTCTTCGTCAACAGATGCAGAGGCCTGGCATCAGCAGGGCTCTGGAAATAGAAGTCAAAAAGATTTTGTATGTCTAAAGAACTTAAAAGCTGGATACATGGACAGCTTCTTTAAAGTTCTCCAGGTTTCAAAAGTCCTTTTTCCTGGCCAGCAGGTTGGAAGGACTCATGTGCAGAGCTGTTGTGTCTCCAACGGAGGCTGTCTCCAAAAGATGAGGCTTTTAGATTCCGGTCCTGGTTTGTGGAGTTCTTATCTGATCAGCTCAGAGAAGGTTTGTTTTAGGCAGTCAGGTCTCCAGCACAAAGAATGTGATGCTTAGGAATGCAATCTGATCAGGTAGTGAATAAAGATATGGATTCCCAACATGAGTAACGACACTTATTTTTTTCCCCTTAAAGCACTGCTCTAAGCTCAATTTAGATTCTTCTTTCAAGTAAATTTGCAGCAAATTGTTTATCCATTTTTGCATTGTATCCACTTGCCTGGTCCAGAATGAATAAGTAAGAGTTGGATCTGCATTTGTAGTAGTAATGCTATAATGCTAAGAGTTAATATATATATATATATATATATATATATATATATATATATATATATATATATATATATATATATATATATATAAAAAAAAATTCCCTTCTCACCCTCCACGGGTGGTCTTTCTCAACCTCTGAGCTCGGGTCCTCTACCAGAGGCCTGGGAGCTTGAGGGTTCTGCGTAGTATCTTGGCTGTGCCGAGAACTGCGCATTTCTGGACTGAGATGTCTGATGTTGTTCCTGGGATCTGTTTTAGCCACTGCTCCAGCTTGGGGGTGACTGCCCCGAGGGCCCCGATGACCACAGGCACCACTGTGGTCTTCACCTTCCAGGCCTTCTCCAGTTCCTCTCTGAGGCCCTGGTATTTCTCCAGTTTCTCGTGTTCCTTTTTCCTGATGTTGCAATCGCTTGGTATTGCTACATCCACCACAACGGCTTTCCTCTGTTGTTTATCCACCACCACGATGTCCGGTTGGTTCGCCATTACCATTTTGTCTGTCTGGATCTGGAAGTCCCACAGGATCTTAGCTCGGTCATTCTCCACCACCTTTGGGGGTGTGCCCCACTTAGATCTCGGGGCTTCCAGTCCATATCCTGCACAGATGTTTCTGTACACTATGCCCGCCACTTGGTTATGACGTTCCATGTACGCTTTCCCTGCCAGCATCTTGCACCCTGCTGTTATGTGTTGGACTGTCTCAGGGGCCTCCTTGCACAATCTACACCTTGGATCTTGTCTGGTGTGGTAGATCTGAGCCTCTATTGCTCTGGTGTTTAGGGCCTGTTCCTGTGCAGCCAGGATGAGTGCCTCTGTGCTGTCCTTGAGTCCAGCTTTTTCCAGCCATTGGTAGGATTTCCTGATATCAGCCACTTCAGTTATTTGTCGGTGGTACATCCCATGTAGGGGCTTATCCTCCCATGATGGTTCCTCCAGCACCTCATCCTCTGGTCCCCATTGTTTGAGACATTCGCTGAGCACATCGTCGGTTGAGGCTTTGACCTTGATGTATTTATGGATCTTGGATGTTTCATCCTGGACAGTGGCTCTCACACTCACTAGTCCTCTGCCTCCATCCTTACGGCTCGCGTATAGTCTCAGGATGCTGGATTTAGGGTGGAACCCTCCATGCATGGTTAGTAGTTTCCGAGTTTTAACATCCATGGTCTTTATCTCTTCCTTTGGCCAGCTTATTATTCCTGCAGGGTATCTGATTACTGGCAAGGCATAGCTGTTTATCGCACGGATCTTGTTCTTGCCATTGAGCTGGCTTCTCAGGACTTGCCTTACTCGTTGGAGGTATTTGGCCGTGGCTCCTTTCCTTGTGACCTCATCGAGGCTGCCATTTGCTTGTGGTATTCCCAGGTACTTGTAACTGTCCTCAATGTCTGCTATTGTTCCCTCTGGGAGTGAGACCCCTTCTGTGTGGATGACCTTCCCTCTCTGTGTAACCATCCGACCACACTTCTCTAGTCCGAATGACATCCCAATGTCAGTGCTGTAGATCCTGGTGGTGTGGATCAGTGAGTCGATGTCTCGTTTGCTCTTAGCGTACAGCTTGATGTCATCCATGTAGAGGAGGTGACTGATGGTGGCTCCGTTCTTGAGTCGGTATCCGTAGCCAGTCTTGTTGATGACTTGGCTGAGGGGGTTCAGACCTATGCAGAACAGCAGTGGGGACAGAGCGTCTCCTTGGTATATGCCACATTTGATGGACACTTGTGCAATTGGCTTGTAGTTGGCTTCAAGGGTGGTTTTCCACATCCCCATCGAGGCTGCAATGAAGGCTCTTAGAGTCCTGTTGATGTTGTACATCTCTAAGCATTCAATGATCCAAGTGTGTGGCATTGAGTCATAGGCTTTCTTGTAATCAATCCAAGCCGTGCACAGGTTGGTGTGTCGGGTTTTGCAGTCTCGGGCGACTGTTTGGTCTACCAGGAGTTGGTGTTTGGCTCCTCTGGTATTTATGCCGATGCCCTTCTGTGCTGTACTCATGTATTTATCCATGTGCCCACTTATCTTAGCTGCTATGATGCCTGACATGAGCTTCCATGTTGTAGAGAGACAGGTTATTGGCCGATAGTTGGATGGGACCGAACCCTTTGAGGGATCCTTCTGGATCAGGATTGTGCGCCCTTCAGTTAACCATTCAGGGTGAGTCCCACTTTGTAGCAGCTGGTTCATTTGAGCTGCCAGTCGCTCATGGAGGGCAGTGAGTTTCTTTAGCCAGTAGGCATGGATCATGTCAGGACCTGGTGCTGTCCAGTTTTTCATACCTGAGACTCTTTCTTGGACATCTGCCACTGTGATAGTTACTGGGGCTTGCTCAGGGAGGTTGCTGTGGTCATCTCGTAGAGAGATTAGCCACTGTGCATTGCTGTTGTGGGTCGCCTCCCTTTCCCATATGCCTTTCCAGTACTGTTGGGTCTCCAGCCTTGGTGGGTCCGCTCTGTTGTTATTACCCTGCCATTGAGAGTACACTTTAGCTGGTTGGGTGGAGAAGAGCCGGTTAATCCTCCTGGCTTCATTTTCTCTCGTGTACCTCTTTAGGCGACTGGCCAAGGCTTGGAGCCTTTGTTTGGCAGTTTCGAGCGCTTCAGGTATGGGCATCTGGCTGTACCGCTTGGGTACCGGTCTTTTGATTGCACCTCTTTGGAGCTCTGACAATTGGCTCACTTCCCTCCTTGTTACCTTGATTTTAGCCTCTAACCGTCTTTTCCATGGTGGGTATTGAATCTCATGGTTGCTCCTATAGCCGAGCATCTCAAGGATCACTGATGCTGAGTTGTACACCAGCTCATTGGTTTCCGTTATGGTGTTGGTAGGGATCGTTCTCAATGCTGCATTCACATCTTCAATGAGACTTTCTGATGGTACTTCACTCAGCCGTTGTAATTGGCATCGGGATTGCCTGGTGTTCATTCGGGCCACGATCCTACCTCTCAGGTCAGTTGCTGCCTCGTTCAGCTGTGATGGTTCGTTCATTATTGGGGCTGCATACCCAATCTGCGGGTGGGGAGTTGAAGCTAACTCCCCTCTGACCTGGCGTCCTGGCTCCCCCTTGCCGTAGCATTTGTGTTGTACCTCGTCTATCTCAAGTTGTGACAGCATTTGCCGTTTGCGGATGTTGGAACACTGAGCTACTAGTTGTTTGGCAGTTAGTGTTGAATGGGGATGTCGACGTAACCATTCCTCCCGCATTCTTTGCATGTAACCCCTCTGACTAGGGTTACTTGAGTAGTAGCATTCCAACAGATCCAAGTTTTCACCTCTCGCCCAATTCCATCTTGTTCCAGTAACCCATTTTTCGTGAAGGTGCCCTGGTTCCCCAGCACCTGACGCAGACCTTGTTTGGCCGGGCGACGTCTGAGCCGGCATGGCGTGTATTCCTTTATCACTCATCATGAGGTAGGCAGTAGCGCGAAGGATCTTGCCTAAGGACCCACACTGGATATCTCAACCAAGCGACCCGGCCTGGATTGGAACCCCGGTCTCCCGGGTGAAGGTCGGGTGACTTACCCATTGAGCTACCCAGCCGCTATATATATATATATATATATATATATATATATATATATATATATATATATATATATATATATATATATATATATATATTATATATAAAGAGCCTCTTTTTTCTCAAGCATTCTCTGTGTGAAAGTTCTCAATAGGCAATTATTGCAGTATTCAGAGCTGCAGAAAGGGTAAGAAAAAAAGTAGTCTTTGTCTGATTCAATTTAAATTTGTGCAGATCTTGGACTTTTTTATCCTAAGAGTGAATTTAACTGCGTATGTTGAAAAGGCACATTGCAAATTTTCAAAGCATATCACCAAGGATCACATATGTTCCTGTATCATTAGATATTAGGGGGTAAACAATTTTTTAAATAATTTTATGTATCATAAATACACATAGGAGGTTGAGGTGCATCAGCTGTTCCACTTTATAAATAATCAGCTTTAACCTTCCTTTGGTTTTGGGGTCGCCGCCAACCACTTTCAGTTTCTAAGTGTATGAAAGTACCACATAAATTTTGCTAATCATGTCAATTTTTTTTTTACTTTGTCAGGATACTTGGTGTTAACAAAACAAAGACAGAACATCCAAAATAATTTATTTTTAAAATACTTAAATTATGACATTTGTGGTGTTGGGGTCAATTTTTACCCCATTAATATAAATGGTCTTAAAACAATCATTTTTACCCTAACTGAAACACTAGCTGTGTTTCCATTACAAAGGTGTGCAAACCCTTGTTGATTTTCTACTAATGGAAAAATCAAACAGAAACAGAATTTTGCAATTGTGGTGTTTCCATTAAATAAGAAATGAAATTAAAATCACACATGAATAAGGTTGTTCACACGATAAGTCATTAGAAAAACAAGCCGCACAAAGATCCTTCAACTACTATCCTCCATCTTCTTCTTTGCAACATCTGGTTGTTGATCATGTGACTCGTGTGATGCGAAAAAAGTGTTTCCAAAGCACTTTTGTGAAATAAACCAATTTCGATACGTCCAAGAAAACCACCTTATCCCAGCGGCAAAACCTTTTCTCGAAAAAGGAGATTTTTTTTCAAAAATGGCTTGTTTCCATTAAGCAAATTTATTTTCATAATTTCAATTCGCACAATTTCAAGGTTAATGGAAACGCAGGTACTTTTACCTCAATAATACTGTTAGCCCTCAGCCCACTGATAGCCAGCTCATCTCCAATACTTGAGTCCTACTTTAAGCCTTCTTTTTTCACCTGTTTGTAAACTGAAGAACATAACCAGGCACTCTTTCCCTGCGTACAAAATTCAGTTTAGATTTTATTATTTGAATAATTCACATCTCCTTGCAACAATGAAAAGAACATTTACAGTAAGTTAAGCTTTGGATCATACTTTTGGTTAAAATGGGGCTGAGGAAACAAAGCAGCATAGGGATTGAGATTAGTAGGTTTCTGAGTATGATGATGATGATGATGATGTCCAACATCAACCAGAAGACACAGACACATCTGATGAACACATCACTGGTGCAGGAGTTGTTCACATTCCTACAGAAACTTTCAACTCAGACTGGAAACATCTTTTGGAGCTCAGTACCTCCTGACATACACGTTAGGGAAGCTTCTGCGAATGTTACTGAAATGACCTTTGGGGTTACAAGATTCACTTTGAGAAGAAGTGTGACATCAAGACATGCTTTCAGTTGTTCATACCATTGTCACTAAAAACGTTAGAATCCCAATGACAAACCAAGAAAGACAAAAAGTCCATGGCAACAAATGGATTGATTTCGATGAAAACCTGGATACCTATATTGGTGTTGTTCATCTTGCTGGAGGGTACAGATCCACCGAAAGCCTCTGGGAGGAACCATATGGTACAAATATTTTCAAAGCAACAATGTCATTTCAGACCTTTTGAATGATCTCAAAAACCCTCAGATTTGATAGCAGACACAGTAAAATAAAATTTGACAAGCTTGCTCCCAACCTACCCTGACCATTGCCTTACTATGCAGTTCTGTTCAATTCTCATTTCCCTTCAGTGCTCCACCTGGCATTTCCCCTGGCACTGAACAATGACATTAATTTTCTGCGCTGTTTTAGAATTATATTCAGCCTGTAGTTTCAGCAATAGCAGTGGAGGAAGTGAACAAAGCTGTTCAGTCCGTGTTGGCCACGCTTCCAAATACTGAAATAACATTAACAGTCTTCTCATCTGGCCCGGCACTTCTCTCTTCGTAGTGGGGGATGGTTGTTTACAACGCAGGCAATTTCCGGTAAGCTTCATTGCATCGAACTGGTGCATTACATAAGTCACCACCAAATGTTAGCGATTGGATAAAATTTAAAACTTCAACAAAGTCCATGTCTCCAGGAAGCAATCGTTTCTCAACAACCAAGGGTCCAGACCCTCTGGATGATGCAAAGCGTAGATCAAGGGGCTTGTTTTTACCAGGGTACTCTCAGCCAGTATGTTTGGGAGAGATGGAAGAAAGCTGTTACTTTTTTTCTTGAAGTAAACATGGGAGTCAATTCTGACCCCAACACCATAGATGTGATTCTAGTTAATGATATTGTAAATATCAATAAATACAATTTGTTTTTTAAGGGATGTGTTCTAATAGCTCTCAGTAATAGTCAGATTATATGACAACCAATTATTTACTTATGGCATTTTCTTGAGGTTCATTTTAATTCTTTTTATTATTGAAAATGGGGTGAAAGTTGAAAAAAAAATACTCATGGGAGACCACAATAAAAACAATTTTTTTGATGGAAAAGGAAGCCTAATAAACTTTTGAGTTAATTTTTTTTGTTAATTTTAAAACTGGGGTCAAAACCGACCCCAAAGACCATGGATAGTAACAGAAAGCTATCACTATAGGAAGGTTAATCAAAGTAAAACAGTCGCCTAAGTAACTCACTCAGTTAATTAAAAGTGGTAAAAGATCAATAAAGCTCTTGGTGCCTCTCTCCTAATTCTCCTGTATTAATTAAAATACTGGCTTTGAAGAGAGCTTTTTTCTCTTTTTCCTGTCTAATTAATTAGACACTTCGGTGGAGTAAATGGCTTCAAACTACACATGAACAAAACAATGGTAGCTGAAATTAAGCTGGATGATCTTAACTGTCAACAGTGAAACTTTTTGGTCCTGAAATCAGTAAAAACCAACTTCATGCAGCTGAATCTGTCACTTTGTTCCCAACTGGCATCAAGTTTCAGTTTCTGATCCATCTCGGGTTTCAGTCAGATTTTAAATGACATGTTAGGCATTTGGGACAAAGCAGCACTGCCCTGAAATTACTCAGCAGTAGCCCAGAGCACGGCGATATGAGGCGAATGGTTTTCACTGCGTCATAACCTTGACCGCAGTGAGCTGCTCTGCTCTGAGCTTTTGCCATTGATGAGCTTGAGGGCCACTTTGTGCCAGTATTAACCCTCCATGTCGTCCCGTCATCGCAGTGCAGAAAGCCCACTGGCAAAACATAATAAAATGAAATGTCAAATCAAAGAGAGGACAGAGAATGGGGTTTACCAGTAGCCTGAGAGTTTGAGTGAAATGGAAAAGTGGATTTTAATGCTGATGCTCTGCACTGAGAAGATGTGCTGCAAATGGAGTCAATAAAACATGGAATGAGCTAAAATTACAACCAGCCTCAGAAAAACAGGAAGTTCATCTTGTAGAACGAATCGTCACTTGTTAAATTCCAAGAACAGATGTTTAGGACTCAGCATTCTGTCAGAGCTGATTTATAATTGAGGATCATGTATGAAGAACCAAATCTTATCCCAAAAACCTTAAAATAATAATAATAATAATAATAATAATAATAATAATAATAATAATAATAAAATGAAGTATTACATGTCTACATGCATATGTGTTTTCCTTCTTCTCACAGTCTGAAGCATAGATGCTCACTGGCCACTTTATTAAGTACTCTGATAACCTGATGTATGGATTCTCCATTCAAAAAAAAAAAAAAAAAAAAAAAAAAAATATATATATATATATATATATATATATATATATATATATATATATATATATATATATATATATATATATATATCTATATATATATTTTTTTTTTTTTTCAAAAAAGGAGATTCAAGTGACTTTGAAAGTGGGACGGCTGACAGTGCTAGAGTTAGAGCTCTCAGTATTCCTGAAGCTGCTGATCTACTTGGACATTTATTCAGAACCATTTCAGGTTTATGAAAAATGATTAGAAAAAAAACTATTCAGAGAGTGACAGCTGTGTGAATAAAATGCCTTGCTGATGTCAGCATAAAGAGGAGGATGGCCATACTTGTTCGAGATAATAGAAAAGCAAAGGTACCTTAAACAGCCTCTGCCTATAACCAAGGTATGAGGGATCTCATCTCTGACTAAAGTCTGACTGTAGTGTAAAGCACTTTGGAGTACTTGGACTTGATAAAGCACAATACTGGTGCAGGCCATTTATCACTTAAATAACTATACTTATTGTGATTACAGTTATAACAATGTTTTCTACAATATTTACTTATTGTTATGATTTATGTTACATAGACTTAGAAAAAATATAGAACACCTGCTAAATTTAATAGTAGTTCTAGAACTCACTTTTCAACGTACGATACCTTTTGGAAATCCGCAGCCCAACACTCTGGATTTACTGCAGGTGTGTCCGCTCTGCTCCGCAGAGCTCATCAGAACACCGGCGGAGCGGAGCCGTTCCTGACCACCTTGATTTAGAGCATGGACATTGGTCTGTCAGAAACTGCCAGAAGACTTCCAAACTAAAGACAACAGTTTCCACGTTTGTTGAAAAAGCAGGCAACTGAACACAACGTGTCACCCGAACCTTCCATCAAACGGACAAAGTCCCCCTCTTGTTTGACGATTTCTGAATAAATGCGACATATACTCTGGAGTGACTTAAAATCTGGAAAATACGGTAATTGATTTTTTTTTTTCAGATTGTTTCTGACTTGAAAAAAATCTGTGGAAAAAAACCCAAACAGAAACATCTGTGATTTTTTACTTTTGTTTCAGTGTCTGGAGTCTACCTAATCAAAAATTTCCACCTAAGGTTTTATAAAGCACAATGGCTTATGAAGAGCCACAACTATAGGAGGACTGAACAGAAGGTCTTTCAGCACAAAGACCTTAAAACCACACTTTCAGTTCTCAGGTTTCTGGATCAGGTACAGCAAATTTTTTTATGTACAGTATTTGTGTTTAATTTTACCACTGTAATTGATTTTTTCCTGAGACTGAAAATCACACAGCAGGAAAGAACATTGACTTAAATTTATGAGAACTTCTGAAGCCTTTTGTAAATGTTCTTAGGCTATATGGGAAGACAAATTCATAAAGACATTAAAAAAAAGATTTTTTTAAAAAAAACTTCACTTTCATGATTGTTTTTTAATCTAAAAACCAGGCAAGGAAAGATACATTACAATATTCTTTATATTATTGCAATGCTACCTTGAAGAGAAAACTTGATATATTTATATCATAACTTACGTCAGTTCACCAGAAGCCTGACTGAGCTCAAATTAAGTCAATTAGGATCTGCATAACAGAGAACACTGCTGTATTCATTCTCTTTTATTGTTAAAATATTGTAAAACAACCCAACCTTTCATAAACAGTAAGATAAGACCTGGGTCACAATTTAAAGTACTGAACTGAATGCTGTTATTTTGTTAAATAAAATCAGTGAGATATCATCACTTTCCACATGTTACTTTGATATTATGTTACTTTGTTTTGAGGATATATCTCCCAGATGGTAATTTAAGGTCATGATTTTTTTTTAAAAGTTCAATATTTTTTCCTTGCAGACTTTTACTGAATTAGACACAGCTGGAAAATTAAGAATTAAATACATCATTTTTGACAGTAAATACATTTCTAATAGGTATTTAGAAAGGAAAGTGACACTAGATGTCAGTAACCACCAAAGAAGTTTGTATATTCTTAAACAGATTAGTTCATAAGTTTGTTTAGTTGTTTGTAATAAAGTGGAATGGCTTAAGGAATGATTACTAAAGAAGGCACAGGAGGCCAAAAGATGAGCTGAAATATGTCAATATTTAGAAAACAATCCCACACCCTATCAGTGCCAATTGGCATTAACATCCTATAAAAGGTGTTTTCCTTACCTAGCTAAAGAACAGAAGTGCTCAGATGGGCTAAAGCAGAGAACCTCTGAACTTTGTTCTACTATGGGAACTACTCTGGAACCTCAGGAGATGGTCATGCAAATAAGGATGCTTCAAAGGAAAAGAACAGTCTTCAGTGAGAGGCTTATTCAGATGTGCTGTAACACAAACTGCTACAGGCCATCAGCATCTACCACAACTCTAAATGAAATTGGATGGTTTCAGTTATAACGTTTAATTTCCCTTTGGGACAAATTAAGTACTTTGAATTGAATTGAAATGAATTGCGAAATTTACTTTTGGTTCTTGTTACTGATATTTTCCAAACTTCTCAAGGTTACAGTATGCACTGCTGGGGTTACATTGCAGAAGTTAAAAGATCATTTTAATGTAAATCACCATGACCAGGAGCTCATTGCGAGATTTAAAAGTCAAAAGAATAATGAGAACAGTTGTCCAAGATCAAGGACCACCTGCAAAGACTTTCTTAATGCCCTGGACCGAGAATGCTCACTATACCAAAAAAGATATATTGAAGCAAGAACTTTGAAAGAAAGAAGTTGGAAGAGCCAGTAAAATACTCCAAGAATACAGTCTATACCTACACTAAAATTTGGAGGCGGGGACATCATGGTGTGGGGCTGTTTTTTTCATATAGTATGAGCAACATTTTTAGAATAGAATAGAACAAAAATATCCTTTATTGTCCCATGATGGGGAAATTTCTGTAAAGTGACATTGACAGGCAATAACAGCAGACTCACACAAAGCTATATATATATATATATATATATATATATATATATATATATATATATATATATATATATATATATATATATATATATATATACAGAATGTAGAATAAAAATACTGTACAGTAAGGAACAATTTCAACCAATTTCAACAGAATACTGTATAGTTATGAAAAAATACTCCAGTCAAGAGGAATGTCAAACTGAATTGGTTAATTAATATTGTACAAGATGTGCATTAAAACTGAGCATTAAAAATACTAGTTAGTGACAATAAAAAAAATGGTAAAGTTGTACAGATACTACCATGGATATAAAAACATATAGATTTTTTGGGAGGAATGATGGTTATAGAGCTCCTTCTGCACAGCTCTCAGCTCTGGAACCTTTAAGATTTATGACAACAGCTTAGTGAAAGATGATGTCAAAAAAAAATCCCAACAAAACAATACAAGCAATACAAGCTGTCATCACCAGAAAAGGGCTCTCTGCTAGGTATTGAATACATATCAGTAAGCATGTCCAGTGCTCCTTCCATATGTTATTTCACTTTATTACACATAATTTACGGATTTATTTGAGCTGATTTCTTTTCATTGGTAGGTTGTTACTAACATTGTGTGAATTTAACACCAACAGCCTAATTAGAAATATGCTTACAGAAACACTCACATGCTTACTACTTATTATTTTCAACGGTATATGTTTATTTTACCTCTCTTACTTTGCAAAAGACTGTATAAACCTGTTGAATGTTCTGTCATTCAGATCTGGAAGATACCTCTCTGAGTCAATTTAAAGGTACAGAGAATTTGTAAGATTTCTTTTCTAAATAATAAAATGTGCAGAAATGTCTTAGCTAAGCTGTCCTGGAGCTTTAGGGCTCCCATGTGGTTTAGAGGCCCAGTTCTCTGCAGGTTGTAATTTAGTAGAACCACAGCTTGCAGACAATCTCTGTTAAACACTACTGTAAAAAGGGAGAAGGGAAGACCTCAGGCACTTTTAGATAACTGAGGGCGAAGGACTTGTAACCAGCAAGCCCTTTGTGATACTCTGGAAAGGGGGAAACAGTGAATTACTGGATTAATATCTATACATATTAAGGAAAAACACAAACTCTCAACAGCAGATGATTTTGTAAAATTAAAAATATCCTTACAATCAAAATGTGTCTTTGTATTGCCCCGATCTACACAATACATCTCTCCATCAAGCTGTGATCATTTCATCATTTCTTCACTCCTCTTCGTCCTGCTTCACCTCCAGATGGTTCTTTGGACCCATGATCCTTGCTTGTCATTCAGCCAACATCATAATACGAACAGACAGCAGATGTTATAACTTTTTTTCCTTAAAAAAGTCAAAGGAAAATTGTAACATTTCATTCTGCTGTTTCTTCTCACAGATTATCTTGTTGACCTTAAAACTTTGTGATGAAATCTGTTTGCTGACAGCCCCTTTCCAGCTCAGGGTAACCTTCGTTCAATCACCATACCCTTTACATCATCTCCTGCAGCTACACCTGTCCGCTTGGATTGCCAACCCATTATCCTTCGCTCTGCATGAAATACTGGAAACATTAAACAAAGAGGTAAAAGATAGAAAGAGGTTCAGTTCCTGTCCCATTTGTACTCACAAGATGGAAGTTTGGAGTCTGAGTTCTGAGACAGAGAGTCAGAGGTCTAACACCTGTTTCCAACTCATAACTAAAAAAGATTGCCATGCGCATAAAACACAACATTAGCTGCAGTAATAACCTGCCTGTTAGTAACTTGTGCCTTATTAAATAATCTCCTCATGTGATAATATACAACCGCTGTTAGTGATCATGTTGCTAAAGCATTTTTATGTTTGAAATTGTTTAGAAATGTGTATTTTCTAACAGCCAGAGAACAGCCTGATTGCAATGGTTAGCAGTTGCAGCCAGAGCACTGTTGGGTTGGGTGTTACATCATTCACATACAGAAGCGTCGAGTTACACAGAATTTAGAAATACTTCCTTTCCAAAAATGGTTGCCTTGGTGTTAGCTGAATTTCTTTAAGTTGAAGCTGAAGTTTCTTTAAGTCTTAGATGTGGTAGTGGGAGGTCAGAACTGTACTAAATGCATTCATTTTCGTTTCATCAGCACAAATTCACAATTAATTTAATCTCAAGGCCCTTTACAAAAGAGCAGAGGTGGAAAGAGTACTGAAAATTTGTACTCAAGTACAAGTACTGTTACATTGCTTAAATAGTACTCAATTACAAGTAAAAGTAATTGTGTTAAAAATACTTAAATAAAATGTTAAGTAAAAGTACAAAGTACTCTTCTCAAAAACTACTCAGAGTTTTACTTACTTTTTAATCAATGGATGTTTTATTGCGTTGTCAGTAGCAGCCATTCGATTTGATTTACATGTATAAAATATCTACGTTTAAAGTATATTTCTCAGACGAACAAAAAAGTATAGTATAAAGCACTGCCAAATCTGGCCTGCCATAACTTTTTATGTGGCCCTCTAGACGGACACATAAATAGAACCTTCAAGATAACAGTTCTATGCTTAAATAATGTTTTATCAATCAAATCAAAGCAGTTTCTATCTGCACACTGCCAAATTACATCAATGTGAAAAGATGTTCAATATTATTTAACTTCAAAAAGTACTCATCGAGTGCAGAAACAGCTATTTACTCATATTTTAATTAATATGGGTTAATGGGTTTTATCAATACATTCTGCTGCAACCGACCCTTTGAGGACATTCATAATCTTGATATGGCCCAAAATGAAAATGAGTTTGACACCCCTGGTATAAAGTATACAATAAAGTATAGAAAAGAAAAAGTCTAGAAAAATTACACTAAGGCCATTTTTTGTAAACAACAAAACAGGAATTTTGTTAAAGAATGGCAAAAATGTTTTTGAACTGGTCTATAGCTTTTTCACATTTTTTTGTGCAAAATTTGAAACAATATTGCTCATATTTCAGCTTGTCAGAAGAGATGAAAAGTGCATAACATTTTACATTCACAGCAAATAGACTGTCTATTTCCTGGCCTTTTTCTGCAAGCTAAAGTTACTTGTCTATGACAAAGTATTAGGGCCAGACTACATTTTTTTTGTTGTTTGTTTGTCTTTAATACTAAAATAAAGTTGTAATTTTATGAGAACTCTACACCAAACTTCGTTTAAAATAAGGATGAGCATCTTGTGACGTTGTAGTTGGTATTGGTTTTACAAAGTAAATCCTTAATATTTTAACACATCAGCATTAAATTATTATCAGCTGCAGGACTTTGAAACAATTTTTTAAACAACTGAGTCCATGTGAAAGAAAGAATCACGGAAACTTCTCTTCTCATTAAAGTGATTTTTTTCTCATAATTTTGACTTTTTTCTGGCAATATTGCAACTTTATTCTGCCAACAGTATAGCTATTCTCGTAATATGACTTTGTTCTCAAAATATTATAACTTTATTCTTGTATTTAAAAAAGCCTCTTAGTGTGGCCCTAATAATTTGTCATACTTGTTTACTAACCTCTGATTTCGTTTCTCTTTTCACTGTCACAAACTTCTCCTGTTCTCTATGGAGGTAGATGTGTTTCAAAACATCTGCGCTTGTGTTTTCCTCCTCTGTTTACACTGATGTCTGAGTAGGCTACTTCTTCTACTGGCTTAGGCAAGCCGCCTGTTGAGTAATGTGAACCATGCTGCCACCTAGTGACCAGAGGCTTGTTTATCGGTCAAGCATGGATAAAGACAATCATACAGTCCGGCTTCTTGCGTTTCTTGCTAATATTATTTGAAACTGTGGGCGTACTCAGTAGTGACTTCAGATTTTAAAAGTAGCGAAGTAGGTTACATGGTCTAACTTGTACTTAAGTATGAGTAACATTACAAACTTGAAAAAAATACTCATAAAAGTACAAGTACTCAAAAATATCTACTTAATATCAGTAACATATTTGTAATTCGTTGCTTTCACACCTACAAAAGAACATGTCAAACTTTATATTCAGTCAAATGGAATCCAATTCAATTCAAATCAATCCAATTCATTTCAGTACAATCCAAACCAAAATTCAAATTCAGTTCCAGTTACACACAATTCAGCCTGAATTAGCATAACAACACATTCAGTAAATTATTTATTTCCAATTGGCAAAAATGTGTCTGTCTAAGGAATCCTAACTAACTGCATGAAGTCATTGACTTTGTAGATAGCCCTTAAAGCTGCTGTATGTAACGTTTACAAAAATATGTTTGCATATTTGCTAAATCTGTCACTATGTCATGACAGTATGGTATGAGACAGATAATCTGTGAAAATATGAAGCTTCTCCACCTTCTCCCTGAGCTACTATTGCTGTCTAAAGAAATGCACGGCTCCAGACCTAAAACAACCTAAAACAACCAATCAGGTGTCAATAACAATAAAAAACAAACAAACAAACAAAAAACAAACAAACAAACAAACAAACAAACAAAAAAAAAAACAACCCAAAACAGCAACCAATCAGAGCCACGAGGAAGGTCTTAGCGCTGTCAATCACCCTCATGTACTCGCTGCTAAATGTGCTAATGGTGAAGAAACAACTCACTGTTCCAGGAAAACCATTTATCCGCCGTCACCGGTGGGCATGCTAATTATCCTTAGCATTAGTGTCAGGCTATGTTGTACTGAACCAGCTGTAGCATAGCAGAGAGGAAGGGGAAGTGTGTGAGCGGTGCGTAAATGAGGGTGATTGACAGCATTAAGACCCTCCTGGCTCTGATTGGTTTTGTCTGACTGAATGGTGTATTTCTGCAGTTAGTACTGGGAGCACTGGGAGAAGCTTTATTTTTTTTTTTTTTTTTTTTTTTTTTTTACAGATTATCTATCTTCTACTGTTACAACTTAATGATAATTTTAACAAATATGTCAAAAACACATTTTTCATAAAAGTTACATACTGCAGCTTTAACCTAAGAAAACATGTGGCGACAGCAGAGAGGGGTCACTCTCTGAGAATAGGAAGAAACCTCCTGCAGTATCAGGCTTAGTATGAGTAGCTATCTGCCTCAACTGGCTGTGGTTGAGAAGACAGGAGGAAGACACAGAAAAACATGGAAGAACTGGTTTAGGAGTACATTACATGGGAAACAAAACCACAAAGACAAGAGATAGTTAACAACAACAAAAGCTCCAATTTATGACTCCGTCCAGAAAAAGGAACATTCTACCACGAAAGCTCTTAGTCAGAAATATTTGCAACAGTGAGTTAATAACAGGAATAATCAATGACTCTGTTCAAGAAAGAGAAACAGTTAAAGACAAAAAAAGAGAATAGAAGAGATATTTCAACTGGATGTTGGTAAATGCCTATTTTAACCAATTTTTAGTTTGTGTTGTAGTTTTCCCCATTTTCCTTTTTCTTTTCTAGAAGCTTTACAAAGTAAATTAGTAATGTCACATAGTTGGGTATGCACTATAGCTTTTAAGCAGCAATGTTTCCACGGTGTTGTGAAAAACAATTTGTCTTTTACAGATTTCCTTTGCTTAGTTTTTTTTTGTCAAAAAATGTGATAACCCCTAAACATAAACTGGTTGTCCAAGCCTTGGTGTCAATAACTGCCATCCAGCATTTGTAATAACTGTTCTCTGTGGAGGAACTCTGTCCCAGTCTGCTTTGGTTTAATATTGGAGAATTTTGAGCATGAACAACCTGTTTAAGGTCACACTACAGCATTTCAATTGGATTCAAATCCAGACTTTGACTAGCCCCCACCAAAGCATTCAATTAATTTTTTTGGACAATTCATAGGTGGATATGATGTACTATCGTTGTCCTGCTGCATAACCCAAATGTGCGTGAACTCAAGGCGACAAACTGATGGCCAGACATTCTCCTTCAAGATTTTCTGTTGGACAGCAGAATCCAGGTCCTGGAGAATTACATAGATGTCACTGACTTTTTTTTTCATCTGTTCTTGAATTTCTTTAGATTGGGGCTTAATGTGTTGTTTTTTTCTTTGTCTTTCAGCCTGCTTCATGTTGTAAGACAAGTTCGACCTCAGGCCCTGTACACACGGAGAATGAGCATGGTAATTGGGTATTTCTGTAAACGATTAAGAAAAAACTGTGTCCATGGGACAGAATGTAGCACCACAGAAAACACTTTGGCGGGTATGATGATCCAATTGGTGGCGCTGTAACACTGGCAAGAAATGACACAAAAAATTTTGAATGGTGCCATGTTATTTGTGAGAGTGAGGCGCATGAGGGACAGAGGGAGAGATGGAGTTAGATGTCATTGTTTATAAAAAAGACTCGGCTCGCATGGCCACACAGAAACATGAGACTGGCATTTTGAAATGTATTCACTCTGGGATCCAGTTTCAAAAATGATCATTTCTGGTCTCCCAAAACGATGGAGCCGTGTGGATGTACACCTAAACAACAAAAAATTTAACACCTTAAATCATCTCCGTGTGGACAGAGCCTCGATTGTTTTTAAAATTTGTCTACATGTTTAATGGGGTTCCACTCAAAGGGGATGAAATATCAACCGAGAATCAAATCATTTCTTGATGTAATCCTCCCAGTTTTTCAAAGATGAAGTTGCATAAATTTATTATTCCATCTAAGGTTGGCGCAGCAGTTGAATAATAAAAAAAAAAAAAATCACTATTTTCCAATACTACAGTGTTGTAGTATTGAACACAGTGCCCATTTTCAGACCTCAGTATGACCATTTCTGCTA
Source organism: Anableps anableps (assembly GCA_014839685.1). Classification (NCBI taxonomy): domain Eukaryota; kingdom Metazoa; phylum Chordata; class Actinopteri; order Cyprinodontiformes; family Anablepidae; genus Anableps; species Anableps anableps. Next base: position 6,229,256 of record CM026079.1, read on the forward strand.
AATAATAAAAATAAAATCTCTGAGTATCTTTTAAAGTCCACTTTATGAGATTTATTAATGATATAGTAAAGCACACTGGGACAACCTTTCGCTGTGAGACTGGTCTGCTCTCTACAAATACATGGAATGTAATCCACTTTGGTGCATCTCGCAGTCTTTGCTTGTGCAGTGTTATTATCAACAGTCCATGCATCAAGCAGCTCTGGCATCCTCCCGAGAATGCAGATGCTGCAGGGAGGATCTTTGTTGACCTTACAGGCAACCTGGGATCAGTGTGCTGTGGGTCTGCAATGATCATCCTCAGGCCCTTTTCGATGAGGTGTGCATTATGGGGAGGTTTCTCCCACTGAAGGATGAATCAATGTGGCATGAAGAAGAGAATTTCCACCCCATTTCCCCCCCTGATTACCTCGCCACATACAGCTCCTTAATAGCTTGTTGTGTGTCATAAATCTCTTGCTACTATCATAGCATCACAAACGTATTGTAGTGTATGCCTTACATATTAAAGCAAAAGGTGAGTTTGGGATTAGAAGGTGTTGGTATATTGAGACAGCGACTGAAGGATTCAGGCAACATGTTTCATTTGTAGGGCTGTCGGCACTGGCTGAGTCTGCACACAGAGCCTTGATGTGCAACCAGTCGACTTATCTGCAACAGCTCTCTGGATTATAATAAAGCTGTCTCTGTGTGGGAAGAGCAGAGGGACATGGCTGCTTTTACCTCACAGGTGGGACTGCAGTGGACATCCAGGCCCAGAGGCAAAACACAAGATATCAATTGTGGCTGTGCAGAGTTTCTTCAGGGGATCAGTGGGATCTATTGTTACAGTGAGCATCTCCGTACTATTGCCTGAATAGGTAAATATTTCCTTATCCTGCTTATAGTGTGTTTAACAATTGTGCATAGCTTTGGATTTTAAAAAAACATATAATGAAATAAAAGATAAGATAAGATATATGTTATTCATCCCAGAATTGGGAAATTATTGGGCAATAGCAGCATGACATACAGAAAACAGACAATATAGACAGCATAAAGGTATAATGTAATGTAATATAGTATAATATCCATCCATCCCATATACCCACTTGTCTTTGCAGGGTCACATGCCAATCTCCAGTAGTCATTGGGCGAGAGGCGGGCTACACCCTATACAGGCTGTCAGTCCGTCACAGGGCAACACAGAGACACACAGGATAAACAACTATGCAAACACTTACTAATGACAGCTTGGGGAGAACATGTAAACTCTACACAGAATGACCCCAGACCGGGATTCGAACCCAGGATCTTCTTGCTGCAAGGTGCTACAGAATGTTCCACCTGTTGCATCCACAGACTTGTGTGCTGTTTTTGTTGGTGTTCTCTCACCTTCCTCCTTTTTAGGGTGTGATTGGTGGGTGCAGTTTCCATCTGGTGTTTATCAGCCCTAGTTAAGGAGCAGTATTTAGAGGAGTGGATTTCATGAGACAGATGCCAGATGGTTTATTTACTACTCAGGACCGGTCCTCTCCGATTCTCCTTGGTTCTCTGCATTCACTTCCACGCTGACTTTCCCATTCAGTGGATCCCTCCTGGTGTCTTGGTCTCCTTGTTGCTCCTTGACTACTCTTTCAGAAAAACACCTACCTGTGGTCCCCGTTCAGCACTCACCTATCTGTCCACCCATTGACGTTTGATCTCTACTGGTAAAGAAACACCAGTACAAACCCAATCAACACCAAAGCACCAGTAATCAGCCAACCTCACAAATGCCTACAGCATTCACACAATAACATTTCAAGCACTGCCAGCTCAATGTGGGTATGATGAGGTTGTCCCCTTGGCATTAATCCAGCCAGGCCAATTTTAATATATGTGACAAAGTCACTCAGGGACATGCTGATACCCATAGAATGGACTGCCACTATTGTAGTCATGCTTCCCAATGCCTTGCCTGGGACCCCTCATACACTCCCACCACAATTAGCCGTCGGAGGTTTTAAGAAAACTTGAAACAATTTGAGGACTTCTCTGGCTGTCACACATAGTCAACTGCTTTCCAAACAAACACCATCCACATTCTGGTGGGTTTTTAATATCATAGAATGATCTTAATCCAGTATGAATGGGGCTTCAGGCCAGTGGAAACATGTACTCACTTATAATTTTTTATTTATTTAGATTTTACTGTCAGCTGTAATCTGATGTGATACATACATTTTGAATGCCGTCAAAGTTCATATGTTACTCAGTCTGAACAGTTCATGATTAAATTTTGTGTTTGTGGTTTTTCTCGGGGGAATGGAGTCAAAATCTTATGTTCAAAGTGTCTTTTAAACTCTGTGCTGGAGTAAAAACATAGTTTCACATAATCATTGTTTTTATGTATGTTTTGGCTTCACGAATAAGTGTCATCTGTGAATAGGTATCAGTATTAATGGCTCAGTGCCTATAAAAAATTGCAGTTGCTTCCAGTCAGTGTGATTGTGGAGGCTTCAGGACACACAGATATCACAATTGACTTCCAGACATTTAAATCACTGCCCACACATCTGACTTGGTCAGTAATCAATACGCTGTGGGCTTGCTGAAGGCCACTGATCATTTCTACTGGTCAGACAGGAGCCAGTCAAAACAGAGCAATGCAGGATTCAAATAGAAAAAGTCATATTACTGCATAGCTAATTAGCTGTGTGGTAACTTTGGCAGAGAGACTGCTAAATAATACAAATTATTGTAATTGATCATTTCAAAATGAAAGAAAAACTAAAATTGATCAACTGAATGGACCTTTGCAATAACTAACTTACCCACTAGTAAGCGATGGTAAAGTTATGATTTGCTTTACCAAAGCCTTTGAGCTTGTACTGACTGAAATTGATATTTTGGCTTTGGAATACCACTTTATGCTGAATAGTAGAGCTAAAGGTAGAATGTCTTATAAATAGAGAGGGTAGAAATGGTCCTATGTAATTCGGCTTTGACAATATTTGGAAACATCCTTGCCCAGTTTGGAATTCCACTGAATACTGTTTGTGAAGCAAATTTTATGAGTTATACAGAAAGACATAAATCCTAGGCAGACATTGTTTAAGAAACTGATTAAATAGCTTTAGCATTTTAGTTTATTCTTGTGTTTTGTTCTTTTTGCTTTTGGATTTATTTCTCTTAGATCTGTGTTAGTCTTTCTCCTTGGTTTGTAGTTCCTTTTGAGTCTTAGTTCAGCTGCCTTTGAGGTAATTATTCTCCCTCCCTCAGTTTCTCTGCTTTCCTGTACCACATCTCTGATTCTCTCATCTGGTTCCTTTGCCATTTTCCACCCCTGCCTCAGCATTTAAGATGGTTTTTGAGTCTGCTGCTCTAAACCTGGTTCCATGTCTCGCTTCTATTGTAACTGCTCTGTAAGTCTTTACTTTTCATTATTAAAAACTTTTCACTTCACCTCTCTGCCTCTGGTTCTGCCTGCAATTGCTTCCAACTAGAAACCAAACAAGGCATATAGAGTGTGTGTGTGTGTGTGTGTGTGTGTGTGTGTGTGTGTGTGTGTGTGTGTGTGTGTGTGTGTGTGTGTGTGTGTGTGTGTGTGAGTTATGAAGTACCCCTATTTTTAATGACCCCATTACCTTCTTGGGCTTGAAAACTTAATACTCTCTATATTTTCTATGTGTTAAATAAATTATTTAAATGCCATTATCATGTTAGTATCTGTAATTCAAATGTACAACTAAGAAAGCTCATTATCAGAAAAACAGATGACATATTTTGGTTAATTCTTTTATAAAATATCAAAATGCAATTTTTAATAAATAATATGTAGTAGAAATAACATTTTTATCATCAAAATAAAACCAGACAAAATTTTTAAATTAGAGAATACATTTTAGAATCATGCGCAGAAGTGGTTCCATTTCCTGTCAGCCAATATTCAATCTTTTTTTAAGCTGAAACAGTCTTAATACAGTGCCTCACCAAGCTTTTTTTTATTTTTCAAGCTACCAGCTTCTTTGTCTTGTTGTAAAATTACCCTCTGCCCCAGTATCAAGTCTTTTGTAACCCCAAACAAGTTTTCTTGCAGGATTACCCTGTATTTAGCACAATCTATATTCCCATCAGATGTGATCTGCTTACCTGTCGCTGCTGAAGAAAATCCTTGCTACAGCATGATGCTGCCTCCACCACGTTTCACTGTGGGGATGATGTATTGAGGGTGATCTGCAGTGTTAGTGTTCCAACCAGACGATATCAGACACTCTGTGTGGCTTTTAGCAAACTGCAAATGGGACTTCTTATTGATTTCTTGAAACAATGCTACTTTTCCTCTAGAGGCAGATTTGTGAAGTGTACAGGTCGTGGTACTTTCGCTGGGATTTTCAGAGGATTTTCAAAAGTAAAGAGGGCTTACAGCCAACAATGGAAAACTGAAATAACCAAAAGGCAGTGCAACATTCCCTGCCATCTCTTCAACTTTGTTACCAAATGTAACTTAATGCACCTAATTTTGCAATTTCAAGCAAACTGTAATAAAGAGGCAACACAATAAAAGAGTTTGCAGCTAAAAGATTAGACTACAAGACTATAAACAAGGATGTTGCACCTGAAAATACCTGGTGTGGGAGGTACATAATATCAATGTAACACAATGCTTCTGTCTCACCGTAGCTTTCCTGGCCCGTTGGAATATCTGGAAAAATATTTTGCTGTGATGTCAACTTGCACATTTTTTGCTCTTTTTCAGAAATAATGATTATCTGAACTCCACAGCTGGGTGCAAAAAATTGGATTGCTAATTATAAATCAGGGCCAAATCCCCTCCCATGTCAGCCACTCCAAACATTTGGCATGCTTAGGTGAATGAATTTCATCGGAGCAGAGAGAGCATATGCATAGCACAGTATGAGATAGAGTAACGTTACCATTGAGTGACTGCTGTAAGATCTGCATAGATCTTCCATAAATTATGTAGTGTTGGTGACTGTGGTGTATACTATACCTGAAGATCACATGATGTGTTCTCAGATGCATGGAAAGACAATGCAGACCATAATTTACTTACAAGATATGTATCTATGTACATCATTAAAATGCATTTATGGACTAGTGTGACGGTGCTTTAACAACCAGAAGCAGTTTATTCACAAATATAAAAAGCTGTAGGATACAGTTTTTTGCTTTCTAAACCTAAACCTGATCTCCCTTTTTGTCCAATTAATGTAACATTGTCTCGTTAAATTGTGCACTTAAGCTAAGCGTCCTCTCAGACTCACTTTTACAGTACAGCCCTGTGTGCATGCAGTTAGCGCTCACCTTATGGTAAATTTGTTGATAGTTGCCTTGTTCTCGACAGATGTCTCCACTTTGTGTCATCTTTAATCCTGCTCATCACCTATGGAATTCCTGCTTTCCTACAAAGCTGAAAAGGAAAACCAACTCATCCCATGTGAATAGGTTTTCAAAACTGCTTTTTTTTGGGGGGGGGGGTAAGAAGCACTTCATTTTTTTTTTGTAAATAATAAAGAAAGCTGCATCAAGGAGGGACGGGAGAGAATTTTAATAGAATTTATTATAAGTAAAACATTCTGTGGGAAAATAAAGAAAATGATGAGGCAAAATACACATCAGTAATAACCTTTTTCAGACATGAAACAAGCCCCACCAGGGCACCCTGGATCCCATCTGCAAGAAATTCTCCATCAAATATTTGGGCAGCAGTAAAAGTGAGGTGCATTAAGGTCAAACAATAATTTCACTGAAACTAGGCTGTTGAGCACCTCTTCAAAACCCTTCTCAGACTCATAATTTAGATAATGCTGTCCAGAGGGAATTGTTTATTTGTAGGAGAGAATGTGAAACAGACTGTTCTTCAGCCTTCAATTAAATCTGAGCAGGGGTTTGATGCGACCTCTGTTAGGTTTCAGCGTTGCATTAGAGGTGCAAACTGCTTTATTCTCCCCATTCACTGGCATGTCAGCATAACTTACTGTAAGTCATGTCACAATCAGCCAATTACTGGTACTAGCTGGCTATCCTGTTAGTTTTATGTCATCCTGTTTCAGACAGAGACGTGGAGGCCGCAGCACACTGTACACAGAGCTCCAGCTACGTTAATAGGCGGTGGGTTTTTCTTTGCTGTCAGAGCTACATATGCAAATGTGACAGCAATGTACCAACTGGTCATGAAGAGCAGTGGGAGAGCTCCACGTATTAGTCATCGCCGCAGAATGAACCGCACTGACAGAACCACTAATTAATGGTTAAAAAAAGATTCAAGATTGATTTCCATCCAGCTCTCCTCCACCTAATCAGTTTCTAATAGCGCTTTCGTCCTCCTGGATGATAATGTCTTCTCTCAGATGTCTGCTTGCTCCGTCATTAAGCCCTTGCTGCAGATGAAGGAGGGGGGATTTCTACAGGGGGGTTTTTTGTGCAAATTACGCTTTCACTTGGAAAAAGAAAAACAACATAAAACAGAGAAATAAATCTTTTTCAGCATGCAAGAAAAAATAATGTTTTAGGTGTTTTCTGTGAAAGTTGGACACACATTAAAGCATTTGTTCAGAGCTGTAAATATCTTACCTGCCAATGTTTAGAATCGGTGAGGAACTCTCATGGGCAGTTTAAAGTGCCTGTCAGATCTGTCCCACACCAACAGCCAGTTTCTCACATTAAACACAGACAACCTTGAAACATCTGACTTGATGAAAAATAAGGGTAAAGTATTTTAATTTCACAGAGACCCAACCTTAAGTAGAACAAGTCCAACACAGAATACCTGCACCTCAATCCCAACAGTGCATTTCGCTCTCTATGAAAAAGTAATAGCGCCTAAACCTAATCCCTATTTGTGCAATTCTTGATGAGAATAACTACCATCAGTGATTGGAGAAAACTGGGATGAGTCTTTTACATTACTGATGAGAAAATTTGGCCAGCTCTTCTTTGCAGAACTCTTTTAACTGAGCCACATTGGTGCGATTTTTAGTGTGAGAAGCCTATAACATCATGCCACAGCTTCTCAGTTGGATTCAAGTGATGCACACAAATTACTTCCTACAATAAAACAGAACAATTTATCAGTCCGGTGTAAAAAGTCTCATAGTTGTTGTTTGTTTTCTTTCAGTTAACGCTCTATCTGGACATCATACTGTGACAGTGCAACGATGGGTGTTGTAAAATATACAGTGGCTTGCAAAACCCCTTGAAATTTTCCCTATTTTGTCACATTAAAACCACAAACATGAATATATTTCATTGGAATTCTATGTGAAAGACGAACACAAAGTGGTATACAATTGTGAAGTAGACAGAAAATTATACATGATTCAAAACATTTTTTACAAATAAAAAACTAAAAGAGTGGTGTGGAAAACTATTCAGCCCGCTTTTCTCTGAGTTCATCCAATTGCTTTCAGAAATTGTCTGATGATTGCTAATAACTAAATGAAGTCCACCTGTGTGTAATCTAATCTCAGTCCAAATCCAGCTGCTCTATAATGGCCTCAGAGGTTGGTTAAGAGAATATTTGGGAGCAAAGAGCATCATGAAGTCCAAGGAACACACCAGACAGGTCAGGGAGCAGCAGCCAAGAGCCCCATGGTGACTGAATGAAATGCAGAGATCCACAGCTCAGGAGGGGGAATCTGTCCACAGGACAACTATTAGTTGTGCTCTGCACAAATGTGGTCTTTATGGAAGAGTGGCAAGAAGAAAACCACTGTTGAAAGAAAACCATGAGAAGTCCCATTTGCAGTTTTCCAGAAGCCATGTTGGGGACTCAGCAAACATGTGGAAGATGGTGCTTTGGTCAGATGAGACCAAAGTGGAACTTTTTGGCCAAAATGCAGAACGCTATGTGAGGCGGAGAACTAACACTGCATATCACTCTGAACACATCATCCCTACTGTCAAATATGGTGGTGGCAGCATCATGCTCTGAGGGTGCTTCTCTTCAGCGGGGACAGGGAAGATGGTCAGAGGTGATGGAAGGATGGATGGAGCCAAATACAGCGCAGTCTTGGAAGAAAACCTGCTGGAGTCTGCTGTTCACAAACGCTCTCCATCTAATCTGACTGAGCTTGAGCTGTCCTGCAAAGAAGAACGGGCAAAAATTCCAGTCGCTAGATGAGCAAAGCTGGTAGAGACAGACCCTAAAAGACTGGCAGCTGGAATTACATCAAAAGGTGGCTTCACAAAGTATTGACTCGGGGGCGTTGAATACTTTTGCACAACATACTTTTCAGTTCTTTATTTGTAAAAAATGTTTTGAATCATGTATAATTTTCTTACTTCACAATTGTATACCACTTTGTGTTGGTCTTTCACATAAAATTCCAATGAAAAATATTTATATTTGTGATTATAATGTGACTAAATATGGAAAAGATCAAGGGGTATGAATACTTTTGCAAATCATTGCATAAGCTGTAGGCAGAACAATCACACGAATAGGGACATTAAAGTCTAATTGTTTAGAATAAATCAGATGTTTTGAATGTGTCCCACATATTTTCATGAAATCCCTGCTGAGTATTCAACTAAACTCAGTTTATTTACAGAGGTGGGTAGTAACTAGTTACATTTACTCATTTACATTTACTGGAGTAACTTAATATAATGCTACTCTTACTTGATCACAGTTTTTGGCTATTCTACCCATCTCTGTTTATTTATATAGTACCGATTTCCAACAAACATCAACTCAAGTCAGTTTACAAAAGAAACCAATCCAGTTAGTCTAATCACACTGACAGTCAATTACATACATGCCAATACAATTCTAGGTATAAAACAATACAGTTAAGTTCAGTTTAGTGTGCTAACTGGGTAAAATGTTTTGTGGTTGAGGAAAGCCAGCTGATTGTGCAGAGTAGTTTACTGTGCAGTAAGTCTCTCAGGTGGTGACAGTGGGAAGGAAAACTCTGTTTTAACAGGAAGAGACCATCAGCAGAACCTGGCTTAATGTGAACAGCCAGAGTCTTGGGCTTTGAGAAGACAAAACAACACATAAGAAATCAAAGAGGTATTCATGCAGGAATAATTTCTAAGTTAAAGATAAAGTGAGCAATTGATGGCAGCAGTAGATCTTTTAGATAAAGTTCTGTAGTAAAATCCATGGGCTGAAAAACAGAGCATGTTTAGTTAGTGGCAGAAATAGCTAATTAATTTGCTTTATCTTGGAGATAAACAGGATTAAGCACAGAAAAAAATCCCAAGAATTTCATATCCATAGAGAGAGAGAGAGAATATGAACTTTCTGGCAGCAGTCAAACAGCCAATCAGCTCCCACCAGGAAGCTGTGGTAGCTAAACAAAGAAGCCAGACTAGATGTAGCTTCTTACAGGAGAAAAACAAAGACCACATAGTTTATGGTGGCAATAACTTCAGGTAAAGTAATGTAGAAGTAGAGTAGTAGGAAAAAATAGCAGAGTTAGGAAAAATAGTCATAGCCTAGGCTTAAAAAAAACTGAGAGCTGGTTCCACAAGAGAGGAGCCTGATGACTAAAAGTTTCTCTTTTAGAAACTCTAGAAACTAGCAATAAAGCTGCAGTCTGGGAGGGATGTGCTCTTTTGGGAACATATGGAACGATCAGATCTCTGATATATGATGGAGATTGATTTTAAGGGGTTTATATGTGAGAACAACAATGTTAAATTCCCTTTTGGATTCAACAGTGAGCAATGAAGAGACACTAAAACTGTAGAAATATAATCCCTCGTTTACTCTGAGATAAGTATTTCACCAAAGCTGGAGAGTTTGTGCTGTTTTTTATACTCCAACCTTGAAGTAACAAATGCATAGACAAGTTTTGTTTTTCTGCATCACTCTTGGAAAGGATATTTCTAATTTTAGCAATGTTGCAGAGGCAAAAGAAGAAAGAACTAGAAACCTGTTTATAATGGGTTTTAAAGTCATACCCTGGTCAAAAACAGTGTTTGTTTTACATTATTATTGGAGGAAAAGAAAATGCCATCCGAAGTAACAGACTAACTAGGGATTTTGTTTTTCCAGAACTTCTGTCTTTTCTGAATTTTAAAATTAAAAGTCATTTACCACTTTATGTCTTGGAGACATGCTTGTCGTCTGCTCAACTTCATGGATTCATCAGAATTTATCGATAAATATAGCTGAGTACAATCAGCATAGCAACGTAAATATATCGCATCCCAGGTGATGAAATGTATACATATTTGACCCAAGTGCTAACCCTTGTTGCACTTCACAAGTAACCCTGGTGAGTGAAGATTTATCAGCATCAAAACCACACTGGAACCTGGCCAGACAAAGATGTTCAAAACCAGCCCAGTGCTAGTCCTGTACCCTTGATGCCTGCAGTATGTTTGAGAAGAAAAAGAATGCAGTCATTAGTGTCACAATTCACACCTGCTTGTGTTTGGTTGGTTGCACACAGCTGTTTTCAGTTGGTTCCTATAGTATTTAAGTCTGTGTTTTCTGTTCACTTGTTGTTGGGTCAACTGTTATTTCCCTTCTTTGTCATCACTGGTTCCTGTATCTCCTTTGATGGATCTTCACATTTTTAAAATATGAATTCTTCTCAAATGCGTCTGCTGATGTCCTGTTACCGCTTCAGTCCTTCGCCACCACAAACATGACAATTAGAGTTAAGATCATGAATCACATTTCCCAGTTCTGACTTAATCACATCCCAAAGATTTTGTTTTGTCTTTTAGTTTCATTACTTATTGGCCATAAAAGGCCAATAAATAAAAATCTGAAGCACAAACTATTAAGATAAGAGTGTTTTCACTACTTCGAGGTAAATATATTTTCCCTGCTACGTTAGCTGTAGCATAAATGTCAAGTTAAGAAATTAGTCACAAAGCCACTGTAGCTAAACTGCACATCCAATTTGTGAATGCAGAAATAACAAATAAAGAGCATTTGTTTGATAATTCCTGCATTTGTTGTTGGGGTGAAACTGAGTTCATCCACACTCATGGAACCATGGAATTCATTCGGTATTCGCATCACCAGCCTCATCTGAAAAAAGGTGTCTGAAGAATAACTTGTTTAATATAACAGCAGTTCAATAGATTGTTTGTCATAGACCACTGCGGTGACAATGTTTATTTAGATAAACAAAAATAAATCATCGCCGCTGTCCTGCGCAGAGTCAATGGAATAATCACTGTCTATAAGTGAAAGCCTCAGCTCACTTTCCAGCCCTGGGATAAATGAGCAGCTGAAACATCTTCTTCAGGTTTATCTTCTTATTGATACTTTGTTTAGGTGAATCTATGTTGTTTACAAAGATGGATGTTTCCCAGTAGCTCTGTTCATCCAGCACAACGGCAGATTTAAGTGTTTGAAAGCTGAGGAGGATTATGACGGATGTGATCACTGGTCTGCATTGATCCGGTTTATGGACTCTGTAAACCCAGCGATCAATACAACAAGAACCATTAAATTGTCACCAAATTACTCTGACCCTCACTTTTTTTTTTTTTTTAAGTTTTCCATTGGGTCTAATAAAGAAGTAAACAAGTGGTATTTTTGCTAAACAGAGACAATGGCAAATTCTGACTAAAAGCATGATTGTGTTGCATATGGAGATTATTTTTACAGATTTTTAAGAGGGAACCGAGACTACACAAGGTTGTCAGGGGTTTTTGCAAGTTTTGATTTGCAGTGCGATGTAAGAAAATAACAAAAAAAATAAGTTACCATAAAAGAGAAGAGGCCTACTATCTATCCCCAGTAGTGAAGAGTGATTTTCACAGTTGGGCCTTTTTTACATGAACAACTCTTTACCACAGCTTACTCCCTGCACGCTAACTCCAATTTAGCAACCATTTTAAATCTAATGCCGTTTCCCTGTGAACACAGGGCAAAAATGGTTGAAAACTTCCCTGTTTTAGAAAAAAAAAAAAAGCCTTTTTTTTCTAATCTTGCTTATCCTCAGCAAGATCTCACCCCACCTGTCTTTTTCCTCTTCATCCCATCACCCTCATCCTTTTCCCTATTCTCCATCTCCTTGTTTATCTGTCCACTCCTCTTTGTTCTGGATGTCCTAAGTTGGCTCAGGAAAGGCCATTTTCGGAAGATTGCCCCCCCCCACCCCACCCCGGCTGAGTCATCCTATTCACAGGCATTCATCAGCAAGTCTCCTCAGATGAGGAGATGATGTTTTTCAGTAACTTAAAAAAAACAGCAAAAAAAGAAACACTTACCTGGACACAAGCCTGGACTTGGAGGGGATGAAGTCAACCAGCGACTGTTGCGCCTCTGAACTTCCAGACAATGTAGCCACAGCCCTGTTTCAGCTGACCTGTGTAAAGTAGGCAGCTTCTCAGTTCTGGGGCATGATGTAGCGATAACAGACAGTCTGTCTAACCAAATGTTCAGCTTCAGCCACATCATTTCTTGACATTTATTTACGCTTGATTGGTCACGCTGAAGTGCTGTGACAGAGAACTGGTCCCGGGACTTCAGTCAAGGAACGTTTTTTCAGAAGCGGTGATGTTTGAAGATACAAAAAACTGATAAGGCATCTCATCGCCTCCAATGTGTTTAGCTCTTTACAATGGAAGATGTATCAGTCAGCACTGACCCTGTTGAGTTTCGTTTCACACTCCAGAGTTCAGTGATGTGAGCTTATTTTTGGGAGCTGGATATTGTGCTTTATGAACGACCAGAGGAAGCTTATGATAGAATGGTTTAATGGAATACAGCTGAAACCAGAAGTTTACAGATACCGAATAAAAAGACACACACCTCTTATTTTCACTGTCTGAAGGTAACTCTGACCAAACTTCTCTTGTTTTAGGTCAGTTAGAATTTCCAAAATTATTTCTATTTGATAAATGCCACGATAATGAGAGAAAATATATGCCAGACATTTATTTATTGATGTCTTCAAAATCAGAAGTTTACATACAGAATCATTACTATTTCTTTAAACATTGAGGGAAAGAGAAAAAGTAATGATGTCATGACTCAGAAACCTTTTGATAGGTTACCTGACATTTGAGTTAACTGGATATATTTTAAGGCCACACCTGGAACTTTCTGCTTTCTTGTTTGACATAATGGGAAAGTCAAAAGGAATCAGCCAAGATATTAGAAAGAGAATTGTGGAGCTCTACAAGCCTGGGTGATCCTTGGGAACAATTTCCAGATGCTTGAAGGTGCCCCATTCATCTATTCAAACAATTATATAGCCAAGTATATGGGAATGTCCAATCATCTTACCACTCAGGAATGTCCCAGAGGTGAATGTGTTTTGGTCCAAAATGTGAAAATCAATTTCAGAACATATTGACATTTGACCTTGTGAAGATGCTGGCTGAAGCTGGTAAAACAGTGTCATTATCCACAGTGAAATGTGTCCTGTACTGACATGGGCTGAAAGATCATTCAGTAAAGAGGAAGCCATTACTCCACAAAAAATAAGAAATGAAATTAAGATCACACGTGAATAAGCTTGTTCAGGCAATAAGTCATTAAAAACATGCTGCACCGTGATCCTCCAACTACTTCCTGTTGTCATCTTCTTTGTGGTTTGTGCCAGTGGCAACATCCGGTTGTTGACCATGTGACTCGTGTGTTGCAAAAAGAGTGTTTCCTTTGCAGTAACAAACCTATTTCGATACGGCTGAAAAACCACCTCATCCTAGCACCAACACCTTTTCTCGAAAAAGGAGATTTTTTTTTTTTTTTTTTTCAAAAATGGTGTTTCCATTAAGCAAATTTATTTTCATTATTTCAAATTATGCTACTTCAAGGTTAATGGAAACACAGCTCGTGAGAAAAATGGCGTATGTGTCTGTTTATTCAGTGTATGAAAACATCTGGTTTCAACTGTCAGCTTGATCCCCTCCCCTCCTCTCTTCTTCCTGTGCTCCTGATGTCCTCTGTGGAAGTGGCTGTTCCTATACACTAACATCTGCATAAAATCTCATCTTCGCAAGATGTAAGGAGCAGGAAGACTCTCTGGCAACTGTCAGATTGTAATCTCTTCCTCCTGGAAATTAAATCTCTTTGCTGTTATTTCTTCTGAGCATGCAACTTACTAACACCTTGTATTCTCATGCTTTTGATCCTCCACATACACTGGAACTCATCACCAGCCTTTTTCCAAACTTCTTCTGGATCCGTACACTACTTCCTGATTTAGACCATTCCCGCTATACTTACCTGGGGTTCTAATCTCCAAAGCAACCAGCCTACATTTCCCTGGCTGTCAATGGTTGTTCGCAGTGTCTAGAGATTAACTATCCTACAAAGAACAAAAACTCTAACTAGAATGCATATTTACAACCCCCGACTGATCCACCACTAGGTTCAACCACCCTAGGATCTTCAAGCAAACCTCTGGGCTGCTAACTGTATCTGTTGCAAGTAAGAATTATTCTAATAATTAGAAATCCTCTAACCCCCCCCCACCTAAGCAAATATTTGAAACACTAAGTCAGTCCAGTTTTGTTCTTTTAATTATTATTTTTATATCACTTTATCAAAGAGAGGATGAATAAAGTCTATGGAGGTAATTCATTGGTTGTATTGCAGTTTTATTTATTTATTTTTTTTGGCAAGCCACAGATTACTAAAAATTTTTCCTACTGTGAAATAAATAAACCTTTGGTGCTTTAAAATTCTGAAGTGCAAACTATAGTGTCTGGGAAATCTTTAATGCACAAAGGAAAACACCCAGGACTATGGCTGTAATTTGTGTGATCTTGAAGCTCCCACAACGAGGAGTAAAGCCAGATTATGTCATCTTGGAAGGTGACTCTCTGGCACTGCACCCAGACGTGTAACCTGAAACTGGTTTACCCAAGGAGGAAGTCATGTATCAACTCTGAGCAGAAATGGCTCGAAGTTCTGTGGGCGCTGACCTTATCTGAGGCAGACAGAGAGGCAGCAGACAAGTGTTCTGTGGTCAGAAGATTTCACATTCCTGATGTTTTTTAGTTGAATTTTCCATTGCTTATCCTCGCTGCTGTGGAGACAATTTCTTTTAAATATGTTCAGTTTATCTATTTCTCTGAATTCAACCAGGAGTGCTCATTAACAATTGGTGTCATAAGTCATACTAGAAACAACTTGTTAAAGAATATCAGACAGTGGTTTTGTTCCCAGCCTGCTGCTCTTATACACATTCCAAGTTTGAGCAAAAAGAGGCAGTGGGACAGAAACCGCAAACACAAAATCTTCAGAACTTAAAAAAATAATAAAAGAGTATAAAACGCAGACACAGCCTGGCGAATGAAGAATGATGTTCAAAAACAACACAACCTACAAGTACTGGACTGATTTTTTAAAGTTTTTTTTTTTGGTTTCAGGTATGTTATCCAGTTTTCCCAGTAACAGGCCTCTGAATCCTACAGAAGTGCATTGCATCCACCAAAGACAAAAAAAGGCACCTTATCATAATTCTCATAATTATGAGATCTTGTCATATAATTATGAGATCTGGATCTCGTAATTATGAGAAAAGATCTCGTAATTATAAGATAACTATCTCATGATTACGAAATAGGATACGTACCTTATCTCATCATTATGAGATCCAGATCTCGTAATTACATGACAAGATCTCGTAATTATCAGAATTATGATAAGAGCTCATAATTATAAGATCTCATACTTATGAGAAATGATCTCTTAATTACGAGATAACAGGAAAGGTGCCATTTAATGCCACTGCCTGGCATTCTGTGTCACTTCCGTGGCCTGGTACTTCCACAGAGAGCCAGCATGTTTATTAAGTGATTGATTTTCATGTTCTGAGAGTAAGGATATACATTAACCATCAATGCTCTGTAATAAACCAACTGTTTGTGGAATAGCTCTTTCTTTCAGCACTGTAGCCTAATAATGTCATCAAATCGAGCTTTAGAATATAATAAAACCGCATTATGTGAAAATCTATGCAAATTTTTTTGTCAAAATAGCAGCCCTAGACATGTTATCATCTATCTATTTATACCTATATATCTATGTAAAAAAAAACATTTAAGTTGACAATCGGTAATCTTTTTATGTTTCATTCTATTAAGAATTTTAGGTTTTCTCTCTTTTAAATGTGGGGAAAAAAACAGCCAAATAAATTAAAAATAATTGGCCTTGAATGCTGGGCATCGACAGCCAGAATTTTTAAATATCAGAATTATAAATATGAATTATAAATATCAGAAAGAAAAAAAATCAAAACGACAATTAATTTCTGTTCACCTGATGTTTCAGGAGATTCAAATATATAAAAGCACATTTTGCTGCATTAGACACAAACAGAGGGGCAGATGCAGGAAGCTTGTAGAGTAATCAGGCACAATGAAAATATAACCACCTACATTCACATACTGAAAGCATCAACATCAGTACTTCTCAGAACTATTGCCTCCACCTTATTATATTTGTATGACATGAATTAGTATTAATTGTTGAATCAGAAGACTAATGCAGTCGAACTGTTGTTACTGCAGTGCTCAGTGTTCGCTGATGGATTCAGACACATCAGTGTTTCCATGTGTGAATGTAGATGGGAGATGATTTTTCAGAGAGTTTGAGTTGTTTTGTTTGCCCTCTAGGCTTGGAGCCCAGTGACATGTTTTAAAGGAAAAATACGGTTTTCAGACTAATGTAATTTTAACTGCAGGGCTCAAAGTAGACTTGTTGCCTCTGGCCACAACTCTACAGCTTCCAACAGTATACATCTAGAGATGAGTTAAAAATTCACTCGCATTCAAGAAGGACAGCAAATGAAAATGGGAACAAATGGAAGCTAAAGCAATAGAAAATAAATAAATTTTCAGACCTAGTTAGAGACTTAACATTCTCAGGTCTAAAAAGTGTGATTTGGACATCAGCAGTGCACATAAATCCATATTGGTACTTGACAGTAGACTCCAGTGTCCCAACACTATGCTTTTAGTAATGGAGCAAACAGATGGTACTCTGCTTGAAAACAGCAAAAGTGGAGGAGTTTTTTTTTTTTTTTTTCAGTCTAATGTAAGACATTAAAAAACATTAATGTATTTTATTTAGATTTCTGTTTTAAGGATTAAACCCTGAACTGTGAAGTAGAAGGATTTCAAAAAATAAATATCATATTTTAAAGTGTGGTGTGCATTTGTTCTTAATCATCCCTTCTAGGCATTTATAGCTGCAAATGACTTGAGATATCTCAGATCAGCTCAGATCTTTGCCCATTCTTTTTTTTTCTAAATACCTCAGTCGATTAGTTGTAGCCTGTCTGGGAGCAGCAACTTTAAGGTCTTGCCACAAATCAATTCAATTTTTGTATGGACATTGAGTAGTTCATTCAAAGACATTAAAGCTGCAGTAGGTAACTTTTATAAAAAAAAAAAAAAAAAAAAAAAAAAAAAAAAAAAAAAAAAATGTTTTGTGCATATTTGTTAAAACTGTCACTATGTCCTGACAGTAGAATCTGACACAGATAATCTGTGAAAAAAATTGAGCTGATCTGCCTCCTCGCTGCGGTCCTACTGTTGTCTGCAGAAATACATCACAACCAATCAACCAAACCACAACCAATCAGAACCTGGAGTTGAATGAGAGTTGAGTCTTAGCACTGTCAATCACACTCTTCCCCTTGCTCTCTGCTGTGCTCCAGTTCCTCCACCACAGTGGAGCCTGCCATGAATGCTCAGGCTAGCATGACTCTGACGACAGCGGATAAACAGTTTTCCTGTAACGTTAGGTTGTTTCTCTACCGTTATCACAGCTGTAGCAATCTTGAGCTTTTAAACGCTGTGCAAAGGAGGTTGTGAATATGAATGTAAAACATTCCACTGTAGCTCTGGTTGTATGTTTCTGGAAGGTGAACCTCTGTCCCAGTCTCAAATCTTTTACGGTCTTTAACAGGTTTTCTTCCAGGATTGCTCTGTATTTGGCTACATCCAGTTCCCACCGCCAGCTCTGATCAGCTTCCCTGTTCTTGCTTAACAAAACCAGCAACACAGCATGATGCTGCCATCTCCTCGTTTCACATTGGGGATGATATGTTCAGAGTGATCTGCTGTGTTTGTTTTGTGCAACAAATAGTGATTTGGATGAGGGTCAAAAGATTTAATACTGGCCCTATCGGACAAGAGCACTGATTCCACGTTTTCTGCGTCTCAAACGTGGCTTGTTGCAAACTTCAACAGCTTTGCTACACTCCCATAAAAGCCAGATTGGTGGAGTGCACAACTAACAATCACCCTGTTAAACAATTCTCCCACCCACACCCAAGCTGTGGCTCTCTCTAGCTCCTTCAGACCTCAGGTTAATGTACTCATTACCAGGACCTTTAGTTGAAATGCTTGCAGTTTTCCAGTACTCTTTCTATTTTCAAATAATAATTTGAACAGTGCTCCATCAGAGATACAAATTTTACCAAATGTAACTCTTACACTTCTCCATAGCTTTCTCCCTGACCTGTGTGCTGTGTTTCCATATGACGCTAATATTCTCAACTCTCAAAGAAGTACTGCATGGTAGTACCTGCAATGTCAATCATCCCACACCTCAAGACCCTACAGATATGCTCTGCCCATCCTGCCAGAGACGACCATTGCTAGGGACCCCTCAGAGATCGCCAAAGATGCCAGAGGGGAGTCCCCACATTGTGGTAGTGTCCTGGGTTCAACTGAGCCCATGAAAAGTGAGCCCACCATCACTCAGCCAGTACCCAGGGACCTGCCAGACCAGCCAGGACTCCCAGGAACCAGAAGGCCACAGTATGAGCACCCCATCTTCAAACCCCAAATATCCAACTCAGCATAATCCAAATCCCTTACCCCCTCCGAACCATAAACCCAATTCTACCCGACCTGTACCCCTACACCCCCAGTCCACAGTGCCCCAGCCACCACAGCTCCTGGCCCACCCCTTACCCGTAGCAAAGAGTAGGCCCCAAGCCACCCTCCCTGGGACCCGGCCTCAAGCCTGCCCACATCAGCATGGTGGGGCTGGATTAGAGATCGCAGTGGTCCACAGCCAACCCTCACCCATATTTCATTTTGGAAAACCAAGCCAATCCCAATTTCTTCTGTTCATTTTTCCTACAAGCAGACATTCTCTCCATGGAAACATGAGATCAAAACATTTTTTTTAAATAAATTAAAATCAAACTCGTTTTATTCTTCCAGTTCTTCAGTATTATTTTTTCTACAATGCTTAGAACTGCAATAAGTTTTTTGCACGTAGTGTTTCTAAATCAGCATTTGTGATGTCACCAAGCAGGCTGAGGGAGGGGCAGTTCTATCACATCTTTAAAAAATACACTGGAGTTAGAAAAGACTGATAGCTACTCTGAACGGTATAGCATCAAGGCATCCTTTTAGTTCTTAGAGTCATTTCTGTCTTGCAGTTTTTCTGATTGTAGACCACAGAAAGAAACGGCTGTATTTTTTCCCCCATTTCTACTAATTTTCTTTTCTGTCTGCTTGTGATTTATCTTGCTGTGTACTTTATCTTTTGGGTGTACCAGATATTATCTGAAAGGGGACTGCTGTAGGCACA
The DNA here is from genome assembly GCA_014839685.1 of Anableps anableps. Lineage (NCBI taxonomy): Eukaryota > Metazoa > Chordata > Actinopteri > Cyprinodontiformes > Anablepidae > Anableps > Anableps anableps. The sequence continues at coordinate 6,248,727 of CM026079.1, forward strand.
CAAACTTTCTTTAGTTTAGTTGAGCAGAACAAGCACTATAAATCCCATCTTAACTGGTATTCCTGCTATGACTGCTCCACAAGAACAGAACCGAAACTGCTAGGACTTTTCACCTCTTAGCCATTCTACAGTTTGTGGTAAATTAATCAGGCTTCACTGAGTGCTTGAGTTGATCGGCTTACAACAAAGAGGTGTATCATCATTTTCCTATGTGTTCGAGGAGCCTTTTCTCACCCATCAGCTGCAGCTATATTGAAATGTTCTGTACCAGATGCTGACTGAGCAGCTGAGGGCATCAGTCAGACTTCATGTGGTCTGAAGGATAGCGATGCCATCACAGCCCGATTGTCCTCTGGCAGAGCAGCCACCCGCAGACCCCTGACCTCTGGCTAGTCACAGGATTTTGATTCCACTGTGAGCCAGCAGCAGCACAGCTGCAGCAGCAGAGAGAGGCATCCTCAGGCCCCAATTAGAGTCTGGAGTCGCAGCCGGCCCGCCGTGGAAGCCTTCCTCTAGGGAGCCGGCGGCCTGACACTGATGTGGCAGAACAGCAGCTGAAGGGGAGGGCAGCAGGAGGTGCTACCTTTGAGGCATTGCCAATAAGAGGTTTAAAAATGTATGCCATCCTTGTCAAACTTTCATTTGATGCTGCTATAGCAACAGACTTGGGCTTGTGGCGTGGGAGAAATGGAGAAAAAAAGAAAAAAAGGAGATCATATTTTGACTTGGTGTCTTATTTATTGACCATACCTACAGTGCTGTGAAAAAGTATTTGCTCCCCTACAGATTTTTTTTCTGTTATGGCTTTTTTTTTGTCACACCTACATGTTTCAAAACATTAAACAATGTCAAAGATTACCTAAAAATACAATATAAAAAGCTGTTCTCAAATGACTATTCCATATGTTAAGGAACAAAAAACTATCAAAACCAATGAAACTCTGTGCCAAAATGGATTTCCCCCCTAAACCTAATAACCAGCTGTGCCACCCTTGGCAGCAGCAACTGCCATGAGTCTTTTACATCACTGTAAAGGAATTTTCACCCACTCATCTTTACATAATTGTTTAATTGCAGAAGCCTTAGAAATGTTTTTACATGCTGATGGATTTCACTGATTTTGTTTGTCAGCCCCTTCTTAAATTTCCTTTATGTGTTGCTTTTTTTGGCTGCATCTTATAGCCTGCTTCACATCATCACACAGGTTCTGTCTAAGGGTGTTTTCACAACTGGTAGTCCAGTAGGCTCTGTTTGACTGGGGACCAAAATTGCTCCATTTGTTTCATTTTCAGCTGCTGTGGTCCGCTTTCACGCTGCACTGTGTCAAACAAACCAAACCCTGTGAGCAACCTGTTTACTCTCGCCTCTGGTGGCGCTGCACCAACAACCACTGGAGGAAATGACACAAAAACCACTTAAACCACTGTGCATGACTTCCTTCTTCACAAAATGTAAACAAAAATGGAGTGGTGTCAAATTTTAGCGGTTGTAGGATTTCACTTTTGACTTTGGCAAAAGACCACAAGCCATTTCTCCCATTTCGCTGGTTATGTGTCTTTGTTTAGGTTGTATTTACCCAAAATGCCCTGCATTTTAGTTCGCTTCCTGCTTTTGGAGTGGACTGCGGTTCGCTTGGCATTCACATTTATATCCAACCACAAACCACGCCAGAGTTCACCTCAACCAAACCGAGACCTAGATTTTTAGGTGGACCAGAATTTGCCTTTTTTTGGTTCATCAGAGTTCGGTAACACCATGACACCTCCGCAAACGAACTGGACTTTCTAAGCAAACAAATTAGAGTTCGACTAAAACGTGCTAAACAAGGCCGGTGTGAATGCACCCTAAGTGATTTTTGTATTATACAGCTCTGAGAGCAGTCAGGCCTGAGTGTGGCTGTGGCTTTCCTAAAACTGGGGTTAAATAAAGAGAATTCATGATTCAGCAAGGGATGGTTACTTTGTCACTTAAGGTCAGGTTAGCTTGAATATTCTTTTCTCCTAATTAATGAAATCCTCATTTCTAAAGTGCTTTGTGTATTTACACAGTTATCTTTGTCTGATAAACTTTGATGATCTGAAATCTTTAGCTGGAATAAAAATAATAATATTCAAAAGGAAATCTGTAAGCAGGCAAGTACGTTTTCACTACACTGTTTACAGAAGTCTTAAATATTAGATAAGATCTTAAATATTAGGTTTGCTGCTTTAATAGGAACCTGTTAGAACAAGGTTGGACACATGGAATGGCTTAGGATATTTTGGGAAGTTTTTACAGGCAAGAGGGAAATAATGTTAAAGACCAAGGATCTGTTTAAATATTTTTACTTTCTTTCTTACTGTATCTGCTGTAGGTAGGGCTTTGCTCCCTTACTACACTGAAAAACTCCGTTTAGTGTTCTGATTTGGTCTGCAGCAGCAGAAAGGAGGCCAAAGATATCCAAAGACATGGATTAAGGCTCATGTCCTTAATCCGTGCTCCAAAAATTAAAAATACAGTTGTGTGACAAGAAAATAGGACCCTAGTATTACCTCCTTTATAATAGGAAATAAAAGATGTATCTTTTAAATTTTAAATTTGAAACCAACAAGCCTTTTCTTAGCTACAGTATCTGTATTTGATGTAAATTAGTGCTGCCTCCAGGAAAGCAAATATGAATTACAGGGAATCCATCATGCTTTAGCGTCATGGTATTTTCAGCACATTCAGACCACAACTTTCTGAATCCAGTGTTTTAACCTTTAACAAAATACAACAAATAGTTCACATACACCAACAGTTACTTAAATATTGACCAATTTGCCATTGTAATTAATAGCACACCTTGAATGTCTCAAAAGTTACTGGGTATATAAAATCTGGCCCAACCTGCATCATAGGAGGTATCTTTAAACCTTAACATCATATATCAAGTGGGTGAAATAGCGCTGAACATGTTTATGTTTGTCTCTTAAATATAAGCAATATCTGTATTTACATGAAATTCACATTAGATAAATGGTAAATGGCCTGTACTTGTATAGAGCTTTATCAAGTCCAGAGGTCCCCAAGTGCTTCATATTACATTCAGACATTCACACACACATTCACACGCAATCAATTGGATTGTAGCCACAGCTGCCCTGGAGCAGTCTGACAGAGGCGAGGCTGTCATGCACCGGCGCCACCGGGCCCTCTGACCACCACCAGCAGGCAAGGAGGGTGAAGTGTCTTGCCCAAGGACACAACGACAGAGGTGGATGGAGCAGGGATCGAACCGGCAACCCCCCGATGTTCATAACAATCCAAGTAATCCACACAATCAAAAACAAAACATATGAAGAGGATGTGCAAAAAGCTATAGAAAACCAAGAAACCTGCTGAAATTTGATAGTATTTAGAAAGCAATTCTGCTTCTATGTTCAAGTCAGTATCATTAACTGATGGCGTTTAAAAAGGGTTTTCATTACATATTGTGCAGAGTAACATGACTGGTAAACGGACGTTCACAAAGGAGTCTTGCTGTTGGAAAACATACTATTGGCAATGATTACAGCTGCATTTTTAAACTTCTGAATGTTCTTCTGAATGTTTGGAGCCATAATCTAGAAGAGAAAGAACATAATTTCATCATAAACCAGTCACAACCTGGTGTAACACAACCAGGTGAAGGATTCCTGATAGAATCCAACAAATACTCAAAAGAAGTATCAAATAACCCATAGAGAGCTGGAAACAGCAGGTACAGTATTTCCCCCGGAAACAAGTAATACACTTGAACACGTTGGCCTTAATGCACACTCACTGGACAAGGCTCCACAGTTGGAAAAAAAAAAAAAAAAAAAAAAAAAAAAAAAAAAAAAAAAAAAAAAAAAAAAAAAAATCGCTGAAGCTTCCTTAAAGTTTGTTGAAGCAATTTATAAGTGAAGTTTGCAGGAACACACATCACATAGTACTGGCAGAGTTTCTATAATTCAAGGAAGAATGAACTGAGAAATACAGCGGGGCATTCTTGAAAACAATTTGAAGATGAAACAAATGTGGATTTCTGAACACAACAACAGTCCAAAATACATGGCCAACAATTTCTTCTCAGAATAGTTACGAGCCATATAGGTCAATAATCTTTCACAGTAAAGGCTGTAACATTTTACAAAGTTTAGATGCACAGATCAGAGTTTTGTGACTGATGACTGGTTTTGGTAAAGCTTTATCGTTCCTATACAGATTTTGGTCAATTCTGATTTCTCTTTGAAAACTACAAGATAATAACAGCTTTCAAAATATATTTTAGCTTTGGTGATGTAAGTAGTCATTAAACATAATTATAGTAAGATCAGAGGTTGTGCTATGACAGTTTACACTAGCTTTAGTGTCTTACAGCATTTAGTAGAGTTAGCATGTTTAGCCTGACTAAAACAATACTCTCCTTAGTGTGCATTCCCAAAAGCAGGGGTTTCCAACTCCAGTAATTGAGAGCTACTGTTTTGGAACTCTTAGGTGCATGTCCGAATCAAATGGCTGAGCAGGGCAGTAGTTTTTGAGGACTGGAGTTGGAGACCATTGCCTGAGGGGCTGCAGGTCATAACTTCATCTCTGGGAGTTCAAAAAAGCTGCACACATCTCTAAATCCTGTCTGATTCTTAACAGAAGGTAAAAACCTGAAAATAAAAACAGAACGATTTTCCTGTACTTCGGCCTTCCTGTTATCTGCTGAATGTCTTGCTCATGCTTGCTCTCTTGCAATCTGAATGAACCCCAGACATGTCTCTCCAGCTTTTAAATAACTTCTTACAACTAAATGCTTCCTCTGACTTCATTTTGCAACACCTCACTGAAATTGAAAATAGTGAACTTTAAGACTTTTTTATATAGTGAAAGTGTCTAATGACTGGAATAAGACTGGATTTTTGAGTTTCTGACTGGCTAGTCATTAGTAAGAATAGATTGAGCTGAAAATTGACAGATTTTGGTCAACAAAAAGTTAAAGTTTACTTCATCTATCCATTTTTTATAACTGGGTCCTGTGTTGGGTTCTATAGGAGCTGATGCCTTTGGCAGTGATCATCGAATGCGTGGCAATAGCCAGTGATATTGCTAAATATCATAAATTTTGTCATGATTCATGTTTCTGGAGTGTTTTCATGTCATGCCTTTTATTTCTCACTACACTCCTTACCCATGACTACATCATGCTCACATGTGCCCATCTAATTCTTGTCACCTTTGCTCTCCAGGAAAAAAGCCCCTTCCAGCCACAGCACAGGTGCCAGATTATCTGAAGCTTCATGCAGATGAAATTTAGCATTTTCAAGTCAAGTCATTTCGAACACGACCCTGTTTCTTCCATCTAAACCACTGCTCTTTGCCAGTGCTTGGCTGGTTATTCTTACAGACTGATTTAATGGTTTTTGACTCTTGCCTGACTTCTGACTCCTCTCTGCTTGCAGGATTTTTGAAACTGTCAAACAGAGAACACCATGTAAACTGAGCCTGACGCTTCCCATGTCGCTGTATAGTGAGAGACTCTTTAACCATCTTTTTTTTACTCCATCCACTGTTGTCCACCTGAGCACAATGACTCATCTGCAGAGTGTACTGGTTGCTCTACCATCTCCTGAGGACCATTTGCTCACAGGTCTGCCCTGGGCTTTTTCCTTTCACATCTAGAACAACTCCTGACAGGTTGGATAATCCCAAACTGAAAAAGATTCCACAGACCTCATATCTCAGTCACTCACTTAACTCTCTCTGCTTCAGATCTATAAAAATAAAGACAGTTAAAGCAGCAGCATGTAACTTTGCACCGCTCCCGACCTAAAACGACCAATCAGAGCCAGGAGGAGGGTCTTAGCGCTGTCTGTCAACTTCATTTACTCACTGCTAAATGAGCTAATGGTGGAGAAACAACTTACCGTTACAGGAAAATGCTTCACCAATGACGTCATCGGCGGTCATGCTAGCTAGCCTGTGTATTCACAACAGTCTCTCCTAGCTGCAGCGTAGCAGAGAGCGGGGGGCGGCGGAGTGGAGGACCACCACACAGACGTGATTGACAGCGCTAAGACCTCTTGGCTCTGATTACTTGTTTCTAGATAGCACTGGGAGCACTGGGAGAAGGCAACGGAGCTCGATTTTTTTTTTTCACAGATTATCTGTCTCATACCATTCTGTCACGACATAGTGACAGTTTCAACAAATATGTTGAAAAATATTTTTATAAAAGTTACATACTGCAGCTTTAATTGTTTCATTCTGGATTTTTGGGTCCAAAGAATCCCAGCCCGTTACAAACCTCAATGCTGTCTACAATATGTTGTTGTTGGCGAACAGCCAAAAGGCCCAGTCCAGTTAAGAGCGAAGTTATCATTCAACAGGTGACGTTCAAGTTAAAACTATACAACTTTCCATCTTTTAGAAATTATTTGAAACTTTTCAAGTGATGCAACAACTGGACAATTTGCAGCTAATTTTCACTGGACTGGTGCTATTTCAGATGATTAAGATTTAGGCTTTTCGTTTTTGTTTTTTGTTTTTTTTTACACTTTGGATACATTGTAAATGTACGTGTCCAACTAAAAATATATTACTTTACAAGACAGATCATTGTTCCTACAGTTTTTCCCCATCTCAAAATGTAGAAATGTAAGTGTAAGTCACAAAATCACTTCAAAATAAATAACAGCTGTGTCAAATATATGAGAGAAAGCAGGGGGGAGGGGGGTTTGTTGATTATTAATTCAGTCTTATGTATTGTACTAATACAGAAGCTTTTGTTGTGTTATAAGTTATATTGGGAAGAGACTTGGGGTTCCAAAGTGTGTGTGAGAGCAGTCAGTGTTACACAGACAGTGGGATTAGTTTCACATACACAATCTGGAACTTCTAGAAAAAAAACTGTGACATTAGCTATGTTTCCATCCAACTGCCCAATCCAATTTTGAATGAACTTTTAAAATGATGCAAAAAAGAAAAAAAAAAAAGTGAATTAGGCGTATTTCCATTTACTGGTTTGGAGCTAATCAACCAGGCTACGTAAAGTGAAATTTTCTCAGATGTTGATGCTACGTATCTACGTATGTAATAAAGAAGATGTAGAGGCTGGAAACTAGCATGAACCACACATCTCAGAAAATGGAGAGAGTCCTCCCCTCCGTGCTGGAGTTTCTGGACTTGGAAATTTCTCTGAGTTTCGTGTGTTTAATAATCTTCAGACCCACTAGTGGATGGGAGCGTAACATCCCACCCCACTCCAGCCCATCCCACTCCAGGCCAGCATCCCTCTCCTCTGCACTGGAGGTTTGGACTTTGACATTTTTCAAGTCTTCCACCACCACCAGTGGATGGGAGTGTTCCATGACTCCCATCCAAGCCTGGAGTGCTTCTGGCCGGCCGCTCAAGCCTGACTGTCCTCCCCTCCATGCTGGAGGTTTTTACCCCACCAGTGGATGGGAAAGTTTGCTACGACAGAACTTACTTTGCAAATGCATTTTCATCTTCTTTAGCACATTATTTCTGTTTTGGAAAATCAGAAAAACCACCTTAAGCAAGCGTAAAAATGCAAATTTTCCCCTTTCAGTCAACCTTTTCTAATGTGATACTTCAAAAACGCACATTAAAAAAAATGTTGATGGAAACACAGCTATTGTAACTTTGTGCCTTAAGCTTGAGCTTTAAAACTATGGAGAGTTACAGAAACCATGCAGAGGCCTAATTAGAAACTTCTTCTGCTTCTTGCTGTTTAAGTTGTTTTTTAACAGCTCATTTATAGTGCACAGACTGAAAATATAGTTTATACTTCTCACAGTATATATAAAATCATGTCCATGATGGCAGGGCACTTGGCTGACAGCACCTTCCCAACCTATGTTAATGAGCATGTCCCAAGTTGAATTATGGCCAGCAGTCTGGCAGCACGAAGGAGTGAGAATCTGTGCTGTCAATTATCCAGTGTGAAAGTAACCTGGTAGGGACAGCATGTGGCCTCATCGCTCAGCCACCAAATATAGGCAGCCTAATACAAGCTTGCCTTTCCATCAGCCCCTTTAGGACACATGTTAATGCCCATCAGCTTTCTTAAGTGAGTTATAAGCTCATAGCAGGAAAACTGTGAGTCAAAGGGTAAAATTTGGTTTGAGTTTTGAGGCCAGACAAGAGGTGTTCTTACCCTGTAACACAGAGACAGTCATAATGTGTCCATGAGAGGTTTTCGATCAATACAAAATGACTCTGTAATTGCTTGGCCTGGAGCTCTGGTTGTATGGCTGCCTTCCCAGTCCAACCCGCCCCCACTACTCACACACAACCTGCCCTCACACCTGCCACATCCCCCAACTGGCATTTTCAACCACTCAGTGATGCAGGACAGCACTAAAAGCAGCCAAATGGCATCACAAAACATTTCAGCAACGAAGGTTAAAAGCGAAGCTGACATGCTGAGAAAGCTTCATTGTTATTCCTGCATTTGGCCTTGCAGCAGGTTTCCGTTACACTATGCATTTCTGCTGGAGTCCTGCTCTGATTAACCAGCAGGCTAGTCTGTGATAGGAAAGGGGCGGGGAGGTCTGTGCCAAACACCTGGCATTACCGTTGGAATTCCTGCTACTGACAAACCTTGATTCAGATCATTTCGAGTTTCTCTTGATTGGTGTTTTCAAACCCTCAGCTACGTCTTTGCTCATTTTCTTTGTTTGACAGAAGATGAGGGAATTGAACTTGATCTTCTCTAAAGCCCACTTCCCATACATGCGGAGGAAGCTCTCATTACTGACTGACGGTATGGCCACGGTGGTCCAATCAAATTCTATGACTGGCTCTTGTTCAGCCTGGACACAAACCTCTTTGGACAGACTCTCTGTGGGTCCAATCCCCGTCAATCTTTCCAGTGCTTTGTTTCTTGGCAATTTTGCTCTTTTTGTAATATATAATTAGATGTGAGAGAAGTCAATTGTTTCTTTGGCATTAATAATAATGTTTTTGTGGAATTGAATTTTCATAGGGATCACACGAGGTACGAGAACCGCTCTGGTGGAGAAAAGATTACTGGAGAAAACTGTGTATCTAAAAGTGCTTTTTGTGGAGCAGTTCCTCTGTATGAGATGTATAAAGCCAAGTTTCTGACAGGGAAAGTGGTCGATATTTGAGCATTAAAAGGTGATGGGGATGAGAAACAAGATGTGCTACTCAGGGTCATGTTGTTAAAATATGCCCAATAAACAGGGCAAGATTTATTGTGCTAACCTACAAGTTTTCCTTTACTGACCAAAACATTACAAGCAAAATTAACAGAAAACTGTATCTGCGTCTTATGATGAAAAGCTCTGGAGGAGAATGAGAGGAAGATTAGTTATACGTTCCTTCCCCTGATGAATTTACATGTTTTCTCATTTGATTTTCTTCTGCGTTCCATGATAGATGTATTGAAATGAAGTCGGACCCCCACAGAGCAGAACTCAGTCGCCTCACTCTGAGATCACATATTGCCAGAGCTCATGTCTCCTCCGGGGTTACATTTTACACAACTGCTCCTGTGCAACTCCCAGAAACTGACTGAAGGCAGTTTCTTGCTCAGACATGCCGTCTTCACATTTCTCTATTGGTTTCACCCGAGTTTGAGGCTACAGCTGCTGTTATCATAGACCATAGGAACATAGTTCAGTTGTTTCTTTTTTTCTCCTGTCCTTTATAAAGTTAGTGAAACGGCTCACCTGTCTGTTTCTCTTCACTGAAAAGCAGTAAACAATTCAGAAGATGATTTCAGAGCTTAGCACTTTACTGCTGGGGTTCAAGTGGAGAACATTACCAATAAGATATCTCTCACTGAACGTCTGACTGAATTCTCCATCACACTATTTTCAGGCTTGCTTGAGAATACAGTAGAATATTCCAGAAACACCCTTTCAAACATTTGATATATAAGTACGGATCATACGGACATGCTAAAAGACTTACACGCAAAAATGTAATACTGTACATACCGTACATACAGAAATCGGGTGTATTCATATACCTGATTTAGATTTGAATTATTTGTTTATTATTTTTATATTTTTATAAACAGCATGTTAAAAGATCATTTATACTCATCTCAATATTCAATGGAAATGTCTTTTTTGGCATTACAGGAATAAAACTCACCTTATAATTGCTGATCAGGTTTCTGCACATTTCTGTTTCTAATTTTAATAATATTCTCCTGATAAGTCTTTGAGGCTGGAAGACCTCCAGCCCATCACCCTCATCTTTAGCTTTCTATCAGATTAAAGTCAGGACTATGACTTGGCCTCTCCAGAACATTAGTATGGCTTCCAATAAAAGAAACATGTCAAAATTAAAAGACAACTGAGGAAGGGATAATTTACTGTACAGTGGACCCCCGACGAGTCGCAGGTTTTTCTGTAGAACAAAACTCCAAATAATTTGTGGAATATTTGCCTGTTTGCTGATTGTTTTGTAGAGTACTTCTAAAATATTCAAAAGAAAATCCAGCTTGTGAAGCTAAAACACAGGTGTAATGCTACTTGACATGCTATTGGCTGGAGTTTGGAAAGCAGCCAATCCAGGAGCAGCATTTATTTTCCTTGACACAGCTGTGGTCAGTAACCCCAATGAATACTGGGGGTCCAACTGTATACATACGTTCAGTGTTCGATATGTCACTTCTATTCCAAAGCATTTACATAATGAAGCATTATAAATGTCACAAAAATCAATAGTTGTGTCATATTTCCTGTTTTGTTTTCAGTTCTATTTATTCCAGGAAGACGAGACCATCCTTCTTGTTTTCTGTTTAACCTTTATCTGACAGCGCTGAGCTCTGACTATTGCCACGTTGAAAATGTTACACAGATTGCCACCATGGCACCAAGCTGGCCCCGACACAAACATCGCCTTTATGAAACAAGCAGACGTTTCCTCTTTTTTGTTGTTGTTGATTTGACTGGACGGAGCCAGACAGAGAGGAGGTGCTCGAACTTCCTCAGACAGAGTGAGGAGCTTTTCGCTCGGAGAAAACACTCCTCCAATTTAAAAAGCAAAAAGTTAGATAGTCTCACTTTGTTGACACTTTGCACTATTTGCAAGCTGGATTTTCTTTTTCGAAGCGGTGTGGTTAAATTGTTCTTCTGTTGTTCTGACTTCTTTGAAGTGAAAAGGCCTAGGGTGTTTGGAATTTGTGGCTTAATTCCCTGAGCTGTCACAGCATCCAAGAAACAGAACTAAATGAGTAAAATTAGGAGAGAGTTGTACCTGTAGAAACTAAATGTGGAGTGTACACCCTCATGTATTGTTAGGGATGTCATAGTGGAGAAACCTATTTTCGGTCTGCGTGAATAATGCCCAGGTAAAGACCAAAAAAAAAGCTAATTTCAAAGAGTTGTGTATGAGCGTGACCTTCCCTGGAACTCTGGGGGAAGATTTCTTGTCTCAGGTACCCCAGAGATGTGATATTTTTTCCCCGAGTGATTTATTAAACAGTGACGGCTGTAGAAGAGCGGGGGGCTGTAACTGCAGGGGAGGCCCGGCATCATTTCCCCAAGGGATGTGTGTGTGAACAAAGCTTTGTGACAAATTAACATCAGAGAGTTGTTTCCAGGAGGAGGCTGATTAATGTCATCTCCCCACTCCCACGGATGGGGCCACGCTGACCGGACAGTTCTCGTTAAATTAGAACTTTTAATTAAAACTAAAACTAAATGACCTCTTTGGACTTGGCCTAAATCTAACGTGTAACATGTATGGATCTCCTTATGGATAAAAAAGGGTTTTTGTACTACAACCATGATTAATTAATTGCAAGATAATTTTTACATATTACTAAAGGAGGAACTATGTAGGTATCCCCTGTGAGGTTCATTATCTGACTCTTAAATCAGCGTTTTTATGTTTGCTTCTCCGACACCAGGTTCTCACTACAGCTACTCTCATTCGCACGTGTTCATGTTTCTGCTGTCACATGAGTGTGAAATTGTGAATGAAAAGTGACCTGCTGACACTACGTGTTAACCCACAGTTAATATCAGCGTTTTTAAGAATGCTGAGACCAGAAAAAGATAACGCAGATCACACTGTAACGTTAAGGTTTTAGAAGCTCTGTTAACAAAATATAAACAGCTTATATCTTATCTGCAGTAGTGCACGCTCTTTATTTGTGGCTCTTTTGGATGAATCATTTGCTTTTCAAAGAGACCAAGACCAAAGCAGAGAGACTCACAGGAGAGTCATAGGATAGATGTGTCTACTATGGGTTTAAAAATATGAATGATGTTTAATAAAGAAGATTTTAATTTGTCAGTAATAGTTTTGTCTTCATAAATATACAGTGCTGGCTGGCCAAATTAATAGCATTCTTGATTGGAGTCGGACATCGGACTAATAAATACAGATAAATACTGAAATAAGGGCTTAATATAAAGTGTGTTTGAGTATCTGCTTAAAGGTTGTTATTTTCAAGGCATTTTTAATCTGTGTTCCTGTGTTCCTTAACCTTCATGGTGCTGTTTGTTCTCAATTGTTCCCTAACAATCATCTGAGGCCTTCACAGAACAGCAGCGTTTATGCTGAAATTAAACTACACACATTCGATTTACCAACTGAAAAATTTTGAAAGGCAGTTAGCTGCACTGGATTTAATTTAGGGGGATTCATAGAAAAGGAGTCTGAATACAAATTCACATGGCAATTTTCATATTTTTCAAAAATATAACAAAAACAATGTGTTGGGTTTTTTTCACTCTTCAAAACAAGATGCTTTCTGTAGGTACATTCCAGGGTTTGGGAATTGAACCCAGAACCTTATTGCTACAAGGCAGTACTGCTAACAACTGTAGCATGGGGAGCAGTGCTACAGCCTGAAAAGGTCCTAAAGCTAGGTTAGGTGTATTGTGGGAAGAACAAAACTGTGTGACATATTTTTGTTTTAATGAAGTGCACACAGACTGAGGTCGAGGTGTCCACAAGCTGCATTATTTTCTGTTTTAATCTGTTATCTAATCAGCATCATCAGTCCAAGCAGAACTAACAAAGACCGAGTAAAGAAAACATAAAATGCATCTCGGGAGCTCAGTCTGCAGCAGAGGACGGGAGGGACATTAAATTCTTCGTCATCAGTGAACAGATTGGAGCGAAAGACGACTCCCAGAGGTCAGGAGGTCCGGTTCTGTCTCTTTGTTCTGAAGGAACAGAAGAGGAGCACTGATGATCAAATCAGTATAAGATGAGATGATGAAACGTTAACATTGAGACGTGTTCAGCTGGCTGCCCGGGGGATCACCCTGAAACCTGAGACAGAATCAGAGCCTGCTGCTCTGATCTGCAAAAACGGCTGACCGCAGAGAGAAAAGAAACAGCCCGCCGCTTCTCTTCATCCCGCTGGATTCTTCGAGCTCGATGCTTTAACTCGCAGTAGATTCTGTTAGAAGTGTCTTTATGCATGCATGGTTTCAAGAAATGTTTATACCCATAGACAGGCCAGCTGACAGCTTTGCCTGGACCAGGGACCAGAAAACCTTAGATGGGTCCCCAGCTGCGGTTAGTAGAAAATTCATTCATATTTACCATTTAAAGACATGATTTATGATTTCTGTCTCATTCTTTCTTCTTCCATCTTCCCCTTCTTCCCCCTGCTGATGTGCTCCATACTTTAAACTCTTTAGTTTTCCTCATAAGAACAGATTCTAGATATTTGTCCCATAGAAGTTTGGTCATTAATACATTGTTATATTTGATCATTTGAATAAAATTGGAAAAACATATACAAAAATATTTTTATATATTTAATGGTGTCATTTTATTACTGAATAAAGTAATCTAACAAAAATTTTATGAAATATTTATTTAATAAATAAATAAATATTTATTTATTATTATTATTGGTTATTATTATTATTTATTGTGGATATTTATTTCATCCACAGCAGCTCACCTGCGGTCATAAATCCCTTGCCCGGGGGTGAGGACGCCCCCTGCAGTAAGGTCAGTTTAGAGCAAGTTAGGAAACAGTGCAGCCATTTTGTTCACCAGCTGTCAAACGTTACCAGTCGGGCCCATTCTTGTCACAACTTCCACCAGCAGAAACTGCTGAGTTTGCTCGTGTTTTCAGAGCAGAGGACACAGCTGCAGGTGAAAGTGGATTGGAGAGAGAACTGAGGCGTGTTTCGCCGATGACAGTCACAGTACCATTTCTTTATATCAATGTGATGAAGCAGCTGCTTGACCCAGAGCAGAGGGACAGACTGAGACCGCATATTTTCCTCCCTCTGCTGCATCACACCGAGTATTTTATACCTCGATCACTGGAGTGGACTAGTCAGAAGTTGTGCCAGCGGACAAACCATTTTTGCTTTGCGTTCTGACTCGGCTCATCCAGGGAGAAAGGGAAGTAACGTTAAAAATCAGATCCAAAGGTTTAAAAGTTAAGTGACTTATTGTTCAGGCTTTTTTTTGTTAAATCAAGAGTGAAAAATAAAAGTCAAACAAAAACAGAATAAAACAAAATCCACAAAACAAAATTCCAGATCTTAAATTAAGAGCTGTAACCCAAAGCCCTTAAAACAAAACAAACCTTGAACAAAGATGTAAGGCTAAACAAACCCAGAGGCTACAAACCAGTATCAGTACATGAGCTAAAACAAACTAAACACAGGTCATTTCAAAGCTTACAAGCTTAACAAACAAAATCCCATAGCACATTCAAAGTTAACATTCACAAAACACCACAGCAAGACAAAACTGCTACAGCTCTCCAAGAGCACCCACCAATAAGGCAAGCTGCTCAGACAGAGCCATGTTGTCTGTGAGCAAGTGGAGGTTTAAATAGGGACACCTCCTCATGGATTGGTGGAGCCACCAAGTGATGATCCAATCAGAATGACTGTAGACTTGAAGCAGGAAGTGACACAGGAGGAGGTTTGCACCTAGTTCCCACAGCGGAGCCAGCAGGCAGGAAGCTGCAACTGCACCTAAAACTAAACACAAATGGGAAAAGAAACAGACAAGGCCACTGGCCAGAACACAACTACAAGCGCAAGTAGGAAAAAAAAACAAAATTTTTGTAACTTAAATTATGAATCCAACCTTTTATTCACAATCTATTTTGGAAAAAAAAAAAAAAAAAAAAAAAAAAAAAAAAAGATCATGACCATGATTTCATGGCTGGAGGGCCAATTCTGGATGACCCCCTTTACCCTGGGCCCGGAATAATTGTCCCATTTGACTCCCCAGCTTGAATCAAAACACAAACCCGAATAGAATTTATTGAGAATTTATGCAATTGACCCACAGAAAGCATTAACTGTGGAGTTGAAGGAACATGACGGATAAGTTTGACATACAGTTGATTTCTTCTGATTCCCCTAAATAAAATCCAGTCGAAAAAAAAAAGTTTAATCTCAGTATAGCTGTTTGGTGAAAGCCTCAGAGGTTTGTTGGAGAACATTAGAGAGCAGAATCTTGTAGACCAAGGAGCGCAGCAAGCAGGTGAGGAAGAAAGTTGAGTTCTGTTCAATGCATCATCAAAAAATCCAAAGTATGGCATGTCTTCAAATATACTAAGAACGTCTAAACATACACAATGTCTGGAGGAAATAAACATTCCATAGGACGCTGCACACACTACTTCCATAGTGATGCATGGTGGTGGCAGCATCATGGTGTGAGGGTGTCTTTCTTCATGGTCAGGGATGCTGTTTAGAGCTGATGGAAGAAGCTAAATACAGAAGAATCCTGGAAGAAAAGCTGTCAGAGGTTGGAAAAACTTGAGAGTGATGCAGAGATTCACCTGTCAGCAGGACAAGGCTTAAGAATGCAATCAAGCATATTCATGTGTCAGAATGACTCAGCGGGGTGGCAAGACCTAAAAAAATTGCTATTCATATATGCTCTCCATCTACATCTAATCTGACTGAGCTTGAGCTAAGAATGGAAAAAATATTAGTCTCTAGATGTGGAAAGCTAGTATGTACATACCCACAAAGAAATCCCGCATGAATTGCAGTGAAAAGTTGGTTTTATTGTTCTTTGTCGCCTCACAGCCAGAGTTCCATTGAGTCTCTTGGCTGCGGCCTTTTTCTGACAAGTTGCATGTTCTTAATATCTATATGTAGGTTTTGACCATGTTCTCTGGCTAGTTCCCTGAATTCAAAATTATGTGAATTAGGGTAATCAAGTCTAAATGGGTGTGTGCATGGCGTATGATTTACTGTTTCTGTGGCTGGGGAGCTCTCCAGAGGCTATGAGTGTTAGTATAGCTTCCCTCAAACTAGAAGATTGTAGCGACCCCTAACCATAAATTCTTTCTTCTATAACGCAGGAAGGAGTGATTTGTTAATGGAGACATTATCCATGGCCTATGACTGACCTTTTACATGTAATAATTTACAAGAAAGTCCCAATTTCCCCAATGTTCCTCATTATTCTTTACAGTTGTAGATTTAGAACAGCTCACAGGCTAAATTGTAAAATGTGCAGCATTTTGATGGGAATTTTCAGTGCTAGTTCGACGGTGCACTTCTCAGCCGATGTAAGCTGCTTCCTAAGGCAGCAGCCGGCTATCAGGAGTCGAGAACTGCCCGGTTGATGCGTCACCCCTCTTCAACCTGTCCTCAGCTCCTTGGCTGATATTAAACCTACTGTTCCAGTCATTTATCACCTTTTAACATCAAACTAAAGCTGTGCATCTACACTGAGGTATTACTATGCACAACAACAAGCCATTAAGGCCAATCCATTCAAACTCTATCATTATGTTGATATTGTAAGTGGCAGTAATAGGTAGGCTCTGGGTTCCTAGTTGCAGTATTTCAGTCATATTAGCATGAGCTTCACTAGGGGCACAGATATTGGTGCCACTGTTAGAACAGCATCCCTCTCTTCTCCTCTTTTGTTCTCCTTTTCAGCATGCTTAATAGGTTGTTGGTCTGGAGACTGCAGTGGCTAAGGACAATAGGTTCATTTTATGTCTGGCGAACCAGCTCTTGATAGTTGATTTAGCCTCATGTTTTGGATCATTATCCAGTTAAAAGACCTGATGATGACCCATTCTCAGCTTATTGATAGAGTTCACTGCATTTTTATGACCACAGGAACTCTGGAACTCTATCAATGTTCTCAGGGCCTGCAGAAGAGGAGTAGGCCCACACCATCACAGATCCTCGGCCCTCTTTAACAGTGGACGTGAGTTTTTGTTGTTTATTTCAAACCAAATCTACCTGGATTGTTTGCTCCCCAAAAGCTCTTATCCCTATCTGGCCAAAACACATGGACCCAATTCCTGTAGCAGTAGGACTATAGCAATCTCCACATTGTTATGTTTGTGATTTAAGGATGGTAGCATACTGAAAGTAGTCAGTGCCAACAGATTTGTCCTTATCTGCATTGCTAATGTTCAAACACCAATTAAAGGATCTCAAGCAGAGTTAGAGCTTTCGTACAGGCTAAAAAGGGGCAGCTCTTTCATTCTTTCATGTCCATACGAACAGATATTTTCCAAAAACTGAGATTTTTCTCTGAGCTTTCCTCCTCAAGTGCTTGATTTACCAGTTGATCTATGTTTGTCTATGGTCTCGAGCTTTGGGTTGTGACCGAAAGAACAAGATCACGGATACAAGTGGCTGAAATGAGTTTACTCCGCAAGGTGTCTCTCCCTTAGAAATAGGGTGAGAAGCTTAGTCATCAGACTCAGAGTAGAGCCGCTGCTTCTGCACATCGAGAGGAGCCAGTCGAGGTGGCTCAGGCATCTGGTTAGGATGCCTCCTGGATGCTCCCCTGGCGAGGTGTTCCGGGCCCGTCCCACCTGGAAGAGACCCAGTGGAAGAATGGATTTTGCTTGACAATCCTCTCAAGGCTGCAGTTCTCCTTGTTGTTATGCCCCTTTTCCTATCACACTTTCTCCTTCTACTCAATTGTCTGTTAATATGCTTGAATACAGAACTCTGTGAACAACCAACCTCTTCAGCAAGATAAATCTGTTTCCAAGAAACATCAGTGTAACATGAAGAAGTTAATGAAGGCTACATAGGATCAAGAAAAACCTAAGCTACACATGTTTGGAGAGCAGGGCTGTGCAGAGACCTTTGGAGGGGCAGGTGCTCAAAGTTAAAAACGGGGCACATAGAACAAGATCTTAAAACCGTACAACAACATGACAACAACCGATATTAAGCAAGAATCTAATATGGAATCAGATCATACTATATCGTAGTCATCATGTGGGGACAATGCAAAGCAAATGTATTCTATGTTTTCCCTGATGGGTACAATGTTGCTGTTGCTGCTCCTGCTGCTAATAGTGATGGAGGGCTGATCTGATCTGAGACTGTAGTTGTTAAAAAGACCATAGGAGAGATGGTCGCTGATTATGAAGTATGATATGAAATAATCTAAATTGCTACTGTCTTACTTAATAAACCCTAATAATATATGCCTGGTTAACCTCACAGTAACTCAGCTGCAGACTGCTTTAAAGATCAAAATAGCTCACTGGGGCTAACTACAGAGTTTTTCTGTGTTAGCACCTCTGAGAGATTTAGATTTGTAAGGTTGAGTTAAATATATTTAAAAAAATCCCACATTTATTTGTCAGGGTAAAGATAGATTTGACAAATGAATCTCAACTTTTACTAAAATTTCACATGCATATCAATTTTGGGACATCTTGATTTATTTAATTGTCACACATCTGGCTTTTTGCTGCTGCCTAATATGTTCAGTTCATTACTGTTTCCGTGACATTTTAGATGTGAGCTCCAGATGCCGTGGGCCGAACCTTTCCTCAGCAGTTGAGCTTCAGTCACTTCATTGTGTTCACAGCCGCTCACCTCCAGCCCAGCTCCTGTCTGCAGCAGTGAGGACACGCTTGGTGGTGACGTTGGTTAGGTGAAGGTGGAGCAGGTTGTGGGCAGGTTGTAGTCTACCTGCGCTGTGACGTTTCTTTAAATCAGGCTGCCTGACCCAGAGCAGAGGCAGCGACTGAGGCTGCCTTTTCTTCTCCCTGCCTGCAGCACACAGGGCATTTAGTCCAGCACTGGAGCAGTCTGATAAACCTAAAGTCAGGAGGTTTCTGCAGCCGAACCGTTGCTGTGTTTGGGGGAAATGAGACGAGGACAATTAGGAAAGTAAATAAAAACGATTTTTTGTAACTTCAACATCAGACTTATGTTTTTAATCACAAACAGGTCTATGTTGAAAAAAAAATATTCTTGCCAATAATTTGACAGTTGGAGGGTCCAGTCCCCCCAACCCCACCCCACCATGGGTCTGGAACAACTGAGGACATGGAGGCACATCAAGGATGAGTACCAGTTAATAGTCATTATTTGACTGGGGGGTGCCAGATCAGTTTATTTAGCTAAATTATTATTGTTAGTTAAATATTATCATTGAGGGGCAGAGGCAGGCCAGAGAAAAATAAAAATTATTAAAAAACAAACAACCCTCAAAAAAGGGCATTTTGGGTATCAAGGATAAAAGGGGCAGGTGCTCAAGCCCCTCTGCCCCCCCTCTACATGTGCCTGTTGGAGAGACTCTTTAGCCTAGAACTACTTTAGCCATGCTGAGGATCTTCTTTTTTTAATTTAAATGTAGGTGGACCTTGAAGTTATCACCATGCCATGTCTGTGCAATACCATTCTGTACCGCCATAGGTAATCCTACGGACAGCAAAGACACAGATTTTTACAAAAGTATAGGAAAATATATGCATTTTAAAAAAATCTGGGGTTAAAAAAAAAAAAATTAAAAATTAAGGATATATGGTGGCTGCTCCACGTACCAGTTCTAAATATGTTCATGGTCAACAGTTCTGGTAGTTTTTTGTTAATGTGTACACCAGAGGGTAAAGCCGACTGTTACAATCGCATGGCTCTGTTTCACAGAAAGCTCTACAACTCTGCAAACTGTACCCGGCTCTTCTTCGTAACACATCAGCATATCAAGTAGGCTCGTAAGTGCTCCTTGAGCCTCTTAGTAGCTTTTCCAGGAGTATATAGCAAGTTATACCCACACTTGAGATCTACAATCCGAAGGTAAATCTTTACGAGCCCAGAGGACTGTTTATTCTGTGTTTAAGAGCTGCAGAACAAAAGCCTGCGACTGACTGAAGCTGTGCTGTTTTCTGAGCTGTGGAAGGAATAAAACTGGTGGAAATAACCCTTGAAAGCTGTTTTGGGTCTGTGGAACCCGTTTTCTCTTTTTAATATAGCAAAACGTATAGTAGTTATTATTTTTTTAAACTGAAACTCATTGATTGGCCTTGAGTCATTTTCTTTGAAGAACATAATTCAGAAAAAAAAATGTATGACCTCCCACCATACACCCCTCCCCCCAATGCATTTATATTCCACTCAGGATGTTTGGGTCCACCAGACCCATGAACTGGGGCTGTGTTAAGGGTTAAGTTATTAAGTTAAGTTATTCCAAGTGGCTGAAGATGTAAATAAAATTTTAATTTCTAACTCAGTCAAAACATTGCTTTCTCTAACAGATTAAAAAACAAAAACAAAAAAAGTTTTTGTGTCTGTTTTTGTTTATATCTTTGTACGTATCGACGGTGGGGGCACCAACAGAGGAACTTTATTCTTGAATTTCACACTGCGGAGAAAAAAAACTTCAAAGTGGAACGGCCTGGAGAAAGGAAGCGGAGGGGGAAAAAAAGCCCAAAGACGTCAAGAAACGGCAGCATTTACATGAGGAGAGAGATGCATCCAAGGCGGCGGCGGTGGAGGGAGAACATACAATATTTAAAAGGTTGGAGACTGAGGCAGCTTTTGCTACACAAACTCATTTGATCTGCAACTGGTATTTCAAGGGCGTATCAAGGTAAATACCATCAATGCAGCTGAGGGGGTTTGAAGTGGGGAAAAACACATCGACTGACTGAACTCACGCCTGCAGTTATATTTAGAGCAGACTTTGTTAAGAAGTGTCAGAGCCCAATAATTCAATACAGAGGAAGTGCCTTTATTATTATTAGCTCCCCATTATGACACACTGCTATCAGAAGAATGGTCAATTTTAATCAACAGGCACAAAAACTTTATTACTGCTAAACACATCAACAAGCAAAACATATTTTCAAAGCCAGACAGCAGATTATATGAAATATTCAGAGATATTTAAAGCACAATCTGAATTAATTAAAGACTTGGCATACACAGTTATATTGTAATAACGTCTCTATTCTGGTACATGTACAATCATTTTCTGAACTTATTTCATAGGCTTCTTCAAAGCTTTGGAAAAAAAAAAATCTATTTCCCAGAAAAATCAGGAATTGTTCATTGGATAAAATATGAGCGGAACAGATAGCCATCATCTGTGTTGCTGCTATCGATCAGCCCTGTTGACTAGAAGTCCTGTAGTGATCGATCCCTCTCAATCTCAGCAGCCACTTTGGAGGCGGCACATGCTGACCCGTGGTCACCTTAGAGCTCACCATCAAAGGAGGCAAAGGGACACCTCATCATCGATCCCCGTGTTTGAACCTCAGTCTGATTACGAGCCTTCTAGTAAATTATGGCCCAAACGGCAGGAGGAGTCTGCTGTGGAACTGGGTTAAAAGCAAATGTGAAAGTCAAAGAATTAAAATACGGTAGTAGTTTTCTTTCTTCCTGACCTGCACAACAATAATCAACCAAGACAAAATCCAATTTGTGAGTACGTAATGTTTGGAATTATAGAAAACAATTTAGTTAAATGGATTATTGTATGGATGTAATGTAATAATCATACATTATCGTGTAACAACATAATCCTATTTGTTGCCATGGGTTTGAGAGGGTGTGTCTGTGGGAGTGTGTGATTTGCGGAGTGTCATCCTGGATGAGCCTCCATTTTACGTCCCCGCGACATGATGTTGTACTCCCCCCCCCCCCAAAAAAAGAAAGAAATATTGGCACTTTCATGGGAAATTCCGTTTGCCCATGGAAATTGGAATTTTAGATTTCCATATCAGAAAAGCAAACCTGAATATCCGATCATAAATCAAATATGGCTGCCTATAGTATTACACCTATAGTATTGCACTACATGTATCTATGAACATGTTCCATTTGTATTTAAAACATGAAAAATGTAATTTCCTATTGCTTATAGAGGCAAGCCTGACCAATGAGCTCAACTGGAACACATTTCATTGGTGTATGATGTCATGCTCATATGAGTTACGGCCTCCGAGGCTAATGCAGCACACTAGTATTACATATGCTTGATCATTTTTCATGTGTACACAAACTCAAATATGGCACAACAAAATAATATATTCCACTATAACCCTTTCAACATTCAGTAAAAGAATTGACACTCAGATAAAAATGGTGGCTTTATTAACACTTGCTTTTACATCCAGTCAGAACTGTAAGTAGATGCTCACTAGGGACAGCTCAGTAGAGGAACCTAATGGAAGTTTATGTAGCTGTTAATTCGAGTCACATTAACGGTTAGCTTCCCACCTAATGTTCAAGCTGAAGACGGCCCTGGTTGAACATGGATAAATGGCATGGCAGGTGGGAAGTGAAGATGGGTTAATGTCTGTCTGCTGATCCTAAATAAACAAGCAAACACCATCACAATAGAGGTGTGCAGATTTTAAAATATATCTTTGAACTGATGTGCATTTTGCAAGGTGAAATGTAAGATCTTAAGCAAAAGTTGTCCCTTATACACAAGTTTATCACTGCTTTAGCATTTCGCCTCTGTCTAATTTCATTGCTGAGTAAAGCAGTCGCATGCTCTGTTAGAGACACATTGATTTGTATTCTAGAGGTGAAATTGACTTGTCTCCTCGCCATAGCTCACTACATCCTCCTTTGTATGCATTCTTAATCAAATAAGCTGTTCTTTCTCTATTAACTTGGACAAGCTTACTTCAGATAAGCCAGTGTCTTTAAGCCACTTCAGAGCAGGAATCAGCCCCTGGAGGTGATGAGAGTTGACTTCGGAGCCTGAGATGTGAGCTTTAGGTCGCTGTGTTATTGTCTGAGGCTGTGCCCGAGGCTCGGCGGAGAATCACTTCCTCTAATGGAAAACTATTGTCTGCCTTTGAGAACTTACAAGTGTGTGGAATATGGATCAGTCTGTCTGGACTTATGCAATATGCCGACTGGAGCTCTCTATATTGGCGAGAAAGCCATTTTGGAATTGTAATATCCACCGAAGTTGACCGTGATTAAACGATACAACTGGAAGAGTTTGTCGTCTTCTGTGAGGACAGGAAGGATTCTCCAACATCGTGGTGACACATAAAAAATACAGGAAAACCAAGAAAAACAGCTAACTAGTCTTGTGGCTATATTTTAACTCCAAAATGGAGGCTAAAGGTCTAAAACTGTCGCAATAAGGCACTTTTTGAATTTTTAACTCATTAGGGCACACTGGATTGAAATTATTGAACAACGCACAACAATACGAGAACAAAAATCTCTTTGCTAGAATGATGATGTTCTTCCCTTGGCACACTGCATTATTTATTAACTTGTCCCTCTAAGCAGGCAATAGTTAATGTCTAACATAAGAGGTTCACACATCCCCTTAACTAACAGCTGCAACCAGGAGAGACAGTTCAGGTTCACAGTTGGTTCAGAACCGTTCTGTGTGCATGAAGGGGTTATAGAGAGTCGGTGATGCTCTGAAAGAATTCTCTTTTAAGTCCCAGAGGACACTGAAGTCCATTCACTGCTTTTTGCTCCTCCGTCTTTTCTCTGGAGAATGATGAGGTGTGATACATGTGATATAGCTTCCCCCTCTTTTCTGCATCTCCAGCCAAGTCACCTCCATCCCCTCTCAGCCCTGCAAAACATGACCCCAGTCCACACCGTAAACATCAGGAAAACCCCCCAAAAACCTCGATCAAGCAAAGATCTTCTGTGCGGTTGGACAACGACAACGACACCCCCACCCCCATGAAGATCGTATTGGGCAAAGTTCTGGGTTTTAATGTTTGGAGAGAGATGTGTCCTTTGTTCTTTAATCCTGTAAAGAGAAAACAAAGAGAGAACGTTGTGAGACTTTCTGTGTCTCATGTTTTTAGCTAATGCAATCAGTCAGGCATTACATTTCTTCACTTAATGCAAGCAGAGGGTGTCGTCTTCACAGCGTAGCAGGGGAGACCCTGTTGTGGTTCAGATAACACAGAATGTTGTCACACAGTAACTGTGTGAGAGTAAATGCTAGAGGAAAGAACCTCGGTGTTATTTTTCACCAGGATATGTCATTTAAGTCGCATATTAAACAAGTTTCTAGAATTTCCTTCTTTCATCTCCGGAATATTGCCAAAATTAGAAATATTCTGTCCGGCAGTGATGCTGAAAAACGAGTCCATGCATTTGTTACGTCAAGGCTGGACTTCTGTAATTCGTTACTATCAGGAAGTCCGCAGAATGTAGTTAAAAGCCTTCAGCTGATCCAAAACACTGCAGCAAGAGTTCTGATGAAAATTAAAAAGAGAGATCATATTTCTCCTATTTTAGCTTCCCTTCATTGGCTCCCTGTTAAATCCAGAATTGAATTTAAGATTCTCCTTCTCACGTATAAAGCCCTTAATAATAAAGCTCTATCATCCATCAGAGATCTGATTGTTCCAGATGTTCCTAACAGAGCACTTTGCTCTCAGACTGCAGGTTTACTGGTGGTTCCTAGAATTTCTAAAAGTAGAATGGGAGGTAGATCCTTTAGTTGTCAGGCTCCTCTCCTGTGGAACCAGCTCCCAGTTTTAGTCTGTGAGGCAGACACCCCGTCTACTTTTAAGGCTAGACTTAAAACTTTCCTTTATGATAAAGCTCTCAGTTAGCCTGGCCAAGGTTTTCCTGAGCTATTTCTGTGGCTATGCTGCCATAGGCTTAGACTACTGGAGGACAAACTGACCACGTTTTCTCACTTTCTTCTTCTACTACTCTCCAATTTGCATTGTTTGCTGTTATTTCAACTGTTAACTTTTTGTTTTCTCAGTTATTTTTCTCTCCATAGAAGCTACACCTGGTCTGGTGTTCTGTTTGGCTGTGATGCCTTCCTGGAGGAGGGCTTCAGCTGAGATAATGCTGCCATAAACTAATCGTTCTCCTTCTCCTGCTATGAACTTTTTACTGTCATGAACATTGAAAATAATCCTACATCAGTAAATCTGTTTCTTCTTGTGCATTCTGTTCTGTCTTCTCAAACCCCCAGTCGGTCATGGCAGATGGCTGCTTGTACTGAGCCTGGTTCTGGTTCTGCTGGAAGTTTCTTCCTGTTAACGGGGAGATTTTCCTCTCCACTGTTGCTACATGCATGCTCGGTATGAGGGATTGCTGTAAATGTATGACTGAATTTTTTTTTTTTTCTTTCGTAAAGTACCCCGAGAGAACATTTGTTGTGAATTGGTGCTATATATAAATAAATAAACTGAATTGAAGTGAACTGTTTGTACAAAGAGGCCCAGAGCCCAGAATCCTGCTGGGGACATTGTGGGGGGGGGTGTTGAAGGTTGAGCTTTACGTGAGTGATACTGAAGGATTTCAAAAGTTGTGGAAAAATATTTCTAAGCTTTAAACATCCATATGGAGAACATCCAGGTCGCCTCAAAGTCACATTAATATTTGATATGATGTTATGTTGTATTTAGTAAGGTTGTTTAATAGAATTCATGACTTTGTTAGATTCTGGGATGCTATAAAAACATATTTTAAACTGTTTATGGCAAAAAAAAAAAAAAAAAAAAAAAAAAAAAAAAAAAAAAAAAAAAAAAAAAAAAAAAAAAAAAAAAAAAAAGCATTGCTCATAACCTATGGAATCCTCCCTTATTTCCTTGATTAAACTGCATATAGTGTACATTAAATCTCTGGGTGACTATTGCAATGGTCAGTTTAAGTGATAGCTCATTTCATCTCCGAAACTTTTAAAGGAGTCTTACTTTGAAGATCAAAACATTATTTTTACCTTCATTTCACACCAATTTAAGTTCCAGTACATCATCAAAAGAAGTTAACATGAAGTGCACAGGAACAAAATCTTCATGGAGTCGAACGTGCATCAATTCAAAAGAACTGTTTCGTTTTTCTAGCCGTCTCAATGGCAGGAGGAGTAGAAGTGAACAGTCTTCTTATGGGGATAGTTTGGATATTTTGAGGTCCAACAAAGATATTATCAATAATACCTTACATGTAGAAAAAAGACGTTATGTCTCTGTTAAATTTGTAGAGTTCAAAGCAATTCAGACGGAAAACGTCTGAGTAATAACTATGTAGACTCTCACAAGAGACTGTTGCTGCTTTCTCAGCCACTTAATGCTCATGTTACTGCTCTTAAGTTACACTGGCTGAGGCTGTGGACTGCAGCTATCCTCCTGGTCAGCTCCACCTTGTCAGTCCACCAAGAGCAGCGCCATCATGGGATTTTCAGTCGGCCTCTAATTTCTGTTTTGTGGTATGTCCCTGTGCTTATCCACTTCGCATTGTTGCTTAAAAATGATTTCAGACCACTCACAATTTGCTGAATAGAAATATCCTTTATTGTCCCACAATGTGGAAATTTCTGTGCAACAGCAGCAAAGCGACAGCCAATCAAAGCAAGTAAACTCACGAAGGAAATAATATAATACATAATAAAAATACATAAAAGATAATGCAAATAAAGGATAAAAATACTGTACAGGAAGGGCAAAGCTGGTGGTGGTTTGATATAGCTGCCGTCCTCCAGCAATGTAACAATAAAATGAACAGTGTCTGGCTGAGAAACCAACAACAAAAATCCAATATTATCTGAAAGTGCAGACGGTTATTATCTGCTAATATAACACTGCATCCCATGGATATGATCATCTGAGTAGCTCAGAGGTTTCCTTCACTTTTCTATTGACTCACGAATCAAAAAATTAGAATATTGCATAAAAGTGCAATATTTTTTGCCAGTCATCTCAGAAAGTGAAACTCATATATTACATAGAATCATCGCACATAGAGAGACACATTCCAAGCCTTTGTTTCTTGTCATTTTGATGATTATAGCTGACAGATAAGGAAAACTCAAAAATCAGTGTCTCAGAAAACTGGAATACTGTGAAAAAGGTCATTATTGGAAACTCGTGGTGTCGCTCCATAATCAGGTAATTAACTCAAAACACCTGCAAAGGTTTCCTGAGCCTTTAAACGTCCTGCACTCTGATTCAGCCAGCAACACAACCACGGGGAAGACTGCTGACTGGACAGACGTCCAGAAGACAGTCATCAATACCCTTCAGGGGAAGCCACATAAGGTCATTGCTGAAGAAGCTGGTTGTTCACAGAGTGCTGTAGCCAAGCATGTTAACAGAAAAGTGAGTGGAAGGAAGAAGTGGTAGGAGGAGTTGCACCAGAAACAGGGAGAACTGCAGCCTTGAGAGGTTTGTCAAGTGAAATTCATTCCAGAAGAGCCCCCACACATAGACGAATACTAGAAAAGAGCTACATATGTTGCATTCCTCGTGTCAAGCCACTCCTGAACCAAAGACAACGTCAGAGACCTGGGCTGAGGAGAAAAAGAACTGGACTGCTGTGCAGTGGTCCCGAGTCCTGTTTTCAGATCAAAGTAAATTCTGCATTTCATTTGGAAATCAAGGTCCCAGGGTCTGGAGGAAGGGCACAGAATCCACGTTGCTTGAAGTCCAGTGTGAAGTTCCCACAGTCAGTGATGGTTTGGGTGCCATGTCATCTGCTGGTGTTGGTCCACTCTGTTTTCTGAAGTCCACAGTCAAAGCAGCGTCTACCAGGAAATTCTAGAGCGCTTCATACTTCCCTCTGCTGACAAGCTGCATGGAGATGCTGATTTTATTTTCCAGCAGGACTTGGCACCGACTCACACTGCCAAAGGTACCAAAAGCTGGTTCACTGACCATGGTGTTCCTGTTCTTGACTGGCCAGCAAACCCCCCCCTGACCTGAACCTCAAAGAAAAAAACCAATAGGCTGTTGTCAAGAGGAAGATGAGAGACACCAGACCCAACAAGGCAGACGACCTGAAGGCAGCTATCAAAGCAACCTGGGCTTCCACTGCACCAACGCAGCACCACAGGCTGATCTCCTCTATGCCACGGCGCACTGATGTACAAGTGGAGGCCCAACCAAGAACTGAGTTCACAGAGATGAACACACCTTTCAGAAGCCTGACATTTATGCTTAAAACATCTGTTTTTGATCAGTCTAATATAATGTTCTAATTTTGTGAGACAATGAATTTTGGGTTTTCCTTACCTAAAAGCCATAATCATTAAAATTCCAAAAAATAACAGCTTGAAATATTATACCTGAAATAAAGAATTCCAGACTGAACAAACATGCAACACAAAACCTTTTGTGAAATGTGAAACATTTATTATTTGTATGAAAACACCAAAAAGGGCAATCACAAAACTGTTTTGTTATGCCCCTAATAAATCCAAAATTAACAGACAATAAATCAAATTTTAAAAAAAAGTTTTAAAACTGCAACATTTTTTCATCAGGCTGTTTCTCCAGTTTCACTGTTTTTCAGATTTTTAAGACTCCCCTTCCTTCATTGCAGCAAGTTAGCTGTGTGTCATGGCCTCAGGAAAAGCCCTTATGCAATTTCCCCCAAATCTTGCAAAAACAGCAACAAAAAGATCAAGTATGTAGTTGGGAATATGCATTTGTTTGGAAAAAGCTGATATCCTTGGTGTCAGTGGTACGTTGCTCTTTTTGGTAACGTGGTTTTTCAAAACATTGTTAGCATGTCCGTTGGGATAATCAAAAGCATACTACGAATTAACAAGCGAGCATCAGCTGTCCAGACTCAAAATGTTGTGTTTGAGCAGCTGAAAAAAAAAAAAAAAAAAAATCTGTGAAATTGCATTTTTTTCCTCGGGAGCTGAGGTGACGCACATGCAGCCAGCAGGCGGTTGTGTTCCTATCAGCTTTTACTCCAAAGCAGATGTGGGTGCACCTTTTCACTCGACTTGGCGAAATACAGTAGGCATGTTCAGTTCTTGTTGCTTAGAACAGATGTATAACAATGTTTTTCTCGACCAAAAATTAGAAAAAAACTGCCACAGAATTGTGTGGCAGCATTTTTGTCTAAGGCAAAACATGCTTTATGTTTAAAATCTGCAACAGCTTACGGATTTCTATCAAAATCTGACTACTTTATTTGCTTCATTAAAATTCTGAATGATCAATTTATTACTGAGAAGGTAAAAATAAACACCATGAAATTACTTTTACAATTTTGATTTTAAAAAAGAAGAAAAAACAGGCTTTTGTGGACCAGTAGTACTTTCAACCCGGCGTTTTTGACCATCACTGCTGTAAACCGCCTTCTAATTTTAGCTGGTGTTTAATGTATCTGGCACTTTTGTTCATATCTTTCACCACAAATTCAACCATTATTTTTTACATTTTCTTCTTAATCCTTTTATAAGGTTGTTAATGAGACACAGATCGCTCTTTACAGCTCACTTTAATTTTAAACTTAAAGTGCCGAAACGCACATCTGTGTTCTTTGACTTTCATAATGTGTAGATATTCTAAGTGGCCTTGTAACTGACGGTAAACAACATAGCACCAATTTGTAAGTAATTTGTTTTATTTTAATGCTGTAACACAAAGACACTGTGCCAGGTTTTCTCAAGGGTATTATATCACCAGAATCTACACCAGCCCAAGCCTACACATGATACACAGTGCAGCAAACAACGCACCTTCAGCAGGAGGAACATGTTTGGACAGACAGTGGTGTTCAGCTGTGACCTCAGCCTGGAAAGAAAAACACAAACACCATGAGCAATATCATTTTCAGCCAGCATCAGAAAACACAAGCCAAGACATCATGTTTTCGGTCCAGTTAACGTAACAATAGGTGTTTTAGAAATATCTTAGAATAAAATGGTTTCACAGTTTGTTGAGCTATTAATGCTATTTATCTTTTTTAACATTTTTTTTTTTCAGAAATCTAATTGATTCTAGCTTTGTGGCTGGATTTCGAACTTAAAAGTTACAGGAAAACATGTCATTGAAGTTTAGAATGGGTTTATGAGTAACTATGTTAGGGGGAAGGTTAAACTGGGTTAGGGTGTTTACCTTGTGGGGCGGTGGTCTTTTTAAACAGCTACTGCCATCCTCTCTCTGCGGAGGTCAGCTGGGGTTCAATTTAACGTGCGGGGTAAAGGCAGGATCTTTAAAGCGACTGGGAGAGGGTCACATGAGTGGGGGGAAACAGGAAGAGCAAACACAAGAAGAGAAAGAGAGAGAACTCTACCCACACTCCTTCCCCCCACCAATCCTCCATCACCTCATTTTACACAGTGATCCCCAACGGACCCCCGCCGCTGAACCCGACGTGGCTCCCCGAGACGAGGTCAGGGACGCTTTAGATGCGGCGCTGCGAGCCATGTCTGTCGGGGTAAACACTCAGAGAAGTTATTGTGTGTTTACTGATGATGCTTGACGCGATCAAGCGCTTGCCTCACATCAAATCGTATCAGCAAATAGAGCTTCAAGAGTGGCAACGTCGTTATCGCCAAGTCCTCTGCATCTCAGAGGGAGACGCTGCTATGAAAATGCATCATGTTTGAATACAAATCGGTGCAAAATGTTATCAGATGACCAAGCCCGTCTGCAAGGTCGCCAGCAGCCGATTGGTGTTTGTTTGGACTTCTGGCCATGTCATCTTGATGTTAATGCTAAATTTGAATCTGGAACATGTGAAGGTTTAAACTTTTGTAATGTTATCAAGGCGGAAATAGTCAGTTTAATTCATTTCAAGCTTTTATGTGGTGTAAATATTTCAAACATGAGGGTTTGGTTTAGTTTAAATTATAAAGCGGATTAAGCAGAGCATAATTATTCTCCTCAACACAAGGGTTTTCTTTCAAAATGTTTATTAGCATCAACAAAGAAGAAATTATTAAAGGGCTTACATAAGCTCACAATCCATAGAGTTGAACATATCTCCAAAGGATAGATAGAAAGATGGATGATGAGATTAAAACTCAAAAACAAGTGTTGAGAAAGGTGAAGTTACATTTCTGGTCAGAAGTTTACACATACTAATTATGTACATGAACGTCATTAATTTGGTTATTTTACCTGCTCTTTTTGTCCGGGTGTAATGAGGATAAAAGCAACTTCATTGAGTTTTAGGAAGTATTGGGAGCACAAGATTGAATTTCTTGGAGATTTTCGAAATTACACATACAAGCTTAACTACATACACACACTCCCATCAGATTTGGTTAAATGTGTCATAGCAAGTTAGAGAGAAACTGCACCATTTTGTGGTGAAGCTTCTGGCATAATTCTGCCTGAATTGGTTGAGATCATTTCAGCTGATTGCCCCCATTGCCCTGCCCTGGCTATTAAGCACATTTCATAAATACCCTCAAAAACCCCCACCCTTAATAGGGTTGAGGTTTGTGGCCAATACAGAAGCTTAATTGCTGTTTCGATCATTCTCTTGTTCCAACACCCAACTATGTCCAAGTTTCAAGCATCTAGCAGCTGAGTTGCAATTGAAGAATTTGTCGGTAGCCTTTTGGCTTCATTATTCCACAAAGTCTGCACAGAGCAACAGCAACATTCTAAGCAGTTTTCTTTCTTTTGAATGTCTCACCTTGACTCCAAACATTCTTCTTGTTATTGTAGCCAAACAGCTGCAACGTGGGACTGCTAAGTGATTGTTCTGTTGTAATTTCATGCTAAAACTGTCTTCACTGTGGACACCAGTGTTCCAGCAGCTTCCAGTTCATTACTGGCTTCATATAAGGTGCTCCCAGTGTTGTTCTTGAACATCCAAATCATTAGCCTTCCACCTGAGGGGGGCTGTTTGGATCAGACGGTTAAAACCTGGACACATCGTTGCTGCAGTATTACTTAAAGACCATGCAGATGCATGACTACATTTTTTTTTAGCCCTCTGGGATTCTCATGCTGACACAAACCTCTCGAACAGCACAGCAGAACTAATCTCCAAGATTCAGGGACTCACACAAACTTTCACGCAGTTTACTGACATCAGATCTTGGTATTGTGTACAAAGAGTCTGAACTGTTCTTGTTTTGGGCTGCAGCTACCGATTAATTTAGCCATCCATTATTCTATCGATTATTCTGATGATTAATCAAATAATCGCGAATTTCGCACATAATCAACTTAAGCTTATTTTATACAATATTTGAAATACACTATGCCACTTGAGGAGTTCTGGGTAGAAAATACAGGCAAAATGTATTTTTTTATTTTATTTTTTTTTATCTTAAATGCAAAATGCATCTATTTTTGCACAGTTTTGGCTTAATTACTGCTCTGAGTTTATTGTTAGTTTATCAAATTGCATGTTTTAGAGTCCGTATACTCCAGTCAGCGATTACTCGATCACTAAATTAGGTGATGATTATTTCAATAATGGATTCATCACGAATAATCCGATTAACCGTTTCTAGTTTGACAGCTAGACGATATCTGTTGTCAGGTCAACTCTCAGGACATTTTGTCAGGTTTTAGACATTAGTTGCGATAAAGAGAATGTTATCATGCTTTGTGAAATAATAATCAAAAAGCTGCTCTAAAAGCCATACATGCCATGTTTTCCTCCCAGATCATATTCCAGCGTGACAATGATCCCACACACTCATTAGAACACATTTTGGAACTGACAAAGCAGGTTTACATGGCACCTGACCTCACCCTATTCAAAATTCGTGGACTGTGCTTGAAAGCACAGTCCACGATTGATTGGTTGATTGGTTCCAAGAAACCTATTGAGCTTTTTTTTTCTTTTTTGTGGGACTAATGAGCTTTACTTGAAGTAATCAGACAGGAAATGTGAAAAGAGAGAAAGGGGAAGACGTGCAGTAAAGGTTACAAGGTCAGCCACCGTATGTGGGCCGCCCACTGTACCACGTTCTGCCCCAGAAACCTTCCAATCCAGGCAGAATCATGGCAGAAGCTTGTTGATGCCGAAAGAGCATCTGAAGGTTCCTTGCAACTGGCAAAGATACGTCTAAACCAAATTGCTGGGAGTATATGTCTCAATTTGAGCCTGGATATATCATTTTAACCCAGTAAATCCACAATAAATTCAAACGTTCGCAACCAGTTTTACATTTGGAAATGCATCAAAAAACCATGTTGTATACTCATTATACCCAGAAAAAAAAAGACTGATTCAAATGCATCATAGTTTATGCAACATCCATGCCTACCTATGGCGAGGGAATGTAAACTTTTTACCAGCACGATATCATGTTTTATATTCTAAAAAAATAAAACCATTGAGCATCACAAATGCTCAGCAGGAGCATCTAAAAAGAACGTCAGACAGAAAGCTCCTAAACTGTTTCGCAGCTATGGTGGATCAGTGTACAGAAAGTAGGCGCAGCTATTTATGGATGGACTTAAGGAGATGTTTGGGGGCATAACGAATGATCACAACTACACAGGCTTTTTAAACAGCTGGTAGGATCCACAGTTGCACACCATGCTTCTATAAGCCCTTTAACACTAACTGGACTGTTATTTTACATAAAAAAGGAAGAAACAGCAATACAATGTGTATACAGAATGACTTTTCTCTTTTTTTCAGTTTGCAAATGTTTCATTTACAAGGGACACAAAGTTCACCAGTTATCCTTCAGGAGAAAATATCTACAGTACTGCACTTTCCTAGAACTATTCTACTAACATTTCAGAGGTCTAAAGAATAGAGGGTGATAAATTAAGTTGCACTGACAGCTGTGTGGAAGCATTGTATCCAACAGCTTACAGTGGCTCACTAATCATTACCAAGTAAAATAGCTTGATACAATGTCATTCTTCACAATCACATAGCTGAGAGAGAAACTTAATGTACTATGGAGTCTTTCTTAGCCTTAACGTTCTGTTGATTCTACAGGAGAGAGGGCAAGCTTACCTAAACTGCTTTACCGATTTGTTTCCAAGTCAGAGAGTGATTTACTTTTTAGAATTAGAGGGATTCCATTACTTTCAGTTCAGGGCTTTGTTTGTGTTACGTTGCGGATTGGTTCTCAATTCTAAAAAGGTGGGAGCGTCCATAAAAAAATCCATTACTTGGGTTGAAACTGCCATGAGGACTCGGCTGCGGCTCGTAAAAACAGTTCAGTATCTGGAGTATGGCTGATCCCTGTACGCTCCCTTGGTTGTCCGCGCTGACGGAGCCTTGCCGCGACTGTTTGCCCACTCTTCCTGACCTGATCGGGGGGAGAACACAGAATAAACAGATGAAGAGTGATTAGAAGGGCCACACTGTAATCATTCACTCGTCGCAACACGTGCAGATGTAGCTACAGGCTTGCTAAACATTTTTCAAAATCTCATACTTCTTCAGACTCCAGTTTCCAAAGTTTACCAACCTTTTTTTTTTTTTTAGCTAATATTACGATATTAATGCAGAACTGTCAATCTGTCGAGGGTATTTCAACAGTGGTAAAATGGAATCTGCAAAAACTAGAGATTGTAAGGTGGACGGATGGATGGATATAACCATCTCTTCCATCGATCATACTGGGCAAGGATCATATTCCTGACTCCGTCTCTCTGCCCGGCTTTTTAACCACACGGCTGGACAGAGATAGAAAGCGGAGCGGCAGAAGCAAACGAGGTGGATTCATCCAGGACACGTAACCGTGGAATATCCTTTCTGCTACCTGGATATTGAGCTGTTAGCATGTCATGACTGTCATAAGACTATTATACAGCAACAGTCTTCAGTCTTCAGGCCTCTTTAAATTCTACCAGAGATCCTTCCTTCCCACAGGATCACCATTCACAGCGACTCTGAAGACACTTGGATAATACAAGTCATGATAACATTTCATTTTCCTTTGGGATAAATAAAGTATTTTCGAACTGAATTGAATGACGTTTGACAGTGGAATAGGGAATAAATTCATTAAATACTAATCTTCTTCCATAAAGTCATATTCTTCCTCTCTACTAACCAAGTCCTGGAAAATATTTAAACCAAATGGAAAAACTTTCCCTGACTGGATAGGAGGTCTTTAGTAAATACTTTCCCTTCATTGACACGGAAGTAGGAATTTGGATCGCTTCAAATGTCTGGCTGTCTGTTAAAGCAAAAGCTCCTGTTCCATCAGAGAAAACAAGAGACTCAGCTTTCACCTGGAAGAATCCATCTAGGTTAATTGAATGAGAGGATCAAATAGCTACTTGAAAAGGACCCGTTTAGTGGCTCCTAGCGAAAAAGGTCACAATTACCATTAGCCCAAATCAGACCTGCTCCCCCCCCCCCCCCCTGCTAGCATCAATGTGAAAGTGCTGGTATTGACGGCACCCTTTGTCTGATCTTCAGCCAGCGCTGAGACTTCCCCGGAGCTGGAGCTAACAAAGACTGGTTCTTTTTTTTTTTTTTTTTCCCAACGTTGAAGCT
This sequence comes from Anableps anableps, assembly GCA_014839685.1. Taxonomy (NCBI): domain Eukaryota; kingdom Metazoa; phylum Chordata; class Actinopteri; order Cyprinodontiformes; family Anablepidae; genus Anableps; species Anableps anableps. Next base: position 6,284,063 of record CM026079.1, read on the forward strand.
CTCTGTTGCCAGCACATAGCCAATACCCCTTAATTAAACCTGTCACCCTTCCAATGACACTCACTTTGAAGAAACACACCAAGGTAACCTTGTGTTTTGAGAACAAGAAAGCATGTCAGTGTTGTTTATCTGCTTCCTTGGAACTATTGCCTTCTTTTCTATGTGACCCGCACAGAATGATTATTATTATTAGCGTTTCAAGTTCGCAGGTAGGCATCAGTCTAACAAGTAGGAGGTGCTTAGTTCTTTCACCGGCATAGTCAGAAAAGTTTAGAAAGTTTTAATGGCTTTGACTTGCCTCTGAAAGCACATTCATGAAATAAAGCATGAGAAGCAAAAAAGAATACATGTCATGGATCACTGCCATTTTTACCCTGCTAAAGCTGAGCTAAGGTGGAGGTTCGTTTCCGGTGCCATTACTCTGTTTGTCAGCAGGGTTACAGCAAAACATACAAGGGCAAATTTCAACAAACTTCCAGGAGAAGTTCAACCCAATTAAAAGAAATTCCTCAAAACTAGTGAATTCCACCGTTCTCTTCAAGTCCCCTTCTAGCTTTTCATTTAAAGCAATACAGAACCAAATCTCTCCACCTTCCTAACGTATTCATGTCCTGTTTTAACCAGCACAAAGAAGCTCATAATTGTTAAGTGGAAGGAAAGTTATACACAGCCGTATTCAATAAATTAGAATAATATGTGACAATTAGTCTCATTTTTCAGATTAAAAGTATCTTCTGAAAATAACTTTGAGCAGGTATTAAACATACCTTTCATTAATCCCACATTTCTGTCTTTGTCTAATTAATCTGTATAATGTGGTTCACTGGGGTGATGGAGTCACTGAAAGAAATGGAATTTTCAATAATATTGAAATTGTTTTCAAATATTGTATACTGTGTTGTTTTTAAAGTTGTTTTTTTAATTCTATTTAGAAAAGTTTGACATGTACTTATATTTAGTCGCTCGTTTCTTGGTTTCCTTACATAAAATACAGTCCAACCATTTGCCTTTAGAAACCCTCTTGCTAATATAGTACATCAGTGTGGACTACAGTCTAAGTACAAATTCACAAAACCTGGTGTAATATCTGGTTTTGGCCATTTTTCAGAAAATATAGAATAGAATAGAATAGAATAGAATAGAATAGAATAGAATAGAAATATCCTTTATTGTTCCACGATGGGGAAATTTCTGTGCAACAGCAGCAAAGTGACAGTGACAGGCAATAACAGCAAACAGACACATAAAGATAGATATAACATATATATAAACAGAATAAAGAATAAAAATACTGTACAGTAAAGGCAAAAATTCAACATAAATCCTGTGTAGTTATAAAAAAATAAAAATACTCCAGTCGAGAGGAATGTGCAACTGAGTAGGTTAATTAAAAATGTACAAGATGTGCATCTCTTTGAGCATTAAAAATACAAACTATTTACAATTAGTGACAGTCAAAAAAACAGTGCATAAGTACACTAATATGCTCATACAATGAAAAAACAAACTCAAAGGACAAAATTATTTTGAGTAATGAGACTAAAATCAAACCTTATGGCCAACTATAAACTCTACATTTGGAATCAATAAGTCCGTTGGTGAAAAGCATACTTTTCCTACTGTGAAACACAGAGATGGATTGCTGATGTTTTGGGAATGTAAAAGCTACAATTGTACAGGAAAGTTAGTTAAAACTGATGGTAAAATGAATGCAGCACGTTATCAGAAAATCTTTGGAGAAAATGCGCACTCATTAGCCTGGAAGCTTTGTATGGGACATACTTTTTGTTCTACATGCAAAGCAGATGAAAACCTAAAATGAAGGTTCCACTTCCAGCAGAACAACAAGTCTTCAACATACATTTAAAGCTGCATTGGGATGCTTTCACTCAAAAGACATTCATGTGTTAGAATGATCTAGTAAATGTTTGCCCTTTAGATGCCTTTCATTGAGTCAGACTGAGGAACGTTCAATGCATCAGTTGGAAAATGGAGGGTGCATTTCCACACAGTGCAATTTAATGGTGGCAGCATCATGCTGTGGGGATGCCATTCTTCAGGAAGGACAGAGAAGCCAAAAAGAGCTGATGGGAATGAATGGAGGTAAAAACAAAACAAAAAAAAAAAAAAAACAAAAAAAACAAGCCAGTCCTGAAATAAAACCTGTTGGAAGCTGGGGGCAGAGGTTTACCTTCCAGCAGTACAACAACCCTAAAAATATAAGAGCTACAATAAAGCGGTTTAGATCAAACTATATTCATGCTGGAATACATTTTTCTTATTTGCAATACTTGTATTTGTAAAACATTATTTTTTTCTACTTTACAAACATGAGCTGCATCCTAAGTGTACAAAGGAGCATTATCATAGGTCCTTCCTCCCGGCAGCTGTTAGACACTACAACCACCACGGCTCACAACAGACTCAATAAGTGTTGACATCCCTGCTGTTATTTGCCCTGTTTTTCTCATTTCAGATAACATTCCTGCTGTTATTTACACATCCCTGTTGTTTGCACAGCTTTTTTTCGACTTATTGTATATAGCCTGCTGTTTCTTTGCACAAATACACACACATACACTTTGGACATTTTGTGCTGGAGATTATGTCTCTTTTTGTATTTTAATTTTTGTGTACATCTAGATGTTTTAACATGCCTGTCACTTTGCTGCTGGTAAACCTGACTTTCCTTACTGAGGAATAATAAAGGCTATTTCTATTCTATTCTGTTCAAAGTGGCTTTGTGTTGATCTGCCACATAAAATTCCAATAGCGTATATTGGAAATTTGTTGTAATGCTGAAAAAAAAGAAAAAAAAAACCTGAAGGGTGTGGATACTTTTGCAAGTACTATAAAAAACTTCACTACAATTGAATGCAGCATTCGTTTTCCCTCTCTCCACCATTGTACCATTTTTTATTAAACTTGGCCATGTAGGTTTTGAATAAGCCAGCTGACACTGAAAGCATCCCTCCTCCTTGGCATCTGTTTAATTGAAACATTTCTCTTTTTGCATTCTCCATCATGAATAATACATTTCAATAATCCTATTTAAGAGCTGAATCAGAATATAACGTCAACACAGTATTGTGATAATGCAGTATTCGAGAATTAAGCTGCACGCACTGCAACCAGTTTCCAAACAAGTCAAGTTCACACTAAGGCCAGATGTACAACACAACATAAAAGATGCATCAACCTGCTGCTACACAGCTGCACAGTTACAGCTCTGTAATTCCGCTGTCATATAGATGCACTTTGCAGCAGATCTGACCTTGGCCCACATCTTACCGATCATGTCAAAAAGCTGACATAGGTTTCCTGAGCACTGCCTCAGGGATGTTGGTTTTTCCAGAACTTTGCAGCAACGGCAGCTGTTCATGGCTCAGTTCAGATTTGAGCTTTCCAAACTGAGAAGCAGTTCATTAAAGTATTTATTTTGTCTCGAAAATTACATTGAAAACAATTTTACACCAAGAGTATTAGGTTGTTGACTGGTAACGTTGAGAAATATAAATGGCAGTGAAGCAGAAAATCCTGCAGAAATCAGGAAAAGAACAGACCCACCAAGAAATGGCCGCCGGCAAATAAAACAAATATGTGCATTTGGCAGCCCTGAGGCCACATCTGCCCCTTTAGATGTGCTCGGCCGGCCGATGTCATAATTGTGTATCAAACACGCAAAAAGTGTTCATACTGTCCTGGATCCGTATTAAATTAGTGTAAAATCACGAAACCAAACAAAGCACTTTGCATTAAGTCTGAACAATCAGGTTTTGTTTTGCAGGTGGCAACTTTTGCTTTCCAGAAATACACTCCCCCGAGCAGTGTGTCAGTGCAAGCAGGGTATGCACCGGTAATCAGAGAGAGATGTGAGCTACCCAGAGAATTTCCAGCTCATGCTAAAAAACAAAAAGACTGATATAGAAGTTGTTTTTTTATGAGACATGGACCTAAGTATTCATTTACAAAAGGAAAAAAAAACACTTACAGAATTTCGTTTACTTTCAAACTGGGGAAAAAAACATGTAAAGCCAGTGGTGGGGTAGGGGACTAGAGTGCAACCAGTTTGGTCACAAATGCGACCGATTCAATGGTGGACCTGAAAAAAATCTCATGTCACACTGATGCAACTAGTCGTTGGGGGTAAAAAAAAAAAAAAAAGGTCTCTGTGACCATGATATATATAACAATGTCCATGACAATTAAAGTCTCCCTGAGGTTCACAACAGACACACGATTAGGCCCACGTTGTGGTCTAAACCAATCAGAGATAGTGAAGGGCAGGAGCCCCCCTCTCTGATTGGCTGTGGTCCAGCTACGTCTGTACCCTGAAGTCAGAGGTGAGCAGGCTGGGCTGGGCTAGGGAAACTGGTCAAGCCACCGTCTTAAACAGTAAAGATGAAAATATAACGCACTGCCTTGACTGTAAAAAGTGCCGTGCCGAGGGAGTAATCCAACTCGTTTTTCCTGCGTTGGGAGCGCGCTCTGGGCAGAAACGCAGGTCCCGCTGACTTCGTCTCCAACCAACCAGACGTGAAAATAGTGATATTTTAGCCAACAAACTGAAAATGTCTGCCTAACAAGAGGACATCTGTGTAGCCTCGATTTATAAATATTTATGCTCAATGTATGTCATTAACAACAAGGAAACATCTCTGTTTGTTTCAAGATGTCCTACAAAATCCTGTCGGCTCTGACTGTTTGACAGCTGTCAAATACTTCTATAAAATATTTTTTAGCTAGATATATCACATGAATCAATGAATGGATGAATCATATTAAACACAAAGTGTCGTTAAAAAATAAAAACTGAATAAAGTTATACCCAACATTATTCATACTTCTGGGATAACTAGATTTAAAGTCATACAATCAAGTAGTAGGTAGGGTAGGAAATGAGACAGGTCCCGTGCATCCTCCTGACACAGCGAAACAAATTCTGTCAGCGAAAACTACCTCGGCATGACAGGGACAACATTTGCGACTGGTTCTAATACTTTTCGAATTGAAACACTGAAAAAACTGCCAAAACGCTGCCAAAAAAAACTTTCCTTCACTAAGTTCAATGATTTTTCGTAAGAAAAACAGCTTGAATGTAATGAAATATTTAGTTTGAGATGTTCATAACATGTTTAGCCCTTAAAACGTCTTCAAGGTTTTCTTTTCTTTTATTTATCTTGAGATGTTTAAATTTCAGCTCATGTTTAGTAGATTCTTAATTAATCATTTACAGGTCAAGAGTACCTTAATTTGACAGTGACTTGAACAAAACGTGAACTATAAAACTGCAATGGTAATAATGCAATACGGTCGAAAATTTGGATGCACCTAAGAAAAAGTTTGGCACACCAGTGAAACCAGTGCAAAAAGTTAGTGGGCAACAGTATCTCTGGAGGAGCTGCAGAGATCAACAGCTCAGGCGAGAGAATCATAAACCATAAAAGGGACACAGAACCCATGTGAAAGAAGTTGGTCAGATGTGGCCAAAATTCCACTTTTTTGGCCAGTATGCAGAAAGCTGAGTGTAGCATGTTACCCTGAGGACACCATACCCAATGTGAAACATGTTGGTGGGGACGCTTTTCTTTAGCAGGGAAAAAAGGATTGTTTTATAGAGCATTCCTAATAAAAAAAAAATCCTGCTAAAGAATGACTTGAGGATGGGTTGGACGTTCACCTTTCAGCAGCACGACACTAAATATACAGCCACAACTCAAGTACCTATAAAAAGTACACACCTCCATGGATGTTTTACCCTTTTTTATTGGTTTTACAAATCAATCAAAATCAAAAAATTTACCAGTTTTGACAAAAAAATAGGAATGAAATTCTGATTTTCTTAAATTGCCAGACTGCTACAAACATCCACCCCCCACAAAATTTTTTTTTTTTTTACTGAAGTTGTAATTGCAGCGAGTGCCGTGATGGTTGCAGTGGTTCTGCAAAATATTGAGTAATGGAGGCTGAATAAAAATACTACATGCCACACTTTTCAGATTTTTTATTTCATGTTCTAAAATGAGAAAATTTGAAAAAGCTAAATGGGAATAAATCCTTTGCATGGCTCTATAAAGAAATACAAACTACCTCCTACTACCCAATACTCCTTCATTTTCACATGGAGCTGCAGAAGGATTAGGGATGATGTAAAGGTTATCCTTTATTTTTGTTTTGACATATTCCTCTACAGAGCTGAGGAAATTAGCATTTAGTTTAGCACTGGAAATCTTCAGTGGGTAAGAAAAGTGATTTCATATATCTCACATGTTTTCTCCAAAGAGACACTGAAGTGATGCAAGAAATGTCAGTCAATATTTACAACATTGTGGTTATAAATATACACTCTTGCACCTTAAGCCTCCTCTCTTGGTAATTGTTTTTAATTTCGAGCAACACTGCTTCCACCTAATTATCTGAATGAGCTGAAGAGGTTCTGATTAGTGACAAATGACTTTTAAACACGCTCGTTCTGAATGTGTCTGAAACAGCACTCCATTAGCCAGGTGCTATGGCAACTGAGATAAAGCTAGCAGAGTAGAGTTAGGAAATGAAAAGAGATTTTTTTTCTGACAATTGATACTATATATATATATATATATATATATATATATATATATATATATATATATATATATATATATATATATATATATATAAGAGAAGGAGGTCTGTAACTCACCGTACGATTCATATGACTCCCCGCTGTGTCCATATTCATAGTAGTCATCTGAGCTGAAAGCAGACAGAAAATGAAGGTGAATATCAGGAAATTGAGCCTAGAACAAATGTAATGTATTGCATTTTTTTTGCAAATAATTTTCAGCTTCTACCCATATAAGGATAATTATTTGTGCAGCTGCAGCATTTCAAGTTTGCTCTCATATTCACAGCATAAAAAAAGCAACAAAAACTATTTTATGTTGCTTTCTGCATAAGCGTGTACTTCCATATTGCTATTTATGGAGATGTATGAGGTGTGGCAACATTAATATAAAGTAAAAAGATGGGGGACAAGTTGCATAGCGGTTTATTTCTCTACTTGTTTATTTATTTATTTATTTTTTCATTTTTGTGGTCGTCGGTGAGGCGGTGACAGAACAATCCTGCGTCGACATCACTCAGTAACAGCGCTATCATTCAGGAGAGGCAATTCATCATAAGGCTGCCACTGAGCCGACAGCAGCCATCACAGCTGGGTCCTCTCCGCCTGCCTGTCAGTCACACTGTCAGCGATAGGAGCACCTCTCTGCTCTCCAGATTAGAGAGCTGAAAGCGTCATTCAAAACCCCCCGAACGCCAAGTCAACACCGGCTGACTGCTGAGGGCAAAGAGGTGACAGCTGTGACACTGCAGAAGTAACAAATTATTATTTTTTTTCCCCCCACTGTTAAGTAGCTTTTTTGGGACTGTGAACCTAAAAGGCCAAACAGCAATAAAAGGTTGAGAGAAGCTGCTTTTCTCCTTAACAACGCCACAGTTTTTTGGAATTTCTTTGAGAATTCCCCTTCGTCATCTGTATGTCAAAAATGAAATCTATGTATTTGACAAAACATAAGATCGATTGTTGTAAAAAAAAAAAAAAAAAAAAAAAAAAAGACATTTTCTAATTAATGAACGACAAAGTGAAGGTATTTTTCACATCAGGCGTATGTCTTTCAATTAATCTTTTTTGGAATCCCTATTAAGCTCATCTGAAGTTTATTGACTTAAAATGAATCCCACTTAATTTTTCAGCTGGTTTACATTAGGTTATCTATTAATCACTGAATTGATGTATTAAAGTGGTGGTGACATCACTGTATAAACGATTTCATGTAGTTGATATTGCTGCACATGTCAATTCTCTAAATAATTATAAAAAAAAAATAACATCACCTTTTTGTAGGGGGTTGTTTTGGCAGGCCAGATTTCCCTCCTCAGTAAAAGGGTCGGGTTCAGTAATGATACATGGCTCTATCTAGTTGACTTCACTCTGATTGGCTACAAGCATATTTGGGAAACTCTTCAGTAAAATCCGCTGAACATCACCTCAAATTGGGGTTATAACTGCGTGGTGCTTCCCCATAAATGAACTTCAGCCACTCTTCTCTGATTCTTTCATCCTTCGGGAGTATGTGGAAACTTCCATCCATTTTTGAGCTCCCTCAGACATAACAGCTCCGCTTTTTAGGAGCCATCCTCTTCTCAAGTGGAGTAGCCAGACATGCTAGCACAACTTAGCCCTTAACATAGCTGATGTATCAGCTGGGGGGAGGAGGAAAGGGGAGGGAGAGGGCTGTTTGCTTGATGGTGTGCTCTAATTGGAGAATATGAATTACGTAGAAAGACAAACTGTTCTATGATTCGTCTATTTTTGAGCAAAGAAACAAAGCTGACCATCAATGAGCAGGGCTTTTGATACCAACTCTCTTAACAGTCACACGGCCTCATCAGTGCACAACAGATCATATCATAACCCCAAAACCACAGAAAAATAAAATTTGTTGTCTTGATACCTTTAAAAATGAGATTTTACAGTAGAACAAAACACACTGATGAGTGCTCGTCATTTTGTAATTTTGCAGTTAAGGTAGTTTTGTGTCCAACTTTGTGGGGAATAAATTGGAGCCATCAGCAACAGAAAATTTCATAATCACTATATATTAATTCTTACCTGACTGGGGGAAATTGTTGAGTTTGTTTCCATCTGCTAATTGTCTGCTGCGTTGAAGTGTGGTTGTGTGACTAGTAACTAAAATCTAATCTCTTATATCACTCAAGAGTCAACTAGTGCAGACAGGGATCAGAACCACAATCAATGGAAATTAAATGTAATACAACATCTTAAGAACATAATATATAATTCAATTTAATTTTAAAACACTTTATTAATTCCAAAGGGGAAATTAAATGTTGTTGTAACTCATGTTGTAGAATTTTCTTCAAAAAATTGTTGTAGACGCTGATGCCTGTCGGTAGCAAGGCTTTCCTGTAGCAGTCAATATTAGAGCGATCTGACGAAGCCTCTGACTGAAGATATACTGTTGTTGTAGAACAGTCTCATGAAGAGGATGCTCAGGGATTTCCGTAATGTTTTTTTTACTTTATGAAGAATCCTTCAGTGCAAAATAATCTCCAGAGTTTCCAGAGAAGTCTCCAGAACAGAACCCGCCTTCTCTAGGAGGTTGTCAAGCTTCTTTAAGTCATTTGCTCTGGTACTGTGACCTAATTAAATCACAAATGAGATTTGAGCATTTTATTTTAAGTTACCATCATTATTCATCAAAAAAGCCCAACAGAGATGAACTGATACCCAATGCTTCTGTACATGAGAACAAAATGGTTTGTTTATAGGTTCAAACGGAATTAAGATGGAACCAAATGGTAACAAACGGGTACTAAATGGGGAAAAAATTACCCACATTAGTTTCAGCAGTTGTTTAGCAAAATGAAACTGAGCACAGCCTCGTAAAACAGCAGGTTTTCTATGATTTTAAGATCAATGTGTAATAGTGCAATTTATGATTGCATTAAATAATCTCTTGTTTGTAGTGCTGATAGATTTGTGACTCATATAGGATGATATAAGCCCTGAATAAAGATTCACTGATGAGGACTTGTAACATTGAACATAAAAGAAAAAACTGTGCTGCAGATTTCTTCAAAGACATCACTTTGAATCTGATAGAAAATGAAGGAATTAAAAATATCACTATTTTTACATCAAAGTATGATGCTTCCACCACCATACTTTCAAAGTTCCGATGGGGTTCTTAGGCTTGCAAGCTTCCCTTTTTATCTTCCAAATCTAAAGTGGTCGTTTTGGCTAAACACTTCAACTTTAATTTCATCACACAGGAAATGTTTTATCTTTGAGGTTGTAGACCAAGAGGGAACCAGACTTGTAGAGGTCCACAATTCTCTCCCTGATGTCTCATCTTGTTTCTTTAGATTTTTCCATGTGTCACATGAGAAAAGGAGTGTTTAAGATGTTCCCTTAAAATAAATGCAGTGAATTAAGCAATCAAGGTGCCAAAGAGGAAACATAATCCAAACTAATATCATGGTTGTAATTTTTAAAAATATTATCACACATCTATTTTCCAGATATCAGACAGCACTAGTTTAAACTTATCATTAAAAAACATTTGAATTTGATAGTATAATTTAGATTTTTATGGCGCTTGATTGCTAAGAACACCAGACCTATATATGCATATTTACAAGTCTTTTTTTTTCTTTTACATATTTATCTTTTAAATGTCTTCATTGAGAGCAAAGCGGAACCACAACCAAATTCCTTGTAGTGAGGAACCAGAAAGAGTGTGACAGTGACAAGAGTTCTCTCCAGCTTTCTCCAACATGTAACATGTAAATGTGTGTTTCAGCTCATCACATTGCTTACCCAGAGACGAGACCTGACAGGATGTTCCACAATTAGATCTCACATTCAGCTAAAATGGAGTAAATTCCGGAGTAGTCATTAAACTGAACATCATCTTTATGAGTGACAGTAAATCAATTTGTTGCAATTCACAGGTGCTTGCACACATATTGGAGAATCCTCAGCTTTCCTGTATACTATAGCTCTGTCATACTCTATAAAGCTATAATGTAAAGATCCAGATTTTCCAATCCAAAACAGGATGCTGCACCACTCTGCTGGAGGCCCTCCTCCCCTTTTATAAATTATTATTATCCTATGATTACAAACTGAGCCTAACTTCCTATGAGGAAATATTTTTTTCCACTTATAAGTTGAGACACCAGGAACGCTGTGCTGAAAGCTTCAAGCGCAGATGTATTCTAACCACCAAGAAAGTGAACAGCAGAAGCTGTTAGGCCCCTTTAATTTCTGAGGTGACATTTTGTCAATATTGCTACATAACTTCTTACCGTAGATACTTGCTCCTTTCAATTACAAGTCGTGATGTGCATCCTGAAGGTCAAAGAGTCCTGGAAAATTCTGCTTTGTGAAGCTAAAAGCTTATAGTCTAATGTACTCCTTAGAACATGTTGTACACTTAGCTGCTCAAACATTTCAATTGCTGTTTCTGCTTAGTAAAGTAGATTTTATCATACACTTTGTGTATGATGCAAAACAATTCTAATTTTAAAAAATGGCTGATGAAAATGTAAATATTTTCAGTTTTCAGCTATGCCACAGAATAAGACAACAAAACAACAAGCTAATATAGCTAAACAAGCTAACTCAGCATCATCATTTAGCTAAATGTTAGTTTGGATCTATGGATGACTTTTCAGTAATGTATCTACAGTGGTTTAAAGTAGGACTGTCCTGATCTCAAGTATCAGGTCGAGGTCCATATCAAATATTTTTGATGTATCAGACTAGCTGACTGCACTTGACGTGTCCTGCTGTCTATAGTTTTAAGTCCACATCACCTTCACAATCCAGCTGTCTAAAAATTAACTTTTATAAAAAAAAAAAAAAAAAAAAAAAAAAAAAAAAAAAAAAAAAAAAAAAGTGACCAAGAAGTGTTACTAGCATGTTTGGGATTTAGAAATATTCAAAAATAGAACATGAAAGCAGTGTGGGTATTTCCAGTGGCAATGCTACATTTAATATCACCAGGTTAATTAGCTAATTAAAATGTAAACACTTGGCAGAATACAATCACTTCACCTTGATAACTCAAAGCAAGTAAGCTGAAGCAACAAAAGCCGCTTCTCCACTATGTCACAGCAAACTCCAAACAACATTTCTCATATGGTACAGCAGTGGACCGGCGGACATGTCGTCTGCTCTCAGAGAGCTGCTCAGTCTGGAGGGGCATAACTATGAGCAGCGCAGTAGCACATGCATTAAGTTTTGAATTGCTAAGAGTCGCTGCAAACATCATCGGCAATTCGGCCACAACTGCTGCGCACTCCCAGCCCGCCCACATTCCCATATGCACGTCCACAATTGTTGGGAACATACTGTAATGGAGACACTCACAACTGGGGTAGAACCAAACCGAACATTAACTGGTTAGAGTGAGACTTGCCAGTGGTGAGGCACCTAAACGATATAGGAAGAAAAAGGAGAATACATTTCTAATCTACGGTGTTAAGACTAACATGATGAATGATTTTCGTCTTCTCTCCGCAGCCACATCCATACACAGATCAGTAGCAACTTTGGGTTAAGTGCCTTGCCCAGAGGCACATCAATACGTGAAAGGAGGAAGTTAGAATCAAACCCATAGTTTTCCTGCAAGACGTCTACTCTACCCACTGAGCCACAATTGCTCCAGATTAGGTGACAGTGAACAATTAATAAGATGGATTAAAAAAAAAAAAAAAAAAAAAAAAAAAAAATCACCTCTAACATCTTTTGACTTTAGTACAGACATTCAGTTTAGAGGTTTGTGCAATGTCACTGTTTGAGATCAGTATCTAGGGGTAACTAGTCCAGTAGCTAGTCACACCAACACCCTCCAGCTTATTCTGGAGGATCCTGAGGTAAACTTGGACCATGAGGGACATCAACATATTCTCTTCAGCATGTTCTGGGTTTATCCCAGGGTCTCTTCTTGGTGGGTTGTACCCAGAAAACATCCAAAGGGAAGCATCAAGGAGGGTTCCTTGATTATATGGTCAAACCACTATAACTGCCTTTAGATGTGGAGGAGTGACCCCTCCACAGAACCAAGTTCTTCATCTACAAGGCTGAGTCCAGCCACAACAGTGAAGTTCGTTTCACCTTCTTTTATCCAAAATCCCATTATTTTAGTCATGATCAATGTCTCATGACATTGATCATGACTGAAAGTCATAGTTGAGGGTCAAACTGAAAGTCATCTGCATACATTTCTATTTCTGCAGTTTTCTAGTCAAGAAACTACTGCCAGAACACCTAAACACCTCTCCTCATTGATCCAGTGGAAAAAATAAAGCAACACAAATAACCTCAACAAAACATATGGGAATTTGAAGAAATAAATCATCCTGACCACCTAAATTTCACACTCTCGTACAGTACACAATGCAGTATAGATAAATCAACATGTAAGTCAAGCATGGACTTGTGTGAGAAGAGATGCCTGTAGTGGATCTCAGGAGAGATATCATCCTGTCATAGGTGTGAAAGAGGTTTGACTTTCTAAATAGGTTGGCTTTTGATTTGACATTCATTACCAGATGTCCGCTGCTTTGCATTTTCCTAGGCCTAGGGTTTTTAAAAGCCAGAAATGGTCAAAACCACTATGATGAAAAAAAGCCAACACCTATTAGATATGTGTGTCTCCTTCATCAGACATGTAAGTCCAGGCCAACTTTTCCTCAGGTAATGCATCTGTCATCTGCGTAAATGCTTCATCTGAAGCCCCGACGTTGCTGTTCGAGGGCGCCATGAAACAGATGGCAGTGTTAAATCTGAATGATGTAGAGCACATCCCTCACGGACTTTGCTTTCTAACATCCTCATTACTCTTCCAGTCCTCTGTGAGAAATCTGAAGAAGTGTAACAGGACATTACAGAAGGCTTCAGGTATACTGTAGGATTGGTCTAACATGGAGAGAGGCGCTCCTCTCCTGTTAACCTATTTTCTTCAGTTTTATACACTTTTACCTCTTCATGCCCATGAATCCTGAAGCCAAAAATACTTCCTTGATGTTTCCTGTGTGATCAGATTTTTTTTCCCCATTCATTCTCAGCAGAAGGTTGGAGAAGTAAAATGCTGATGAAAACTGCCCCACACTGAATGCTCTGATTATACCAGCTCAGTGATTTCTGCCATAGATAACATTACAATGGGAAATAGAAAGAGGACGAAGAATGCCACAGTTTATTCCCTCACAATTTTGCCTGAATTGAAGCATGTGTAATTTCCAAAGAAAACCTTCGTTATGGATACACTGGTGATTGCTCAGTGTGCTGGCTGATTGCGAAGCTATCTCCAGTGCTGACCCCCTACTGGAGAGACACAAAGAGGGACAAAATGGCCTATTGCAAATGAATTGACTTTCCAAAATAAGTCTTCCTTCCAGCTTTGTCTGGAAGAATTGTGTAATTTCTAGTTTTTTGGGAACTAAATGAAATCCACTCTCAAAGGGAAAAAGGCTCCCTCTGCCAGTGAAACTAGGATATCTGGGCACTCATCTTGTTTTCCGTGAAAATTCTCTACATAGCATAGCATCATTGAATTAACAGTCGTTTTGCAATGAGACAGAGTTATGTACATCTGTCACTGTAACCTTAGATGGGCTAATTACCCTCCACAACACCTATCATTCATCTTTGAGCTTTTCACTTCCAAAAAACATGGTCTCTGAAGCCATCGTGAGGGCCTGAGAAACTCAACTGTTGCATAAAAAAGCAGTCTACTTAAAAGTATCAAATTGGAAAGCTTCCCCTAGAAAGTGATAAGACTGAAAAAGGCAAAATGATTAAATAGTGTTTTTGATGCCATAGAAAAACACTACAAAGACTACTGTTGTTTTATCACTGACGTTCCTGTTCTGTGCCTGAGTGAGAGGAAAAGTCTTAAATCTGGAGTCATTGGTGAGTGGTCCTTTGATGTAACATTAAAACAAAAGCAGAAAATAAAAAAAACAAAATTCTCTAACAGGGAGTATCAGTCTATCAATTAAGCCAAGTTTTTTAAGCCAGTTTTTGTATCCCAGCAAATAAATTGTGTTCAAGCTGAAATAATTTTCCTTATTAAGTATTTTATCTCTACTTTTAATCATTTGATTTTATTTTAATTCTCACGCCTTATTAATTTATTTTATTACTTTTTTATGTTCAGCACTGTTTTTAAAATGCTTTATAAATTAAGTTCGGTTGGCTTGGGTGCGGAATGGCACACTTGTGGGTCTTCTGTGCTTTCCATGTTGCTTTTTTTTCGGTGTGATGAAATTGGACTTTGTCATTGGGCAACCGAACAACATATTTAGAAGCACTAAGAATGTGAACTGTGATGCAGTTAGCTCCAAGCACAGCTACTAGTTAACCTAATACATTATTTGGAAGGTATTTGAGAAACTACCTCACTAAAATGATTATCTCTGGTCCAGCTACATGGATTTCTGCTTCTATGTATCAGCTGTCTGTGGTTATTTTGTTCCCAGAGGCTGCAGTCATGATAATCCATTTATACCTTTCAAGAGGGTCTGGATCAATTTGTCCCTTTGCCCATTAATACCCTTGCGTATTGCAGTTTCTTACCTTCCTGCTTCCATTTCTTACACATGTAACAATGGTTAACATCTGTGCATCAGCTCATTTTTCCCTGGAAATATAGTATTTTAATGAATTATGGGCTATGATATTCATCAGTATTATCAATGTTCATGTTATCTAATGAAGACTTTGTTCTACTCTCCAATTTCATACTCATCATGGTTGAATCAGTTGATTCAGATGAAATTTGAGAGAATATAACAGGTAACAAAAAAAAAAAGTGACCACCTGCTGGTAGATATTACTTTTGAAGTCACATAACCTCATTTCCTTATTCCAGACCAGAAGCAGAAAACTATTTTAAACCATCGGTTGTCAAGGTGGGTATGAAATTTTCTCCTTGTGGGTACTGATTGGTTGGTACGAAGCGTCCTGCAGCACACAGCTGCTTTTTGTACCCAGAAAAGTCAGGTACAAAATGGCCCAAATGGCAAAAATACGAACAAAATGTACAAAAAGACTAGCATCCTTTTGAAAATGTAGTAGACTGTAGGAATCCCACAGACCTGTAAAACTGTCCAACAACCTTATTTCCTGTCATGCAAACATCATAAAACAAATAAAACAAAAAGAATACAAGACAGATCGTGCTGTGCACCTCAAATCCTCTACATTCAAAAAAATATATTATTACACATCCTGTATGGAACAGTAGGAAGAAAAACAACATTATAGGAGCTTTGTTTTGGCAGTGATGCTTACTTTGGAGGTGATTCCAATATGCTATATGATGAAAGCTAAAAAACCATACCACTCCCCTCTGTGCACATCTCCTGCACTGGGGTTTACTAATGCTTCTGTATGATTCAGCTTTCTTTTATAAAACATTGCCTAAGGACCTCCGAGATACAGCCGACAGGGTAGCATACCAAAGCAAGATCCATGAGGAACCTTTTAATGCGTCAAGTATGAAATAATGCTTTGATCACCCTCGTGCTCTGAGAGGTTTCCCTCATCTTGACCTCTCCAAGTGTCCTTTGCCGCTGCTGTCATGACTTTCATTTCCCTACAGAGGTGCCTCCCTTCATCTTTGCTAATAAAATTAAGGACGCTCTCTACACAAGAGACCGCCTCCAGCCCGCTTGACCTTAGAACCTGATTGGTTACACTGAACCGAAACCCCTGATAATCAAAGAATAACACTCTCTGATGCCTTTTCCAAATATGTGATGGCTTCCTTCTATAAACACAGTAAGATGAGGATGTGATGTGGAAGCTCTTGGTCTTCCTGCCACGGCTGTTACACCGCGGTAACATTCTAAGAGATTCCCCGAGGCGCCAGCTCTCTTCTGAAAAATGTAAATGTCATGAAGTGTCTTTAGGGTGTCTAAAAGGAGCCTTTAAACTCAAGTCTCATGACATAAGTTTGTGAGGGCCTTATTTGCCTTTCAGATTTAATTACATCCAAATTACTCAACCTTGGCTGTTTTATTTGACACCATGTGTATAATAGAGTGCATACTTTGTCTTGTTTCATTTGTCAAGGTTTGTTCCTTATGCCTTTTTAGACAGTGATGTGTCATAGAACATTTTGTAATTTTATCATTATCACATTTGGAAAGCGTCCAATAGACGTGCTAAATAACATGACATGGTATATGCACTGATTAACAGCATACAAACCACACATTTCAGAGATTCTACAAGGAGAAATGTTTGTTTATTGGAAAATGCATTAGATGTTTATTTCACAAGATTGTGTCACTTCTATATATAAATATTGATGGAAGGTATTTGAAAGAAAATTGAATATTTTAAAGGTGTTTACTCAAGTTCTTGAGGTCTTAATGTAATGTCTGTGACTTCTCTCCAAGAACTGAAGGTTGGTCAGTCCTTTTCTTCATTTATCCCCAAGAAAATCCATGAAAAACTGGATGTTATTAGACAACAGGTTCAGTCCAAATGCAGCTTGTGCATACACATTTACACATCAGTATCTTTCATAAGCATTTTTCTGTGGATGTCTTATTGAAGCACCATTTCACATTTAGAAAGAATGCAATGCCACCTTTTCTTTGTTTAGTCAATAAAAAATTTGCTCATCATTTTGTCTTAAATAAAACAATTACAATACCAAACCCGTATCATATCCCCTGGCCTAAGAGCTGTTTTCTTTACAACCAATATTAAACTTACCATTAAAGATAAAACATATAGCACACTGAGCTCAGACTAACAGCTACTAAATGTTTGGCCATGGCCGTAGTTGGCAATGTATGAGGCATTTGGAGTGTAGCTTATTAAGACATTGAACAATGTATCAGCTGATTCTGTAGGTAATACAGGGGATGTGAAGATCTCCTGATTTATTCCAGTTCACAGACAAAAACATATTCCAAGTGAGTGCATGACAAATGGACCAATCAAGACTCAACAGCTTTCAAATATTTGCATCAGGAAAGTCTGACCTGTTCTGATAAATGATGGAAGTTGTTTTTTAATGAAATGCTGTAGGGCTCTTCTTCTGTTTCCATTCCTATTGTGGACATGGATCATAAAGGCATTTAAATAGTGACTCCTACTGCTTAGCAGTCAGATTAAAAAATCAATAATTTAGGACCACAGGTTGAGCTGGTAAGTAGTAGCAAATCACATTGAATGGGAATTTGCTGCTCATATACTGTTGAAACCAGAAGTTAACATGCACCGTATAAAAATCAAATGTTTTTTCTAACGGTCTGTGGTTTAATCAGAACAAACTTACAAAGTGGCTTAAAAACAACAAAGTCAATGTTTTGGTGTGTGTGAGTGAGGCGGCCAAGAAACCTGACTCAGTTACATATGTTCTGTCACAAGGAATGAGTCAGAATTCCAGCAAACTATTGTGGGAAGCTTTCCTCCATTACGGGAAAAAAAACATTAAGTAAAGACCAGTGCTAAATCATGTTTTATAGGTGGGAATAAGTAATTTCAAAGGTTTATAGCTCCTTTTTGCAGCTGAAGACAAATTTAAATCTTCCAATGAACTAAAAAAAGAGTAAAAAAAAAAAAAAAAAAAAAAAAAAAAAAAGAAAAAGAAATGTGAACTCTACTTCAAATTCCTGAAGTACTTTGAACAAAGCATAGCCTGGTAAAAACCAGCCTCTTGTTCTACGCCTTGCTTCGTCCAGAGGGTCTGGACCCTCGGCTGTTGAGAAACGATTACTTGCTGGAGGCGTGGACTCTGTGGAAGTTTTAAATGTTACACAATCGCAACATATGCCTGTGACGTCTGTAACGCACCATTTTGGTGCTACGAAGCCTCCCGGAAATTGCCTGCACTACAAACAACCATCCCCCACTGCGAAGAGAGAAGTGCTGAGCTGAACGAGACGGCTGTTAATGTTATTTCAATATTTGGAAGCGTGGCCAACATGGACTTAATGGCTTTGTTCACTTCCTCCACTGCCATTACTAAACTACAGGTGGACTACAACTCTAAAGCAGTGTGGAAAATCGACATCATCGTTCACAACTTTTCCTTCTGCTTGCTGACTGGCCCGGTTGAAATTCTACCGGAGAAAGCCCAAATGGAGAAGTGAAATGAGATTAGAATCAAGCAGAATTGCATAGGAAGGGAATGGCCAGGCTAAACAAAGCATAATTTTCCATCAAAAATGAGGAAGCTCCCAGTCTGCTGCTGTAAGATGAAGAAGTGATATACGTCATGGGGGTAGCAAATTAACAAATTTGAATCAAGTGAAGTCATTCCAAATAGGGGCCAACAATTTTTCTGGTATTTTCTTTTCCGGACATTTTGAAACCCAAGCTATCAAACCCTAAAAAAAAAACATTTTATTTTTGTAGATGTTTGATAGTAGTTTGCTTTTAATTTGTAATGTGTTAATCAGACAAAGTTAATATATATAGAATGAAAAACAAACAAGAGAATTCTTCAGATTTCCAGAAAAATGTATTAGATATATTTTATTCCCCGAGTGAAAATAGTCACATGAGTACCGAATACTTACAGTGTGTGTGGAAAGCAAGGAATCAGTTGTCAACATTTTTAGGCATAATAGTGGATAAAAATCAATGAAATGCATTTCAGCTATCCTGAATCAATAGATCTAAGTAAGATAATGCCTCACTGTATGTAGCAGTATTGTATTAAAAAATCTGCAAGTGAACAACACATCACCCTCTGCAGCTGCTTTTCTTACATTAACAGAAATGTTCTTCCAGTTAATTATCGTATCTGGTGCAGCATCAAAACCAGTTCAGGAGCTGCGAGCCTTCAGCCTTCTCCTTTTTCCTTCCTGCTCACAAAAGGCAGGCCTGCTTCTAGCGGTAGCCACCAGGGTAATACCATGACAGAGAGACTGTAAATTGTTCAGCTTGTTATCCTGCGGCAAGTGAAATCCTGCCACGCAGTCGGGAGCTCAGGCTGGTGACTGGGAGCTCCTTAGGCTGCCACAAACATTGTTAGGAGACTTCAAGTCCACATATGTATACACAAAACACACACACACACACACACACACACACACACACACACACACACACACACACTCCTATACACACAAACACACACATATACTCTCCACTGGGCTCTGCTACAGATGGGACCTGCTATGACTGTGCTCGGGCTTGAAGAGAAAATGACGTACCTCTGTCCGTCACAAAGTTAAAAACAGCTGTGAATATGTAACTGCAGACTTATAAAGATCTTTGGGGGTTCAAAGGTACATTTAAAAGAAAATCAGACAAAAAAAACACTATTTCCATGATCTGTATTACCATTAAAAAAGCATATATGCACTTATAGATGTGTTGTGTGTTTCAAACTATTTTTAATATCAGATAAAGAAAACCAGAGTAAATACAAAAGCTGTTTTTAAATGACGATTTCATTTATTAATGGTAAAAGCTATCCAAACTGTCCTGGCCCTGTAAAAATTAATTCCCCCCTTTGTTAAATCATAAAAAAAAAAACTGTGATTAATCACATCTCATTCATTCAAGTAGAACCAGTCTGACAACATGAAGTAAGCGAAAACATATTTCTGCCCTTCTGGGGAGGTCCTGCTCCAAGTGGAGGAGTTCAAGTATCTCAGGGTCTTGTTCATGAATTACGGAAAACTGGAGCGGGAGCTTGATAGGCGGATTGGCGCTGCGTCTGCAGTGATGGGGCGCTGTACCAGTCCGTCATGGTGAACAGAGAGCTGAGCCAAAAGGAGAAGCTCTTGATTTACTGGTCGGTCTACATCCCTACCCTCATCTATGGTCATGAGCTCTGGGTCATGACTGAAACGATGAAATCGCGGATACAAATTAATTTCCTCTGCAAGGTGTCTGGGCTCTCCCTTAGAAATAGGGTGAGAAGCTCGGTCAACCAGGAGTGGCTCAAAGTAGAGCCCCTGTTCCTCCACCTCGAGGAGCCAGTCGAGGTGGCTCGGGCATCTGGCAATGGATGGATAGATGGATGGACACTAACACATTTTTTTGAGAAATGTATTCAAGACTTGCAGCATAATATGATGGATTTGATAGGCCTTGTTGTCCATCGCAAGCTTAAGTCTGCTCCACCGCACCCTGCACATCCCCTGTCCTGGAAACCTGCATGAAGCCACCAGAATGCAGACCTGGCCTTACCCAGCCCTGCACTGCTCTGCTGAGGCTGTACTGAGTGTGCTATGACGGTGACCAGGCGGGTGAGCAGTGGTGCACATCATGCTGACTAATTGCATCTGGTAGCTGTAACAATTAAAATAAAATAATGATTTATGTCAAGCTGAAAGAAAACATTGTCTAACATGTTGTATTTAGATATGGTTTAGTTCCACTAAAGATCAAGGTTCTCAGACGACTCCATGACAACGGCTCTCAAGAAAGAGGCTGACAACTTCTAAAAATATATATTTCTAACTAGATAAGCCAGACAAAAGCTCACTTTCATCTGCACACCTTCAGTGTCATACCTGTTGACAGTCAATGATGTGGGTGGAGTTAGTGCAAAGTGATGTAAATGAATAGCCTCTGTTAAGATCCCCAGGAAGTTCATCGGGTATGGGGACAGTTTTTCTGCAACTCTTTGAGGCCTGTTTTCTCACTAACCTTGTTTGCAGAGTGCCAACATTCAAATGGCCATATCGTCTTTTTCTTTTCTTTTTCTTTTTTGTTTATTTCTACGTGTTTTGACATCATTAGAAAGCTTAGAATCCACACTTTCAGAATCTGTAAATAACTCTAAATGCCCCGGGGGAGACTTGTTCCTGGTTCTGTCATGGCAAGTCACAATTTACTGTAAGAGTAGATCCACAACTCATCAAGAAGGTCACAAAGGGCCTGAAGCAACATTTAAAGCTCTCCAGGCTTCACTGCTCTCAGTTAAAGTCAGTATTTTTAATTAAACAATAACAAAAGAAAGGAAGACAAAAGTGGTGCGCATGAAAATTCAAAGGTGAAAATCACTACAGTCCAAAAAGAACACACAGGTCAACAGCTTAATGATTTCCAAGAGTTTGAGGAAAATATTTAGTGGATTGACAAGACAAAAGTGGGACTTTTTGGGAGTCGTATATCCCCTCACATTTCAAATTGTGGAAGAAAACCCCAAAACATAATACCAGCAGTCAAACATGGTGGTGGCAGTGTAATAGTCAGGAGCTACTTTGCACCTTCAGAATCTGTACAACTTGCCATAACTGATGGAGCTATCAATTATGCCCTGTACAAGAAAACCCTGAAGGAGAAAATCTGGCCAAGGATTAGTGATCTCAAGCTGAGGCGCATTTGGTTATGCAGCAGGATAACGATCCGACGCACACCAGCAACTGCACCTCTGAACGGCTCAGAAAACACAAAAGGTTAGCTATGGACCGGGCTACTTACCAGTTATTAGGTTTGAGGATCAATTACTTTTGGACACAAACCCATGTTAGTTTAGATAGGTTTGTTCTCTTAAATGAAATAAATATTCTAAAACTTCTTTTTTAAAATTTATTTAAGGTATATTTTTTTAGATACAAAAACAAAATCAGAGGAAATCTGTCAGGGAGCAAATACTTTTGCACAGCCCTGTATGACACTTCTAGCATGTTATACAATATTAATATATAGCATAGTTTATAGGTTTAGAAATACTTGTGTTAATGGCTAAACAAAGGTAATGTGATCGCTCCATCTCTACTCATCAAAACTGCATGAAGCCTCTGAAGCGCACATGCTCAATGTCAGCCTGCAGTAACAGTAGCTTTCCAAGCAAATCCAGGACAAAGGACACAAATAAGAGAAGAAGTAAGTGAATCAGCTGTCTCTGGAGGCAAAAGCTTCTATGTCTGGGCCCTATTAGTCGCTTCGTCTCCCGCCAGACAACAGACATGAAAATCTCTTTAAGTCCACCCAGCCTCCAGCATCTACATGACAGACTCTCTTTTCCCTCCTGTGCGCTCAACAAACCTGGCAACCAAAACAGCCCCTGTCGTTATTCACGGGGCCGCTTTTAAAAGGAAAATAGCTGCTGACTCCCGAGGCGGAACCATGTTCCCCCCCAGCGAGCATCTTGCCCATCCGAGCGCCGACACTTCCGAGATAAAAAAGTTCGCCGGTCAGGGAGGCAGAAGGGTGTGTGTTTGTAATATTGACCAGACAAAAATGGGGAAAAAAAAGAGATGGCTGAGAAGATGGATGGAGCCTGGGTGACATACAACCTGACACCTCTACAAAAGAAAACATCGACCACCGTCCTCAACAAAAGCCAGAGGGACAGAATGATGTTGCCGTTTTCTTCCCGGAGACCATTTTTTTAAACCAGCTGCTGCCAATTCAAGTGGATTTTTTTACATTGTAAATGTGGCAACGACTCTTTTCTTTGACGTTCTGTAGACTGGCATACATTAATGTCCTGCACATTGTGTGCTGATAGAATACAGTGAGAGACAAAAGCCTTTGACCTTGTGCGGCTTGGAGAGTGTGATAGCTGCATGGTTATAAGGAAGATCGATATTCTGCTTTTAGCTGTGCATGACCCAGTGTTAAAAGGAACCGCATCCCATTGCGGGAGCTTATTTTGCAATGACATGCCAAACACAGTAAGCACAGTGCAACTCAAGTCAGATAATTTAAAGATGATTCAAACAAAGATATTTTGATTACAATAAGCTTTAGAGATTTAAGGAAGCTATGATTACATTACTAAATATGGATTTTTTTTTTTTTTTTTTAAATTCAAAGTTTAGCTTCTTAGTCACAGCAAAGCTTAACATTTTGAAGCTCATTCTTCCTGTTATTGTTTAATGAGATACTCAGATTTGTAAGATGATAATGTAGGATTTCACTTTCCTTTAGCAACTAATGGTGCATCAAAACTGTGACTGAGTTGCTCCTAAAATGCAAAAACAAAGACTTCTGATTTGACTTGTGTCCAATGAACAATCTTTATCTCATGTAATCAGAGCTGAAAGTAAGATGCTCAGTGTTGATTATCTGGCTAAATGATTAATGTTACCCTATTTAAGTTACTGTAGGGTATACAAATGATTGGTTGTTATGGTAACACAGTATGTATGGGTTTTCTGTAATGTTTTTCCAACAGTATGTGCCTGTAAAAAGAGTAAGAAACTAGATCCAAGTTTTTCTGTTTTTATATATTGCTACCATCAAGCAGGATTTTACAACAAGTCAGCGACAGACAAAGACCAGCATCTGGTCCTGGTAAATGGGGTGTTTTCTTGATTACCCAGGGCGTTTGCAGACCTTGAACTCCAAGCGGTTCATTCCTGTTTATATTTGTTGTAGGAGCGTAATGATGACCTCACAGATTGCTCTCAAGCTGACTTCTGCGTAAACATCACTGAGGTTAGTTCAGAACAAAATAAACTTAATGTTCCTCCAGGATCTTTTTCTCTTAAGATGTCGGATACACCCTTTTCTTCAAAAATAAAAGCACCGCCTGTGTTATTGATTCAGAAAGTCAGCATTAAAGCTGCAGTACAGAACTTTGATAAAAAAAATTTTTAAAAATTTAAAATGTTTTTTTTTTTTTTAACACATTTGTTAAAAGTATCATGATGTTGTGATAGCATAATATTATACAGATTATCTGTGAAAAAAATCAAGCTCCTCTGCCTTCTCCCAGTGCTCCCAGTATTAACTGCAGAAATATGCCACTCAGAAACAACCAGAGCCAGGAGGAGGGTCTTAGCGCTGTCAATCACCCTCATGTTTATGCCGCTCACACACTCCCCCTTGCTCTCTGCTACGCTACAGCTGGTTCAGTACAACATAGACTACCACTGATGCTAAGGCTAGTTAGCACGGCCACTGAAGATGGCAGATAAATAGTTTTCCTGCAACAGTAAGTTGTTTCTTCACCATTAGCACATTTTGCAGTGCGTACACGAGGGTGATTGACAGCACTAAGACCTTCCTCCTGGCTCTGATTGGTTATTTTAGGTGGCACATTTCTTTAGACAGCAATAGCAGCTCAGGGAGGAGTGGGAGGAGGAGGTGGAGGAGCTCGAGCTTTTCACAGATTGTCTGTCTCATATTATACTGTCACAACATGGTGACAGTTTCAACAAATATGCAAAAAACATATTTTTGTAAAAGTTGCATACTGCAGCTTTAATATTAATATAACTAATTTTTCTTTTAACGTAGCTAAATATAAATGCACAATTGTTTTTAGTGGTTTAAATAATGGATTGTATTAATTTTCAAAATAATTTAGAGCAGTTAGTTAAATATTCAGACAAAATTAATTCTGAAATGTTATTTGAGAAATTTAGGCAAGAGGAAAAATGTTTGTATTTATTATTCAGAACTTGCAAACATCTATTTTATCAGCTGATTATAACTAATGACTAAAACTCAATGAAGACATTTTTTACGTTCCAAATGACTTCATCCAAAGGGAAACATATATCACCCACTGACTTCTATCAGTTTTCAGCAATCTTGAAGTTCTATTTAAAATATCGACTACATGTTCATTTGTATTTACTTGAGGCCAAATGTCATGAATGAATAAAGCTTCCTGCACTAAACTGAAATGCAAAAATACACTTCATCCTTTGAGACACATAAGCATACCGAAATGAGGATTCAGTGCATGCCTTTAGGCTGCTAAGAAACTCCTTAAGACTGAATTTAATGCCAAAGAAAAGAGGGAAAAAAACAAACAATAACCTTATATAAAACCAGAGTGGATAAAAACTGTGACTTGAGGAAAACCAAATCTTTTAATTCACATTAAAACCAGAAACTTTGATACTTTTTATTTGGGTTTATGTGACAGAATAGAGGTTCTCAGGCTTGATTCTAAAAGATCCAAATCTGCTTTCTGGATAAGGTTCAAGGTCTGGAAGAACTAGGGATGTTTAAATTTGATAACACCTTACAAGCAAAACGTATAGCAACATATGCCTACAACTCTTGAGTTGTGACTTAATGTGCTGTTTGACGGGCTGGTAGGTCCGGATCAGAAAGGAGTGCATAACTGTGAAGTAGCATAAAGAAAGCCAGACAAAAATAAGTTGAAGTTTTCCAGAGGACTTTCAGCTGTAACTGCAGGTAAAGTAATTTACTTAGGGAGGGTTATTACAAATGCCTGGCATATTTATTACATTTTTATAAGCAAAAAATCTTCTGAACCATATTGTTCCTTCTCCTTCATAACACTGTTAGTTTATCACATAAATTCTGAATGAAATTAATTAATGTCTGTGGTTTTAATGTGAAAAAAAAGTGAAAAAGTTAGTGTGAACACTTTCCTTTTAAAAAGGAACTTTATACAGCCCATGAGACAAAATCAGTGCTCGATATTAAGTTTTGGTTTGCTCTGTTCTCTCAGGGGTATAAGTTTTCTAGTTTAAATCTTGGCTGGGACTTTGTGCATTTAGTTTCTTGTTAAAGTCCATGTAAAGTAGTAATAAATGTATGTTCTGAGTTTGTCACACCACAGAAAGTTGTGTTATTAATCACCCAGGCAAATTTGAATGATCAAAAATACTGCTTAGCATATAAAATTAGGTGTCACAAGTAATGAAAAAATATGTTTTCTCTGCTCTGAAACGCTGGGAGCGTGTCCGCTGGGGGCGCTGAAACCACGCCAACATGCAGGAACTTGTGCAGCTTTCCACTACAGCACTTATCTATTCCATTATTTATATCATAACCATGTTTATTATTGCACAATGGGACGACATGGGAAACCTTAATTACAGGAACTCCCCTTGTTTGATCATCAGCACAATCCATTTACGACATTTACAATGAGTTTAGAAGAAAATGTTAGCATTCCCTTTATACGGTCTTTAAATGCCTTTATGATCCATGTCCACAATAGGAATGGAAACAGAAGAAGAGCCCTACAGCATTTCATTAAAAAACAACTTCCATCATTTATCAGAACAGGTCAGACTTTCCTGGTGCAAATATTTGAAAGCTGTTGAGTCTTGATTGGTCCATTTGTCATGCACTCACTTGGAATATGTTTTTGTCTGTGAACTGGAATAAATCAGGAGATCTTCACATCCCCTGTATTACCTACAGAATCAGCTGATACATTGTTCAGTGTCTTAATAAGCTACACTCCAAATGCCTCATACATTGCCAACTACGGCCATGGCCAAACATTTAGTAGCTGTTAGTCTGAGCTCAGTGTGCTATATGTTTTATCTTTGATGGTAATAAGTTTAATATTGGTTGTAAAGAAAACAGCTCTTAGGCCAGGGGATATGATACGGGTTTGGTATTGTAATTGTTTTATTTAAGACAAAATGATGAGCAAATTTTTTATTGACTAAACAAAGAAAAGGTGGCATTGCATTCTTTCTAAATGTGAAATGGTGCTTCAATAAGACATCCACAGAAAAATGCTTATGAAAGATACTGATGTGTAAATGTGTATGCACAAGCTGCATTTGGACTGAACCTGTTGTCTAATAACATCCAGTTTTTCATGGATTTTCTTGGGGATAAATGAAGAAAAGGACTGACCAACCTTCAGTTCTTGGAGAGAAGTCACAGACATTACATTAAGACCTCAAGAACTTGAGTAAACACCTTTAAAATATTCCATTTTCTTTCAAATACCTTCCATCAATATATAGAAAAGTGTCACAATCTTGTGAAATGAACATTCTATAAATTTTCCAATAAATGAACACTCCTGCTTGTAGAATCTCTTCTCACAATAGATCTGAAATGTGGCTTGTATGCAGTTAATCAGTGCATATACCATGTCATGTTATTTAGCACGTCTATTGCACGCTTTCCAAATGTGATAATGATAAAATTATATTATTCTCTGCTTTAATATGAACAAAATGTTCTATGACACATCACTGTCTAAAAAGGCATAACGAACAAACCTTGACAAATGAAACAAGACAACGAATGCACTATTATACACATGGTGTCAAAAAACAGCCAAGGTTGAGTAATTTAAATGTAATTCATGGTTAGCTGTAACACCACAGCTAATTTGCCAGAAGTTGACGCTTTGTTGCTCTGAGCAGTGCAGCGCCAGGTGTGTTGCATGATATGACAGAAACAGTAATTTTGTCTCAATAGGACCATATTTTTTTAGGTGAAAATCCAAAGGCAGGTGACTTTTAAAGTCATTTTTTCCCGTTTTTATCTGTGCTGCAGCTGGCAGAAAGTGCTTCAGCATTGATTAGAAGAAACCGTGATTTAGATTTCCAATTTTGAAACCCCTTTAGGAGCCCCATAACTTTGACAGCACTATTTTACTGTACAGTTTGGCTGCCAGATGTCTTGTTTTCTTCACATAAAAGCCAGTTTTCATTTTTATTCTTTGCTCTAAAATTACATGAGTCTGTCATTATGTTGCACAGCTAAAATACTTTTTTCAAGATTTCTTTGCAGATAAAAAGTTCTATAGTTGAAATTAACTAATCTTTCAATTTTACCAACATGTTTCTTTTGACTGGAAGGAATATTAATGTTTAGGAGCCACCCAGTTAGATTCTTTATTTGAAACTGATTAGGGTGATGGCAAAAAGACCTTCCAGCCTGTTGGAGCAGATCACAAGAGATAAATTCATTAAGACACCATTTGAAACATGAATACAAGCTGTTCAGAAAAGGTAAGAAGGGTTTGACTGCTGTAGAGTTTTCTATTAAGTATTAAAAAGGGTTATTATCAATTATTTTTGATACACCATTTTAATAAAATATTTTTTAAAAATTCTTTTAAATGTATTCTTCTTTTGCAATGTTTTATTTTTCAAATAAAAAACAATGCAATTTTAATAAAATATATATATTAAAAAAAACTTCTTTTAAATGTATTCTTTTGCAATGTTTTGTTATTTTTCAAATAAAAAACAATGCAATTTTAATAATTAATATATATATATATATATATATATATATATATATATATATATATATATATATATATATATATATATATATATAAACTTCTTTTAAATGTATTCTTCTTTTGCATTGTTTTGTTATTTTTCAAATAAAATTTTTCAGATTAAAATCTGCCAGCAGTATGAATAATGTGGAACTTAACTATACATCCTTAAAATAAACAGTTTATATTGAAGATATTAGATTTGAAAAAAAAAAAAAAAAAAAAAAAGCAGCAACTTACTTTTGTCCTTGATTACTGTAGTTGTTGTCGTAAGACTCATATCCTTGGTCATCATAAGCAGTTCCGTAGCCGTCGTCATAGTCCTGAGGTAACAGAAAAAATATTGACCTGGTTAGAGAAGTGGAACGAAGAAAAGAACAGCAACCGGGCTTTGAAAAGATCCCCAACACTGCATCTGAGTGAAAAGAGGCAAGAATGATGGTCCATGTACTGCTGTCGTTTTATTTATATGGCATGCAATTCTCTTTTTAATGCAACTCTGACACGTGTCTAAAATTATGGCTACTAATTTATTTAATTGTCTATCTAATACATATATAGATATCCTTCCACCTGCCCACAAACTCTAGAGTGACTTTCAAAATATATATAATAATACTTGGTTTGCATGGTTTTTTTTTTCTCACAAAATAATCTGTCAAAATCTGAAAACAGAGAGCTGAGCACTAAACTTCACCCCCCCTCATTAGTAAACAGAGTCTATCTGTGTGTGACTTAATCTCATTATAAACCCAGCTGATCTGTGAAGGTGTTGGAGGTTTTTGGAGAATACCTGTGAAAAAAAAACAAAACAAAACATCATGAAGCAACACAGTCGACAGGTCAGGAATAAAGTTGTGGAGAATTTGAAAGCAAGGGTTAGGTGTGTGAAGCATTATAACACATGCAGAAGGCGGCTCTCTGCTCCAAAATTGAACTCTTTGTCTGATGATTTTGTGTGTAATGGAAATTTAACCTTGCACTTCAATTTGCACCTTTCACCACTCTTCAACCAATTTGAGCTTCAGTTTTAACTGCAGTGAAAGGGTGTTCCACAAAGTATTGACTCATGGAAACTGAATGCATTTCCCTTCCACTTCACAACTACGCAATATTTACTCATATCTCATTACATAAGAACCCAAATATATACAATGAAGTTTCCCTCTGAAGTTCTTTTGTTGTTGGGGTGCTTCTTCTGCTGCTGTTGCTATAGAAGATCTAAGCATTGGTAGAAAAACTGTCACTGTCCCTGGGTCCACATTTCATCAACACCTCAAAAGACATCTGCTGGTGTTTTTACAATCACCCTCACCCACTTGCACTCCAGCCAGGCCTCTACCAAGAAGAACATCAAAGCCAGCCACACACCCATCCTAATTTGGGATAAATGAAACTTAAGTTCCACAAAAAGGCATCGACCCTTAGTGACCCATTACTCATTCCTTTCTCCTACCCCTCTCCCATTTCTAGGCTAATTCGATCTGCCCCTTATTTGCATCCTCGGAGCAAAAATCTGTAAGATTTAGCGAGCAGGATAAAATGTTCATCACTCACATAATATAAAGATCCTAATTCCTGATTAGAAACATACACTTTGCAAGTGATAGTATTTGAATCTACTCTTTTATCTTTGATCCTCTAAAAATGAAGCATGGGGAACTAGTATACAGTGTGACTTGGTGCAGCAGTTGCTCAGACATTGTTTTTCAGGAAAATGGCCGCTCTACTTATGTAGTCTGCTACTGAAATCAATAATTCCATATGATATTGCAGTGAATACCTTTCCTGAACACCTGGGCAAATAATTTAACTTTGGTATGCAGGTAAAAAAACAATTTATGGGTTAGTCTTGTTGGGAAAGAAATTGGGTAGTTTTAATCAAACATTAGGTCAAAAATGTATCATTCTTTCACCACAGTCTTCACAGCCTTCACCATTTTGAACTAAACAACCTGTTCAGTGTTTTCCAAACTTCTTCCTCAAAATAAAATAAGAAATGGTAAAATGTTGCCATATAACAATATCAGTGTCAATAGGTTGTGTTAATGAGGTTAGTTCTCACTAAGGAATGAGTTTGTTCAATCAAGCTAATATTAGCCTTTTACCGGCTAATCAATTAGCCAAAGCTAGTGCTAGCAATTTTTCACATTCTCATTTTAACTAAAGATTTGGTCATAAAGTCAACATTTACAGGTTTTTGAACTGTATTAAAAATTGAGTATGAACTTTCTTTTTCAATTTTAACAGACTGCCACTTTAGTTGTGGCGAAACAATTGCCTATTTTCAACCACTGGTGAAGAAAGGGAATCTGGATAAAGGGCATTCTTCATATACAAATCTTTTTTAAAATTTATTTTAATGTGTCCTGTCTGACATTTCAGGCATACCACATAGAGAAGATGGTTGCCTACATGTGGCAGGGCAGATTTGCGCTGGCACATAAAGGATAAATGAAAGAATATCAGAATATCAGAAGATGGTATCCTAATTGCAAGATTGACTATGTTAAATCCAGACTGTATACAGCATCAAAGCAGGCAGGCCACCCTCATGTAGTAGTAACCTGTTTTTGTATAACTTTTAACCAATTGAATTGCATGCGTGTCAGTGCATGTGTCTGTGTGTTTATATACAATTCTACCTACACAATATGGACTAGAATTGATCCTTCTAGGCATTTTTTGAAGGGGATGTAACATTTATTTGTAAATATTACAGCTAATATTATATTCAGCTGGACATAGGTCTGTAAAAATAAACATGTTTCAGACTCTATTATTGTGCTTTTGGTTAGTGCCACATGAGCTGCACACAGAAAGTTGCTTACATGGGGACACTACAAAAGATCTGCCAAAACAACAGAACATGCAAAAGGACTCTGTAAATACTTATATAAATGTGATTTATTGGTTTTCTATTTTTAATAAATTTGCAAAACACTCAAAAACTGTTTTCCACATTGTCATGTTGGGGTATTTGTGTATAGAACTTTTTGGATAGAGATTAACTTAATAAAATTTAGAATGATGCTGTGAAAATGTGGAAAAAGTGAAGTGCTGTGAATACTTTCCGGATGAACTGTATATCTGATGTGGAAATTCCAACCAATGCTACAAAATATCACACTGAAAATGTAATTCCATGTGAAATTAAAAGGTCTCTGTTTTTGTCAAAAGCATGCCCAGTGTTGGTTTTCTACTTTAAAAAGTGCCTTGTTTCAATCTGTTTTTAAGTCAAATCTATTATACAGTACCTTGCACAGTCTGGGACAAACAAGTGTGGCTGTGAATACTGAATCATAGGAATCACAGAAGCTGAATAAAGAGTAGGGTCCTGTTACTCGAGGCGTATTCTCCTTTTTTAATTATATTTTCCAAACAACGGAGCCAATATTGAATGCACTTGTACCATTAACATGAAAACATGTAAAAACCATAGCTTTGGCAATGTTACAGAGGACAGAAACAATCAATAATCTAACAAAAAATAAAATAATATATATTTTCTAAGATAGCATTAGCACTACAGCACAGCTAGCCAGGTAAGCCGTAATGTCAGGTTTCTGCAGCTCATTAGATGTAATAGTTTTTCTTCTTCATTACCTTAGCCTTACGTACAAAGGATGTCAGATAGACAATTAGTGACAATGTATGAAGTTTCGAGTCTATCCAAACAATAAGTGAAACCAAACTTTACAAAGAAATTCACAAAGTTTAATGTCCGTGCTTCTTGGCTGCAGACTTACATAAGTTGATGTGTTAAACTCAACATCAAATATCTTGTATTTAAAAGTCAGCAGTCAACGCTTAATGACGCTCTGTCATAAAAACGGACGAGCTGAAAAGGTGGGGCTAATTAAAAATAATGAGCAGCGTGGGCTGGTGTCAGTCCACCAACCTGAGCCACTCGTATCAGGAACCTTCATCTCAGCTTTAATGGTACGCTATTTCAAGTTTGTGGTCCGAGTATCAGGTCATCACTGAGAATCCAGCAGGGGTTCTGCAACAAAGGTAATGTTTTTACACCTTCAAACTGCCTGCTTTTATTTGATTTTAAATTGGATGTGATGAAATCAATTTCCCACAGCAGCAGAAAAAACAAACCTAATCAAAAGTGACTGTTTCATATGTGCATTATTATATTCCTGTGCAGCGAGCAATGTCTTTGTAATTTACTGATATAGCTGGTATTGTCACCACACAAACTTTTCTTGTTTCATCTAATAACAACGTCATTAGGAGAAAAATGTTTAAAGGAAAGAAAAAAAATCATGTTCTTTCATGTTTGTTAAGCTTTTCGATAATATATTTGATAGGACAGTTCCTTGTATTCATACCTTGTACATTTTGGCACGTCACAACCACAAACTTTGATTTATTTTAATTTGATTTTTTTAAACATGTTTTAGTCAGGGAGGTGACCAAGAACCCGATGGCCACTATGTCAGAGCTCCAGCTTTCCTCTGTAGAGAGGAGAACCTTCCAGAAGGACAACCATCTCTGCAGCTGGTAATCCAATTAATCCACCAATCAGGTCTGTATGGTAGAGAGGCCAGATGGAAGCCACTCCTTAATAAAAGGCACATGGCAGAGTGTCTGGAGGCCTCTCAAACCACGAGAAACAAAATTCTCTGGTCAGATGGGACAAAAATGTAACTCTCTGGTATGAATGCCAGGTGTCATGTTTGGAGGAAACCAGGAACGACTCATCACTAGGCCAACACCGTCTCTATAGTGAAGCATGGTAGTGGCCACTTCATTCTATAGGGTTGTTCTGTATTAATAGGAACTTGCTGACAAGTCAGGATAGAGGGAAAGTTGAATGCAGCAACATCCTGGATGAAAACGTGCTCCAGAGAGCTCTTGACCTCAGACTGGGGCGATCTCAGAACCACTCTGTGAATGTCCTGGAGTGGCCAAGCCAGAGTCCAGACTTGAATTCGACTGAACACCTCTGGAGAGATGTGAAAATGACTACACAGATGTCTCCCATCCAACCTGATGGAGCTTGAGAAGGACTACAAAGAAGAATGGACAAAACTGCCTAAAGATAGGTAAGATAGGCCAAGCTTGTGGCATCATATTCAAAAACACTTGAGGCTATAATTGCTGCCAGAGGTGGATCAACAAAGTCTGAATCAAAGGCTGTGAATACTTATACAAATGTAATTTCTTGGTTTTCTATTTTTAATAAATTTGCAAAACACTCAAAAAACTTTTTCCACATTGTCATAATGTGGTATTTGTGTGTAGAAATGTGAAGAAAGAGATTAATTTAATTTTTAAAAAAGTGAGTACTGTAAATACTTGTGAATACTGTGCTGTGAATACTTTCTGGATGTGCTGTACAATTAAGTTTGTAGTTGCAAAATGACAAAATGAGTAAAGGTTCAAGGGGTGTGAATGCTTTTTTTACAAGGCAATATAAACAAGGGATTTTACTACTTAATCTTGACGTTTTATATTTTACTGATTAATAGTCATGTACCATGTAACTGATGTTGCCCCTTAGAAGTGGAATCCAGGGAAATTCTTCTATAAAGAATAAACTGAAAGCTTTATAGGGACAAGATTTGATGTGTTAACCTCAATGTACTTATATATGGCTTATCCACAAAGAGCAGTTAGATTAGCATTTCATTTATCTATCCACTAACGTACTTACTGTGTTTGGTGGCGAGCTGCCATGCACAACACTGCAAAAACCCTGGGTTATTGAGGTTCGCTGTTTTTCTCAAGGACACTTTGACATGAGGACAGGAGCGGGGATTAAGACAGCAAACATCATCCGCCCGCTTTCATGTCTGCATCTAGGTTTTATGAGTTTGGTCTGGGTGTCACATCAACAGCCACAGAGGTGCAAACACATATCTTCATAGCTGGGTATCAAACATGAGGAAATCAGGATCACTTATACATGACAACTTAAAACAAATATTGTTTATTTCTACAGGGTGAAATTATATGCCATAACCAGCCACAGTCCAGAATTTTGACGTGACATTAGATAACACTGCGAGATGAAAATATGATCATATCTCAATATTTGCAAGTAATTTGGTGGTTAAAGCAGACAAAAACATCCACACTGGTATCTGATTGAAATTCTAGTTGGTATACATGACCCACTGAGCTAAACCGGCACATAATATCTTAAGTTCTTTTATGTTTTCTGTTCTTTACATACCCACTGCCATTTACAAGGCTTTCTTTTTTAAGCCTGGTTGGGATTTATAGTTTAATTTACCTCCTGTAGGGTTGTTAGCACCTTAAAAGTCAATGAGGCCATACGTGCCATTGACTTACTCAGCCACATGTGAGTGATAGAAGACCCTCCAGTCTGCCCGATTCAGTCAACCTCTGATATCCACGTTGAAGTGAGCTAAATCACCTTTTACAAACATATCACATTATATACAAGTCTGGTAAAAATAAATAAATAAGAGAACCACAAGACAGCTGTGTTCAGGTCACTGTTTCACATATCTTTGTTAAAGAAAAAGAATCCATGAATTCCACCATACTGTACCTTGCAAAACAATTCACACTGCTTGAAATTTTGTGACGTTGCTGCAACCACAAACTTCAACATAATTTGGAGGAATTATCTTGTGATTCACTAATAAAAAAAGACAGATTATAAGTGACTGGACTGCCTCTGATCACCACCTTTTAGTCTTGCCACAGATTCCCAATTAGATTTATGTCTAGACTTTGGACCATTTAAGTACAGAGAAATCTTTCCATCTAAATCTTTCCATTGCAGCTCTGGCTCTATGTTTAGGGTTACTGTCCTGCTGGAATGTTAACTAACTCCCAAGACTCTCTCTTTCCATATATATATATATATATATTTTAGCTCTCAACAGATTTACTGCTAAAAATGGCCTACATTTAGGTGTGAAACACCGGAACTACATTATATTGATCTGATTTGATGTGCATTTTATTTTTTATTTGGACTTCTTTCTTTCTTTTTTCTTTTCTTTTTTTTTTTAAAATAAAGTTCATGTGTGGATATTGGTTTACATCTTTTGACTGCATTACCTAAATCCAAAAACAATAAAATGCCAGAATATAGATATATTTATATGTGTAGCGAAATAATCAGCCAATCTGAAATGTTCTCATTAAGTTTGGGCGAGCAGTGAATTTCTATTGAAGAAAATGAAACATCTGGGTTTATTTGAGTCCACAAAAACCACAGCCTCTAGGTTCTCCACTGCTAAGTGTTGCTGCAAACATCATTGGAGAGTCGACCACAACTGTTGCGCGCTCACGGCCCGCCCACATTCCCATATGCACGTCCACAATAGTGAGGAATGGATGGTAATGGAGACGCTCACTACTGGGGTAGAACCGAACTCCACATTAACCAGTTAGAGTAAGACTTGCCAGTGGAGAAGCGCCTTTAATGTGGCCGATGAGCTTGTTTGATATATACAGTGGACCCCTGGCTAACTTGTCATTCAGCGTTTATGGATTTTTCTATGGACCTTGGCTTCAAATTTCCTAGGTGCAATGCTACTTGATACACTATTGGTTGGCATTTGCAAAAGTAGCCAATCCAGGAGTTCCATTTTTTTTTTTCTTGGCACTGACTGACCACAAGAGCAGAAATAGGGAAGACTGTAGATATTAGCTTCTGGAGTGTGTATTAATGCATGTTAAGGTATATTTAGTGTGTGAACTATTAAAACAGGCAGTTATAAGCATTATTAGAAGGGGTCTCATGTATTCATGGATTTTAACTATTCGCAGGCATTTGTGCTCCTTAATTCCCACAAATACTGGGGGTCCACAGAAGTAAACACGCCACGGTTTGTATCGGAAGTAGTCTGCCACCATCTTGCTGTCAGAGTGTGAACTACATCCAGTTGGGATTTTTCCACTGTTAAACTGTGTTTGAAATACTGTAACTAAACAACCAGAATGGACTGACCAGAAACAGATGTTATAATTCAGTTTCAAAGCCCCTCATCAATAAAACAATCTATATATCTGAGACTATAAGTTTGTTTATTTACTGTTATGCCCATATGCCAATTTGCAACAAAACTGTTTTATTTTTTCTAAGTGTAAATTACTTCAGGCTATAAGGGATTAAGGCTTTATTTTAACAATATTATATAGTAGTATAATCGTAGTATAAAAGTATGTTGTCGTATGCCACAATACATATGCCATGTAAACATGGTTGACACAAACCATTCAGTGTTTGTTGGGCAGGTAGACATCCTAATAAATTTTTAGTGCAAGCCATGGTTCATTACTGGTATCCCAGTGCTCTTTTCGTCT
This sequence comes from Anableps anableps, assembly GCA_014839685.1. NCBI lineage: Eukaryota > Metazoa > Chordata > Actinopteri > Cyprinodontiformes > Anablepidae > Anableps > Anableps anableps. The sequence goes on from CM026079.1 coordinate 6,320,848, forward strand.
CACTGGTTACTCAATCTGAATTCTGTCCAGTTACATTGGAAGAGGGTAGCTTGCATTAAGTGCCACATTAAACTTTAACAATGGCATGTTATTGCCATTTGTGTGAGCAGCTACTCTATAATTGAGTTACAAGCAAGCTGAGTGGAGACACATGGCTGGTTTATAAATCACAGAGCCACATTCAAAGTTTTTCTTTCGCCTTTCTGTGGCATGGAAAAACTGTTTTAAAATGGAGCACAGACAGCAGCCATGGCATGAGCCGAGCTATTATAATATCTGATGTGTTTGTATTGGGACACCATTTACTCAAAATATCTTGGAGCAACAGCAATGTGTTTCCAGGACTAAAGAGGATTATTGTGACAGTGAGAGGGTTGAGGGGAGGGGTGATGAGACAGAGAGGGGAGAAGGAGAGCAGCCCCTAAGTGACTCTTTCATTTGTATGCCAGTGCATGGCTGAGAGGCATGTTGTTAAAAGATAAGGACTGGCCTCTGAGGCCGCTGAAGACTAGCAGAGGGTCTGGCACCGCATGTTACAACAGCAGTATCACAGTCGCTCCACTGTGCTCTACAATACCACTGTAACAGATAGGATGCCACTGACACTCAGAGTAGGCTTTTCAGGCACTGGATTTGCTCCCTGTAGCCTGTGCTAAATCCAAATGAGTTCAGCAACTCACTGTCCTCACATTATAGCTGTATTATTATGAACTGCCCATGCTTGGTAGTCTGTGATAAAAGCTCAAAAAGGGGTTTCAATTGCAAACAAAGTGAGCAAATTAATCAAATGAAAAGGAGAAGAAGAGTGCTGTACGTCCCAGATGACTAAATAATGACACCATCTGCACAAAGAAAAATGTCTTAACTCTGCACAGCTCTGCTAAACAGAGCTTTTAGCTACTTAAGGACAAGGGCAAGACAACCCCATGAGATACTGCTCTGTGGAGAACAAATAATCCAGCAGTTTCTTGCCTCAGCCATCAATCTTGATCTAAATTTTCCCATAGAAGCTAGGTGTCATTTATTCTGCTCTTCTTGCCAGTGCATTTCAAAAAGCTGAACAGGCTGGAATTTGCTTGAGCTTTCTTGCTGTAGGGGTAGAAATAATACCCACGCCAAGAGACTGCAGAGGCCAAAAAGTCCGCCCCATGCATCAAGCTGAAATATCGCTTCCCTGTGTAATGCTTGACAAATGTCTTTCCTCCTGCTATTTTACTGCCTTTGCTTTTGATGTTAGCTGAGTTGTAAATAAAGTCTCCTGATGTCTGCCAAGTATTAATCCATGTCATTAATGAATTAGCCCTGCAGAAACACATCTGCACAGTGAGATGCATCAATCAACACCTTCTGTGTTGCAACTTGTGAGTCTTTAGGGGGGCCTGGGGGCTAGCCAAGCCGACAGAGGTAATGCATAAAGAGCATTCTGACTAACACCTGGGCATAATTTACATTTGTCCATATCTGCAGTTGGAGCAAGTATTAAAAAGTTTTAAACAGCTGGAATTGTTACAAAGAAGGCTAGACTAGGACCCAAGGTTTTGGAGTCTCCATGACAGTCATTAGACTCTACTTTCCTGTCAGGAAAAGTCCTGTCCTGTCCTACTTTTACAAACATAAACACGTAGTTTGTCAAGCTTTAACTGGAACTACACAGTGGTGGGATGACATAAAATGTCCTCTCAGATCACACCTGTTGATCTGTGAAGTACATGCATTATTTATGGACCCAACATTGAATGGTGGTGGGGGATTTGAGCAAGTCCTGTTTGTCCTCTGATTCATCCTCAGCCGCCGTTGGATCACACTTGTAACAATAATTAAAACCAAGGGTAAGAAGGGATTTGCTGAACACAAAAAAACAAAAACAGCAGCAGCACAGTCCGCAGGTGCAAGGAGAGCAGAGCCACTTGATGAGCTTTCAGGGTCGGTCTAATCTGGGAAATAGGTTATCCACCAGAACCTGATACAGATAATAACATGCTGAGGATGGCACACAACTTTTCTTGTATTTGAGCAAAATAGAAGGCTCATTATCAGGCCTCTGCAAAACCTAATGACAGCTGAGAGGGTTTTGATTCTGGTTGTTGGGGCAGATATGTGTCTAAAAGTTGCAGTGCAGTGGCTCTTGAGAACTACATTTAGAGAAACCTAATCTAGAAAAACTTTGGGGTGAATAGATGAAAAGCCTATCACAATGTAAGTGTTTCATATCAGTCGACATCGATACTTACTGATTATTTTTTTTGAATATCTAAAATACTGAAACTGGTGACGTGACCTTTCCTGTTTTATCCAAAATTTTCTCTCTTGCTATTTCCTTTCTTGCGTTTTTTTACTTTCACTCCATGCTGTTGTTTTCTATTCTTAGCAGTTATGAGGTAAGGTGGAAAAACATGAAACATGAAAGATACTCAACAAGATGTTGCTAGCTTACCAAAGAGGAAGTGAGTTATTTGATGCCCCCCACCTTGCTTAGCTGGCCTTGAGAGGTTGAGCGGATAAAGTCTTTCCTTGACCTATATCCCCAAGAATGCTGAGAAGTTCTGGATCGGAGTTCAGTGAAATGATCAATAGTCTATCAGACATATTTTCTATTGATATCGATGAAGTGTCAATTTCATTAGTTATTGTTATTGTTTAATTGTCCAGCCCTACTCATTAACACTGCATATCATATACAATATGTTCTGACCTGCAAAAAAACCCCTCCACAATTCAACCCGATTAGGGAACAACACATCTCATATTCAAAAACAAGACCTACTGGCAACCCCTGAGCACCAAACAATCAAAGACACCCAGAATTTTTCTGTCACTGTCCAAACTGGACAGAGTTTTCTTGCATTAAGTGATTTAACATTATGGTTGATTGCATAGATTGAACTCTTGCTGATGTCAGTCAGTAGAAGGGTAAAGTATGGGGTGCCACCAGGGACATTAATCAGAATTAACTTCCATGTACACATATGAAATTAAACTCTTCCACATACTATCTATAATAGTGAAAAGCTCCCATATAAACTAGTGAAAACATTTACCTCTCATAACCTACTGAAAAACTAGCATACAAAGTACTGAGAACTGTTCATATAAACTAGTAAAAAGTTCTACCAAATATTTGCTGATTTCAGTTGAAAAGGAAGACATCTCAGTGAAACAGGAAGGCATTTCATTAGACTGGAAGTTGTAGTTTTAAACGGGAGGCATTCTGGTTAGCTACACGCGTATATTGTATCAGTAATCTCCGCCTTTCCAGCCGATATTTTCCCGCTGAATGCAAGTAGCTGAGCAGTGATATTACTGAACAATATTTTGGCTTCAACAGAGTAGATCAGGACCCTGTCAAATGCAATAACCGACCATCTCAGCCACTTAGCCTCTCTTATCTATCCACTAGCTTAGCATAACACTGCCAGCGCAGACTGCGGTCAAGTGTGCTGACACTTGGAAAGACACTGTCAAGTCAGCCGACGTTAGCTCCTCGCTCCTCTCAAGGATTAGCTTTGCGCATACATGGTGCATTACGGTAATAGAGCAGTAGTTGCCCTTGCAGGTGAAAAAATAAATAAATGAAGGGAAAATGAGAGAAATAACTGTCAGAAATGTGTACTTATTACATACCTATTACTTTCACATACATATATTATATCCAGAAAAGATATTTCATAATTTTACAGTCGACAAGGTAAAGATTTACTACATGTATAAAGAAAATGTATATTACTTGTTTTCCATTAGAAGTTAGACTATCACTGATCACTCCTGGAATGAAACTGAAGGTCCTGAGAATATGTTTTCACCTTTCATGGCTGATTCATCAACACCACCTTAACAGGTTCAAGATTTGTAATGAGAGCAAAAGGGAATTTTTGAAGTGGCTAAGCTCCAGTAGAAAATCTTGATAAAAATAATTAATTCCTTTCAGCAGTTTTTACAAATCACCAGCTTTTGTCCATTTTAAAATGGTTTAAGTCTTATCTTCATGGCTGGTCTTGCTCCCACATCAGCTGCCTGCAGCTTCTTCATTACGCTATCTAAAATATTTTCCTAACCATCACATTCAATATAGATTAAAATGACTTCAAGAACAATGTTGTTGAGAAATGAACTCGATTAACAATGTTGGGATGTATGCAGGACAGGAGCATGGTGGGAAGTGCTTCAGGGGGAGTAATGGATTTATGCCCCAACGTTCAGCAAACACTCACAACAAACACAGAGGATTACCATATCTGGAGGATTTAACATAAACAATCGCAGCCCACGTGTGTTGCACACTTCTCAGTTTTCTCACTCTGAGGAATTAAGCTTCCATGTGAGCAAAAACAAAAAAACCCCATAACAAATTAGACCAACTCTATGACAGATAACCTCTGCTCCTCTGATGAAGCCCCTTGCATCGTGTTCTGTATTGACAGTTGTACAGGTAATATGTCATGCAGCCTAATTCCCCAAATGAGAATTACATCATGTTTAATCCTTCTTCAATGGGATTAGCAGCAGGTAAGACAGAGATCTCAAGCAACTAATGAATTACATTAAATAAGATTTGGCTGCACTCATGGTTAACCACTAGACTCATGGGAGCCTCCAAGTCTGGATTCACAGGATATTAACATCTGACTGAATTTATGTGAATTAATAAACTCAAAACCATCTACAGTGCCTCCCAAAATGTTAGTTTTTGTTGCATTTCAACCACACACTTCATATATTATTTGGATTTAATGTCACACACTAACTCAAATAAATATTAAGTTGTAAAAGTGTACCTGGTTTAAGAAAAAAAGAAAAATCAAAAAGCGTATTTGTATTTTTTCTCCTTGGGAGCCTCAACAGCAAAATCTACAAGAATCTTCAACACGTAAATCAAGTACCTACTTTTTGAATCTCATCCCCCTCTGGAACATAAACTGTCAGTCATCAGAATTCTGCAGCATCGAGCCAAGGAAATCGAGGATTTCCTGGAAAATATGGTTATCGTTTAAATTCAGCTCAGTCCAGCGAAGGTGAAAAGAACAAGCATTAATTGTCATTCTATATGGAAATGGAGTATCCTAGAAAGTACGGAGGAGATTTTCAAAGAATAATATTCCAGTGTATTTCAAACCTAACAGCACTTTCCACCGGCGACTGGTTCACCCCAAGGTTGAAACACCAAACACCAGCTGAGTGGTATAGTATAGTATAGTCCAGCGAGGAATCTTTCTGTACTTAACAGCTTTGTGCCTGTGTAAATAATGTGATCAATAACAGAAGCATGGTACTGATTAGGCGCCCCCCCCCCCCCTTGCTCTCTCCCACACACACCTATAGTCGTATTTTCAGAGGTTTGCATTTAGTGCGCGCGGGCCGAGCAAGCGGGGTGACTTTTTAAGGAGTGATAGATAGAGCGACATAAAAGACAATCCTAAAAACATGTCAGAAAAAAAATGCCAGTCTTAAAATTAATGTTCAAAGATGATCTCCTGGCAGACTTAGTGTTAAGGGGGGTCGGGGGGGTTAAATCTAAATGCTTGCCACACTTTTAAGATGTTTATTTGTAAAAGAGTGCTTCTTTTTTCTTCTGCTTCACAATTACATGCTACAGATACAAATAAAGTACACAGCCATTTGAGGTTCAAGGGCTATAAATAATTTTGCCAAACACTTTAGGTAAATATACCGCCTGTTCATGATTAAATCTTTGTGACTCAACCAAGATTTGATGTCAAAAAGAAGAAGAAAGAGGATTATAAGAGGAAGAAGATACTTTCAGATGAGTATGTGAGTTTGTAGTGATGACGCTGTGAAGCAAAAAAAAAAAAAAAAAAAAGAATGACAGTAATAAATATGAGAGCATATATGAAGCTTAGACAAATAAAGGATGGAAAGGGAACAAAGCAGCCTCTCTGGAAGAGTCTATTTGTCTTCAGTTGATGGAGAGCCCTTGTCCTGAGATAGTGATGTATTCATATAGCACAAAACAACTCATTCAGCAAGTAATTTGCAGTGATGTGGTGAGATTTATCATGTGGCAGATGTTTCGGGGGTCTTTTCTCCCCCAACCAGACACACTTGTGCAGGTGTCGGGGGGATGCAGTTTACAACTGTGACAATGATGGCAAACAGCTGGTCCTGGAGTCATTCCCTATGACCTCTACGCATTTGAATCACAACCCTTTGAATAAACCTGTCACATGTGGTTAGGTGTGGGCTGCTGGGGCAATTTTCCAACGCCGGCCACCTCCTCTCTCCTTCTATCTGCTAAATATGCTGTGCTGATGCTGGCTTCTCTGGGGAACTCACCCTGACAGTGCAGCGGGAGACTGTTCATGTTACTGACGGGTTCACGTGAGAGTGCAGGTGAGCTGCAAGACCGCATCACGAAGACAGCTGCAAAACCTCTCACACATTCTTAATGCAATACAAATTTATCTAACAATAACTGAAATATTGGGATGCTTTTAAATGGACCTCTGCCTGGCTCATAATTAATAACCTACAGCAAACCTTTCACCCACGTTACACAGCAGCGTGGATTCTCATAATGAGTTGTATGTCGTAGGGTAGTTTACACAATACGCAACAATAAATCAACTTCACCGTCAAAATCATCAGCAATCAACAACTGAATTGAAAAAAGATGTAAAGACTCTTAAGATGGGCTGGGCAGTTATTACAAAAACAAGTTTATGATGGTTTTCAGTTTAAGCTTGTTTGTGTGCAATTTTTGTTTCTTAAAGGAATAGTACAGTATTTTTGAAGTTAGGTTATAAACAGTTAATATCTTAAACGATAACTTTCTTGGCATCTGCATTTAGTGTGAATCCAGTAGAACTGGTTCTTGAGCATAAAGCTAGCAGCTAATTAAAAAGAGGCCAAGCTCATGCACGTGTTATTTGATGAACCTTTAAATTATTGCCACATTTACACTGGATAGTTATTTACCGTGAAGCTGACAAATATTCACACATATAATAGAGGCAGAATGTTTGTTTGAGGACCCAAAAGCGAGCAGGAGAAAGGCAGTTTCATGACAGGGGTGGGTTTATTATAGCCTTACAAAAACCAGAGTCCAGAACAGGACACCATAAAACACAAGCACTGGGTGAAGCACACATGAAAAAAAAAAAAAAAAAGGATGTCTCAAAACAGACACTTGATGGGAGGATCTGGTGAAGGAGGAACTGAACTGAGAGGCTTAATAGCGGGTGAGATGCTGATTACTGGAATACAAATCAGGTGTTTCTAATTAACAAGCAACAGCAGTGGAAGTAGTGGGGAGCTGAGGAGAACAGTAGGAAAACTATTGAATACAACAATTGGTAAACACAAAAGGAGACCCAAGGGAAACAATAACTCATCAGATCATAATAAAACAAGGGACAAGAAATCTAAAAACTAGGCGATAAAAACAGGTTTAATGGCAAATAAATAGATCTACACCACTAAAATAAAACAACCAATGTTTACAGAGGGGGACAGTTGCTACAGACAACAACTTAAATATGTACCTTAATACCAGAAAACCCCAAACTGAACATAATACACTGCACAGACTACATTCATAGTTTTAAGATCAGAGGTATTTTAAGTCCGCCTTGGTCCTGGCTCCTCCGGGAATAGCTGTTTGCTTCAATCTCCAGCAAGACCAAGTAATTTGAAAAAATACTAAATGAAGCAGCCGTGGTAATTATCCACAGCTTTTGAGATATGAACAAGCTTCTTACACAATGTCACATCACAAATCTTTCAACAAACCCTCAGATACTGTTGCAGTCACATTCCTCTGACCACCCAGGGTAAAAGAAAACACTTGATTATGCTTTAATCAGGTCGGGGACAAGCAAATGAATCAGTCCTATAAACCAATGCCTTGGTTCACTCACATGATACTGCATTGATGCCATATCAAGAAAGAGAAGCTAAAGACATGATTACAAATGCATAGAATATGAAAATGATGGAACTAACTGCAATATGGTCTCTGTTGGTGTCAAAACTGATTTTTTGGAACACTTTTTAACAACAATATAATAGGAGCTGCTATCAGCACCACTTTAATGCTTAGTGACAGCACTAAAGTAGACTTAGCTCCTATTGCCCACAATCAGAGCTTATTTTGGGTGGAAGAATACTTACATATTCCCCGTATGTGTCCTGCACTATGGGTGGAGCTGCCCTGTAGCCGGCAGCTGGTGGGGCGCCTCTGGCTCTTTGGACTCCTCTTCCTCTGGAGGATGGAGCCCGGCTGGGTGGGGATCCTCGGGGTGCAGCTCCTCGGGGCACTGCTGCATGCAGGGGTGGAACTCCTCCACGACTCCTGACAAGAGAAGAAAAAATCCTCTATGTTTGAATAAAGGAGTTAAAGATAGCAGATCAGAGAGATGATACTATCCTCTGAACCACTGGAGAGAGGAACAAGCATACAGAAGCTTCTACATTAATTTACAGCAATATGGTAAATTCTTCTTTTACGACATAGGCACAAGAATCCAACCATTGATTTGAGTGCATGAGTCAAAAAAAACCCCAACAAAACAATCTCATATTAACAAATAATTGTTTTCAACAAATCACAAGTGACACAATTATTGACACCTCTAACAAGACTCTGGGATATAAGTCTTAGCTTTTATTCTTGTTGCTGTTTCCTGAACTTACTAAGATCGATTGCCCACACTAGTCCATATCGACAGAAAGGCACGGGTCACTGTGAGATTCTTGGGGTATGGAAACCTTCAGAAAAATTACCAGTTTCATAAATAATATCATGGTACTTTCATAAAACTGAAAAAAATGCATACCATGAGCTATACTTTCTTGGTTTTTTTTTTTTTTTGTTATTTCAAATAGAAACTGATTATTATTGAAATAATAATGTTTTATATAAGCATTACATACATTCTTTGACTTTGATATGAAGAGCGATGGAAAAAGTTAGACTAAAACACATGCTGAACTTGGTAGTACTTTTGAAGTGCTTTTTGGGTTATTAGTCAGGATATCTGCGCAAGCCTGCAATCTACTGCTTAACAGAAACAGACTTGCAATATGTCAACTTTAGTTTAAAGCTCAGTGAAATGATGGGTGATGCCCTTTTTGTTACGACACAATGCATTTTCTCTACTGTAACTATTTCCAAAGAGCCAAATTTGTCTTTTTTGTGTTTTGTCAAGAGAAAAGTGTAGCTGCCTTCTTTTAGCTAGTAGCACAGTAATAGGTGGGGGAAGGGCAGCAACTTTATTTGTATTTTTTAGCAGTTTTGAGGCTATATTAAAAATATAAAGGCTTTTCCAACAGTATTTTCTTGTACTTTGTATAAGATTTAGACTAAGATTTAGCTTCAGGTGACTCCTTCTTTAAACAAAAGATGACTTTGTTGATAGGAAAAATGAATCCCAATCTTAAGCATGGTGAAAGATCTATGACGCTCTGGCCCAGTTTCACTTCCAAAGTTCCCGGGACCTTTGTAAGTGTGCATGACATCAATAACTCGTTCAAATACTGGTAGCTGGCCTCTGCAGTAAACTGAGAGTTGGTTTCCTTTGAGTCAAGAGGATAACGAAAAACAAATATTTCTTGACATCTTTTTGCCCCACTAAATAAATGTACCAAATCGAAAATATGTTGTTTTTTTTTTAAGTGTCAGAATGTAATACTCCCATGAGGGAAACGTTTATTTCAAGAGAGTTTACAAATGTTTATTAAAGATGTCAATATTCTAAAAGAGGCCCTATATACCATGTTAACATAGTATCTGAGGCATTAAAAGTTATAATTATAATTAGTGCATTTTCAAAACGAAAAACCCACTGCATCCCACATATTCACGAGGACGTTCTCTAATTTATTTATTTTGTTGCCTTTGATGCCTCTTCTACTTCCACTCGTGTTAGTGATTTCCTGCTTTGGCCAGAACGACTTGACTAAATCCAGAAACGAATATGATACGGTCAGCAGGCAGGTTATAGGTGTAGGAGGAGAGAAAGGAACAGCGCAGGCGGAGGGCATGTTCCTCCAGTCGAGAAAAAGTGAGTCATATCCATTACTCAAAAGCCACCATGTCTTGTGGCTGAATTGCTTTCCTGTCTATTAAGAAAAATGTAGATGGGGGAAAAAACTGTTATTTCTAGATGCTTTAAGTCAGGTCTTTTTGTCTGCATTTTGCCTGCCTTCAGTTTTGAGTGTTAGAAAGTAGTTAAAAAGCATCAATATCAGGACTACTTCTAGATGAATATATGAATATTCATCTACAATCCTATGAACAAGAATTTGTCATTATATGCATTCCCTTTTTTTGTTGCTTTTTTGTATAAAAAAAAAGGTCCGTCAAGCATCTGACAAATAACATCTTGATGATCCAAAACTTTTTGAAAAAATATTCTGTGGACTGATGAGATACGATGGGAACTGTTCCATTACATCTGGAGAAAAACTGACACTCCATCAGTAATATAATGGTTTGTGGTTGCATTGCTGCATCAGGACGACGACACCTTTCTGTAACTGATGCAACCAGAAATTCTGTTTTCTACCGAAGAATTCTGAAAGGAATATTCGGCTCTCAGTTTGCGACCTTAAGCAGAGCACACTTGAGTTATACAGCAAGACAATGACCCAAAGCACATTAGCAAGTCCTCCTTTGAATGGCTCAAATAAATGCTAATAGTTTTTTAGTCTCCAAGTGAAAGTGCAAACCTAAATTCACTTAAGATAATGTGGCCTGAAACAGCTCATTTATAGTCAAAAACTCTCCAGTGTGGCAGAATTAAAACAACTCTGTATAGACGAGTGGGCCAGAGTCCCTCCACGCAGATGTAAATAACTTATTACCATCAAACAACAGTGGATGATGGCAGTTGTTGCTGTAAATGGAGCCATAACTAGTTATTAGGTTTATGGGGCATTTCCTTTGTCACATAGGACCAGGTTGGGTTGGATATACAGTGGACCCTCGCCTATTTGTGGATTCACATATTCACAGATTTTTCTGTGGAACATAACCTCAAATTATTTGCGGAAAATTCACCCATTCGCAGATTTTTTTTCGAAGAGCATATCCAAAGTATTTGAGAGAAAATACAGCTTGGGAAGCTGAAATAACTAAACCCAATCCTAATTGACATGTGATTGGATTGCATTTGCAAAGCAGCCTATCCAGAAGCAGCATTTACTTTACAAAAACAGAGGAAAAACCTGTAAGGGGGTAAATTTGTTTTTACAGCAATGTAACTGTTTTCAATATTTTAATAAACAAGCATTAGCCAGATGAAAGCCACTCGTGTACAGTCTTTTAGACAAATTATCAAGCAGCCCAGACAAACCAGCACTTTTAATGAAGAGTAAAGCAAATGCAAACTGCTCTTCTGGAAATCAAAGGATGCCTGACCCTGTGGTTTGTTAAAACGTTGCATGAACTCTTCCGTATTGCCTGAGCTGTCTTTTGAAAGGAACTGACTGATCTGAAGCAGCAGCAGAAAACCACCAAGGTTGCTATCTAGACAAATTGCTTTCTATGTTTTCCGTTTCAGCTGCTCTCCATGTGTCTGTGGTGAAAGATCCCAGATTTGGGGCAGGAAGAGCTACATCAAGAAAGAGAGAAACTCTGATTTAATGTCTAATGGGGACAGCGAGAGATGTGGTTAAGAAAAGTAGCAGCGCTGAGAGTCAGCTCCTCTTTTAAAGGAAGGACTTCCCTTTCAGTCACTGCTCAGGGAAGAAGGGCAGAGATTATAAATTCTGCATTCCAAGCTAACGTCTTGATCAAAATCGTGCATTAGTGAGTGTGAAAACTTCTTGCGTGGGAGTCTGCGGGACCACAGAGTTATAACACTTAAATTAGGGATGGTAAATGCTAATTACAGCATAATTCAAAATACTGCCAATTATACTGTAACTCGGAGCAGGATGAAAACTCCATTTTAGTGACCTTGTTTATCTCTAAATCATATGAGGGAGAAGTTTCTTTCATAACCAAGGAGAGTAAACAAGCCCTGTTTTTTTACTTCTTCAAAATACAGCAGCAACACAGACAACATTCAAATTGTTAGACTGCTTGGTGGAGCTGGAACTACCATGGGTACATCGAGATGTGAGAGGGTCAGAGTTCACAGAGAACTGTTTTGAATTCATACAAAAGCAGAGTAGTTTTCTAACTTTTTATGATCACCTGTTTGCTAAAGTTCCTTTTTAACTAAAATATGAGAAATACAAGATATTGATGTCAAAGTGTGAAGATGAGTCAACATCAGTGACAGAACTGATGCCAAGCTAGTAGTAGCCCTGTTCCACCTTTTGTCACCTAACAACAAATTTTAACACATTTCATTTCATAGACCAACACAAAATGGTGCACTGCAGTAAAGTAGAAGGAAAATAATACATTTTTATTAGATTTCCTGGTAAAAGTATAAAGCCCAGTTGTACTGCTGGAAGGTTATCTCTGCCCCAGTTTAAAGGCTTTTGGCCTCAGTCAGGTTATCTTCCAGGATTATCCTCGAATTAGTTCCACTCATATTTCAATCAACTCTGACCAGCTTCTCTGTCCCTGCAGCATGATCCTGCCACCACCGTGTTTTACAGTAGAGATGATGAGTTTAGTTATGTGACATGTTGGTTGTCTGTCTACAAGAAAGGACAGAGCAGACTGTATTTCTTGAGGAAGCTAAGATCCTTCAAGGTTTGCAGCAAGATGTTGCATGTCTTCTATAAGTCTGTTATTGAGAGCATCGTCTCCTCTGCCACCATCTGTTGGGGCAGCAGCATCAGAGCCAGGGACCTAAAAAGGCTCAATAACCTGATAAAGAAGACTAGTTCTGCTCTGGGGACGACTGTGGAACCTTTGGAGTTGATGATGCAAAGAAGGATTTTACAAAAAAGCAAGAAAATTATGGACAACCCTGAGCATCCTCTTCATGAGACTGTCATTGGAAAAAAGAGTCTCTTCAGTCAGAGGCTTCTTCAGAGTGGTTGTAAAACAGACCACTACAGGAGATTTTCCTGCCCACAGCCACCACCATCTACAATAACTCTTTAATTAAATGAGTTACAACAACATTTAATGTCCCTTTGGGATCAATAAAGTAAATTTGAATTTGATTTTGAATTCACTAAACACAGTATTTGCATGTAGGCTAGAAAGTGTAGTTTTTGGTCTCACCTTAGCAGAGCATTTTCATCCACATGATGGCTGTGTCCTCTACGTATCCTGACTTTAAACAACATCTCTCATGGTTAATACTTGTCTTGTGAGCGGAGCATGTCTGCACTGCGACCCAAGTCCCCATGGACCTCATGGCTCCTTCTCTGATTAATGCACGCTTTGCTATGCCTACAAGTTTGGGTGAAGTGTAATATCTTGGTATTTTTGCAATTGTGCCATACTCTTGTCATTTTCAGATGGACTAAGCACAATTCTGTAAGATATGTTCTAAAACCTTGGTTTTGCTTAAATAATCTAACCCTGCTTTCAGCTCCATAACTTTCTTCCTGACTGTTCTGCTGTGTTCCTTCGTCTTCATGCTGTTTGTTAACTAAAGTTCTCTAGTTCTCTGAGGCTTTCACAGAACAGCTGGAGATTCAGTTACACTCAAGTTAATAATTAGGTGGCTTCTGAAGACAATTGGTTGCATAGTATAGTTTAAGGGTATCAAAGTAAAGTAACACTTTGACTTTACATTGAGTCTTAGTTCTGGTGGTGAAGGAGGTGATGGTTGGATGCCACAACACATAGGAAGAGTGAATCATTTCTCACACATACAAAACCTCCCACATGAGGGAAGCTTGTTAAATTAATCTGCCCACTCAAGTCATTGGGAACTTTGCAATATCTATTTCAGTATTACCGTTCATAGTTCTGTCCCAGATATGATTTTACAGCTCTTGTTTCTAACAAGGCAGTGTTTTGGGATTAATTGATGCACCAGGTAAATAGAAATCATTAAACTGTGGTGTTTGGCGAGGGGGAAACAGATTAACAGATTTCTCCAACGCAAAAGAGAGTCCAATTAACAAACATGTCAAACATACTATTCTTTATTTTGAAACTACCAGCTATCTGTAAAGAATCATAGCAAAAAACATAATCAGGCAAATGGCAAACTGTCCAGTATTTAAACATAGACATTTTTTGGCAAACCCTTTATCAAAAAAAAGGTATTTCGGTATTTTCATTTACCTAATTTAGTTATTAAAACCCTTTTGATCACATGTGCCTGGATTCTTTAGCTTTTGTCTACAGCAAAGCATGGGTGTGACAGTACTCTTGAATTTGTCTTACTTCTGTACACCCAGGGCACATTTGTAAGAGTTTTGTTACATTCTACAGCTGGTTAACCAACAGTAAGCACAGTAAACAGTAATTTGTAGACACCAGCTTTAGTGTCTTACCAACTACTTCATAAAAGATGAAGAACAAATTCAAATGGACTAAAAAAACATCTTTGCCATAATCCCTTAAATTGATTTCAATTCAGTCTTTAATGCCATCATTCCACAAAGAATTACCGATAAACATCGCTGCTAGACCTGAACACTGCCATTTTTCTCTGGATTTGAAACCTCCATTTTAGTCAGTCTAAAATGGAAAGAACATCTCCAACTCCATCATGTTAAGCACTGGGATCCCTCAAGGTTGTGTGCTCAGTCGACTGCTGTTCATACAACTTAATTTAATTCAGTTTTATTTATATAATGCCAATTCACAACAAATGTCGTCTTGAGGCACTTTACAAAAAATAAAGATTTCAGTTCAGTCATACATGCATTCCATTCCTACACGACTGTGCATCCACGCAAGGGAAACCTTCCATCCATCTATTCATTGTTGATGCAATGTCATTATTGAGGGGAACAGGCAAAGAGGGCTGGGTGAGGGGCGATTTTCTATCTTCAGCTGTCTTTGGGAAAGAGGCAGGTACACCCTGAACATGTCGCCATTCCATCACAGGGTAACAGATCAGAGGCACACTAGGCTAACCACTATGTACACACACTCACTCCCAAGGGCAATTTAGAGAAGCCAATAAACTTGACATTTTAGATTGTGGAAAGAAGCTGGAGTACTTAGAAAGAAAACACACACACACACACACACACACACACACACACACACACACACACACACACACGGACAGAGCAGCAAGGAATATCTAATTATTAGACTGGCATAGAGATAACAACATGGTTCTCTCTCAGTGTGGACAAAACAAATGAAATGATCATTACACTCTGGATGTTACAAGCACACAGTCTTTAGCATAAGAGGGGGTGGACAGGTTTAAGTTCCTCAAAGTGCAGAACTCTGATGACCTCACCTGGTTAGGGAACACAACTGGATCATTAAATGGGAACTGCACTTTCTGAAGAAACTGAAATTACCCACCAACATCCATACAACATTCCACAGAGCTATTGTTAAAAGCGTGTTTATGTATTGCCTCACATTACAGTCCACCAAGTTTAATATGGCAGACAAAAGTAGAGTTTCGATTTATGGCCCGAGCCCAACCTGAACTTGACCCGAAATTCGGGCCAGGTCAGGCTATAAAATTGTGTTAATCTACTTATTGTAGAGGAAAAGACAGTAAGTTTACAATGTTGAGGGTGAGGAAAGAAAGAAAACAGAGTGCAGAAGTTAATCAGACTGTGAAAAGAGAGAGTAGCGCTGGTGCATTGCACACCTAATTGTGCATGTGGCTCTGCCCGCCCTGCTTTGCTCTTATCACACATCTGAGGATTTGCAATTGACCCACAACAAGCAACACAATGGAAAAGTATTAAGGAAAAGTTAAAGTGGCAGAACTCACTCTACAATGCCAGCACAGCGCAAAATGCAAAACATTTTTTTTTTATTTTTATTGTTCTTTATCACTCCCATCATTGTTGCAATTCAAGCTTGAGCAGTATATTAGCTTTCCTTATGCCACTGTTATTCTTTCAGCCCCATGTCTGTTATTTGTGATAGATATTGTGTTTACTGAAGTATTAGAATAAGCACTGTTGTAGAATGTAGGCCTTTTTAATATGTATTTTTCATGCACACACCAGTTTTACTCTCTGGTGTAGTGTGGGTGTAGGTTAGATCGCTCCATCATCAGCGACAGTGGGACTCAAGTTAATTTTGCACGAATTTATTTTAGGTCTAAATTAAAATAGCCTTGTTCTATATTTTTCCAAATAATTTTGCTCTAAAAATATTTTTGTTAATCTGTATAATAGCCTATCTTTAGAGTTGATTTTTAAAGCTATTCATTTTGTATGTTAAAGTAAGACATCCATTTGATGACTTGTTTTTATACAAGAAATCTTATATCTTCCTTTCTTTGAAATAAGTTTTTTAAATGATCATGTCAAACTGATTTGCTCACGAAAACAGTAAAAGCTTAACTGTAATAACATGTCGGGTTTTCTTCGGGTTCGGACTTCAAATTAGAGTTAATTAGTCGGGTCGGATCGGGCTCGGACACAATGCCTATGGGCTCGGACAGGGTCGGATGTTTTAGGCCCGAACGAAACTCTAGACAAAAGGGCCCTGCTGAGGATGGTGAGGGGAAATTAAGCGGTCATTGGAGTGGGCTACCCCACACTCCAAGATCTGATTTAGAGTCACTTTGAGCATTGTTAGAGACTCCTTACATCCTTCCAGTCTAGGAACTTTAACTGCTACCATCAGGCAAATGGTTCCCTAACATCAGGAGCAGACCCACCAGACTGCTTCAAAGCTTCATGCCTCAAGCTGTTAAAATGTTGAACTACTAAAATTTTGCTATTTATATTGTTTCATCTATTCAATTTACTTAGTTCACTTTGTCATGTCTATCTGTGCATTGCAATATATATGTATGCAATGATTTTTTAAACAATTCTGTCACTATTCATACAAGCAAATGTCTCTATATCAATTTGCTTTGATCAAGGCCTTTTTGAAATCTAAAGAGTCCTTATTCATTTAAGGGAAAATCTTTCAGTTGTTTATTTTCATAAACCTGCCTTATTTCAAAGTTTATGGTGTCTTATTTTAATGATGAACTAGATTTGCCTGAACATCTTAAACTCAATGCAAAATAACCTTATAAAATTGTTTGCAGAGCTGCTCTTGATGTAATAAAAGTATTTCTAGACTAGGTCGACTGTAAGCTCATGCATAAGTGTGTCTTCACTAGTTTTTCTTTAGTGTAGTAATTGCAAGAAGCTCAGCAGCAGCAGATATCTGAGATCGACAGTGTTCAACATCTGACCACAGCAGGGACCTGAAACTAATAATCTCAGGGTCACAAGCAATCTGCTTTTACTCCCACTTTTATGTAAAACTATATGGTCGGGGTTTGTTCAGAACAGTATTCATTGCTTGAATTTATTCAAAAAAACATGAATAACTTTAATGAAGTGGCAGCGATATGAAAAATATCATAGTCCTGTTTTGAATGTTTGCAGCAGAGCTTTTGTTCTAAATGTGTGCCAATCATCTCTGCCCGCTGCCTCCTCTTTGCAAATCCTGCTGAAGTCTGCACACAGTCAGCACAGTCTGAAACAACACTGCTCATCTTTCTGCTTTAAGAGGAAGCCGTTTGATGTCATTCATTATTGTAATATATGCGAAACAGCTTCCGACATTGCTCTAAACAGACAACCCTTTGTCTGATTGTTTTTTAGCTGCTCTTTTAAATTAAAGGAGTTATGATACACTTCTTTCTCAATTTAGACTGAAAGTATTACTAGCTTAGTATTGGTTCTAGGAGTCATTTTTAAAATATCCATAATTAACGTGCTGGGATAAACTTGTTCCATATTCACACAACCACAGCGAGTCAAATGTCAGAAAACAGAAAGACAGATGGACAGAATTGGTAATTACTGTACCTATCAGCAAGAATTTCTGAGGGTATTTTCAAGATGTGTCTCCACATAATGCATAAGTGAAGACGAAATGCATCGTCTGTCAGACTGTCAAATATTAATATGTTTAGAAATGAAATGTAGCACAAATATAGTTTGTGGGACTCAAAATGTTTAAAGAAAAACAAACTATGGATGGATGGATGGATGTGTGTTCATTATATTTTATTATGGTCTGGACTTTGACTGGGACTTGCACTAGAGTTCATTTGTGGTATCAGAGTAAAAGCAGCTCAATACCACTTCATGCAACATTTTTCAGATTTGTAAATGTATCATCATCACACCGCATGGCAAGTGCAAGGCACAGCATGTTAATATGTCAGCTGTCAGGTATCAGATCTAGATAATGTGCTGTAAATATTAGGATTACAGTTAACATATACTATGACACACTGACTGATCTCAGGATTGCCTGTAACGTTCTTTATGGTTGAGGCAGTAACTGGATCATGAATCTTTTTGAAAATAAAACATTTATTAGATATTATTCAAGAAACCTTTACTCCTCTGTACACATGAATGAATCTGTCCTTGTAAAAATAAACAAATCAGTTGTAACTGGGAAAAACATGTGAACAAAATTTTGAAAATTTTCTGCAAGGGAAGGCTGGAAGCCAAAAACTAGTTTCCTTGACTACAGCTTTACCTTTGCTTTTATTTCTGCCATGGTAAGAGAACCATATCCACACAATTCCATCAAGCCCAGAAATGTCTTAGGTCTTAGGTATAGGATTGGGGACCCAAAAATATTTTTAAATCCAACCATTCTATAAGATGACCAACTTCTTAGATAGTTAAGAATAGTTAAATAATTCATAATCTTGATTAGCTCTAAATCTGACACTCATTTTACATCCAAATAAAACAGAAAACAACAAATAATGCTGCACAAATGCATAACATTCTGCATATCAATAAACAGACTTTTCTTATTGTGCCCTGCAAAAGTATTCACACTTCCAAAGAAATAATTTTAGTGGGATTTCTTGTGGCAGATCAACACAATGTAACTCGTAAAGATAAAGTGGGAGGAAAATATTACATTTTTCACAACTATTAAATAATCTGAAAAGTGTGGCATACATTTCAACTCAGTTTCTCTGAGCCAATACTTTGTAGAAACACCTTTTAATTGCTTTCCTGTTTCTTTACTCAAGAAGTCAGATCAAAGTGGTGTTTTAAGGTATGTTAAGATTTACAACTTAAAGCTGCAGTATGCAACTTTTACAAAAATATGTTTTTTGCATATTTGTTCAAACTGTCACTGTGTCGTGACAGTATGGCATGAGACAGATAATCTGTGAAAAGCTCAAGCTCCTCCACCTCCTCTCTGAGCCACTGTTGCTGTCTCAAGAAATGCAGCGCTCCCAACCTGAAACAACCAATCAGAGCCAGGAGGAAGGTATTATTGCTGTCAATCACCCTTGTGGTATCCGCTGATAAATGTGCTAATGGTGAAGAAACAATTTACCATTCCAGAAAAACTGTTCATTGGTGGGCATGCTAACTAGCCTTAGCCTTAGCTTTAGTGACCCACTATGTTGTGGTGAACCAGCTGTAGTGTAGCAGAGAGCAAGGGGGAGTGTGTGAGCGGCGCGTATATGAGGGTTATTGACAGCGCTATGACCCTCTGGTTGGTTGCTTCTGACTGAATGATATATTTCTGTAGTTAGTACTGGGAGCACTGGGAGAAGGCAGAGGACCTTGACTTTTTCACAGATTATCTGTTTTATACTGTCACGACAGGATGATTTTAACAAATATGTAAAAAACAAATTTTTCATCAACGTTGCATACTGCAGCCTTAATAGATTCATACATAACTTATGAAACTTTACATAACTTTGTATGTAAAGATTATTTTAGATTTTTTTTTTTTACTGTGTTCCCATTTTTTTTTTTTGAAGAATAAAGGGGTGTAATTGTGTTTCTATCACCCAGTCTCGTAACATAGTGCCGATTACATCAACTTTTGAATCCCAGTAGCTCCTTAATTGTAAATAAAACAAATTTTCCAGCTGAAGCCAGGAGTACATGCATCCAGATGCACATTTGGAACAGGTTACCTTGGAGGCCCTGGAACAGGTGTCCCCCTGCCACGGGCGGCTGACTTGCCCCTGACCGATGGCACCTTGGCATCCTCGGAGCCTCCATTCAGGTATGTGAGCTCCTGCAGCTGAGCCTGTCTGATCTCATCATTGTAATCCTGCACACACAGAGAGGCACACATAAACACACGCACACAACGACGGCAACAGACTCGCTTTCAATTACACTGTATTAAATTACGTCCTTTATCTCCAGGGCTACAGCTCTGGGAATATCTAATTAATGTACTTTACAGTACTGCCGTGACTGCTGTTCCTGAAGCAGCAAAACATTCAGATCTCCTGCTGATAAAACCTTAGGACCCCATTTAGCTTCATCTTTTCACACTGCTGCTTCCCCCTCTAAATTAGAGCACATTAATTAATATTAAAATACATCTTTAATCACAAAATAACCAATACAGTTGTCATTTTACAATTAATGGGGGGTTTTTTTGGACAGTGAGGGACAGTAACAGAGGATGGGTTGTTGGTTAGGTCTACAGGATAATAAATGAAGATATGCAAATTATTACTGCTCTGATCATTAGAGACATCATCAATTAGAGGAAAAGTAAATAAGTTCCGTTCTGAGGTGGCTGCCAAAGAGGGGTTGTCCCAGGAAAGGAGGTTCCCTCCTGCTCTCTAACTCTTACATCTGTGCGACACAGATTATCTTTTGTGACACATGGCATTTCTCTGCCTTTATGGCAAGCCTCAGGTGACACAGTGTATTCATTTGCCCCTTATGCCAACTTTAACTAACTTACGAAGTGAATGCCTGAAGATCATCAATCAATACGCAGATCTTGAAACCATAAAATCAGAACTGAGGCAATAGTTTGTTTAGGCCATATGTTGTTGCTCGCATGTTTGTCTAAACCTAAGGCTTGCAAAACAGTATTAAAAAAAACACATTTTTTGATTGCAGGTTTGAAATGTCAGACAGTCTAGTTCAGGTTTGATCAGCCCGTGTGTTTTACATTTTGAATTTGATATAATTATATGCAGTTTAGATTAATTAACAAAACTGTGAAACAGCATTTTCATTTGGCATAGGTAGCAAGCTCCAAAATTGCAAAAATATTTTACAGTAAGTGTGTATGTGTGTACTTGTTTATGTTGTCTATTTAGGGCATTTTCTGATACATTTACATACCTAAAGACAGATACGCCTAATGGGGCAAAAAGCCTTCTTCCAATGTGGGTCCCCATTTTTGGCTAAGGGTTCGAGCTGTGGTGTCAGCTAGGTTTACGATAAGGCAAGCAACAAAACTTCAGTGGAAAACAATGCAATTTCCCAGTGTATGTGTGTGTGTGTGTGTGTGTGTGTGTGTGTGTGTGTGTCTAACCTTGCAGTATCAGTGGAAAATTTGCTCTGCCCAAAAGCGAGACAATAGGATATTCATTCGCATTGCTGCAGAATTAACCTCATAACAGCAGCGCAGGCAGCAATTAGGACAGGCCATGACAATAATACCGAGGCAAAAATGACTAAAGACAGAGATGAATAAAGGGTAGAGGCAACCAGGTAAACTCAACAAATAGTAATAACACTAATAATAATGAGTGAACAAAAAAATATAACAAAACTTGATTTCATAAAGGTGTTTATGGCACCAAGAAAACAACTTAGCATTGTCAGCAGTTAACACCAGTCTCTGTGGCTCCAGGTCAATTTGCCCTATCATCTTTTTCTACGCCCATTTACTACTCATTACTATTTTGTCCCAGTTGAACCATTTTATATCTATGTACAAATTTTTTCTTTGTAGGTTAAAAGGTTTTCATGAATTATGGAATTAATTTATCATGAAAAGGGCAAAAATCACATAACTGAAAGTATTATGGCCTATTTGTGTTAATTTGGCTTTGATCCATGTTTGGGTCAGTTGACTGTGACGAAAAACAACATTATGACCCAGAACCAAACCAAGATAACTCTTTAGCTCAGAGATATTCATTGCAGTCATGAAAACCCATTTTCTTCCAGAAGAACATGAATAGATTATAAAAAATAACTATAAATCAATAGCAGTAATAGCTATGAAATGTCCCATGGTGTCCATTTGGTACTGGAACAAGTTAGGTATGAATGAACCAAAATGGCAAAGGAACAAAATGATCACCACTCGGTCAAAGTGCTCTGCCAGGAATTACAAATCATTCATCTTTCAGGTTTTTGTTTTACCACGTAACCAAAATGCAGACACACAAATTAAACGTGGTGGATATTTCTTCTATCCTTTTGCAACCGAGTGTTGTAGTCCATCCCTACATTGAAGTCATTTTTAGCCGACTCTATCAATACTAGCAACACAAGACAACTGAAGAACTGCTTCCTGTCTTACTTTAAATAAGTGTCTCAAATATAGGTATAGGTTATAAGGTTAAAGGTCTCAGATATATAGTAGGGAATAATAATAATAATAATAATAATAATAATAATAGTAATAATAATAATAATAATAATAATAATAATAATAATAATGGATTAACCTTATTTTAAAAAACAAAGTCACAGCCACTAGACAGCTCTTCGTGAGACAGACTTTCCCTCGACAAGAAAAATTATGAAACTTAATCTCATAAAATCCTGTACTGTGAGATTTTGTTATGCCCTAACTTAAAAACCACTATGAAACCATCAGGACTGGCATTTCGTCCCCATGTCTATGAGAGGTCCTCCTAATCCGATCCACTTTCAGGTGTTGGTCCCCATCATGAATGAACACAAGAACACGCACAAGGAATGAGGGAATTCATCATTTCTTTTACTCCAGATTAACTGCAAAGTAGTGAATTGGAGCCAAAATGAGATTGTGGAGAAGAGAGAAAATAAAACAGAAAAGTGTATGTAGTGTTTTGTGTGTGTGTGTCTTATGGATATAGTGAAGAGAACATACTGGAATGAGAAACTTCTTGATCTCCTCTAGAGCGTGACCCATCCTGGCATAGGCTTCAGCTGGCGGGGCGAATACTTCGATGAGGACGTGCAAGTCTTCGTTCAGATGGTGATATTTGGCCTCGCCGCTCTGCCGTAGCACTTCTTCCTGATGGTACATGATTTTATTTAGTATAAAAAGATTAAGTTAAAAAGGAGTTTAATGGCACAGCTTTTTGGGCTCACAAAGAGTATGTACAAAGTGTCACATGGAAATGTTTCTCTTTTTTTTCAGCAAGGATCTACGACAGAGAGTTTTCTGTAATGAGGCTGGATGCGTTGCAGAGTTACATAAATGACAGCAAAAACACTGATGTGTTGCTGCAAACTTCTCAGCTTTCCAGTTGCAGATGCCATGTTTAACTGATTGCTTTCATCATCACAAAGCCGCCTCTCCTCATAACGAATCGTGGTGACGAGGTAAAGTAGATGCTTGCATACCCTTCACCAAGATATCAGCTCTGGTTGCTGCATTTCAGCCCATCTGTCTTTGAAATCACTCGAACTTCATTAAAATAAATTAGGCCGCTCTGTGAGAAAAGGAATGCACTGATTTAAATATACTAGGCAGCAATATTGATTTTCACCCCCCCCCAAAAAAAAAAAAAAAAAAAAAAAAAAAAAAAAAAAAAAAAAAAAAAATCAGTATCTTACGTGGGTAGTCCTTTAAAAAAAAAAAAAAAATCTTTAATGTGAAAAAGGAGTTGCTGCTGCTTTGTTTTGTTTCCTCGGATAGTTTGAATGAAGGGTGTCTCACAGGAGTTTGGCCTAAACAGTCAAAACTATAGCTCACTGATTTCTAAAATAACGTTAGAGTTAGGGTTCCATCATATATGGTGACTTCCATTTTCATACCACTTAAACTTCTTTTTACATTTTTTTTTCACATTACCACCACAAACAGTGCATTTTTTAGAATTTCATTTGACTGATCATCAACAAGTAGTGCATAATTACAAAGTGTTAGAAAACACTAACATAGTTTTCAAATGTTCAACAGATACAAATCTGGCTATATTTGTTATTTTGAAGTGTGACATGTGTCCTCCAATCTCCCCATTTTTTATTCTGATACCACTAAATAAGGACAATCTGTAGACAGGATTACTGTTTGACATAGTAAACAAATCTGACCTTCATGGAAGAGCAGCAGAAGGAGCACCATTGTTGAAAGAAAGCCGAAAGAAGTCACGTTTAGAAAACTGTCACAAGCCGTGTAGGGCAAATACTTGGACGCCATAAAACACTATGTGTGGCAAAAAGCTGTAAACTGACATCACCCTGAACGGATGATCATCACCGTAAACCATGAGGGTGGCAGCACTGTGCAGGAACACTGGTCAAAGTTGAAGGGGGAATGGATGCAGTTAAACATAGGGCAACCCTGAATGAAAACCAGTTGGAGGCTGAAGCAAGACAACTCTGAAAATACGGAGTCCAGGACGAAAATAAAATCTCTAGCAAGAGATTTGATGAACATCAAATCTGACTAAGCTTTTGTTAAGGTAGAAAAATTCAACTGGGGGACCTGGATGCCTTTAGAAGGGTATGGATACTTTTCTAAGTGCCAGTTTAAGAGATCGGGAATACATGGAAAATCAGCTGTGACTCAGTGGTTTAGATAAATCCAAGCAGTTGGGACAGACCGGACAGGACTACAGCAAATAACTGGCCGGCTTATTTGCCTCTGCTCCATTCAACAGCAAGCACAAGAGAGAAGACGATTCCTTCTGTATTGTTCTGAACAGTGCCTAGACAAGGTATATTGATAACAAAGTGCATCGATGGAGTATCTATTTATGTATGCCTACGTATCAGAGAATATTTCCTGCTCTATACTTCGAGCAGGAAATAACTAACTATGGAACTAATGCACTATGTTTGATCTTGTTTGATGTCATTCTAAGGTATATAACTAAGATCTGAATATTCGATCATTGCTTTTTTTCCCAGCCTGGGACTGGCGCTTGCTTGACCTGTACAACCTGCCCAGGTGTTACAATACATGTCCGGAGAGGAATCAGCCGACTCATGTCTCCTTCATCAGAAACGAACACTCAAAGTTTTTGAAACTTTAACACTTTGGAAAAAATCATGCACAAAAATGCAATTTTCAAAATGTGCAACTTATACCCAAAAAGACTTGTACCAATACTTGTACTGGAGAGCAGCTCAATACAGCTGCACACCACACTTATTTGTGGGAACTTTAAAAAACTTCTATCAGTTTACTTCTACTTGAAAATAATGCACTGCTTTGCTTTGCTTTAATCACATAAAGCCCCAACAACAAAAATTAATTTCTTGTGATGAGATGCAAAAAAAACTTCAAAGGGTACTTCTGCAAATTTGGTGTTTTGTTATGAGGTGATACTATGCATATCTGGAGCTACTTACTGTAAGTAAATAAGGAATTAATTAAATAAGTCATATTCAGGGGGGTAATAAATCACAAAAAAATCCAGATGATCTTTTGAGATGTATTTAGGCTGCAACATAGAGGGTCTTCACAGGTCACTCATGCTTACCAGATGCAGTCCTTTGTTATGTTGTTGATGCTGAGAAATAGGACAGCAAAAAGCCCTACATCACACAAATGAAACAGGTTTGGTGTCCCAGTTTCTCCGTTTTTAACAAAAAAAAAAAAAAAAAAGGGAAAACAGTCTTCTCTGGGGTCTTTTCGGTGGCAGCAAGTACCCCTTCCCTTCCTCCCCATCCACCAGCATGCTAAGCCGTATCTCTGATGTCACCTAATTATAAATAACCTTCTTTTCAGAGAGCCGGTGGTATGTTAATGATATGTTAATTCCCCCCATAAATCTGTGCTTTACGAACGCAGGGCTCCTCTGCGCTGTAGCTGTGCATGTCGGTGTTGAACAGGGAGTGTGAGCGCGGTGCTGGAAAGAGACAACTGCTCAAAAATCTGTCTCATCTCTTCCCTTTTATGTTTTTTCGTGTAATCTGTGCTGCATTTGCATGAACAAATATAGGAAAAGCAATCTTTATCAAGTTCTTTCAACTAGACAATATAAATATGAGGACAATTGAGGAATTTAAGGGCTTTTCTTTCACTCAGTGCTTCATCTATATTGTCTGAACATGTGGATCAGTGATCAAAATATTTGGTATAGAACAAATGTGCCAATATTATTTCCATGTTATTCTGTAAGAAGATTTCATACATGCTGTGGACTCTCAGTTTTGATAAGCGCGATCCATGAGCCAGTGTCCAGAGCTAAGCAGCCTATGGGAAGGGATTACAGCTGTCTACTTTTCTTATCTACAGGCAGCATCTTTCTTCTGTTTACTTTTTTTCCCCTGTAAATCTGCTTATGAAAAGCTGTTCACCCTGGAAACAGGGCACTCTGGATGCACTGCAGAGCTGCTGTAGCCAGAGCTTTGAGGAAATGAATCACGTTACGCTTAAGTGATTTTACTGAAATTAAATGATAGATATTTTTTATTTCCATGACCATGATAGATGATGCATCTACTGCAAACCTATTGTACTGATCCAAGTTATTTAAGATCAAGTACTTAGAAAAACTTACTTTACAGTTGGAATTGGTACATTGATAATACATAAAATCTCTCATTCTGTGATTTTGTTTTTCCTTTTTATTTGGTCTTGGCAAGTTTGTCTGCATTGGAGGGGCTTCCAACCTGCCTGTTGACTGCTAAAGATAGACCAGCCTGTTTGCCAAAAGTCATGGAAATGACATGGCATACATGTGGAAGAATGTGTGCTGGTCAAATGAGACCAAAATAGAAATCAACCAACAGGTTAAACATAATGTGCGGCAGGAAATGAACACCACCCATCGCCCTAGAAGCACCATTCTGACCAGTAAACATGGTGGAGGTAGCTTCATGACGTTGGAATCCTTTTATCTGGAGACTGGAAAGAGGTTAAGATCCTAAGCAAACAGCCCCAGCGTCAATGAAATATTTTTGATCAAAGCAGTCCAGGTAAAATCCAATTTAAGATCTATGGCAAAACATAAAAGCTGCTGTTCGCAGGACCTCTCGTCCAGTGTGACTGAATTATTAAGCTATTTTGCAAAAGAATGGTTGGAAAAAGCATAATTTCAATATGTGAAAACCTCAACTGCAGTGGAAAGTGGTTCTATGGAGGCTGAATATATGCATTCCATGCTTTGAGATTTTGATTTGTAAAAAACATGTATAATATCTTGTATTGTTTTCCTTCCAGGTTACAGTACTACACTATGTTATGCTGGTCTTTTGTGTGATTGCAGTAAAATGCATTGTTTGTAGCTGTAACATGACAAAATGTGAAAATCAATACAAAGCAAATCAGCTGTGAGCAGATTTAAAACTGGGATGGCACTTAAGATTTACTCAGACCTCCAGCCTGATCAATCAAAACTGCCCTCATCAGATCTTTGTTTGGAGTGTACAGCTGAGCCACCACCTTCTTTGAATTCTTTAAAGTGCCCTTTTTCAGCTGTTTTATGGCTTTTGTCAGAGAATGGCTGATTGTTCACACGCTTTCAGTCCAGAATGATTTTAGCAGTTCACCAGCTTTTGCTGGTCCAGCAAGAGTGCAGAACCACATGGATTTATTGCAAAATGTCATCACACAGATTTCTGGTCCGTCCAATTAGCCACAGGTCAGAGGGGAACGTATGGGAAAGCAAACAGCCGTTTGTTTCTTTGTTTTGCTGTACGATCTAAAAGGCACCTAAAAGTGGGATTAAAAACACACAAGCAGAAAACTCATCAAAGGGCTGATTTGACTTATTACCTCTGCTAAATCAGCCTGCCCAAACATCTATTTCCCCTTTTCTTGAATATACTAAATATAACACAGATGAGAAAGTTTGACAGGCATGAGAAGCAATTTTGTACCAACAAGATTTGCACAGATGGCAAAAGAAATTACTGAGAATTGAGGGATATTTTCAACTGCAATCATTTATATGACAACTGATTGTCTTCCTCAATCACAACAGACCTGGTAATAGCTTTAACATTCACAAATTTAATTCAACTTCAGCTGCAGCATAAAAATCACACGTAAACCTAAGTAAAGTTACCCAGAGCTTCAAATCCGACATTTAATTGACTAAGAAAAGAGAATAAGACATCAACCTGTAACACTCTACAGTTTTAAAGCTGTGCAATGTAACTTTTATGAAAATGTTTTTTACATATTTGTTAAAATTATCATTATGTCGTGACAGTATCATATAAGACAGATAATCTGTGAAAAAAATTAAGCTCCCCTGCCTTCTTCCAGTGCTCCCAGTACTAATTGGAGAAATACACCATTCAGTCAGAAACAACCAATCGGAGCCAGGAGGAGGGTCTTAGCGCTGTCAATCATCCTCATGTGTGCTGCTAACACTCCGTCTTGTTCTCTGCTACGCCACAGCTGGTTCACCACAACATAGCCTGCCACGAATGCTAAGGCTAGTTAGCATGGCCAAAAGTTACACAATGCAGCTTTAAATAAAATATAATAAAATCACAATAGAAAATGTTGAGTAAAATTTTAATTTAACAAATAAATTAATTCAAATAATAGCATAACTAAAACTTAAAAACGGTTTGCAGATTTGCCTTGTTAAAAGAAAGACATGCAGTTTGCAAATTCTCTTACGCTTAATGGAAATAAAAAAAGTGTCCATTCTCATCAATTTGAACGGGATTTTAGTCAAACCCTTTTATTGAAAACGCTGCATTAAACCAAGTTTAATAAATTAATTAAATGCAGATTTGGCTGCACCATAGTTTGGTATAAGTCACTGGATAGATGGGGTTTCATTTATAATGAAATTAAAGAGAGATTTATTAAAAGAAGTACTCTCTGTTGTACCAAATACTTTTCACTGGAAGAAGATTTTAAGTTCTCAGTGATAATTTTGGCCTAAACATTAAAAAAAAAAAGTTTTTTTGCATCAGATACCGTTGCCGGGGGATTTGTATCATTCCTTCTCAAACTGCAGTCGGGGGCCGC
This sequence comes from Anableps anableps, assembly GCA_014839685.1. Taxonomy (NCBI): domain Eukaryota; kingdom Metazoa; phylum Chordata; class Actinopteri; order Cyprinodontiformes; family Anablepidae; genus Anableps; species Anableps anableps. Next base: position 6,349,745 of record CM026079.1, read on the forward strand.
ACAAATCCAGTCGCACTCTGGACACCCCTGATGTAGTGGCTTTGAGTGTGAGTCCTTTAACTTTCTTGGAAAGGAAATGAGGTCCCATTACTGGTCTGAAGGCCAGCACACCCAGGACTTAGACATGTCACAGTGACATGGTGTTACAGCAACTCCTGTCACACTGCAGGAAGATGCTAGATTGTACAATTTGTTGCTGCAGCAAAATCTTATCAGACAGATTTGACAGAGATATCAGTCCAACAATAAACGGATGTTGGTGCGATTATTTTTGGAGTCAAACTTGGGAAAGAGAGAGAGGAGGAGAAAAAGAAGAGAGGTCTGTCACAGGAGCCATCACAGAGTTTTACTAGAACATTTCTGGCACTGCTTGATATTTGTTGGAAGTTGTCTTTGGTGGTAAGAGAGCTCAGCTGTCAGTGTGTGACCATCACACTGACTGACCGCAAGCTTATGAAAAGGGATTTTCTTCCATGATGAAAGATTTAGCTAAGTGTAAGTGAACCTGGTTCAACAACGTAAACATGAACTGGTGCACTTCTGCAGATCAAGTATTGTGCTTGTGCGTTGGCAACAAGTACTTGTAAAGATCGTTAGACCATTAAAGGTATAATTAAGCCTGTCACAATTATAAATTTTTGCTGGATGATAAATTGTCCCAGTAATTACTGCGATAAACAATAATATTGATGTTTTGAGACCATTTTCAAGTAATATATTGATAAAGGCTTAATAATGCAAGTTCGCACTCTCTAGGACCAATAATCTTTCATTCTTAAAGAGCACTTAGCACTGGAATTGGAAGATATTTTAAATATCCAAAATAAAACCAAAAACAATAAATAAAATGGATTATGATGTCTCTGTAAAAAAAAACTTGGAATTAAAATAAATATTGATCATCAGAAAAAAATTTTTGTTAAGCTCATTGTAATGTATCTTGCAATTAATTAATTGCTTGTTGCGAAAGGCTTCGGTATAACCATACAATAATGAGACATCCGTTCAGTGGTTATAATGCAATAGTTAAGTCATGTCTGAAATCAAGTTATACCAAGAATTTCAAAGTTACAGTTTTAAATGTGTTCATCATGTCATTCTTTAAAAGTTCTTTTAATGAGATGTGTTGGAGGGCCCACAGTTCTCAGCATGTTCGACCCCCACTGTTACTGTCTGAAAAGCAGAACAACAAAATGAAGAATATTCTGACAACAGGGACTCGAAAACTACTACTTAATTTGGTGGGTGTCTATTCCAGATTTATATTGAAGGAAAAAAACAGGTCTTCCTGTTGTGTGTGATTCTAACCTCCAATGCCCCATGAGTTGTCAAATGATAAGCTGAATTAGTTTTATTTGACACCAAACGGTGCACAGCGTGATTCCCTCTGATTTCTGGGACACTTCTTACAAATGCAGAAGGTAATTCTCTAAAGAAGCGGCTTGAAAATTAAACCTGACGCAGGACTTACTAAAAATGAAACAAAGGAATGAAATTGTTTTATCTTTCAGGGAAATTAAAGAGGGAGTACGGGTCCCGAGGAGGAAAATGGATGAGTTAATCATGTTTCTAACGAGCAGCCATTATATCATCCTGCTCTGAAAGTGGCAGGACTACCAAGCTGCCATAACGCGGCGGGGAGACTTCGTCTACGACAGCTCAGAGCCGTTAGACCTCGTTGTGCCGGCACATGAACAAGGTCTCTCAGCAGTAAATATTTGTGCAATTATATCGAGCATTGTCTCTGCCATATACGAACTCAAAAGGGAATGTACAGAACAATGCAGTGCTGCACCTTTAAAGGAGTCAGACTGCAATTATATTTCCTCCTAATGGGATTCACAGGGTGAAAACTGTTAATTTGCTCTTTTCAGCTAGTCAATAATAACCAAGAAAAGCAGTAAACTCTAAGAATTCATAAATACAGTATATAAGTCATGAGTCTTTAGAAGCAACAGTCTTACTTGGAAGTTCCGCACTTTCAGATGGCCTTGTATCTGAAAAGCCTTTGAGTCCTTCTTTTGCACTGCAGTGGCCCAGTTTCCGAACCTCAGCTGGAAATGGCATGTGCTGGAAACTACAAGGGCACATGCTGCGAAGCTGCAAAACAGAAGGTGTGTAAACCAGCCGAACATAAAGCGTGGGTATCACTCAGCTTCCCAAAAACAGGCGACTGCACAGAGGGAGGCTGCCTGACGGAAAGATGTCGGTCATAAATCCTGCGGCGGCAACGCTCGGACAGGAAGGGCCCACGTACCGTTGTCACACATCTCTTCTGCCGCTTCTCCAGAGACATCCGCTATCAGACTATCGATAAGAGTAATCAGAATGAATGCGCTGTATGATAGCAAATCACTCCTGACGAACGGAGGGAGGGGGAGACACTCACAAGCAAAGGGAAGTCGATTTATTTCCAGTTAGACTGTTCGGAGCGCAATAAATTTTGCAGCTAAAGATCCGCTGTTGGCGCCATTTATATCTTTTCTTTATGTGCTGACATGATCACAGATGATAGAAGTCATTTAACTGGGTTGCGTTTGAAATTTCAAGCTAATGTCTATAGTCTCAGTGCAAATGCTCACATCATTAAAAAAAGAAGATTTTCCTCAGTCTGAATTCACACAAAAACAAAAAAACATCAGTCAAGGTAATGTGTTGTTTTTGTATATACGAGCTGACTGTGTGCGCCTTGCTCTGTGATGGAGCGCTGGCTTTGAAGGATGTCAGGCGCGTTTGGTGATCCCCAGGATCCTTCTCATTTCCATAAACTTTTGAAATGTGTTTTTAAGCTGTAACAGTTTTGGCAAAACTCTAACACAGCCTATGAATCCTAAGAGCTGTCAATCAAGCGAAATCTGAGGCGCTGAGGTGACCAGAGACGAGGAGATAAGAGGAAGACACTTTGAGATCTGCTTCTTTCAAGTTATGGAGAGAAAATGAAAAACAGCTGAGACTTTACAGATAAGGAAGATTAAGAGGAAGTTTATTAAAGTTTGCGTAGTTTCTAATTGAGACTTAATTAGGATCATTTTCATTATACTGCATGTAGGAGTTTAAAAGATTAATTAAAAAAGATTTTTGTAAAAGTGTTTGACCTCAGATTTAGTTGAGACCAATTTCTTGTAAAGAATTATGATTTAAGATATGAAACACTTATTATAAGTTGACTGGTTGACATTTTACCTGTTTTAGCATTTTATTGATTACCGACTAAAAATAAAGTAATTTAGAGAGTTCTTTGGTGAAACTCAATATTTTGAGAGAAACACAGACATCAACTAAAAACCCAGAAAACTTCCTACAAACTGGTAGAAATAGACTTGACTTTTATGTTTTATTTCCGAACTGCTTACATTTTCCATGTCAGCAGTTATGATGTGAATATTTGGTCATTTCTTGGCTGTTGAATGAGTTATGAGTTTAGAGAGTTTGTTTACTGAATTATTTTAACTTGACATTGAGTTATTTTTGTTAATAATTTTAATATGGAGAGATGTTGTGTGTGTTTAGAAGTGCAGAGCCATGCTGTTCGAGAACGTCGGTACTGAAATTAATCCTTCATCCATTCTTATTTAATACCCAGGACTTTTTAGGCAGGTATTCATAAAACAATAACTGAGATTTAAAAACTATTTTGGTTATTATATCCTGATAATTAGACAGTGCCCTGACTTGGTAATTTTGAGCTAAATTACTAACTGAGGTAATAATTGCCTCAAGCCCTTATAAGTTATTCATAACCAAAATAACATATTCTTGCACAAAATTCCTTTTGTGAGGTGCACCAGTCCCTGCTGCTGTGAATCTACCACACAACATGATACTGCCACCCCATATATTACAGTTAGGACAGTGTTCTAAAGCTTGTGAGATTCTCCCTTTATTTTCCAAATGTAACACCTGTCATTAAAGCCAAACACTTTCATTTTAACTTCAGTGGATCACAGGATATGTCCAAAAATAATTAAAAAAAAAAAAAATCCTTCAAGGCATTTTAAAAACTTCAATTTGGCTTTTGAGGTTGCTTTTGGAGTAATGGCTTCTTCCTGTCTGAGTGACCTTGCAGCCTAGGTCAGCAAAGGACTCGTTTCCTTGTGGGAAATGAAACTCTCCTACCGGTTTCAGCTGCATCTTTGAGGGTCTTTGTTCTGGGGTTAATATGCACATTCCACACCAAAACTTCTCTGGAACATACCGTAGAACCAATCTCCTTCTCGAACGGTACGATAGCTGGACATGTGTGTTTATTATGATGGCTTTGCTGATTTCTTTTGGTTTTTTAAATATGTAACACATAAAAGCAGTAGGTTTGAGATGCTGCCCTAAAATACGTCTATGGCTGTATTTGCTTGTGGTAAATTTACCCACTGGAGGTGGGCATTTTATCATAACACAGCCTTCCTTAATTGTTTAAAGAAGGGGTGTCCAAAACTTAAAACAATTGATGACCCAAAGAAGTTTGTAATTGTCTGTCTGTTCTTTTAAAGTTTCTGAAGTGCTTTTTATGTTTTAGATACGTAATGATTTACAGATTTCATACATTTTTTTGAACATTTGAGCAGGTTAAAAAAAAAAAAAAAAAAAAAAAATCACAGTAAACTAATTTTTTTATTTAATCAACTTTGTGTCCCGTGCGTAAGTGTAAATTTGCTGGTTTTGGCCCCTAGGGCAAAAAATTTTGGACAACACTGGTTTAAAAGCATAGAAACAGGAAATATCTGGTTAGTATTGCTTCATGTCCAAAAAGTACGAAAGAAAGATGTGAGTCTTTTAAAGGGGCAGGATTATGTATTTTCCAGGCACATAGTGCCATTTTACAGCACAATCAAGTAACTATGTTACCTTCAGTTGTTACAAAAATGCTGAGTATATCAAATATGACCTAAAAGAAATTTCACTTTGTAATTTAATGCCTTGAAATTGTGCCTCTGTCTCTTTAAAAACTCCTGCTCTCTATGAAACTCTGCCTTCAGGAAGTCATCACAACAGCACTCCTCTATTAACCCTGTAACAATGTTTTTATAAGCATTTCACTGAGAAGTAGCTCCTATAATGAGCTCAGCAGATGTGTAGTTCCACCAGGTGTTTGCTAATTGCTGCTGGCTAGTCTGAAGGAGCTGAGCGGGGAAGTTGTGGGGGAGGGGTGTTCTGTGAGGTGGAAGCTCGGAAGTTTAGAAATTACAGCTATGGGGAGGAGCTGGATCTTGAAGGCAGAGCTGCGTCAACCCAGGCATTTTGCACAGCTGAATGGTTGCCATGGGAGATTAAAGGATTTCTTAAACATGAATGAAAGAATCAAAGCAACACTCCAACTATGTTTTTGATGAGGGAATAACATTATAACATGATGTAAAGTTCAAACACATAGATTTTGCATAACAATGCCCCTTTAATACAGAGCATGTAAAAATCTAGTTTCAGTTTTATTAAGAATATACATCTAAAAATGGGGAAAAGTACAAAAACAAAATTATAATTTCCCCTTTCTGAGGTTTAGCAACTTCAGCATATTTAAAGTAAGGAGTTGCACATTATTGAGAAACATTAGTATGGGCTCTCATATTCAGAAATGGTTTCTTTCTTTCATGCATAACCTTTAATTATGCTTTCATTGTTCTTACAGTTTATGAGTAGTTATCATTTCCAATAGAGCTTTACAGAGAACGACTTTAGAAAAGGACAAATTCTAACCTTTTAGAATTTGTAACTAGATGTTTTACTGTATAATTTAAAGGGTGAAGACAAGAACAATGTGCCCAAAAAGCTGTGCTGGAAAGCTTATATCTTTTTCTAGAAAAAAAAACGACCTCTTGAGGAAAAGCAAGTTAACAGCATAAAGTCATCTCACCTTCAAACCTTACTAAGAGTGGGTAACAGAGCACGAAATGAAATGTACAGGTGAAAGAGTCAAAGTAAAAATGAAATATCACACTTCAGGGTTACCTTCTCTTTGTCTCTCATGGATCCTTTTCCGAGAATCGACATCTTTGTGAGGGTGTCCTCTTGTAGTCTCTTTAACGAGTTCCCGCGTGGCCCGAGGAGTTTGCCGACAAAGTTAAACTGCATCAGAGAGAGAGAGCGAGAGAGAGAGAACGAAAGGAGACAGAGAAAGAAAAGAGAGTTGGGATCAGTCAGTCTGTGTGTCTGAGATAAAAAGCAAAGATTTTTCTTCTTTCTGTCAAATGTGGCTAAAAAATGACTGATGCTAATGAAAACTTTGCATCTTCTTGTCCTGTTTTGCGTTTTGATAAGATCAGTGCGGAAGGATTTCTGAGGTGTCTCATTTAGGGTTTAGTGTCACCTTGTCATCAGCTCTAATCTCTGAAAGTACAAAGGTATTTTATGGCTTACTCGCTTTCCTTAACTCCTGACACAAAATTAGATTCAAAATGGCTTTTTGTACTGTATTGTAAAATGATTGGCTTCCGCCGTTAGTAAGAAACAACTTTATATTCTCTGCTTTGCCAGTGGATTACAAAAGCATTCAAACCACTTGAACTTTTCGTATTTTGTCTTCACAAATGGTTTTTTTTAAATCAGGATTTTATGTGTCAGACCCCAAAGTAGAAGATACTTGTGAAATAAAAAGAAAACAATACCTGAATATAAAAAAATGTTTACAACTAAAACTGTTGAAAGTAAGGTATGAATTTCTTTTGAGTTCCCTTGAGTCAATACTTGTGTCCCAAACATGACAAACGGACTTATTGTGGCTTTCTACGTTTGTTCACTTATGCTCTCTGAGATTAAATTATACACGGGGAGACTCTACTAATTTGAAGACTTTTGAAAGCCATTGGTTGCCACTTTTTCAAGGCTCTGAAAAGACACGGTGAAGAAAACTGAAGCATTTTCAGCTTGTTATTTTCCCAGCAGTCTTTCTTGCTTACAAAGAAGTCTGGCTGTTACCTGAGAAGCAGAAACCAGGACGAGAAAAAGTGTTTGGAAACGGCTTATCAAGGAGTGAGGGGACATTGTTCCGAGAGATAAAGTACATTAAAAACACACTGAATATGAACCTGACTAAAGACCATGTTTCCTGTGTGTGTGCCCCCCCCTCCTTTGTTCTGTTATGGAGCCTGGGAGTATGAGTATCCAAGACAAATCTCCCCACAGAGAAAATGTCTTAGGTTGCAACAACATAATTACATACAGGCACTGATTTACCTGTTTTGGTCTAACTCACTTGAATTTCCTGACTCAAACTAGTTTTAAAAACCTAATCATTTTAAAACGTCTCAACAGGTTCTATAATTTATGGCTACAGCACTTTACAACACAAACAATTACAATCTGAGCAGAAACCATCTTTTGTTAGGAAAGAGGTAACACACACATAGTCAAATTATTTTTATTGTAGGCAACAGTTAAAAACATCCGTTTTTGTTGCCAGCTGCTCATTATCAATTATTCCATGTATGAGACATAATTGTCCAACATTAAATACAGCTTTCAGGACACAAATTGAGTCCTGAAAACTAAAATTGTGAATAACTGGGTGCAGTTTTGGTCAGTACAAAAATGTTAGGTTTTAAGGTGGTCCTAACCAAATGGCACCAAAAGGTATGGGATGCAGTCAGTTCTGTCATATATATGAATAAATGCACATCTTTACTACTATGTCACCTGTCTAAATATATTCAAGGAAATAAACTGTCCATGCATCGCTTTTATTGGTATTAGTTGAACATAATGGTTTTTTTTCCCCTGTTTAATTAATATCAAGAAAATAGCTTTCACATTATATTATTGAACTATGACTTTGGATCACTTAACATCCTGTCACAAGAACCAATGGAAGGGATTTTTGCATATGGCAGGTTGGAAATTTAAGGATGTTTCCCCATTTCAATTCATCCATGTTGCTTCTGGTAAGTTTATCATGACTGCATGCGTGGAGTCCTGCAGAAAATAGTGAGGGAATGTGAGAAGGCCATCGGAGTGTCTCTAACCTGCCGTCTCAAAGGCACAAGGCTCAGAGACTCCTCGTGTTCCCTCCATTAACTTTCTGAGCTGCTGCCATCGGGCAAACAGCAAAACCAGTATCACCAGACTGCTGCACAGTTTTGTGAAGGAAGCTGTTAAACTGCTCAACTGCAGCAGATTTTATTAAAAAGCTCATAGAATGCGCATTTTATCTGTCTGTATTCTCAAACTCCAGTATTGTTGATTGGATTTGTTTATCTGCTGATTTTAGGGAATTCTTGTACAAATTAGGGTGATTTTGGATTTTATTTTATTTCTTAGTAATGAAATAAAGGTATGCAGCCTATACTGAAATTTTACAAGCTGTGCATGCAGAAATAGGCTGTGATCTTAGATTTGCTGGCTCAAACTACGAACATAGATGAATATTAATGAATTTGAATATAATTTTAAAAAAAGTTCATTTATTTTAGCAATCCAACTAAAAAGTAAAACTCATATTGAATACTCAATATTGAATATTGAATTGCACACAATGATATATTTGAACTGTTTATTTCAACCTGGAGAGACTAACGCAGAGAAACGGAGACATTACGAATTTTATTGACCTCAAGTTCTTTGGCGCTCCGGCCCCGGCAGAAGACGAGTACGCTGAGAATCACCATGAGCTTGAATGAACAACACAGGGTGAGGGTTTAGGGTCATCTTCCCCCCGGGGCCCGGGGCCCGGAGCCCGGAGCTGGTGGCGGAGCGGAGGTCGGAGAACGGAAGCCCGAAAGCACCTGAGAGGACGAGGGTGGAGACAGGGAGGGGGTGGAACCCTGGATTGTGAGCCTCATATCCGGAATCTTGGACGGTAATTGGCAGCAGAGGGGGCGAGGACCCGATGAGGGATAACGCAGGTAAGCTGGAGAGAGTCTGCCAGGTTGAATTTACGGCAAGTCTTCATTTCTGATTTTGATGAAAATTCAGTTGACCTGCTAGACTGGATACAGATCGGCATGTAGAAAAATTAGAGGACTTATCTTACTGAAGTACACGTCTGTAGTGTGTAGGTCTGCTTCACATCCACAGAGCAGAATTTTACTAGCAGTTGGAGACGGTCAGGCAGTCCCCAGCTCACCTCACCCACTTTGCTTTCCTTTAACAGTGAGTCACACGTCTGTCTTCCTCCAGTATCCAGGTCATCAATTAGTGGGGAGGAGGTTTAAAAAGGAAACAGTCGGTTTGGTTCGGGCCCTCACCTACATCTCCTCTACCTTTTATTTAGAAAGCGAGTGCTTAGTAGGAAACTCCTGCCAGCACTAATGCAGTGCTGAGTTTTAATCCCAGCCAGCATATTCTCCAAGGCTTTTGTAATTACTGCATGGCAGGTGACTGGGTGGGATCACACAGCTCAAACCCCCATGGAAACACCTACGTTTGGGATGCAATTCAGTTTCAAATCACCACCACAAACAAAATGAGTGGTTCCTCTAATGGATTCCAGTTTACCAAACGATCATTACAGGAGTCAGCAGTGCTAAGGCATACAGAGAGTGTGAGGAAATGTGCTGAGTTTAACTGATGTTAAATGCATCCATCATTTCCACCCGGACAGAGTCTTGATCGCCAAGCTGTGCCATCTCTCAGACAATGATTTGCTGGGCCGGATCACGCAGCCGACATCTCCCAGCGCGACGGTGGCTTTCTGTGCACCCATCCCGTCCGCCTGACAGGTCGTAGATCAGATGTTGTACCCAGGATGGTTTGTGGAGACATCTCAGTCTGCTGACTTCCAACCGCGAACTCGCCGATGGGTAAAAAATGCTCGAACAAGCAGAAAAGCTTGTTTTCTGATGGAGAACAAAGCAACACCGTGCTGCTCCACGCATCACAGCGCACAAGCCATGTCAACTGCGCGTCAACTTGGGAATACAAATAAGCACTTTTGGAAGTAAAGAAAAATAGAAAAGACTGTGAATTTGAAGGAAACACAGGCAGATATTTACTCTGTTGCAATACATTTTCTGTTAAAGGCACCAAAATAGAGACTGTGATGGAAAAAAAAAAAAAAAAAAAAAAAAAAAAATGTCCCAGTGCACCCGGTTTGAAGTGAAATGTAGCACACTTCCTCATTACTCCGCACAAACCAGCCACTCAGCCCTGATACGGGAAAACTTTCCCTCTGATATCCTCAGAGTAACCTACTTTATTATTTACAGAACTTCATTATGTCTGATCTTACAAATGAAGTGCCTAGTTCAATATTTCAGAATCTTGTTGCTGTGCCATCCCAGTGGTGTCCAAACGCTTTGCAACAATTACCAAAATTGCCAAGTTCAAAGTACTCAGGGGCCCCTTTTTAAAAAAAAAAAAAAAAAAAAAAAAAATACTGAATAATTGTAGGGTTTTTTACGAGTTCAGCACTAAATTAAATGATGTTTTAATGTGGCAGTGCGCAGGTATGTTTTTGAGTAAAAAGTCTGCGTATGTGGCTCTACTTACTATGATGTTAAAATAGAAGCAAAAAAAAAAAAAAAAAAAAAAACACAGCTAATCAAAAAAATACAATAAAATACATTGTGTTGCACCAGTTTCTTTTAAAGAAGATATTAATTTGCAGATTTTCATCTTAAAATAATACAAAAAGTCTCCATTTTCATCAGTTCCATTTGCTGGAGGGCCAAATTTGTCAGCTCTTGAACTGTTGTTGGGGGCCACACATAATTATTCTAAGGCCCTTTGACAGTTTGGACATTTGCACCGTAAATAATACAGGTTTAAAGGCTGATGCCATGTTTGATAGTGACTGGCCACGCAACATTTTTGTTGTTGTTGCTATTGGTAGCAACATTAGCAGCAATTACTGTCTAGGACTACAGTAGATTATTGATTATAGATTATTATGAGAAAAAAGGTGTGAACTTTTTATGTTGTGAAGGTAAGTTCTAGGCATTGACCAACGTATATTCTTAGATGAAGGCCAAACATGTAAAGGAAACTTGGAAGTTTTCTTATTTCTGTTTTTTTAGAGTTTATCTCCAACGTTTGCATTAAAGCACACCTTGTTAAATTACTCAACAAAATTGCTATGGTGTGCTCTGCTTTTGGCTAACTTATGTCCTGGAGATGTTACAAAACAAAATTTTAAATAAAACAAACCGATCTATACAGAAATCATGCATGAGTTTAACTACCTTTACATTTTATAATTTTGCATGTGCCTGAATGTACGATGAGTAACTTGCGTTAAGACTTCCTGGTAGGAACAAAGAGCTGTTTTTGAGTTTGCTGTTATGTGTTTTAGTCAAACACAAAAATGTCAAGAATTCCAACAAAACAAGTAGGGATTAGTGTTTCACTCTAGTTGGAAGCTCCTACTGACTCAAGCAGTTTAATAGCTTCACTCTATCACAATAACGGAGCTTCTCTGACAATAAATATAACTGTCCCTCTTTGATTTTTCTTTCCATGTTCTCTTTTTTCTCTCTTTCTGTCACAGTGTCTCTTTCTCTCTCCAACTGCTGTCTTTAGTTTTGCAAAGCTGATAGATGGTGTGAGGACTGTGGGCATTTCCTGTATGAACATAATTTGCTCTGCATGCAAACCAGCAATAGGTATATAAATCAGGGATGGGACATTTGCAAACTCCAAAAGGTTGGAATTGGTCATTTTCAGTTTGAATTATTTTTCCATTGTAGATTGAAATTGAATTAAATCCTTTTGGTGCAGAGATGTTCAAAAGTTTTTTGTTTTTTTGTTTTTTTTTTTGCTCAAGCCAAAGCCAAGTCTCTAATGAACGGAAGTGATTTCTAACCCAGACTGCCTATAACAGTGCATCGCTGTAGGGTAGGAATCAAAACCCTGTACTGTTTGTCCTTAGGCCTAATTTACCACATGAATATTTTACATTTATTCTTTAATCTTTCACCATTCTTCAGCAGTTATCTTTTAACCTTTTAATATTTGATTCAACAGGCAAAAACTGTTATGAGCTGCTTTAAATCATTTTAAAAATTGATAAAGCATAATATTTACAGCATTATATATATATATATATATATATATATTTATTTATTTATTTATTTATTTTTTTTTTTTTTTCCTCATTGCTCCAAGTAAGAGGACTTTTAAAAATAGAAAACCATCTTCGACATATACATTAGACATGAAGAGGTTGCTATGAGCTAATAACCGTCCGCTGTATTTCAACGTCATTGGCTAATAAGATAACAAAGCAAGCATCACATCACCTGTCAGATCTGTGGACTGTTGCTTATATACTGTATTACTTTCACTCCTGATGACATGAGAAGAAGACAGCTGACTGAAAATCGACAAGTCTAAGTCAAGTGTAGAGTCAAGTGTCGAGTCTTTAGCGCACAAGTCCAAGTCAAGGCCAAAGCTGGTTGTTTTTGCAACTTAGGTGCAACTGGACTCTGGAACTTCAACCACCATCTTATCATTGTGTTCTTCATAGCAACATGGTTGTACTGCTAAATATAATTTGTAATGTACAGTTGTTGTTTTTTTAAGAGCAAAGTTTTTCCTCCATTGTACGCAGTAAAAAGTAGCCAAAATGACTGTTTTTATCATAGTTGGTATAAAATGTCTTTAATACAAATCTGAAATATGAACGACTGGGGTTACAAGGAGCAGACATTTCTAGAACAGGAACTCGAAGAATATAGGCGGACAAGATGCCTGTTAGACACAGTAGCTGGTTGGTAGAAGTGTAACTGTTTACAACATGGTGCAAGATCACACTATAGTGTCTTTTCAATGCCACAGTTCCAGTGCTTTACTGGTATTGGTGCTTGCTTTGAACCAGTCCTTTTTGTGTCCACCACCCAAGCTCTGGATGTGGCTCTGAAAACCCTCTCCGTAACCTCCCATCATCCTCTGTATCTGGTAACTGCAAGACCCCCTCAATACAGTCTGCTAACAAGACCAATGTGAAACTTCTACTCTGATCTTCTCTGATCACTGAACGCACCATAAAAGGAGCTGATAGGTTGCGCTAACCACAGCACTCTGTGGTAGAGGATGCTGTTACTGAATGAAGACAAGTCAAAGTTAGCTCTTTTCAGGGTCATCTCTAACCCTCGCCACGAGATCTAGTTACATCCTTACAAAAACCCAAAGGCATAGAGGACAGGGTATTTAAAAGGGGACACTGTTACAGTTAAACGGTCTCATAAAACCCTGTATATGGAGAGTGAGTAACGTATAAAAAGGTCTGACTCTTCAGTTCGCAGCTAATTCTGTCCACAAGGAGTCCTCAGAATGTTACATCTCCCATGGCAACAGCTCGCTTTAATACGACATTTGTTTCACCGATAATTTAGTGACATGGTGAAACGATGTTTGCCAAGAGCTTCTTTCAGTTTCCGAATATTTAAAGAGAGATCATGCAGATTTGCTCTGTATTTGTTTGATTAATGGCAGTAAATGTCAGAGAGCAGGCTTAGTGTGAACATTTGAACGCATCATCCAGTGAGTCAGTATCTGCACACACCTTGTTCTACCGACAATCCTCTGAATGCATCGGTCTTTTTCAACAAAGAACTGTAATCCCTGCCTTTTGATCAGCGATCAAAATCTGCTGTGATTGATGCGTTAGGTTTTTGCTCATGCTTAGGTTACCATGAGGGATTATGTGATTCACTAAAACCTGCCTGGGATGGGTTTTTTTTTTTTTTTTTTTTTTTTTTTTTATGTGAGAGGATTGTGCTTTCTGTAATCACCAAAATATAAGCGGATGTGTTTAATCACAGGTTGTCTCCTGCTGCTCTGTTGTGAAAACTGCAAATGATATGCAGAAAAAAATAAAGGACTGCCAGGTGAAAACATACATACATACATATATATATATATATATATATATATATATATATATATATATATATATATATATATATATATATATATATATATATTCATATGGATCATTAGAAAAGCAAGGGCAAAAGTAAAACAGCAGCATGATGACTCACATTTAAACCTGAATAGGCGTGGGGTTGCTGGGGAAGAAAAGGAGCACATCTGACATCTTCTCATCATTTGCCGAACGTATTTCGGCGTGTCTCCAGGAAGGTGCGCTCACAGAGAGTCGGCAAAGAGTAATTGTGCTGAGGACAGCAGGACCAGAATGACGGCAGAAGGATGAATCACTACTCCAAGAGGAGAAAAAAGCCACAGTCTGAACTGGAAATGAACCAGTGGGACTCCTTGTGCCTCACTAATAGCCTGCTGTGCTTTCAGCATAAAGGCTGCTCTTCAGGAGAGGGGGCAGCAGATCTAAGGGATGTACAGATACGCTCCAACAATGCCAGCATACTCAAAAAAGGCCAGATTCTCTTAGTTCTTGAAATTCCAGAGTCAAAACAGCTAAAGGATTATGCAGCTGCATGTTCATGAATTCGAACATCATTGAAAAGATACTTTATTTCATTAATTCAGTTCCAAAAGTAGAATGCATATGTAGACTCATTTAACAAAGAGTTATTGATTTCAAACATTTAGTTCAAAGACTAACTCCAAACCAGAGGGAGCTATCCACGTTTTTCTGGTGGAGAACAGTGGCTTCAGACTCAGAGGAACTGGATCTTACCCTGGCTTCTTCCAACCAGTGTCTGCTGGAGGTCATCGTCTGAAGATGCCAAGAGAATCACATCATCTGCAAAAAGTAAAGACGAGACCCAGAGGTTTCCAAACCAGACACCATCCTCTCTTCGACTACGCCTTGACATCCTGTCCATAAGCCCCAAAAGCAGGTGGCAGCCATTTTGGAGACCAACGTGCTTTCGGAAAAGAGTTTGGCTTTGTGCAGAGAACGCAAACACAACTCTTTGTTTGTTCACATAGCCCTTATGAGTATCCCCAGGACCCTGTACTCACACAGCATCCCCAACAAAATACTCCAGGGGAGTATGGTTGTAAACCTTCTCAAAATCCACAAAAGACATGCAGACCAGACAGTCAAACTCCCATGACCACTTGGTGACCTTCTACGCTCAGAGAGTCGAGATCTGGTCCACTGTTCTCCGGCCAGGATAAAAGCTACTCTTAAAATCTAAGGTTAGAAAATTTGTCGAAGCCTCCCTTTTAGAATCCTTTCGTAGACTTTCCCAGGTTTCAGTTTTTAAAAAATTTTGATTATATAGGACCAATAAAAAAGATTTTTCTTTTTCTTACAGAAATAGTATGTTATGGCAGAGATATGGCAGAATTATAGGGGAAGACTGCTCTCTTGACACTTGTCTAGCACAGTGTTTTTCAAAGTGGGGGCCATCAAGGGGTGCTGGGGAGGCCTCAGAAAGCTGAAGGGAAGATGAGAAAAAAGTGCAAAAATAAAAAATGAATCTAATAAATTTTTATTCCTGAATTTTAAAATACAACAACGGTTCTAGTGATGTATCCAAGCAAATGTTCATGCAAAGTTGACATGAAGAAAAACTTGCTTTATAAATAGGTGTGCAAGCAACAGGGCTACACACAACCTTGATAAGAATGTGAAGCAAAGCCCATTTAAGAGTTTTGGGGAGATCCACAGAACTTTAAAAGCCACAGCAAACAAGGACATGAGATTCAACTTTTGAATTCAACATGTGAACCAGAGACCATGTCAAAAGCACCTTACTTCGACTAAGAAGAAAAAGACTGCACTGCTGCTCAGTGGTCCAAGGTCTAGATAAAAGTAAATGAAATTTTTTATTTGGAAATCATGCTCCCGGGATCAGCAGAAAGGGATAGAATACGTTGCTTCAGGTCCAGTGTCAAGTTTCCAGAGTCAGTGATGATTTGGAGAGCCATGTTAGACAAGATTTATGAAGATCCTGTTTTCATTTTCCAGCAGGACTTGGCACTTGCCCACACTGCGAAAAAGTACCAATACCCGCCATGATGACTATTGTATTACTGTGCTTTCAGAGACTTTCTCTCCAGGAGATATTTTTGTGGAATTTTTTTCTTTTTTTTTTTTTTTTTTTTTTGGTGTCTTATGTAATATTCTGAGGCTTTATATTTTGGTTCAATGCTAATAAACTTAAATGTGTCAGTTAACCTATCAGAGGTTTGTGAAAGGAAACCCAAAAGGTTTGACCCAAGTCATACAGTTTAAAAGACAATTATCCCTGATACTGACAAATGTATGCTAACTTTTGACTTTGAAGGAAGTTACAAAAAAAATCTCTAAAAAATGTTCTCGCTCAGTTTTCTGGCATTTGGTAAATAGAAATAATTTTGGTGATTCCAACTGACCTAAAACGAGAGAAGTTTGGTCTGATTTAACCTCAGATAGTGAGAAAAAATATGTCTGTGTAAAATGTGTCTGTGTCTTTTTATTCGGTTTATGTAAATATTAGGGATGTACAACAACTTTTTTTGAAACCAATACCAATAACCGATAGTTTTTTTCATTTCAAAGACTGATAACTGATAATAACCGATAACATACCTGGAAATAAGAAAGGCTAATGAGCAAAAATGTAAGGCTGTGACATCAATACTCTGAAGAAGACCAAAACGGTTGACTCTTTAAAAGGAGATATAACATTTTGAAATGAAAAACTATTAGGCCAACATTTGCCAAAATATATCAACAGAAACCATATCTCAAATGAACATCTATTTAAATAAGGTTCATTACTTATTGATGTAAAAGAAAAAACAAGGTCACTAGAATTGATCCAGAATTTAAAATAAATACAAAGTGAAAAAAATGCATTCCACACGTTCAAAACAGAAAATGCCCTGACACAAGTTAGATTCAAGGCACATTCATTAATATTACTAATGTACAATTATGTATATTTATAACCCATATATCCGAGGTGAAGCTTATGTGACTAAGACCAGTAGGGGGCAGCATTACGCTAAGCCAGTCTACACCCTGCCGAAAATTATTCGTAGAAGAAGAAGCTCAACTCATTAACATTGCTGTTAATCAAAGCGTGAACGAACTTGGCGACGGTATTATCAGAAAGGTAGCGGCGGCAGCTCGGCGTGATAAATCGCGGCTCCAAGTGGCCTAATGAGCCGAGAACAGCCTCCGTCTTCAGCGAGGGTGGAGAGCTGGTCCTGAAGCGCCGCCATTCTCATGATAAGACCTTTAATCGCTTCAGCCCCAGTATCCTCCGGGGCAAATGTTCAGGTTTCGTCTAAAGCTTCGCCAATGGATTTGAGTCCCGGGAGCTTCTTGAAGGCTGTCTTACCGTCTTTAGCATCGCTGGCGTCCTCAACCGCTTTGGATACTCCGTCAAAATGATGGTTGTGTTTAAGGCGACTGATCAAATTTGACGCGCTGTTTTTCTCCTTGCGGAACTTTCTTTCAACATTTGTTAAACGAATCCAGCATATTGTCTTCCTCCGGAACCGAAGCCTTGATGTCCTCTGTTTACCGACAAACTGTGCTGCGTTCACATGCTGTTGGAAGTTCCCACTTTGGGAGTTGTTCTCACTTTTTACGTTTATATTTCTGTTGTTTGCGTGTAACACCCTGGGATATTTGATATATGTATATATGTTTAACTACTATTAAAATTATGACTCAGTTGTTTTCTGACATGAGGGAATTTTAAAATGATTTATTTCTAGTCAGAAAGTTGTCTCCAATTATACTAGAACTCTGCAGGTCTCATGCAGGAGTGGGAGCTTCAACTGAATTAGTTAAAACTTTTGATTCTTAGTCTGCTTTACTGAAGTGCGAGTGAAAATGGTTTCTGGAGATTCTTTTTTTAGATGTCTTAAAGAATGTATGACACACTCAACAACAAAACACTAAAAAAAAAAAAAAAAAAAAAAAAAACATCCCCATGTCTTTAACAGTCTACACATTTATTGGGGAAAAGAATCAACTGTGTTTTATCAAACAGTTTGCAGCAGAAGACTAGCTGCATGGTGTCCTTGCCTGCTTCATTTTTGATAAACAGCCATGTTTCCAGAGGATGGATTTAACTTCTTCTAAATGGCTGTTTGGAAAATGCCAGTGCCACTTCAATGCCAGAAGCCAAGAGGTGATGCTCGCAGCTCAGGAGAAAAACCCATTCAAGTCAGACCTATCCCTCTTCCCACCGCTACCTGTCAGAAGGAACAAATTGAATTTGTCTTCCTTCGGTGGCTTGTTGAAGCTCTAAACAGCGTATTAGTGGCCCTACTTATCAAAGCTGTCAAAGCAAATCGGGTTAGCTGTGAACCTAGGAGACCCAGATCAGCCTCAGATAACGCTGCGTGTCGCGCAGCAGTCATTGCTCATCAGGATTAGTTCGGACAATTAATTTGAGCTCCGCAATGTGTTGAATACGAGTGACTAAAGGGCCAGCAGCACCACGAACATCTCAACTGTTGACTTAAAGTGATTCTGTTTCAAGAGGATCCCCAACCCAGCAATGATTAACATACAGGATAAGCAGAGCTAAGATCATCAGGAAAGGATTCAAAAATGACCCGCAGATTACTTCTCCATGGCTGTTTACTTTTCTGTTCTTTTTCTCTGTTAGCAGCATAATTCCGCACAGCAGATATGTTTTTATTAGCTTCCAGTCACAGGGGGCTACCACTTTTTAATAAGGAATCAACATTATATTAGTCCAGAAAACTATATATTAAAAAGAAAGCCAAACTTTCTGTGACACGCTGCCAAGCCTTCTTTGGCAATAATGTCCTCTGATGTATAAGTGGATTTAAAGTTTGTTGTCAGCAGACTACTTTTACACCAGAGTGGTTCGTACTCTCTAAATATGCTTTGTGAAAATCTATTTTAGGACCTGTTTAGAGTGTTCCGAACGCAGCACAGGGTTGCTATCAAAGTTCAAACAACAATGGTTTAGCTTTTGGTTTCTCCTCCTTCTTGTGCGACCACTCACTTTAGTTCTTTGCATCAAATGAAATAACATACTTGAGGCGTTTGTTCAGAGACATAAGCAGAGATATGTTATTGTTTCAATAAACTGAGCTACAAAGCTTCTTACATTAAAATCACTTTAAAGTTGTTTTGCATGTCCGTAAAATGATCTGGGTAGTGCCAGGATGTAGTCCGATATGATGACAAAGCCAGCTTCCCAATCCTGAATGGGCTCAAGCAGGAATGGAAAATGGACTGATGACTTATATAAATAATCAGTTCAAACAATAAACAAAAAAAAAAAAAAAAAAAAAATCAGACTAAAGAAAGTAAAAGAGATCAGATTAAAGCCTCTGTTCAGCTGGTGTTTGCATCACCATGTATGCATCTTTAATTGCATCATAGGTGGGTGTAAGTATGAACAAATGAGACACATTTTGTGAAATCCCATCATATCTAATAACTATATATATATCCCTGAAAAAAAATAACAAAAACAACTATGTATATCCCTTATGGTCAGTGCTTTAGGTGGAAAAAATAAGTGCCGGTACTCTCCTTTATGTCATACAAATATGAGACAAAAACATGGGTGATATTTTTATATAGATCTGTGTGTCGACCTATAACTCAGTTGTTTTATTGTACAGGAATTACACAAAAGAAAGCCAGTTCTAAATCAAATCCACATGAGTCAAATTCCAAGTGCCTGGGAGCCACTTTCATTAACTTCAAACCTCATGGCGTTAACGTGGATATGAAAAGTAACATTGAAAATGCAAAAATAGAAGACAAAATCTCCTTAAAAACAAAGTGATGTTTCTTTCAGACTAAAGAATTCAGATCTGTAAAACATATTTATTGTCAGTATAAAGCCTCATTATGCTTTTGTCTTTTGGCTAGATTGTTTCTTGTGGGCAGAGGTGGATTATACCTAATTGAATTACTTTTATTCAGTTATATTAACCTGAGTAGCTTTTTGGAAAGAGATCCTTTTTGGAGCAGTTATACTGTATCGTACTTTCTGAAAAAATATTACTCTGAAGTATTTACTCTTTTTTGAGTACAATTTCTGGAGACTTTACCTACTGTGAGTAACTTCATCAGATGAAGAACAAACTTGTTTTAACCAGAAATGCCGCAGATACAGTTCATGTTAAAGTGAGAATTGTTGTTTGAACTCCAGCTTTGTTGATCTGACGTTAGTTTCTATCTGCTGAGACGTTTAAAGTTCAAAAAGATACAGTGAACACTAAGTTATTGTCACTGGGAGTTCTTTACCCTCTTCTAACATACATATATATTACTTACTGTATTAGTTTAATAAGTTTTATATTGGAAACAAATTATTCGTGCTCTATAATTTGTTATTTTGTTCTTTATTTTTATGAGAATGATACATTTTCATTTTAGTCTTTAAAATGCCAAACGTTGCACATAACTACATGCTTTTTGTCTGTCTGTTGCCATCATTTTTAAATATTAAATCAGACGTTGTGATCAGTAACTCAGTACTTGAGTAGCCTTTTTACCAAATGTGGATGTGACTACTGTCTGAATGTGTTTACCATTAAACTAAGAAAATAATCATTTGTGTTTTTCTGCTGTTAAGCAGATTCTAAATTAAGTAATGGTTGTTTATTTGAAGACAGTACCATAGATTCAAATTTTGGTATTTAGAATGCAAAGTAGTAAAATGTCAAGCATAAGTAATTCTTGGTTTGTGTGGATTAACAGGCATTACTGGGATATATCCGCCACCTTGACCGAATGGTGCAATCGTCTTCAAAAGGTTAAGTAAATTGTTTAGAGGGTCATTGCTGTGACATTTTGAGGAATAGTCACATGCAGTCCACAACAATGCAGCATAATATGATTCATATAGAATGTTAGAACTGCAGTGTTTGTGCCGCTCAATAATTTCACGTTTCCGAAAAATACTTGAGGCAGGCAGGTGCAGCTCGTTGTTAAACTGTGCATGCTTCACTATCAACGGCAGAAAAAGGAGAGTAATTTACCTCAGGCAGTGTAATCTTTCTACATTACTGATATGCCTGGCAGATTTGCAGTGGTGTGATAGAAATAGAAGTGATGTTATTACTTTATTGTAACCATAGCATTACTAACTTTTGTAAACTAATATGCTGAACTGATGGTGATATAGCTTTATTCTGCATCTTATTTCAGTTATAATGAGAGGAGAGGATATCTACTTTGGAAACCTACCCGAGAGCTAGTTTGGAGTTTTTTCCGTGTGTGTTGTTTCCCTCCTCGTTCCTCTTCACTGAAACGCTGCAGGTTACTGCCGTCTGACCCCCAAGAGAGCTGAGGTGAAAACTTGAGTGATGTCCCCTGTCTAAGAGCAGACCTCTCACTTTTACACCAGTCTTCCCATCGTGCTCCCAGTGGGATATCCCTGTCATGCAATGAGCTTGTGGGCCCAAAGAACTTCAGTGCTGGTGAGAGGTCCTCATGGCGAGTGAGGTTTAAGTGCTCTCTGTAAAATCAGCGTGTCCCTCAAAATGTTCTCAAGTTATTGGAAAACAGAACATTTTCAACCCACTACTTGTACCAGATTGTGTTGGAAGGGTATTTCTTTGCTAACCAAGCTTTTACTCTTTTTTTATAAACGTGGTTTAAAGTTTCAGAAAAAAAACAATCTACATTACAGCTATGGTGAGAAAACTCCTTTGAGTCTTGTTCTTTATTTATAGCTATTCATCGACAAACTTTAAAGTGAGCAAAAAGTCTTTCCAAGGTCTGCGCATCAGAGTGCTGTAGTACTCAAGACCAGTCTTGAGTACGTTTTTAAGGTCTTGTCTCGGACTCGACCGCATTTGTACTCGGTCGTGTCTCGGTCTCGGACATTGAGGACTCGGGATTTCAAGACCACAACTATAGAAATATCACTAAATTACCAGAATATTGTCCAATTTATTAGTTAACATCCTTGCTTTCACTGGATGCAAAAGTGCTGATTCAAATCCAAGCAATAAGGTGACTCATTGCTAATTACGTGTTTTTATTACCGCCGTCACCCATCCTCACCCCCTTTCATTCACATGAGGCAAAGAAGGTGAGTTGTGGTTGTCAGGGAGTGGGAGAAGATGTCTGCCAAATCGTCAGTAATAAAATTCAGCTACATAAATCATAAAGACTATATCTGGAAAACAGTGTCCAGAAGAAAGCATACAGCAACATGTACATTCTGCAGCATTCACTTTCAGAGATGGCGGAGACTACGTCCAGCTTCTGTCGTCACTTAGAAAGGAAGCACAAAGAAAGTTAAGCGATGTTAAAAAAACAGTCTCCGCGCTGAATTATTGTGCCTACTTGTTGACCAATGCGTCGCACATGTCCGACCACGTTGTGACCAAAGTCTGCAATATAGTAACGCACGAACGATCTGATTCTTCTGAACGGCTCTTTACAATGAACGGTCGTACTCGTGCTCTTTGTTTTCGTCAGCTGTCATGGTGGGAGACGTTTAGGCTTAGCGCAGCGGGAGAGAGGGTGAGAACAGTCACAGTGCGCTCCCTTCTTGGTTGCTTCTTGCTTGTTGCTCCTTGGTTACTGTTAGTACGTTGCCCTAATCGGTGTATTTAATGATGCAGAAGAGGAATTTTGTTTCTGCCAAAGCAACTCAAATCCACTTTTTTCCTCAACTACTTGTTACATTTTCTTTTTTATTTTGTTCCTATATTACAAATAGCACTGCAATTGTTATAATTAAACACAGCACTTGTAAAAACTCTACAAGTGGGTATTTTACATTTATATTTTGAAATATTATATATATATATATATATATATATATATATATATATATATATATATATATATATATATATATATATATATATATATATATAAAATAAAATAAAAATTCCCTTCTCACCCTCCACGGGTGGTCTTTCTCAACCTCTGAGCTCGGGTCCTCTACCAGAGGCCTGGGAGCTTGAGGGTTCTGCGTAGTATCTTGGCTGTGCCGAGAACTGCACATTTCTGGACTGAGATGTCTGACGTTGTTCCTGGGATCTGTTTTAGCCACTGCTCCAGTTTGGGGGTGACTGCCCCGAGGGCCCCGATGACCACAGGCACCACTGTGGTCTTCACCTTCCAGGCCTTCTCCAGTTCCTCTCTGAGGCCCTGGTACTTCTCCAGTTTCTCGTGTTCCTTTTTCCTGATGTTGCAATCGCTTGGTATTGCTACATCCACCACAACGGCTTTGCTCTGTTGTTTATCCACCACCACGATGTCCGGTTGGTTCGCCATTACCATTTTGTCTGTCTGGATCTGGAAGTCCCACAGGATCTTAGCTCGGTCATTCTCCACCACCTTTGGGGGTGTGCCCCACTTTGATCTCGGGGCTTCCAGTCCATATCCTGCACAGATGTTTCTGTACACTATGCCCGCTACTTGGTTATGACGTTCCATGTATGCTTTCCCTGCCAGCATCTTGCACCCTGCTGTTATGTGTTGGACTGTCTCAGGGGCCTCCTTGCACAATCTACACCTTGGATCTTGTCTGGTGTGGTAGATATGTGCCTCTATCGCTCTGGTGTTTAGGGCCTGTTCCTGTGCAGCCAGGATGAGTGCCTCTGTGCTGTCCTTGAGTCCAGCTTTTTCCAGCCATTGGTAGGATTTCCTGATATCAGCCACTTCAGTTATTTGTCGGTGGTACATCCCATGTAGGGGCTTATCCTCCCATGATGGTTCCTCCAGCACCTCATCCTCTGGTCCCCATTGTTTGAGACATTCGCTGAGCACATTGTCGGTTGAGGCTTTGACCTTGATGTATTTATGGATCTTGGATGTTTCATCCTGGACAGTGGCTCTCACACTCGCTAGTCCTCTGCCTCCGTCCTTACGGCTCGCGTATAGTCTCAGGATGCTGGATTTAGGGTGGAACCCTCCATGCATGGTTAGTAGTTTCCGAGTTTTAACATCCATGGTCTTTATCTCTTCCTTTGGCCAGCTTATTATTCCTGCAGGGTATCTGATTACTGGCAAGGCATAGCTGTTTATCGCACGGATCTTGTTCTTGCCATTGAGCTGGCTTCTCAGGACTTGCCTTACTCGTTGGAGGTATTTGGCTGTGGCTCCTTTCCTTGTGACCTCATCGAGGCTGCCATTTGCTTGTGGTATTCCCAGGTACTTGTAACTGTCCTCAATGTCTGCTATTGTTCCCTCTGGGAGTGAGACCCCTTCTGTGTGGATGACCTTCCCTCTCTGTGTAACCATCCGACCACACTTCTCTAGTCCGAATGACATCCCAGTGTCAGTGCTGTAGATCCTGGTGGTGTGGATCAGTGAGTCGATGTCTCGTTTGCTCTTAGCGTACAGCTTGATGTCATCCATGTAGAGGAGGTGACTGATGGTGGCTCCGTTCTTGAGTCGGTATCCGTAGCCAGTCTTGTTGATGACTTGGCTGAGGGGGTTCAGACCTATGCAGAACAGCAGTGGGGACAGAGCGTCTCCTTGGTATATGCCACATTTGATGGACACTTGTGCAATTGGCTTGTAGTTGGCTTCAAGGGTGGTTTTCCACATCCCCATCGAGGCTGCAATGAAGGCTCTTAGAGTCCTGTTGATGTTGTACATCTCTAAGCATTCAATGATCCAAGTGTGTGGCATTGAGTCATAGGCTTTCTTGTAATCAATCCAAGCCGTGTACAGGTTGGTGTGTCGGGTGTTGCAGTCTCGGGCGACTGTTTGGTCTACCAAGAGTTGGTGTTTGGCTCCTCTGGTATTTATGCCGATGTCCTTCTGTGCTGTACTCATGTATTTATCCATGTGCCCACTTATCTTAGCTGCTATGATGCCTGACATGAGCTTCCATGTTGTAGAGAGACAGGTTATTGGCCGATAGTTGGATGGGACCGAACCCTTTGAGGGATCCTTCTGGATCAGGATTGTGCGCCCTTCAGTTAACCATTCAGGGTGAGTCCCACTTTGTAGCAGCTGGTTCATTTGAGCTGCCAGTCGCTCATGGAGGGCAGTGAGTTTCTTTAGCCAGTAGGCATGGATCATGTCAGGACCTGGTGCTGTCCAGTTTTTCATACCTGAGACTCTGTCTTGGACATCTGCTATATATATATATATATATATATATATATATATATATATATATATATATATATATATATATATATATATATATATATATAAAAATTCCCTTCTCACCCTCCACGGGTGGTCTTTCTCAACCTCTGAGCTCGGGTCCTCTACCAGAGGCCTGGGAGCTTGAGGGTTCTGTGTAGTATCTTGGCTGTGCCGAGAACTGCGCATTTCTGGACTGAGATGTCTGACGTTGTTCCTGGGATCTGTTTTAGCCACTGCTCCAGCTTGGGGGTGACTGCCCCGAGGGCCCCGATGACCACAGGCACCACTGTGGTCTTCACCTTCCAGGCCTTCTCCAGTTCCTCTCTGAGGCCCTGGTATTTCTCCAGTTTCTCATGTTCCTTTTTCCTGATGTTGCAATCGCTTGGTATTGCTACATCCACCACAACGGCTTTCCTCTGTTGTTTATCCACCACCACGATGTCCGGTTGGTTCGCCATTACCATTTTGTCTGTCTGGATCTGGAAGTCCCACAGGATCTTAGCTCGGTCATTCTCCACCACCTTTGGGGGTGTGCCCCACTTTGATCTCGGGGCTTCCAGTCCATATCCTGCACAGATGTTTCTGTACACTATGCCCGCTACTTGGTTATGACGTTCCATGTATGCTTTCCCTGCCAGCATCTTGCACCCTGCTGTTATGTGTTGGACTGTCTCAGGGGCCTCCTTGCACAATCTACACCTTGGATCTTGTCTGGTGTGGTAGATCTGAGCCTCTATTGCTCTGGTGTTTAGGGCCTGTTCCTGTGCAGCCAGGAAGAGTGCCTCTGTGCTGTCCTTGAGTCCAGCTTTTTCCAGCCATTGGTAGGATTTCCTGATATCAGCCACTTCAGTTATTTGTCGGTGGTACATCCCATGTAGGGGCTTATCCTCCCATGATGGTTCCTCCAGCACCTCATCCTCTGGTCCCCATTGTTTGAGACATTCGCTGAGCACATCGTCGGTTGAGGCTTTGACCTTGATGTATTTATGGATCTTGGATATTTCATCCTGGACAGTGGCTCTCACACTCGCTAGTCCTCTGCCTCCGTCCTTACGGCTCGCGTATAGTCTCAGGATGCTGGATTTAGGGTGGAACCCTCCATGCATGGTTAGTATATATATATATATATATATATATATATATATATATATATATATATATATATATATATATATATATATATATATACATAGTGGGTTTTTTTTTACTTTAAACAGATGATTCAACTTTTTTATGAACTTCAACCACAAAAACAACATATAAAAAACTATATATGGGATAATTTGGCTTGTTAGATATTAATATCTAGGTGTTTTATGGGAATGTGGATCTTTCAGATCAATTTCAGAAGCAATTTCGATCGTGTTTCACATTTTATTGTGTCATGTAACATGGGGCGCTGGTCTTGGTCTTGACTTGGTCTCAGGTTAGGTGGTCTTGACTACAACAGTAGTGTCTTGTATGTACATGATGTGAGTGTTTAAAAATGTCTGCAGTTCTTCAGACAGGAAGTAACATCTTAGCACAATTGTACCCCAGTTCTGTCAGCAGACACTGTTGCAGACTCGCTGCATCTAATGAAATGAAACATCATCAGAAAGTGTCAAGTGGCTGTTGGAGGAAGGTGGAATCAAAAGCAGACCTGCTTGAGTTGGCTTCATTATCTAAATATAACTCAATCCAAAATTCTCTGTCTCTGCATGTCACTTTGTTGGAGCAGTCTCTGGTGGCGGTGCTATGTCACTTACCTTAGGAAACTGCTTGACTGGTATTAAAACTTTCTGGCCCAGTTTCATGTTCTTGTTGATGACTACGTCAATGAACTTCTCCTCCTCCTTCCCCTCATCTCTCTGGATTTTTTCAATCTCTGGAAGGAAGAAAAAAAGGAAAACAATCATCACTCAGCCATTTTATGCTTTTACAAAGCACCTTCTTCATCTTGAACCTTTAATTTCCATTTCACATATGGTACTGAATGAAAATACAACTTCTGACACCAAAACCTACGCTCTTTAACGACGGTTTTAAACAATCCAGCTCTTTGCACGCTGAACTAAGCATTCTAGGGGTGTTTTAATACTCGCTTAATGTTGCCCCTTCAGCTGTCTAATTTAAGACATGATGCTATTCCTCTCACTGTAGGTGGTTTGCAGTCTCCAAAAAAGTAGCTGACACAAGAAACTTAGTGTCCGTAAGGTGTCTATTTAGGAGTTGGCCGCAGCTGCTAAAGAAAAAAAAACGAAAAAAAAAACAAAAAAACATTTCCTAAATCAGTGATAATAATTCACCTGCTTGTTGAGCCCATCCCTGTGGGACATCAGCCAATCAAGAGTGTTTTGTTGATTGCTTAATAGTCAATAAGTAATAAGTAGCCAATAACAATCTAATCCCAGATAGCGTTAGGGTTAGACTTCATTCCACACCCCAGTTATGTCCTACTTAGTGTTAGTCTATCATATAAAATTCAGATAAAGACATTAAAGTTTGAGATCGCGGCCTGATGAAGTGGTCTGAGTTTCTTTGAATTGCCTCTATAATACGGTGATTGTGAAATTTGGTTGCACGATAGGTAGATAAGTAAAATATTCCATGAAGACAAAATTAAATTCGAAGCACACTTGGGGTGTCAGTGAAAAAACAAAAAATGAATGGGAGGACACCAGAGTTTGCACCTCCAGGCTACCAAAACTACTGGCTGTCACGCTGCTTCTTTCGGCAGAGGTGGGACTTTGATGTATTGGGAGACGTAACCTTGAACGTTTAATCAGATGGATAACATCTGTGTTTCAGCGGCAGGAAAATGGTTTTGTGGAGAGGGCAGCAGGGAGGAGCAGCGAGGTCCCAGACAAAGACTCCGGGCTAAAAGCCCAGCAGAGGGAAAGGGTGAGGCAGAGGGCAGACAACAGCGCAGATTTACTTCCCCTGGGTAAAATGATTTCATAAAGGTGCAGACAAAAAGAGTGATCGCACTGTTTCTTCTTCCTTGGTTCAGGTTTTTGAAGAATCCCTCAGAATCAGATATGAAGTTGAGTAGATTAAGTTTAACCTGCACACAGGTTCAAACAACACGAGAAAATAGTCCACATTTTTCAATTAAACAAAGTTGAGCTTATCAAGAGAGCGAACCGGAAACTCAGAGGGCAACTGTGACTCCTCGACAAAGCTCCGCAGCGCTACATTAGCAGAATGTAATTAAAACCTTTGATATGAGTTTTAAGCAGGATAAAAGAAGTATCAGTGAGATGGAGATATCTTTAAGCCTCAGTTTCTCCCAAGGGGTGGCAGAGACAAGCACACATTCTGGAAAAAGACAGCATTAATATTAATGCATCGCCTAGCAACATGCCAAGACGGAGTTTCTTCCCTCCACCGGGCGTTGTCCTCAAAAACAGTCAGGCTCTGATGTGCTGAGAGATTGTGACTGAGATTACGTTTCGTTGGGAATGTTTCTCCTCTCTGGCTTGCAGCACATTTCTTCTAACAACATTTTAGCCTTAAAGTTCCGAAAAACATTCTGACAATGGATGGAACCGATCTGAACTTCCTGAAGGATTATTGCTCGCCTGTTTATGAAGGAGAATGTGTGACAATCCAAAGTGGCAGCCACCTCCACCTTAGAGTCATTACCATGTGCTCAAACAAAGGCGATTAAGCACACATCCCTGACACAAGCACAATGTGCCTGCTGTTTCTTTTCGTTCTCCTCCAGGTTCCTCCAGACTCCTCCGCTCTGCCATCATTTGTCTGTTTGAGAGGCAAAAATAAAACCTTTATTAAATTTGCTTTCCAAAACCCTGGATCTGTTTTTTCTCAACCATTCCTTTTCATGTAATAGTCCCGTTTCTTGTTGCAACTCTGCCGTTCCAAAACAATGCTGACACAGGAAGAAACAGGAAGAATGAAATGAATCCAGGAGAGCGATAAAGCTTTTAATGCCAATATTCATCAGTTGTTCAGTCATAAATGGAATCATAAATGCAATGTAGTATTCTGATCATTTCTTAGAGAGAGGAAGGTTTGACTCTACAGCCACTCAGCTTTTATAATGCTGAGTATGGACTGTAAGTTGACCCTTTCTCTTATGGGAAGGGTCACTGCTCAAATATGTTGACACAAGAAGTCTTCAGTCATTATGCCAGCAGCAAATAAGGCTGATTTAATTAGCATAAAACAGACATGAGGGCTCATGGCTAACAAACTGAATGAGCTCAGACACATGTAAATGTAAGAAACCCCCAATTCTAACACCCTCAAATCCATATTCAATGCAGATAAAAAGGAATTTTCCCTTAAAGGTTACTAAAGTCTCTGCTTTTATGCCACAAGTGTTTCAGATCCTCAAACAAGTTTTAAATTCAGACAAAGAATAAGGTTTATTTCTCCTTTGTACCCTTAACCCCAAACCCTCCTGAACAAAAGGAACACAAAAGGCCCATCACACATTTGCCAAAAATCAACTTAATGATCCGAGACTTGAGAAAATGTTATGTGGACTAAAGAGACAAAAGTGGAAGGTTTTGGAAGGTGTCTGTCCCATCTTTTCAGTAAAGAATATCAGGTGACTACAAGGACATATGAAGAAGAATGTGTGGCCATCAGCTGGTGACCTCAAGCTCAATCACACTTTGGGTAAGGCAACAGGACAAAGATCCAAAGCACACCAGCAAGTCCATCTCTGAATGGTTCAAAACAAAAGTTTTGGACTGACCTAGTCAAAGTAAAGACTGTCTGAGATGCTCAAAAACCAACCAATGTGGCTTAATGAAGACAACTCTGTAAGGAACAGTAGGCCAAAGGTTTTCCACAGTGAAGTAAAATGATCCTTGCCCAGAACCAGTGAATGGCCCATGCCTAATGTGGATCCATTCAGCCCACTGATGGACTGACAATCCATGTCAGGTGTACCCTGCCTTTCACCTAATGACCGAAAACAATGGATGGATGGATGGATGATGGATGGATGAATGGATGGATGGATGATTATGATTTGTCCATAAGGTGTTATTTGAAAATTGTTCAGAAATTCTCACCAAATCTAACTAATTCTGTTCTTATGATTAATTCCACCATAATAATGTGATCATTCTTACATACTGCAGCATGTGACTTTTTTATGGTATGCAGTGATAAACATCCCTTCGTTTTACTTTATCGTTCACGGCATAGAAAATGTTTTGCTGCTTAGTACTGAGTTACTGACAGATTGATAAGCACATCTGCTGCCCGGCATATTTTAATAATGCCCACTGGCCCATTGATTGATTACCTGTGAGCTAGGTGTTATTGAAGTTGAGTGGAAATATGAAGCAAGCCCAGTTTGTGAAAGATCACCTTCTGTAACACCTCATGTGACATTATTGTATGGATCCTTGTGAGCGTCTTGGGACACACGTTGTATTGTGTCTACCACAGATCCCTGTTATTGATGAGTCGTTCAGCAATAATCCCACAGCTCTTCAATGCGTTCTTCAGTGTAAACAACCATTTCATGCAAAACTGGCTTCAGGATTTATGAAAGCATTTGTATGAACTGTTAAGGCATTTATTTATTTCACACTGGAATTCTTTTAACATGGCTGGATCCACTTTGGTCTAACCGGCTGTTAAGATCACTAGTCCAGCTCTAACACGTAACATTTTTAAAGAACACATCTTCCAAACAAATTCAAAATAGTCTTTAAGCATGCCTTAAACTTTAATCTGTAAGACCTACATTTAGGGTTCCTAACAGCTTTTATAACATTCTGGACAGCTGAGTACAAAGATTTAGACAATGAAGTTCAATCTGAGTTTGATATTTATATGTTCTAGAAATCATAAAACAGCCTGATACTAAGATGGGCTTCTGATTTGGCAGTCTGGTAAAGGGAAGCTTCAGTGTATTTTCTCGATTAGCTCCATTTCAAGAACTACAACCATCCTACACTAAATACAGATTCTTTAAAATATAAGTGTGGTGCAATAATTGTATCTGCAAATATAATAAGAGTGGTTAGGACTTAGGTTAGGTGTTAGGTTTGTTTGGTATCTGTACCAGACCCAGGTAAAGAACCACAAGTCCAGTTCAAACCCCTGATCTGAGATTGGATAGAGGTCAAAAAGGCAGCCAAATATATATATATATTTTTTTTTTTTTGAATAGGTGTGTATTTGTCAGTAACTCAAAAATCAAAATGATCAACGAGTTAATGGAATTAATTGGAATTAATGGAAAAATCCCTAAATAATGCAAAATTCTGAGTTTTATCTGCCGTAGAATGGGACAAGTAATACTTAATTTTCTTTTTTCTGGAATCATCCGTTACTGGAAAAATAATGATAAAATCAGATTCCATACATTTCCAAGACTCCATAGGGATCCTTTTGATTCTTAAACCATACTAGCATTGGGTGCCAAAGTAAACAGGCTGCAGCCTACAGGATAAAACCCTGCTGGATTCCTCACTCCTCTATGCTCCATGATTTACTGATCTGAAGGAATGACGTACTGTGGAACAGGATATACATTCATCACTCAGCAAAGTATCTCTTTTACAAGCCGTAGACCATAGTACTGAAGCAGAACCTACAAATGTTCAAAGCTTAAAAGTTTTTTCATTACTTTCTGTTCAGTTCTGTGCACAAAAAGTTTGCCCGGAGGTCTGAAAGGTTTTTTAAATAACTTAGCAAGTCAAGGCTGGAACTGTAACGTGTTCTGTTAAAATGGCAATTAATTCAGGGAGAACAAAACTGTAAAGATAAAAGTAAAGTCTTACCTCCCTGGTAAAAACACTTGATTTTTCCATCTAAAAACTGATCATCCATAATGAAGATGGAAAGAAACATTGGAATAAACACTGCGCTCATTTAAAATATTCTAAAAATCCACCTTCCTGGTTGATGACAGGCCACAACGGGAGGCCATCCCAGCTGTCTGCCTTCCTATTAGAAATGGAATCACTTTAAAGCTGCCCTGTGATTAGGTCTTGCCATTTAAAATTCATAAGCTGGGGAGATTTTGTGGGATTATGCATGACTTCGGTTGCCTGCTGGAGAGTGGAGCTAGGGATGGAGCCCATAGGATCATTATATTTAGCAAGTCCATGTTGAGGAGTGAGCTACATATAAATGTAATATGGACATTGTTTTTTCCTGTACTGCAACAGGACAAGAAGAAGAAACTGAAAACTAATAGGTTAGAGAGCTATATAGTTGAAGAAAAATAGAACAATATTTAAGTCTATATTATCTTTTTTTTCTTTTACCACATCATATATTTAAGATTTTTCTGCTTGCAGACAAATTCCATTTATCTTTTAAATTAAAATTATAGTTTTTAGAAGAGGCTGCAAACTTCAGATTTTTGAGAAGCGTCTAAAGCATTTAGGAGTTCCAAAACTAATTTAAATTTCTATTAAAGTTGAATTTCAGATTTGAGGTCAGATTTTTAGTTTTGTAGCCCAAACAAATTTCAAGAAATTTTTTCTTCTCAAAGATGCATCAAAATATGCATTAAAAATGGAATCTATTTGGAACGTTAAGCTGGGCCAGGGATCTGCAACCTTTAGAAACGAAGGGTTTGGTGATGTTAAGCAAGGCTAATGTTAAACTAGGCTAATGTTAAGCTAGGCTAGTTGCCTCTTGACACCAGCTGTGAAGTAACATAATAGCAACATAAATTTCCTACAAAGTTGACTTATTCAGTGAATAAAATACATAAATCCTGGATATAGAAAAAATCTAATATACAGCTTTTAATGGCCAAAGTTGTGGTACATTTTCTACTGTGCTACTGTGTGTTCATGCTGTCTACAATAAATACTAAAGGCTGTTATAGAGGAGGAGGAAAAGTTCAACTGTTGCTGCTCTGCTATGTAGGTGTAACCTAACCCCACCTCCTCCTGTGGTAAAAGAATAGACAAGGGTCATAAGAAATTCTCATGATATGATAAAATTGATACCACAATTTAATGATATCAAGTTATTTCTAGAAACATTTTAAGCAAAAACGTACACCACTCTCCAACTTCTCTTTTTTAAGCTTAGCAGAAAAGCAACAATTACTCTAACTGCCGCATTACCTCAAGAAGAGCGATAGGTGGCGCTCCTTTAGCTTCCACTCCATGGTCTGTTACCAGACAACCGAAGCTGTCTTTCTTGCAAGACGGGGAAAAATATGAGGGCTTTATTTCAGCCAGCTGACCAGCAGAGAGCAACAACAGGTAGAGGCAGAGCGCTGGGTTACATGACAATCCTTACAGCAGGAGAGAAAGCTGGATCACTCCGGCTCGCTCTTTGGCATCTCGTTCACAGGTCTCTTATTGAAGCTTCAGCAGGTTAAGCTAAGCTGTAAGCTTACAGATTTATTGTTGTTGTTGTTTTGTGCAATTTATGTCTTAAAAATCATATGTTATCACAATACAGATTTCAAATAATCACCCTATTCCATTATCTTCTTCTGTAAGCAGCTGTGCATTGGTCTAAGGTGATACTGACAGGACTGGAAACAGTGTTTTCCTTCAGAGAATGAACAGAGTTACCTTTTATAACCTGACATTTAGATCCAATTTAGTGAAACTAAATGGCTCTCTGAAGTCCGCGGACATAAAACATGTCTGAAACATGTTTTATGATTCTCTTTCATGGTGATGACTTAACCTGCATGTATTCCCACCACCAAGTGGTATAAATATAAGATGTTACTTCCAGTTTTTACATCTTTGAAAAACCTTTCAACAGCAGTAACAGGAAAAGATGGCATAAAATAACCAAAAGCGCTCGGTTTCAAATTGAAAGAGAAACATTCAAATATTCAATTCAGCGACACTGACATCATTTCTTGCGCTGCTGTGTAATATAACATCATACATCTATTTAGGTTCCATTCTCTTGGGGAAGGCAGCTCAGATTCCTAATCACGAAGTGCTAAAACTTGCTTTCTGTATTTGTTGGAAGCTAATGAATGCCACTACAGTATAACTTGCACCACTTACTTTTCAGGATGTCTGCTTTGCTCCCCATATAGACATCTATTTTGTTTTAAGAGCAAAATAGAGGAGCACCATCAGGCTTTTGTCGCTCTTTTAATCCGACTGGATACTGGATGCAGCATTCTGCGACGCAGCATTCAGCTGAAGGCTGCAGTTTTTTTCTGCTGCAGGTCAAATAAAGAAAATGTTCTAAGAGGAAAGCCATGTTTTCTCATTTTGTGCTCTCCATCTCAGAGCACATGTTGAAGGCAGAAACTTAACTCATTTGTTTTATGTTCCACTTTTTCACAAGTATAAGATCGGGAGTCTTGTGTAAAAACACCAGAAAAGCGCAAACTTAAAATAAAAATTTCAAAACGAAAGTTCCATAATCTTATTGCTTTTATTTTCAAGAAAAAAGCAACAATTATTCCTGCTGCTGCGAAAACAAGCCAACACAGGGGTGTCCAAGGTGCGGGCCGGGGGCCATTTACAGCCGACGGAATGATTGTGTGGCCCACAACCCCGGTTCAAGAATGGTACAGTTCTGGCCCGCCAGTAAAGGTGGTTGATGCAGATTACTTTTAAAAATGGTTTAGGCCAAGATTTTTGCAAACCAATTAAAATATTTTTGAAAGTTTTATTAAGCTAGCTTTTTGATTAAACATTTCCCCAAAAACATACTTGGGCACACCTGTTTATTAAATTTGGCTTGGCTAAAACCTGACAGAAAGTGTTTTTTAATTGAACAGTGACCCAGTTGTTCAACAACCAGTTCTTGTTCAACTACCAGTTGTTGTTTTTCTCTGGACAAGAGGGGGAAGCAATCAACCTAAAATATTTAGGAACTTGTGTGCATTTCTTTTAATAATGCATTTGAGCAAAATCCTTTTTATTTATTCATGCAAATTTACTTTTTATATCAAAAACAAAACAAAAACAAAAAAATCCACAATAAATTTGCCTGTCCTTTTTTAAATCGGAAAACAAAATCAGATTTTGGTCGAGTTCTTTAAACTTGACAATTTTGGCCTAGATGGAAAAAGTTTGGGCATCTCTGATCTAACATACTCATTATTACAATTTTGATAATGTTGTCTATAACATTTGATCACAGTTCATTTTGAATTAGACTTAAATATTACCACAGAATATAAACTTGCTTTCTCTTGTAGTATTTTTTTGACTTTTTCTCATATATTACACATTTTGCCAGTCTGTCCAAGTGATCAGAATATGCATTTGCTACAATTGTTTCCAAACCAAACTTTTCGTTACAGGTCTTTTGGTTACGTGTGCATGTGTATCGAATGGCTACTGCATTGGAAATTTATTTGCGGAACCAAAGTGTGGAACTCTGCATTCCTCCATACAACTTTTAAATGCAACGCCAAAACAATGCAGAGTTTGAGGACTCCCTATTGTCACTAAAGCTCGTTTTTTGGGAAAATTCTCTCATTCAGCTACATTGATGATAAAGTGAATGAGAAAGGTGGACCAAATCAAAATTCTGTGTGCAGTGTTTAACTGCGATATCTTACATAGAT
Source organism: Anableps anableps (assembly GCA_014839685.1). Lineage (NCBI taxonomy): Eukaryota > Metazoa > Chordata > Actinopteri > Cyprinodontiformes > Anablepidae > Anableps > Anableps anableps. The sequence continues at coordinate 6,385,099 of CM026079.1, forward strand.
CACTTTAAACTTTAAAATAACAGAAAACTGTTATTTGCCAGATTCTTTCTATGTTGTAACAAAAGACCTTTCCAATGAATACTGTACCAATGGAAAGCCTGTGTTTTCCCATTAAATGATGATGGGTTGATAAAGAAAATGTATTGTGGAATGAGCAACAGAGTCAAGTAGGAGGGTTGTGTTCATGAAAAATTCCCTTTTGCATGTCTAAGAATAGATAGAGCTAATATAACCATTAATTTACATTTTATACTGTATTTGCAGAGGCAGAAGAAATTTTTGCTTTTCCGTTTTGAATGAAAGCAATTAGATCACGTTACATATTTCAGTTTTCAAAACTTGTGTAAATACAGTGAAACCATCCCATGCCTTGTCTGTCATCAAAAGGTCTACTAAACTGTTTGAGTATAAAAAAGCTGCATGTAAAGGATTAGTTCTAAGTTTACTGCAGTCCTAAACATTTTGAAAGCATTCTGTGTAAATAGGGAAGAAGAAAACATGATGATCTGGCCCGTATCTTCCAAGAGAAATGTTCATTTAGACCGACGGACTGAGTGAGTGAGTGAGTGAGTGATGAGGCTTTCAAACGCCATGGTGAGAGCCAGAAACAGTTTGCCTCACACACACACACACACACACACACACACACACACACACACACGCTATGAGTGTGACCACATGCATCTGCTGTAAATCAGGGTTTGAAAAGAAAAGGCTAAAAATAAAATTTGAAAAAAATGAGAAAGTAATGAAAACATAAATAAAAACACACGACTCAACTCGCCCCTGTCCTGAAATCTCAATTTCACTCTGGCTCTTCCACTGCCTTGACAAGGTCAGCCTGGCAGCAGGAATTCGTCTCGCCCCCTAATCTGGAGATTACATTCTCAGCGGCCGGGCAAAGCCTCCCCCTCACCCCCCCTTTCTGCCTCTCTGCCTTCAACCCTGGCAGCTTGGCGCTCCACTGCGAGGTAACGAGCCAAGACCTGCTTACAGTGTAGAGATAATGTCCACGGATTAAGACAGAGAGCCCCTTGAGTGCTGCCTTTTTCATTCCAGTATCTGGCCTGTGAAGCGTCATAAATACACCCAGTCGCTCTCACTCTCCACTCTGCGGATCTCAGTGCAAGTCTGTCTGCTTATGAAAGTGGATCATATGATCCAAATCCACCAAACGTATTGGTAATGGCTATGGCATGACAAAGCTCACCAAACAGGATTTTCCCAACAAAAAAAAAAAAAAAAAAAAACTCAGGGTTTTTTAAGATGCTCTTTTCAGACTTAGAGTAAAACACCTTATTCAAACGGTGGGATAAGAACATTAAAGTTCCCCTTAAGACCCCCCTGGGTGACTGTGTTCTTCAAAGTGCATGAGCTGGAATTTTAAGGATGATTTTTTTAATATCTTCAGGATAACTTTTAAAACTGTAAAGATGCCGGGGCAGCTGCAGTCTCCAGCCCTGCGTGAAATCCTCCTGTGTTTGCTTATCACTGGGGTGGTAACAGGGTGCATTTATCAGGGGGACGGTTTAATTAAGGATTCTCTTAGACACAGGGTTCCCAACATGAGGGAAGATTTACTATCTGAATCCCCCACTTATCTGTGATATCATAAGCAGCTTCATTAACCGGTAGCAATAACAGAGACGTTCCAGAGAACTTTTTTTTTTTTTTTCATATTTTCTTCATCGTAAGAAAAGTATTCACACCCCATTGACCTTTTTATGTTTCGGCACTCTAAACCCACTAACTTCAGTGTGTTGCATCTGGATGTTATGTCTTGGAACATTTAGCATTATGCCAAAGTTCCAGTCGCTAGATGCTGGATGTGCAACACAGGCAGAGACACACTCCAAACAATCTGCAGGTGGAACTGCAGATACAGGTGCTTCTGCCAAGGGGGACTGAATACAAACGCACACCACATTTTGCTTTTTTATATATATATATATATATATATATATATATATATATATATATATATATATATATATATATATATATATATATATATATATATATATATATATATTTATAAAGCATTTCAAAATTCATCTATCACTTTTACTTCACAATTATGCACTGCTATGTGTTGGTCTATGACATAACATCTCAGTGAAATGCAAAATGTTTTTGGCTGTAATGTGATACGATGTGAAAAAATTCAGGAGCTATGATAATACTTTTAGAATGCTTTGCAATTTCGGCTGTTTTTTATGAGTGAAAACTTAACAAAAGAGAATAAAAATGTAGGACAATTTGGAACCACTGAAAATGCCAGGACAGAAAGCCCAAAATTTAACAGGAATATTTGAAATTATGATTGTTAGTTGAATACAACAAAAAAAGCAAAATTTGTATGGCATCAAGTTTCTATTCACTAGTTAAGCGAATGTGAAGCGATCTTTTGAAAAGCAGTAAAAAAAGAAATGCAAATGAGTCAATTTGCCAATAACTGTGATGGGAAAGAGATCTGGCTGTGCAGTCGGGGCAGAGAGTGGCAAAAACTGGCTGCATTGCTTGCAGTTGTTACTTGGTTCAGCTGGTAGTTGTCCTAACAGGAAAAACAGTCTAACAATGCTGCTTAATATCTGGTATGCTATATTAAAACTAAAAAGAAAGGAGTTATTCATGTGATTTTACATCTATCTATAAAAAACTAGGTGGTGATTATTTTTTTTTCTATAAGAACTGCTGTACAAATAAAGTTTAATGAACTGATTGATTAGCTCATCCAGTTACCTTTAATACAAGTGAGCAATAATATCAACGTTTTTTCCCATTTGTGGACTCTGTGTTCAATGTGTCTGTGAATTTCCTTGAATGCTATACTGTACAACTGTACAGTGTTATGAAGTGGATGTCAGCACTGCAAATTTATAAAACAGTCAAAGCTGTATAAAGATGGTGAATATGGAATGAGGTCTATGTAGGTCAATAATATTCTGCCATACATAATTCAGTTTATCTCTCATTATAAAATATTCTGTTTTTGCACAATAGATAAAAAAAGAGAGTAAAGCTGCTAAGAGGTTTCCTAAAAGCAGCAGGACTCTGTTTCTGGAAGAATGTTTGTGAATACCAGATTATTCACTGAACATACTGGAGTAACTGAAAAGATATGGCAACTATCCCTCCAGTAAAAGCAATTCAATTTCAATTCAGTTTATTTATATAGCGCCAATTCACAACAAATGTCATCCCAAAGCAATTTACAAAAAAAAAAAAAAAAAAAAAATCAATCATAACTACATTCCAATTGATCCTAGTTACCAAACAGATACAGTAGCTCAATTAATTATTCAAAGTAGTTCAAAAAGTTTCTAAGGAAACCCAGCAGAGCATCGAGTCATTGACTTGCAGCTTTCACTCCTCCTGGACGAGCATGTCGCAACTGCATGGCATTGTGTCGTTGACTTTACAGCAATCCCTCATACCGAGCATGCACATAGAGACAGTGGAGAGGAAAAACTCCCCTTTAACAGGAAGAAACCTCCAGAAGAACCCGAACCAGGCTCAGCACAAGCAGCCATCTGCCACGACCGACTGGGGGTTTGAGAAGACAGAGCAGAATGAACAAGAAGAAACGGATGAACTGATGTAGGATCATTTTCTATGTTCATGAAAGTCAAAAGTTAGCAGGAGAGGGAGAACAATTAGTTGATGGCAGTTTTATCTCAGCTGATGCCCTCTAGGAAGGTATCAGTGCCAGACCAGGTGTGGCTTCCATGGAGAGAAAATAACAGAGAAAACAAAAAGTTAACAGTTGAAATAACAGCAAATAAAGCAAACCGGAGAGTAGTAGAAGAAGAAAGTGAGAAAAAGTGGTCAGTTTGTCAGTAATGAAGAGCTGTTAGCTGATTACAAGGCCAGAAAGCTCACAGTCTATTTGGTTGCAGCATTAGGATGATCTGTAATGAAAAATTCACTTCACTCAGTTGTCAGATTTTTGGTTTGGTTTGGTTCTGTCAGATTTCTTTTATGCTCCTTCCAGGCTTCCATACTAAATTAGGTTATAAGCTGACAAGGTTGGAGCATTCAAAATATTTCCAGGTACAGTTTTTTTTTTTTTTTCCTGCCAGAACTATGTTTTAGCAGAAAATACATCCAGTCCTGCCTAAAACTTCACAAGATGATGGTCTTCATTTTAGTTTGCTGCCTAAAAGTTTAGCTTTGTTTAAAGTGGGGATCTACTACGATGGAATGAGCTGTCAGTGTCTTACCTGCTGTAGATAACTCTTTTAGCTCAAAGCAATCAAGACAAAAGGTGATATTTGCCATGTTAAACCAGCTCTAAAATTATTATACGATAGCAGTACATCCATACTTTCATATACTTTTAAAATGCTTATATGTTCTATTTAGGGAACTAACGATTATTTTAGTAATCAATTATTCCATCAACTTCTCTAATCAGATAAAGAAACTGGCAGATTCTGCAGATTTTTCATTTAACCACTTAAGGCTTTTTATACAGTATTAGAAATACATTAAAAGATGCAAATAAACAAATAATTCAATTCCCTTTTTTTAATGGGGGGAAAACATTGTATTGTCTAAAATGCAATGACATAGAATTCCTTCAGTTTATGCTTAATAATTTGTAGCAAAGGATGCATCTGCAACTAAAAAAATATTTCTTACATCAACATGTGAAAAGCTCAGCTCTTTTTGCTTGATTTATCATCAATATAGTGTAGGACTAATCTGTTAATTAGTTTTTGGATTAATCAAAAACTGGATAGCAAAAGGTTAAAAATTGGTTAGCAAAAGGTGCTTAATAGGAGATTTATTATTATTATTTTTTACAGAATTGGAACCAGGAGAAGCTAAAACTAGGCCACATGAGGAGTTTTGGGTAGAACATATTTACAGACAAAGTTTTGTTTGTATTTTAAATGCAAAATCTATATATTTTTTGTATAGTTTTGACTTGATTAGTGTTCTAAGTATGTTGTTCTTTTAGCAAATGGCCTTTTTTTGAGTCTGTATACTCAAAAAAGTCAATCGATTACTAAATTAATTGACAATAATTTCTATAATCGATTCTTCACGATTAGTCTGATTAATCATTTCAGCCTTAGCACTATTTAAGCATCTGTGAACCAATCATGAGCTGTTTTCTCATACAAAGGTAAAGCAAGGCTTTAAAAAGCCATAGTGTCAAACATTTCCATCATACTATGGTTTAAAGACAATTTAATTTAGATGAAAATACAGTGGATCTAGTATTCGCTGATTCACCTATCAGATTTTTCTGAGACATAGCTCTAAATTATTTGCAAAACATTTGCCTATTTGCATATTTTTTCCATAGAGAGAGAAAGAAAACACAGCTTGGGAAGCTGGAATACCTATTGGCTGCAGTTTGCCAAGCAGCCAATCCAGGAGAATCATTCATTTTCCTTGATTGGCTGTACTGTCAAAGTTGGACATAAGGAAAACCATGGATGTTAGCTTCTACGGTAGTGCCAGGACGATTTCCACTAAGTGCACATTTGGTGTTTGAACTATTAAAATGCGCAGATATAAGGATTTCAGCAAGTCGTGGGTGGTTGTGGTCCATACTTCCCACAAACACCGAGGGTCCACTGCAACTTCTGCTACCTTCCTCGACCTGTTGCTGTGAGTTATCAGTCAGCTAGATGAAGAAAGGGTTTTTGTCATGTTGAGTGGTAGTGGTGTGGGTGGACCCAAATACAGAGAGGCAGAGGCAGTGAGTAGCATGGTAATTTAATAAAAATGAAGAGCAAAACTTACAAAAACCACTGGGAACACAGGGAGCCAGAGCATAACTAAAAAACACAGGAATCCAGGAGCAAAATAAAGCAGAGTTGACAGGGAAGGTAATGGGTAGATAACGGAAGGATCCAGCCAGGAGTGAGAGCAGGAGAGGAGTTTAAATACTGGGGGTGTGAATGCTCGAACAATAGATTGGGGCTAATTGGATAACAGTTTGCAGGTGTGGGGGAAGAGAGCAGAAGGGGGACTGAGGACAAAGAGAGAGAATGGCAGCAGGGGGCAAGGGAGAGTAAACAGGCAAACTAAAAATGAATCTAACAGTAAGAATGAATTACGAGAGACAAGGAATAACCCAGGTTCTGACAGTTTTATCAGAAACCTTTCCTTCTCACCAAAAGAAAGTCAAAGTTGTTTGCATATAGAGGCAAAGCAAACTTAAAATTTGTATCTAGATATTTTGTGGTGTTTATTGCAAAAAAAGTGGTTATAAAAAGTATTTTTTTAACTCAATAGTGTATCATTGTATGCAGTCATAACCAATATCTGTTATACATTTTACTTTGCTTAAATACACCCATTTCATGAAGGACTACAACTGTTAAACTACACAATCAGTGTGTTCAGAAACATTTTGGAATGTAAATTTGAACTTTTAATTCTCTAATGGAAAAAAAAACAGAAAAATAAAATAACTATCATACAATGAGGTTTAGGGGTTTAAGACATCGCCTTATCTCACACTATCTGCAGTAGGCCTGGGCGATAAACCAAAATTTAACCAGCACCAAGATTTATGACAATGGCCGACATCATTTTGCCCATGTCAGTATTTTTGGTGTTTTTTAAAAAAAATTAAAAGTCATTTTTGTCTTTTTTGGCTGTGTACAGGTATGCTTATGTCCCTATAAGATGCTGCGCTACGTGTACAGTCTGTAGTCACGTGACTCCACCCCTTCCAGTCTATAACGAAGTGAATGAGATGGTGAGGTTGGAGGAAATTTCAAATGTTGAAGCAGTGACAGCAGTAGAGCTGGTCGAGGAGGAAGAGGAGCAGCTCATTTTGGGTTCAGAAAAGACAATGTTGAACAAAAAAATGTCAGGTGTAAACTGTGGCAAACGACTGCCAAGGCAATACAGCCAACCTCTTCCATCACCCACAGTACAATCACCTGGCCTTTACAGAGGGGTAGGCATTTGCACATGATGGCATTACATTTGCACAACTTGTTTACTTTTCCAAATGTCAACATGTGAAATGTATTTTAATTAATTTATTAGTATCATTTAGTTCTGTTTACATGGGATTACTTAACTCCAGGGTGACCATTTCAAGTGATGCAAGTCATTTGTAATATCTATATTTAGAATTTTTCTTTGTAAGAGATGGGGGGAGGGAGGGTAACCAGCTTGTCCAAAAGCAGCCAAGAAACCAATCAGTGTAGTGTAAAAATCAAAAAATTAGCATTCAGTTAAACCATTAACATGTTTTTTGCATTTTACTTAGCTACATCACCTCTTACATTCCCTTTTCTGTGCACATATGTGAGGAAGGGTTATTAAGTTTGTGAAAATAACAAAGTAAATGGCTCTGGCATTTTTGAGAATTGGGTTGCTTTAAGAGTGTCCCTAGCTGTTAGTCCAAGCCTAACTCATCTTGATCTATATTATATGGAAAGGGAAAAGAGAGTTATCTATTCTCTACTGTCGATAAGATAGAATGAATTAAAATTTTACCCTTGACTGTCAAAATTTATGTAGCTTACACCAGTATAGCTCCACCCCTCCAATGAATAAATGCATCTACTTATAACAATAAAGTTTTACTGCAAGGTAAGTATTAGTTAATGACTGCCATCTGATATTTAATAAGAGACCTGTGCAATTTTAGTATGTTTACCTTTTTTTTATGAAACCCATAAAAGGTAGTGTCCATTCCTCATTCAGATCGAGATCAATCACTTTCTTTCCTTTGAAAATTAAATCAAAATATTTTTGGTGGCAGAGGGTGCATAATAGGGAGAAAACTGGCATATCAGCACAAACATCTACCCTTTAACAATGAATCAAATGTCCTGTCATACCACAAAATGTAAACAAATGTATTTTGTTGTTGTTCAGGTTCTAATCAAAGCACAGAAACAGAATAAACAGGATTTATCCCGCAATAAAAAAAAAAAAAAGAAAGAAATGCGTCTCCATCCCTTCTCCTAATGAAGTCTCATAAAAATGTTGCTATGCTGAAAAGGGACAGGGAGCATAGAGGGGGGATTTGAGCAGGAAAATGAAAACTGCACATCTTAATGTGCGTCATTATCTGGAACTCATCTCAGTCTGCATTATCAAAAGACACTGAATCATCACAATACGTAATGACGAAACCAGCTTTGTAATTTTTTCTTTTTCAATTACTCACTGCATGTTGGTTCACATAGAAAACAAATCTTCGAAATGTGTGTAAGTTCCACTTCTAAGCATTTGAAGCTACACACACTGTCTTTTTCCTGGCAAACAGAGAAATTCATTTCCACACTAAGTCAGGGAGCATTAGGGAAGCATGAAAAGGGAGAGTAAGAGTTTATGATTCTATCGCGTGCATAATATTTGCTAGGATTTTTCAACATGGTGTGAAGGGAGCATGTTAGCGTTTAGCAACACATGTCCTTTGATTGCAACAAGCTCAGTCAATCTCTGAAGGAAAAAAAAGATCAATATTGCAAATGAAATGAGACGCTTGATGTTCTCCAGCAGCGATGCACTCAGTTCTGCACAGAAACTAGCTCCATCTGTGAGGGATCAGCTCAGACTCATCCTCTGTTGTTTTACAGCTACAGATCATTTGACAGTTTTGTATCAGGGATTAGCAGTCAGTGTCGCTGAGTACAATGTCACACATTAGATGCTCTTGGCTGGCTATGTTCTTCTGTTAATTCCAATATATACTTTTAAAGACTGATGGAGAGGTGCTATGTACAGCACCGTTGCTGAAAAATGACTTCAGGTGGGAGTTCTGTAGTGCTGCTATAGGAGTCAGTATGCTAACTGCAGTAGAAAACTTCAGAGGCAGAAATAATTTACACTGAATAACCTATGAATGAATTATCAAAGAACATCACACTGAACGGACCTTCCCTAGAGTAAGACATGGTGTTGGCAGCATCATGCGGTGGGGATGGGTGGGAGGTTTTGTTTGGGTTTTTTTCGTAAAACAAGGCAGCTGATCGGTGTTGTTATGAAGATGGATGGAGCTAAATACAGGGGGACATAAGACTGAGACAGAGCTTCACCTTCCATGATGAAAATGACTGTAAACCGACCAGGTACCTCTGACTGCAAAAGTGGGTGGAGTCCAATGTTGGACCCCACCCCCAATTCTGACATCCCAATGTACCCCACGATGGCAGAAATTGTATAGCCCACTCAGAAATAATAATTCACTATAAGTCTTGAAACATTCAAGTATAATGACAATGGGGTAAGAAACAATCAAATAACATTTTTCAAAAAGGGAGTATAATTTACAGAACCAAGAGAGGGTTTGAAAAGTTTAAAATAATGTTTTTAAACACCCATAATAGTTTTAGCCAGCAGCACAAATATTTTATTGCACATCTTTTTTTAAAATACCTAAAGCTGCAATCAAAATCACTGATTTTATGATGCTATTTTAGAAGTAGTTGCAAGGAAATGTGCAATATTTTTTCCTCATTAAACCCCTTCCAAAATCTTTATATAGAAGAAAAAGATGATAAAAAAAAATAACAAGCAGACAGATTGGACACACAAACATTTTTATTCTTTAAACAACTTAAATAGCACAATTTTTGTTACACCCCATATTGGTCACGGATTATAACTTCACATGAAGTTATAGGGATGTTTTTTCATTTTTAAAGTGGGTTATAAGTGATTAGTATTTTACTTGTAGCAGAAAAGTTTTCTAACCACAAAAACACAACAAAGTTGAGCCAATGTCAAGACAAAGTTATTGAATCTTGCTCTATCCCATATGTATTTATTTGAATAAAAAGAAAAACTTTGCAGTCCCCTTCAGAGAAGTTGTTCCACTGCTTTTACTTCCTACCGTCACTATCCAGTTTGGGCATTCTGGGTAAATACAACCAAAACAAACGAGCGTGTCTAACACTTGCGGGAGAATTGGCTCATGGTCAGAGGTGGAGTTTGTTTGGTACATTTGCCAAAGACAAAAGAGAAATCCTACAACCGCTAAAATCTAATGCCACCCCACATTTTTCTTTACATTTCATTAAGAAGGAATCTGTGCTCATTGTCTTCTTCAGAGGTTTTTGAGTCATTTCCTTCAGCGGTTCCTGGTGCAGCACCACCACAGGCAAGGGGGTAAACAGGTAGCTCACAGGTTGCTTCATTTAAGACGAAAACGTAGCAAATATTTCTGCTGCCAAAAAGAACTGAATAATAAGATGATAAAGTTATCTCAATCATGTTTTCACTGTTATCTAGATTTTAATACTTAGCCTTAGGCCTAAATTAAATATAAGCTTTCCAGCATATTTCATGTATAACAAGCTGATATTAGCTAACAGCATTTAATTAGGCTAACGCTTAGGTTATATGCAGCTCACAGCTTGCCAAGTGAAGCTTTAAAACAATGTTCCTTAATAAGAGTGATGAATGGTCCTTCGTTAGTTTTCCTGCTAAGACTGTAAATGTTTTTTGCAACAGCAAGTATTTCCTCCAAGTATAGTAGTGTCTTTCTGGCAAATGAGGCAAAAGTATATGAGCATTCTTTCAGCCAGCTGAGTAGCAGTGCACGGCAACAGACGTAAAGAGCCCAGTGCTGCAGCACTGACTTCAAATAGCCAGAAAATGGTCGGTCCACTCCGCCTCCTTTTCTGGCATTTCATCAAACTTTCTTTAAACCATAGAGACGGATCATACGATGGATTTTAAAACCACAACTTTTAGATAGCTTGCTAACAGCATACTAACTTTGTGTGTGAATACCAGTTCTGAATAACTCACATCTTCCTCTTTCAGCTTTTTCTCTCCTGTTACCATGGCGTTCCCATAGCTCTCTTTGCTCTTTACCATTTTGGCTACTATCATGTATATCAAGTGTGGTGGAGGACCATCCATCCAGCTGGCCACATACATCACTGATGTAAATCTGAGAAGCAAGCTTGTCTATAAAAATTTTAAACATCTTTAAAAAAGTTCTCTTGAACTCATGGATCAGTGCAGAGATGAAGTGAATTGCAAAGCATTTTCTGAAATCTGTCATAAATGGACTGGATCACATTTAGCAATTGTCACTACACAGCTGGTTTTCAAAGATAATTGGTTCACATTAGCCAGGCCATTTGATAAATTCATATGAAAATAATTCCTCTCTGGATTAAAACGATCACTACCACTCCCTCGAACGAACAAAAGGTGTTGGCCGACCAACCAGCAAACAGAATTTATAGTTTGAGTCGGATGGAAGAAAATGTTTCTGCCTACTGCCATGAGATCGGGCTGCATATATGATCAGAGAAATACCTGAACTAAAGTGGTTGTCAGAGTAACTAAACAACAGCCATTTGCTTTTGCTGCAGTCATTTGCTTTCAGTTTTTTCATTTTGAGGTTGAGGTAAACAGTATTTATTTTTCCATCTTCTTTCGCCATATTAATAAACTGCAGGTACCTTTACTGATCAAATCAGCCTTTGCTAACATATAATATGGGAAAATAGAATTTGCAATGTATTTGCCTCTTAATTCCATTGTCATCAGCTATAAACACGGCTGTGAACATAAATGTATGATCTCATGCTCTCAGCTCACCTTGCAACATTAAGAGTGAGTTGCTAATATACTGCTGATGGGAGTATCTATTCCTGTAATGGGGTGTGAATATACCGCTGACCTGCTACACTGCACCGAATGGCTGCTTTGATATAAGCAGCATATGTGCAAAGTTAAATAAGACAATGGATCAAAAAGAAAATGTCTCTATTAAGCTGAGGTTAGACATTCTGAAGCCCAGCCAGATGCCTAGAAAGATTCCTCGTACTCTTTCAGCTCAGGGAGCAGACCATGACGAGTTTTACAGTTATGAGGGAGAACCTAATGAGTCTCAGAGGACTCAGAAGAAGGAAGACTTGTTCCATAATTCCTTGAAAGAGCTGCTTGCACAGATGATATGCCTCCTGTGAGTGGGAAAATTCCCGAACTTGCTCATTTTCTCTTCTTTTATTTCATTTAGGACCTACTTTGCTTTGCGCATCAATGAACTTTGTGCAAGAACACTTTGGCCATTAAGAATCTAAAACCCCTTGTGGTTCCTGTTTTTTGTTTAACTTCTCCAGGATTCAGGTTTTAGCCTAAATGTTAAATATCACAAGTTACATGTTGAGAGACAGTGAGAAAGATGTCAGGATAACAATTTATTGGTAACAATGTTTAAAACAACAACATTTATTTGGTCATAAGCTTTGCTGTTTACCTGAAACGTTGACCAATTGAAATACAACATCCCAAAAGTGACATATTTTTAGGGTGATGGCAGCATCATGCATTTGAGATTTTTTCAGAAGACTTGGGGAAACTTCTCTAAGTTAAAGGAACAAAAGAATGGCTGAATATAAATATATACCACACTTTTCTTTTTATTTCCTGATTATGGACCACCATATAAAATCTGAATAAAATATACTGAGGTCTGAGCCTGTAATATGAAAAAATATGAAAAAGTTGAAGTAATATGAATGCTATTGCAAGACACTGAATGTGTGCAATTACTTTTTCCCTCCTTCTTTAAGTTTGACAGTTTATGATCTGGAAAATTGTCTTTTCTAAGTTTTAGAGGACCAGGCACGACCTTTGAGAATGATTGCATTTATAGGCAATGTATATGCAAAAACTCACTAATGACTCCAGGAACTAATTAAATAGTTATGTGATATGTATATCTCACATTTCTTTTGCTGAGCCTTCATTACATGACTGTCAAGAGTTTAATTACAAGAGGAGATTAAACTGATTTCTGGATTATCAAATATTAAAGCAGCCAGTGTGACCATTTCTCTTGGCCCAAATATTTCCTAATAATAGTTTAACTTCTGGAGGATATTTTTAGTTGTGTGCCATTTGTCTTAAGGAAAGTTTAAAAAAAAAAAAAGAAAAAAAAAAGAAAAAAAAAAAACTGAACTGAAAAATGGGCAAATTGATAAAGTTTTAAACTGAAGATACATAAGTACAAAGTATAAGAAGGTAAGCAGTAACACAACAATACTTGTATCATTGCTGCCTTGGACACAGTTTGGACAACAGTGGAAAGTCCTCCAGTGCCTACGCCGTATCCCATGACAACATATAGAATTACAGTTAGTGATATAGTTGACCTGAAACCGATACACAGGTGAGCTCGTATTTCCGGGCGTACACACACACACACACACACACACACACACACACACACACACACACACACACACACACACACACACACAGAGCGTTGTTCACTTTTACTTCTCTGTGCACCCAGCTCTGGGAAATTAAGGCTACTAAGAATGGCACACAGAAGCTAAATTTAGCAGGAAGAGCCAAGGTGTCAGGCCATTACCAGGGCAGGGAACTATGGTGGTGAGGGGAAGGAAGGGGGGTGGGGGGGGGAAGGCAGGATCACTCCGTAGCAGCAAATTAAGATGCTAAACATTAACCCATGAATCATTAATTCAAGGCTGGAATTACATTCATGCTAATTATGCACTGTAAGAAGTTAAGTAGCTTCATTAATATGACCCTAAGTTGTTTTATTTGCAAAAATGGAGGATTACATTTCTATTCAGGCTTTTTATTTAACAAAAGTACAGCAGTTGTGAAAATAAAGTGCTGTGAGTATTAATATACTATACTAAATGATAGTATTATTTTAAAGGATTTCCATGGGCTGTCGTTGACCAAAGTAAAAAAATAAATAAAAAAGTATATGTTTATGGACACCCCCACGGTCTGCATTACAGCGGCCCTGCTTAACTCCCTGACTGAAGGCGCTCTGTTGCTGTGTAACAGTCTCGTTGAGAAGGATCTTCAGGGCTGTCTGTAGTTTTCTTGATTATTGAACTGAACAGAAATGAGTCACACTGAATTAAAGTGAGCTGAACTGATTTATCGAAATGAGCTGAACTGAATTAAATGTAACACTATTGAAATGAATTGAATTGAAAAAGACCAATCTGGACTAAATTAAACTGGACTGTATTCAATTGAGTTTACTTAAACTGAACTAAATTAAACTAAATCAGTTCAGTTTTCACATCAATTTTCAGTGATTCGTCCATTAGGGTAATTCCAGGTCAGCTTGATTATGTTGGAACCAAACACAAACAAACTAAAAGGTCACTGTGTGAGAGCTTTAGGTCACTGGTTTGATTTCCTGAGCAGGAAAAAGGAGAATAAAGAGGGTGCTATGGGGCTGGTGAATGATTAGTACTGTCCTGCTCTATTCTTAGTATGAAATGAGGTGCCCTTGAGCAATACCCAAATCCCCCCAGTTGCTCCCTGGGTGCTTTACCTATAACTACCCCCAAGTTGTGTTTAGCTTAATTGCCTTATGCTCATAGTGTCTGCACGTTTTCAGACCAGTTAAGCCGAGAAGTCAAACTTACGTGAATGTAGCTGCTGCAGTTTTCTCTTAGCTGTCAGGAAGTTGGCTGTAGCACACAACACCGAGCATTTGTCTTCAGTTTAAGTATCAGAAAGAGCTTTTTATTGAATGTTAAGCCTTTAATTTAAAGACGTAGGCTTGACGTGTTTAGAATTAATCCTGCACACACTCCTGTTCCTGTTACAAACCTCCAAACACACACACACACACACACACACACACACACACACACACACACATTTTAAGTTTTAATTTTTTCCTAAAGATGTTCGACCTTTAGCATTAACAAACCACCAAGAAGCATATGGCATACAGGGTTAGCATGAAAACACAAAAATCCAGGGAAACCCCAATTTATGCATTATGAATACATCTGCTACTATTCTGGGATTCAGTTGCTTCTGCCTGCCGAAAACCATATGCTGTTTTATAATGCATGACTTTTAATGTTTCGTTAGTGGCGAGGTGAGCTGTAGAAATGATCAGCTCTGATAAATGATCAAATCTAGGGAAGCTTTTAGTGTGCAGTAAAGCTGGACAGTGAGTCTACAGAGGCAGGGAGGGATGCTGATGGAGGGAGGAAGCAAGGAAGCCAGAGGGAGGGAGGTGAAGGAGTGGTTAGCAGGATGCAGCTGGGGGCCGGCTGTGCTGAACGGGCAGCAGCCAGGCTGATGGATTACACTGGCCCTCTCCTGGGTAAACGGACACCGCCACCCCTCCCCTTTTAACAATGTCTCAGCCTGTATCGTCATTGAAATGTCTCCAAAGATGGAGGTGAACATGGAGCTGAGCCACTTAATCTGCAAGGCTACATTTCTCCCACAAGCAAGCGGATTTGAGAGACACCCCCCCCCCGTGCAAAATATCCTCTCTTAACGAGTCGGATATCTTTTCCGTTTGAAATGACTTGCCTACAAATGCCACTATCGCCTTTAAGCCAAGAGCTGCGCTGAAAGACAAGACAATCCACTCGTTCATTGATTCAGTCAAGACTAATTGCCGGGAAAAGAGGCTATATTGTTTTCATAGAGATCCCCTTGTTGTCATTTGCAGCACAGCTGTAAGCGCAGTGACTCCTGTACTCCTGTACATGCCATGCTTGGCATGTGGTCTGTCAGGTTATGACATCAGAGATAAGCGCTGCTTCCTCTCTCGGTCCGACTGATGAATTTCAGGGGCCGCTCTCAGCTACTGAAGCCGCCTCATTGAGGACTGTGTTTAAAAGGTCACGCTGCTTAAGAGTGTACTCTCACTAAATAAATAATGAGGACTGGGAACGTACAAGAGCAAAGCAGTGCAAATTAAGTCCTTTCACCCAATGAACACACGAGGATGCACTTTCACATTTCCTCTCAACAGGGTGGATGTTGAGGAGCTACCCTCGTGTTTCGCATGTACAAACTGAGTCCTCAGAAAAGCCCTTGACATTTCATTTTCTAAACTACTTCATCGAGCTTTAAGGCCAGGTAATCCCGCAGTCATGCTTCTGTCAGAATGTTCTCTTGTGCTGAGCTGCAGAGATACAATCAACACCAACAGCAATTGTGTCCCCCTAACACTGCAATCCTGTACTTTTACCAAGGAACTGTAAAAAATTAATTAGAAACTATATTATTGCCCAATGAGGGTTTCTAGAAGAAAAAGGAGCTGTGGAACAAGAAATGAAAAAGTCACAGTAAAATCAGTTACCCAACAGCCAAATATTTTAATTTTAAATTAGGTTTATTGGCAAAATATACAAACTAGTAAATGGCAATGCCACAATATTTACTGGTAATGACTACCAGTCTCTAAATTGTTCATTTGCTTCATGAGAAGAATCTTTAGTGCTTACTAGAGTACCTTTTAGCTATTATGACCTGTTAAAAACATAAATTGTAGCCAGACACCAGCTTCTGGAAGATTGTATTTATTTATCACTTGTCCCTTAACCATTAGTCATATTTTATTCCTGCTTAATTATGCTTAATTAAATGCTTTAGTTTAAACATTGCTGTTGTAGTCCAAGATTTGTTTCTAAAGCTAACGCTACTGAACCATGAGGTCATTTCAAATTTTCTTCTATTAAAAGGTACATTTCTGGTCAATTATTTCTGGAAATGTTTCTTTGTATAAACTCACCTTTGTTTGTCTGTCTGCTCAGGAGAGGCCAGCCCAGCGCTTCGTGTTAGCATAGCTTCATGACGTAACTGATTGCATCACTGAGTACAACCAAATGGGTGGGTTTCTTTTTTGAATTGTATTGTTTATTATCTTCATAGTAACCTTTTGAGCTGTGCTGTATGAAGTGTTTTACTTTGCAAACTATTTAGTTGTGTTGATGAGTTTGTAAATTAGATTAATAATCTTATTGCTGTTTCTTTGTTTAGATGTTGTTTGGTTCAACCTGATTTCTAATGGTATAGACTGATGAGGTTCAGGTGTTTCAGTTCTGTATAAAAGCAGTAAGATTTCAGCAACTGAAAGATTAAGATGGTAGAAATGAGGATGTCAGTAAATACAATCCACCAAAAAGAGACGTGGAATGTCAGCTGATATTCTCTACTTATAACGTTCCTTGACACTTGAGCTACATCATGAGAAAAGGCCTCCATTTCGTTAGTATTCTTAGGCTTAGGTGATGTAATGGCTTTTTTTCAAATCTCACCAGAACTTTTGTCAAGTTCTGGTGAGATGAAACCAAGCCTTATGAAACCAAGCCTTTGTGGGCTTTGATATATGCTTGGGAACACTGTCCTTACCTGAACCCAAGATTCAGGTTCCTCGTGTTCAGTATTAGGCCTTTTCCACCAAACTGGTTCCAGTCCACATAGACAGTAAAAATGCCAAGCTTCAATGATGATAAAATATTAGACTATCATCAGAATGACAAATGCTGACTGTCTCTTTTCTACCTGTAGTTTATTCTGAAAGCACCTGTCACGGAGTGTAAGTAGATCAGTGCTTAACTTACAGCTGCACTCGCAGGTGATTATTTTCTACTGGGTTCTTAAACGTTATTTCTAACTCAGTTCTTTGACACTGTTGGTCTTTTAATATCACCAGGTGATGTTAATAAATCCTGCCAGAAGGCTCTGTTTATCTCTCTTTTTCCAGCTTCTGGTGTTGAGAGATCAGCTGATCAGGACTGAAAAGCCTTCACATGTATTGTGAGTTAAAAGATCAAGATGGTGATATTAGGCCATATGTTTGAAGGGATAGTGGGATAAATAATTTGATTTATGAAGATAAATGGTCTTCATCCACTATAATCCTTCACAAAAACAGAATAAAACAAGGAGGGGGTCCACCATTAATGAAATGACTTCAGACCTATATAGCGCTTTTCAGGACCCTCAAAGACGCTTTACAATGAAATCAGTCATTCCCATTCATGCACACATTCACACACTGATGATGGCAGGCTACTGAATTGTAGCCACAGCTGCCCTGGGGTAGTCTCACAGAAGCAAGGCAGCCATATTGCGCCATCGACTCTTCTGACCACCACCAGCAGGCAAGGTAGGTGAAATGTGTTTCCCAATTACACAATGACAGAGACAGACAGCAAGCCACAGACTGCAGGGCAAACTCCTACCTCCGTCGCCACCATCGCCATCTGCTGTTTATAGTGACGTAATGACATTGCTCCGAGTTGACTCTTGGGAAGTGGAAAAGCAAACTGGTGCTTTTATAGAACTAGTAAAGAACTGGTACCTCCTTGGTGGAACAGCCCTATATGTGCCTTATTGTGGAAACTGGTGCAGGTCTTCTGCAGCCAGTCAAAGGTTTTATGATCACCTGCCTCCTCAGAAATCTGGAGGCAACCATTGATAGCCTCCTTCTTGTGCATCTTTCTTCAACTTTAAACTTCCTTATTATGCTTCCAGCTGCATCTCTAGGAACATTTAAGGCCTTCAGTGTCTTTTTTATCCTTTTCTTTTTGTGTGTTTAAATCAATGATAACTTAACTTTTTGGACAATTCTCTTTACTTAGCCATATTTATATAATGCAATGAAACATTTTGGGATTCTATGTGATAAACACAAAGACCTGCCTAACATGTTTTACCAGTTTTGCACAGCTAGAGACCAAAATTGCAAATGCAGCTCAAAATTAGTCCAACTGAGTGGATACCATTTGTGCAAATGACTTGTCGATCTTTAATGAGTTTAAGTTAGAAGTAGGTCTGGACTTTGATTTGGCCATTCTAACACATGGATTCACTTTGGTCCAAATATATCTCTGACTGTATATTTTTGATTGTTGTTCTGTACACAGAATCTAACAGGTTTTCCTCCTCTGTTAAACTCTATCCATCTTCCCATTGACTGTGAAAGACAAGTACGATTCTCGAAGGTGTTTCTACGACCACGAGCCTCCAGGGCAGTGGGTTGTTAAATTAACTAAAGGTAATTGGTTGGACTTGATTTTATTTAGGAAGAGCAGCATAAAGAGGGTAGTGATACAAATGTATGTAACACTTTTTAGATATTTTTGCTCATTTTGCATCCAAAACACACTGAAATTTTTAATTGTATTGTAAAAAAAAAAGTGAAACATCTCAAGGCAGTGTAGTTACAGTAGCTAGGTCTTTCAAAGGCAGAAGAAGACATGAGCAGAGCCTCCCTATATCCCGCTCCTTTTCTAAGAGATTCAATCAATTGAGAGCTTGGCCTGGCTCTGAGCTCTTGCTATAGGAGTGATAGTGTCAGCCCGTTGATTGAGTGTCCGTTGAGTCACCTGGCCTGCAGTGCCAAGCACTCACCAGATCCCTGAGAAGCACATCCAAAGGCCTGAAAGAGGATATGTTGAGAACTACAAAGCAGGGGCAGCTTTGTGATGAGAGCAACGGGGAAGTAAATGAGAAAAAGCATCGACAAGAATATGTGCCTCTGTGAGTCTCATTGTGCTAGCCTAAAGCTTATGAAGGTCTTGCTAACCCTGAGGTCACAAGTAGCCTCTGGGCTTGTAGTTGCAAGGATTCTACATTTAATCATCCAAGCAGGAGCTTAACAAGTAGATCGCTTCACCGTCTTTATTAAAGATATTGAATTACAGAGCGAATTTCATTTCTGCCATGGATTCCCCCCTTCTTTATCCTACCCCATAGGAGGCGATATGTGTGATCAAGTAGCAAGTAAACTGATGGAAAATAATGACTTAGTGTTGCCGGACTGGCCTTTGGGCAGAGATTAAGGAAATGAAAAAGAGTTCACGGAGTTATTCATGCCTCTCTCCCAGTCTCATTATCGACCACACACCAGAGGGGATGACACTTCAGCTCACAGCACCTGCGTCCTCGCAGCCGCACTAGCTTTGCCTCAACTCCAAACAACATCAGGATGGAGAAAATTAAAGCTGTAACTGAAAGAGGCAGGGGGTGGTCGCGGCAGGAGGGAAAAGCTATAACAGAGGTACTCGGAACAAGTCTGAGCTCAATTGACTGACTGCTTGAATGCCGAGTGCACGTCCACAGAGGATGTTGAAGCATGTTGCTGCACACCGGCTTCTATTTTCATGGTCAGCCACAACCTCAGTGTATTTTTTGGGATCCTATGTGACAGAAAAATAACAAGCATATGTTGTGAAGTGGAAGAAAAATTATATATGGTTTTCAAATTGTTTCATAAGTGAACATTAGAAAGGTCTTTAGCCATGCTTTTCTGCACATCCCTCATTGCAAAATACCATAAATCTGATTAGCACCGTACTAAGACATCAGTTCTTTTATACAGTATATTGTTGTGCAACAGATTTTCAACTGACTTTAGATCTGGGCCATTCTGAGACACTGATTTGATCTAAACCATTCCACTGAAGCAGTGGTTTTATGTGTACAGTCTTTTCAGTCTCCAGCAGGTTGTCTTCCTGGATTGTTCTGTTATTTAGCTCCATCTATTGTCCAGTCGACATTTCCTTGACCCTTGTGAAGAAAAGCATGCCCACACCATTATGTTGCCACTGCCATGTTTAATCCTGGGAATTGTGTGTTAAAAAGGATGGACAGTGTTTGTTTTATGCCTCACATAGCCTTTTAAACATAAACTAGAACTGTGCAATTATTTCATTTATGGTTTGATTTTGTCTTACACAAAGAGTGTAATCATCCAAACAAATTATATATTAGTGCTTCTGCTTTGACAGAATGTTTTTCAATTTCTTATGACTTGTTATGCCGAAGCACACGTCCACTGTTTCAATATTCGAATGTGTTTGAGTGGTCTTGTTTTGATAAGTCAGCGCACATAAAGATGGCAGAGAGAGGAGAAAGAAGGAGCAGCGAAACATCTCCCTGGTGGGTAAGAATTGACACATGGTAAAAGTGTTTGGTTTGGTAAAAGGAAAATTCAGATCACATGGTTAAGAAATTGGCATAAACAACATCAGTGAATGAATAGGTCTATTTTATCCTGTGTCAATGGTTCAGACTAATGGTGGTGGTGTAATGTGTGTGGAAGATGATTTCTTTGTATACTCCAGGGCCCTCAGAACCAGAAAAGATGTTGTAGCTGATCATGTACATCCCTTTATTACTGCAGTGGTTCCATCCTCTAATGGTCACTTCCAGCAGGACAATGCTCTGAATCATAAAGCACAAGGCTCAATGTGCTTTAACAATGTGTTCATTGTTCTTCAGTGGCCTCAACAGTCACTAGATCTCAATCCACAAGACCATCTTTGGGATTCACAAATATAAGAGATTTACATCATGGATGTAGAGGATGACAAATCTGTAGCAACGGTGTGATGCTATCACATCAATATTGACCAAAACCTTTGACTGTATGTTGTTTGAGAACACTGTTTTTTTTCTTGTCACCACAGCAGACCCCCAGTATTTGTAGGGGTTAGGGACCACAGCCACTCGCAAATAATTAAAATCCACAAATACTTGAGACCCCTCTAAAAACCCTTACTGCCTATTTTAATAGTTCAAACATCAAATATACTTTAGTATGCATTAATACGCACAGCGGAAACCATCTTAGCACTACCACAGAAGCAAGCCTCCTTATCTCTGCTCTTGGAGCTACAGCTAATTAGTGCCAAAGAAAATAAATTGTTATCCTGTATTGGCTGCTTTGCAAACACCAGCCAATAACATTTTCTTTCAAATCATTTAAATATGCACAACAAAAATGTCTGTGAACAGGCAAATTTTCCGCAAATAATTTGGAGGTAATGTTCTACAGAAAAAGAAATAAACAGAGCTCCAATGTATCCCATAAAGCCTTGACTTGAAGAGTGCATGACTAACCGTTTTCTAAAGGCAACTGTCTGCACTGGATTTTATTTAGGTGTATCAGAGTATTCAAGGTGAATGAACGCAAAACAGTTTCCTCATTATATTTGTTTAAAAAAGAAAACTTTGCATAATTGTCCTTTACTATCATTTTACTTTTTCTTGGTCTAAAACGTAAAATGATAAAAAGAAACACTGGAGTTTGCAGTTACAACATGACGAAATATAAGAAATTTCAATAAGTATGAATACCTTTAGCAAGGCACTGTATATAAACTTGATCTGCACTGAGTGGTTTTCATAACAGGTATATTGTTGTGAATATAAAAGAATTGGTTGAGTAGGCTTGTTTACATACACAGCATAATGACCTTTGACCGAGCACCTTCTGCTCCATGATTTCAGCCGGCAGACCCAGCAATATCTTGGGATGCCTTTGCGTAGGCTGACCTGGTTTAAGATTGAGCTGCTGCATCTACTCCCCCACACTACAGAAAGTCTTCTCCCTCTGCATCTGTAGCTTCGGTTTATACATAAATACTCCTGGTATGTGCTGTGTTATGGGGCGGCATCCATTGTGATGATTGTGGTTTTTATTTTCCGCAAACATTTGTCAGAGGCAAAGCAATTCTGGAGGCAGACAGCTTGGTAACTCTGAATGTGTGGGGATAAGAAAAAAAAACTATAGCTGTTGAGGCAGTGTCTATAGAAAATTTAAATGATCCTCAAAGATATAGAACTAGAAATACGACAGCTGGATGAACATTGACTTTTTATAGGCTGTTTCCATAAGCAATGCATTATAACGCTGCAGGTTTTGAGTCAAGTATTAAAGCTGCCCTACTGACACATTGTCATCACATGAATACACATTACTGTATGTGCTGATTATGCAGTTTTTCATGCAGTGTGAAATCAGCAAGGATAGGGGAGGTCATACCTTCATAAATTAAACCTCTTACACCAACAACAGATCTGATGACATGCAGTGAAAAAAGAAAACTAAAACTCACACCATCAGACAACCATCTCCAGTTTTATGTTATTTGTGGTACTTTGTCTTTGATCTTGCTTTTGCGGAGGTTTAAAGCCTTTCAAACTGACACTAAGTCACACTGCTGCTGTTTGAAGTAAAAATAATCTGATGTACCTCTCTGGTGTCACAGTGGACCATGAACACTGTACTTGCAGTCATTTAAACATTTGCTGATATTTCTCCATAAAATAGAAACATATTTCTTTAGTGTCAGTTCTGTTGGCTGCCATAATTGTGGAACCTACTTTAGAATATGGCTAGAGATGTTCTTTGCTATAAGTTATGGTACAGTGTTTATTCATGAATAGCTATGCTTTTATGTAAGGAAAATGCAATAAAATTCTGATCAAGAGTTTACTGTGATAGATATGTTTGTCCTATCGTCCGTCCCTATTCAAACAATGCTTTTCTTTAGGGGATGCATGGGAATAAGGCCAATGTATGCAAAAAATATTAGCTATAGTAACTTCAGCTGGAACTGGATATGTTGTTTGCATGCTGGTTCAGACAAAGCGGATATGATTCAGGTGAATTATACAGTTACCATAAAACCCTTTTCTGCATAGTTTTATCCATACATGTATTTGCTTCCCTAAATAGACCGATCTTTACATCATTTGCTTATATTGTGATTCTACTTTAAAACTTTGGCCCGGCAGAAACATGAGGTTTACTTGGATAATATGACTTAATTCGCTCTTGTTCATTAAAGTAATTTTGATGCAGCTCTTGTGGACAAATATACTTCCTACACAAGCCATAAGCTGCAATGGAAAGAAAGTCAGACAGATGTATGTATCCAAAATTCTCCCTCTCTTATTTGAAGTTCTACATTTTGTTAATGCACAAATATACATGCACATGGTTTTTTTTTTAAAATCAAATATCCTACTCAGTTGCACATTTCTTTGTATCTGAGTATGCTATTTTTAATAACTGCACAGTATTTTTATGCTGAAAACTTGCCCTTGCTACACAGTCCCTTATACCTAGTTTTTGTTTCTATATTTTTACCCTTGCGTGAAACAACATGCTTTGACTTATCAGTCACTTTGCTGATGGTACACCTGTATTTCTCCACTGAGGGGCAATGCAGTTTATTTCTATTCTATTCTATGTTATTTTACTGCCTTAGCGTGAGAAATTTTTATTATTTAGCCTCCATCCATCCATTCTCTTCTGTTTATCCCAGAGCTACCACATCCAGCTGGATAAATAAATTACAAAATTAAATGAATCTAATTAATCATATAGTGGTTATATTCTGCCTTGAAAGGTATCAGGTTTGCAGTATTATGAAAATCATTTTCTAATAGTGTGATATCATTTAAGTGGCTGTTTTTCCACCTTTGAACAAAAACTCTGTAAAAAAAATAAGCACCACAAATGGAAACCTTTATGTACCCAAGACACCAAGGTTACTTAAGACAGAGTGGTGCAACAGGTGCTCCTACTTACAGCACACATACAAAAAAAAAAAAAAGAAAAAAATCAATGGGCTTTTACTGGCACATCAAGTGCTCTCAAAATAATTCCTCCATCTTCACATTTCTAAAAATTATGTCAAGTAATTGAAAACAAGTATCACTTGAAAGAGCAGTCAATGGGTCTGCGCTAAAAGCCTCTGTGTTGAATGCGGATCCACTGTATGTGGTTTGTAGTCGTGTGCACTTCAGCTGCCTTCACTCTGTTTCTGATGTTGCCTGGATACGGTAGCTCCAGGCTGATACGGCTTACTTGGACTTGGAGGTTAACCATCTAACTTGGACAACTTGGCACCGTCAGCCTGTTTTTTTTTTTTCTTCCATTTGTACCAGGCTTATATAATTTGCTTTATTTTAAACAGCCATTTGTGTTCACACTATCATGAAAATGGTGGCTCTCTAGCCCTTCTTTTCAAATTTGATTTTGACAAATGATATAACAGTTGCCTGCAGGGCACCTCTGGTTCAACAAAATAGTTCAGGTGTTTAAGAATGTGCACTCGCAAACATTTCATTTCAGAAAATGTGCCAGAAATGCAGCTCCTTTATCCTAATGATGTTTGAAGGCAGAAAATATGTCCAGTGTGAGGGATTTATTTGTCTATGCATCAGCATCTGGACCAGCCCTGGCAACAGAGAGGCAGCAGAATTTGCAGCCCGATACAGACCTCCATCTCCCAGAGGCTGCAGCAGCAGCCAGCCTGTCAGGAAGATGAAAATATGCCTAGCTTCATTTAGTGCTGTGGGGATCCTGTGGAGAAAGGGAACAGGTAGAGCTAATGGACTACTGCGGGACGCAGCGGGTCTGTCGACTCAGCAACGCCGCCGGCTGTCTTTCCAGCTCGCACCATTTTTATGACAATTTCTCAGAGGCGACGGCAGGGGTAGGGGGACCGGGGAGGCATCGCCTCAGTGGCCGGGTTGTGCAGGATTTACTGTAAACAAATCAATTTTCAGGGAATTTCTTCTTTGCATGAACTGTTGATGCTACCCATGGAGCCCGTTTGTTATTGCAACAATTAGAAATGGACAGTTTTGATCATGCAATTTGAGCCTATATATAAAAAATGTACCATTTCAAATTTAGGAAATAAAACTGCAACTACCCAACTAATCCAAATGACATCAGATTTAGGGAACATGTGCAGTTCATAAAGGTACATGTAGGTTTACTTGCTTTTCTCCATGCATTTGATTGTTGTATAATCACACATTTCTGCCTGTAATGAAGAGGTCTTCATTACTGGGATATTTTTATAAAAATAACCTGTATAGCACTTTAAGAAAACCTTTGCACTTTATTAAAAGCACTTTAATTAGCAATTTAACAAGCACTTTATTTAGCACTGCACTTTAAGCATGTATTTGCATATAAAGAACTATTTGCGCACAAGAAGTTTTAAGTATTTATTGAATATTTATTGAGTATTTTAATAACTAGCAAGTAGCCTTTTGTCCCAGGCTCTGCACAGCTGCTCCTCATTAATAAATGGGGTGGTTGTCTGTGAAGGAAAGGATTGTTACTCAGAGCAAATCAGGTCTACTGTTTTGAAACGTAAGTGAGTGTTTGTGTAAAATCTGTAAAGAGTATGAGTGAAAGAGAAGTGTTGTGGTGCTAAGAGGTAATGACTCACCTGTCTTTTCTGTGTCATCCCCAGGGTGCTTGGACAAATACTTCCCTGGAGGTCCAGATACCATTTATAGGTTCTGGGAGATGCCCTGGCAAAAAGGGTGGGGAATTTTTGCAAATGGTGTGGTGTTTTATGGTGCTTAGGTGTAAGTCTAAAATATACATTTTTTTATAAAAAGTAAGCAGGAATATGTGTATATAATTGGATTTGATAAAATGTATGTTATAAATGGAAGTTGTAAATTGGTAAATTTCCCTGTGAAGAATGGTTTTGTCTTTAATCAGCTGTGACTATTTAAGGCTGCAATTGTGTCTCTTGAAATGAGTTCTTGGTGCTATTAGGCTGAATTGTGCTGCAGATAAATAAATCTGTTGCTACTTCCACCTTACTCTGCCTTGATCGTAATTCTCACTGGGAATCCAGCTGCAAAAAGGCCACCTGGTTACATTGCTTCTAAGCAGAAGCTGATCTATCATGAGCTGTCAGTCTGCTAGAGCAATAAGACCCATATAACAGCTCCACAGATTGACAGAGAGGAAATTAAACTGCCACTCGTAACATGTTAAACATATTTTGCTGCATGTTGTTACCCACTGCCACCTTGATTCACTCATGCAACTTGAAACTGGAAAAAAAACAAACAAAAAAAATGAGCTGCTATAAGGATTACAGTGCCTTGCAAAAGTATCCCCAGCCCATTAGTTTTTTTTTTTCTTCCTCATTTTCTTACATTAAAACTAAAATGTGATTTGATTCAAATGACTGTGCTATCTCCATGACATATCTTATCACATTGCAGAAGCCTGTTAATCTTCCATTCATATAAGGCAGGTGTGTAGCAGAATGGACATACCTAAACATACAGGATGGTGGGCCCTGAGGACCAAGGTTGGGGAAGTCTGATATAGGGGGCACAGCAAATACGTAAAAGAAGTGCTTTGGTTCAGATGTAGCCAAAACAGAACTTTCTGGCCTGCATGGAGACCACTGTGAATACAAAAACAAAACAAACAAAACAAACCAAAACTGCACATCTCCCTGAAAACAGCAAATTTACATGTTTAAATGGCCCAGTCAAACTTCAGATCTACAGTTGACCCCCAGTATTCACGGAGGTTAGGAATCACAACTCCTCTGAAACCACTTAAAACTGCCTATTTCAATAGATCAAAAACTAAAATATACCTTATTATTCATTAATGCACACAGTTAGCATCTGTTAGCTTCTGCAGCAGTGCTAAGGCAGTTTCCAGTCTTAGCACTACTGCAGAAGCTAATATCAACAGTCTTTCTTATCTTTGCTCTTGGGGGTACAGTCAATCAGTGCCAGGGAAAACTTATGGCACTCCTGGATTGGTTACTTCACAAACACCAACCAATAGCGTGTCTAGTAGCATTGCGCCCAGGTATGTCATCTTTCCAAGCTGTTCTTTTGAATATTTTGGAAATGATCTAGGAAAAAATTCGCAACTAGGCAAATTATCCACAAACCATTTACATTTCACATAAACATCTGCAAATACTAAACCACAACTAGGCAGAGGACCACTGTGCATTCAACTGTGTATCAGGCAAGAGAGTAAGACACTTTCTATCCAAACTCACTGAGGCTGAGCAAAAGAGTGGGCAAAAATGTTTGTGTCTATATTTGCAAAGCTGGTAAAGACATACTGCTACTGACTTGCAGCAGTAACTGCAGCAAAAGGTGGTTCTATGAAGTATTTAATGAGGGAAGGTTGAATAAAAATCCATCCAATGTTTATTTAGATGTTTATTTGAAAAATATTTTAAAAACTATGTATAATTTTCCTTCCATTACTTTACACAGCACAGTAAAATCTGGAACAACAGGGATTGTTTCCCAGCGGCAGAGCATGTAAAACGCCAGGTAAGACATTCCTGTTAAAGGCATCCCTCCACACGGTGTCCTTTATCTTGAGAGATGTAGCTCTGGGTATATTGTCTGACGGTAATCTTTGACAGTGCTGTCAATGTCAGACCCTGCACCGTGAGACGTGCAAGCAAATAAGCTGTGAAAATGAGAAAAACAAGGGAGTGTGAAGGGGGACGCATACTCTTTTGGGTGACTGTTCTTGATGCAGCACACAGAAGACGCAGCTCTGTGTAATCCAAAAGTGAGAATCCGTTCCCACACGACGGCACAGGCATGGTATAATGCCTCGGCGTATCACCACCCACGGCACATCATTAGTGCAACAGTTAAAGAATATAGGAGGCAGCTGTCCATCGCGGTCATCAGGTTCATCCAGCTCAGATCTGACTGAAAAAACATGAAACATGTTGGTGTTTTAATGGTTTACTTAAACTCACACAATAATAACAAAAAAAAAGACAACATCTGGACAGCATCCAGATAGCAGAGCGGAGTGTGACTGAGAGCTGGCAGGCAAAAACCTCCATTAAATGATGGCTGTGAAAGCCTGAGTGTTGAACACAGACACGACAACTGTGGGCAGGTGATAATAGGATGTAATCTCAGCAGCAAAAGGTCATGCACATGTTTCATGTTGTTAACCATGCAGCTGCATCGCTAACTATCTTCTTATACTGGCAAATCTAAAGGTATAGCAAACATACAACACCCTCTTAACATCTTGAAGACACTATATAATGCCGTGGAATCTAAAGTTTGAAAGAAAGCGGTACTCATTGTTCTAAAGAGAGCACTGCATTGCCTCAGGACTTACTTCATTAAACATTCTTGTAATTGTTTTTCTTACCACCATGCTTTCCAGAACTTCGACACTGTACAGACCGCCCACACAAAAATATTATATATCATTGTATAAAAATCATGTTCTCCATCTCCACCTCTTTCAGGATGTTTTGCTACGTTCCGTGATGGGTCTGAACGCCTGCGGCAACTTGGAGAAAGTCTTCGCTTTAAAAAAAAATTTTAAAAATCTGCCTTGTGAGGGCAAAGTACTTAACATGTTATGAGAAGGGTAAGGCCTTTTTCTCTAAATTGACATGGAGATCAACGGCTCAATCAGTCGCTCGCAAAGTGAATCCTTCTGGAGATAAAAGAACATGCACTCTAGGAAATAAGGAGGAAAGTCTCTCTGGGTGAAAAAAGGGCTTAATTTAGGCATCTGTAATTGTTTTAGCCACTATCAACCTCCATCAGCCAATTAAACGGAGAAAAGATTAAGGATGCTACTGAGAATATTTTAATTGTCAGTTCTTTGAAAGGCAATTTTGATGACAGATTGAATAAACCTTGGCTGAAATGTCCCAAGAGACAGTGGTACAGTTTTTAATCTCTTTGGGGTTTCAATCTGTTTTTTGTCTGATACTTTTTTGAAATGAAGTTACATTCTTTCCATATCTCCAAGTCCAGATTATTTAGTGTTGCTTTTATTGGGTTTTACTATAGTCACTTTACTCCCGTTTCTTTTCCGTCATGCTGCAAGTGTAATCTTTAAATTTCTGATGTTTGCCTTCTATTTGTTCTTCAGCTGAACATTTTTTAAGCAATATCTCATCTCTTTAAGTTGATTTGAGTTACCATACATAACTATTTACTTTCTGTTTCCCTAGTAGTATAAATGTGACACAGTCATATTAGTATTCCTCAAAATATTAAAAACAAGAGAACATATTGTTCAGCAAAAATCACTATGTTTACCGTTTATCATGAAATGGATGGAAGAAACGAGACAACTTACATGCCAACCTGTTTTGGAGGCGTGCCAGGAGAATCCTTTTCAGACCATAACAAATGTGGAGCTAAACTCTGCTGAAATTTTAGCAGGAATTGCGGGCTTTGGTCAGAAAAGATTTAAAACTTAGGTGCATCGGGTGTGAGACAAGAGGATGAATATCTGGAAAAGAATATCTCCTCTACTGTTAAGTATGGTGAAGGTATCTGTGACGCTCTGAACTTTTTGAAATACAAACTTGTACTTTGTTGTATCAGCGTTGAACATGTTTGGCAAAAAAGCAAACACAAACAAAAAAAAAACAATGTTTTGCTGTTGTTACTGACTGCCATAGTGAACTTGACAGTAATGCAAGCTGTACCCAATGACAAGTTGCCACGGAACATCATGCTTAAAGAAATTTGCTGATCTACATGTGACTACAGATGTATGGGGGGGCTATTCTTTAAATTTTTACAAAAAGTGTTATAAAATAAAGAATCACAATCAGTCAGAATTTCTTTGTCATTGTGCAAGAATGCACAATGAAATTTAAAAATAGCAACTCTCAAAGGCAGTGAAAATAATATAAATAAGTAAATAAATAAATATAGTTAAATAAATATGAAAAAAAAAAATAGAAACAGAAACGGGATGTTGCAAAAATGATGATCAGGATTTAGTAGAATTTAAGGTGTTCAGGGCAACAACAGCTCTTGGGTAGAAACTTTTTTTAGTCTGTTTGTTTTTGTCTTTATTGTCCTGAAAAGCCTCCCTGAGGGTAAGAGTTCGAAGAGGTGGTGGCCAGGGTGTGAGGGGTCCCTGATGATGCTGTGGACTCTCCAGAGGCAGTGGGTCCTGGAGATCTCCTCCAGAGATGGAAAAGGGCAGCGAGTCAGTCTCTGGGCAGTGTTTATGACCCTCTGGAGATGCTTCCTCTCTGCTGCAGTACAGCTGGAGAACCACAGCGAGATGCCATGGCTCAACACAGACTCCACAGAGTAGTGATAGAAGGACACTAAGAGCTCAGTTCTTGGGTTGTTCTTCCTGAGAATCCTCAGGAAGTACAGTGTCTGCTGTGCCTTCTTCAGGACTGAAGTAGAGTTTGCATTCCAGATCAGGTCTTCACTGATGTAGGTGCCCAGGAACCTGAAATTTGGCACCATCTCCACCCTGCCCCCATTCATAATGATGGGCTGAATGACTTTAGGAGGTGTAAACCAGACAACAAATAAAGTCCATTTACTATTTATTGATTTGGTTTTGGATAGCTTAAGGGTTCACTCTATTCCTGGTTGAGTTTGTCATTCAAAAGTGCTGAATCCATGGCTCTCTTGTAAAATCCCCGATTACAATTTCCCAAAACCGCAGAATACATAGCCACTTTGAAGTATAAGGGACTTGTCGCTACAATACCTCAAGACACCGACATCTCCTCTGATGGATGATGATGAGCGCTGGTGCCGCGGCTGAAATATGAATATATCTTGTGTTTACATTCGTCGCCGCCATGATTTTTTAATGATTTGTGTGAACAAACTTATTTGAGTGTTATTTTAATTGCATTTCTTATTTAATGGAAACACTGCGACTGCAAAATTGTGTTTTTTCAACATAAGCAGATTATTAAAGTTTTGCACACATTTGTAATAGAAACAGAGCTAGTGTAGTTTGCTAGAGTCCTGAACCCCTTAGAAATCCTTTTGTAACCCTTTCTAGTGAACAGACAGGTTTTATTCAAGTGCTTTCTTTATCCTGCAGGTCTGGTAGTAATTATGCATAGGTGAGGCTAGCACTTTCCAAAAATGTGGTCAGTCATAAATAATTTATGATTTAATGAAAGGGGCAATTACTTTTTCACACCGAGTCAGGTTTGTGTGGATATGGTAAATAGTTTGTACTTGTAGAGCGCTTTATCAAGCCAGTCATTCATCCATTCATACACTGATGGTGGTGAGCTACATTGTAGCCACAGCTGCCCTAGGGCTGCCATTCAATCGACCCCACCAGCCCCTTGGATCACCAGCAGGCAGCGCAGGTGAAATGTCTTACCCAAGGACACAGTGGCAAAGTGACTCATTTGGTCTCAGGAGGTGTTTGAACCGGCAACCCACCAGTTACAGGACAGACCCCTCCCTCCTGAGCCACTGCTGCCCCAGATATTTTTTTTCTCATATTTTATGAACTGCTTTTTGTATTTACTCTGTCTGAAATAAAATGTGTTTGACTATCTGAAACAATTGTGCCTGATACAAAAAGCTGACCTGAAGAAATCTGAAAGGTAAAACATACTTTTTAAGAGGGTTACATCCTATTGGTTAAATTGGATACTTACTTTTACTTACAGCATACTGCTTTAATTTGATTCCGGTGCTTCAGGCCATTCTTAATATTTTTGTATATGGGTATCTAAATCCCTGAACTGACTGATGTACAACAACTAAGTTGTACCTAAAAAGCAAATTGAAAGTGAGGGCGCTTAGCATGGATTTTTTTCTCTTGTCAAACATGCAAAATGTCTTATTATCCTACTTCTACATACACTTTGTTCTTTCTGCTGCTCTTAGCTTCTGTGCTTGGTCCCAGCAGACATCTTTTAGTGCTTTGCTCCGAGGAGAGAGAACCAGACGTTCACATCTCATTAATTATGTCTCAGTTGGAATATCAGTCCGGAGCTTCAAGCCATTTGACTAAGGCAGAGGTAATGAAACCCTGTGCACTGAAGCTAAACCAGAGGGAGCATGGATGCTGGGTAGGGAGGGTGATGTCACGTTGGGGTAGGACCTGAATGTGAAAGTAAAGTCTGTGCTCAGTTTTCAATGATTTGAAAGTAAAATTTGATGGTACACATTAATAGGGAAGGTTTTTTTTTTTTATTATTTCAAGTCTGTAAGTCACTCTTTCAAGGAAGTCATGATCCTAACCCAAGAAATGACAGCTGGAACAGTACATACTTGAATCAGCTGAATGATGAAAATGAAAACAGAAGTATATAATGTCAGCATGTGCAGTATTTAAAGAAACCAGAGAGCAAACATTATCAATAAAAATTCCTAAATGCACAGCAATAAGGAGGTTATGGTCAATTAGATGTATAAAGTAACAGCAGTGACATTCAACTTGTCACAGAAGGAGAGGGCTCATCCCACTGGGACAGAGGAACAGATGAAGTTGAGAGCCACTACCCTGGCCACATCTGCCAGCAGAGACTACAATGTTTTTGCCTTTGTGCAAATTGAAGAAACATAACCATAAATTTGCAAGCGGCAGATCAATACGGCCCAGGAGCGGCCAAGTCCCGAGAAACATATCCAAGAGAAACCATTCGATAACTCTGCTCAGAGACGGAGAGGCAGCCTGCTATTAATCCTCCAGAAGCAGCCACAGGCCAGGGGCCAATGCGAACAATCTTGAGACATTTAGTGACAGATTCTACCATTAAAGCTTGCACTGACGTTAATACCTGGTAACCAGACTGATTCCTTAGAGTATAATTGGAGATAGTACCATATAATTGGTGCAATCATGGCTGCTTATCAGATGTTTTCCATTAGAGTGGTAACTTTACAAAAAGGGAGTACTGCATTCCTTTCTCTAACATCAATCTAAACACTATATCACCAGCAACAGGGAAACATATTCAGTAATTCATCTCATATTGCTTACATGACAGCTCACTGATCGCCTGGGCTGAAGTTCCGACACTGCCTCCATGGGAAGATCGAGAGCTCCTTCTTTTACAGCTTGCAGTTTTTGCATATAATATTCCAGTAATTGTGAACTAAAACTATTCTTAGTTAGAGACAAAAGGAGGGCTGCTCGTTTTCTTTTAATGACAAGGACGAGCTTTATTATTATGCTTAATAGTAATGTTCCCATTATGCACAGCAGCATCTCCGGAGACGAACCTCAAATATGGAACTACTCAATCATGACGAGAGGAACCAATGTTGAAATGAAATGGGTCATACGATACTTTAAATAAATATGATAATGAGGCAGACACTACCGATAGCCAGGGGGGTTACTTGTGTTATATGAAGAGAACAGTAGGTGGACTGGAACTGAATGGTACCACTTTAGGGGTTGGGTGGTGAGAGTGGAAAGTGGTTTACCAGCAGAAAAGCTTGGAATGAGTTTACTGACTTGTCATTGGCTAAATGTGGTCTGAAAGAAAGAAAAAGGACAAAAGAACACCTTTGTTATATGGTTGTAATACAAGCTGGGGCTTAATGCTGTTGTACAAACTTGAATGCACAGTATTTTCTGTAGGTTTTATGTAATCGAGCAAAAAAATCTGCTGACAGGACAGGAGTTGGTCATACACTGCAAGTTTTACATTTATGAAAATGTGGCAGGAAGAAAGCGACTGTTGAAAGAAAGCCATAAAAAGTCCAGTTTTTCATGTTGTGGGACTGGGTTAAAAACTGTTCAGAGTTATTGAGAAGATGGTTCCAGTCTGGTACAGGCAGCAAAACACTGACATACTTTGTGAAAAAATGAATGTTCAATCTGTTTATGTGCAAAGCTGCTTAACATTTACCCTGAAGGACTTGCTTTTGTAATTGCAGCAAAACGCAGTTTAACACCATAGGGTGCCTTTCTCAATACACAGTGGACCCTGCATATATTTGTGGTTCAATATTCAGTAACTCCAAAAATACTCATGGAAAAGCTGCCTATTAACAAATTTTTTTCGTAGATTTTCAAAAGAAATTGCAGTTTGGGAAGCTGAAATGCTAGGTATAATGCTACTTAATACACTATTGGCTGGCATTTGCAAAGCAGCCAATCCAAGAGCACCATACTTTCCTTGGTGCGGATTGGCTGTACCCCCCAAGAGCGGAGATAAGGAAGACTGTAGATGCTAGCTTCCATGGTAGTCCCAATACAGCTTCCACTGTGCTTATTAATGCACATTAAGGTAGATTTGGTGTTTGAAATATTAAAATAGGCGGTTATAAGCAATTTTCGAGGGGGTCTCAAGTATTTGCAGATTTCATCTATTTGCTGGTAGTTGTGGTTGGTCGCTAACTCCTCTGAATATTAGGGGTACACTGTAAATGCATTTTGTTAAACATTCTAAAAACAATATATCTTTTTTATTCCACTTTACAATTCTGCACTTATTTGCTTTGGTCTGTCACATGACACAATACACAAAAGTTTGGGGCTGTAACATGTCAAAATGAGTAAAAAAAAAACAAAACAAACAAACATGCTTTCAACAATGTCATTTGAAACAAATATAAAGCACATTAAAACTGAGAAGATTTCTCTCCTAGATCACATCACTGACAGATTTTTTTTTTTTAGAGAATTTCAAAATGGGAACATAAGATCATGTTCAAAAATGTTCTTTTTCTTACCTTCAGTGTGAAAGAACTGCTGCTCTGAAGCCAGCAGGTGAGACATGATTATATCTGAATAGCAGAAAACTTTCTCCAGGTTTTGATTGTTACATAAGTGGCACATTTCTGCATACTGAACAGCTTCCGTTAAAACTGAAGTGGAAATCTGCTGAGGGCCCCCGCTGCTTCCTGTAACAACCGCCATAAAGGACAAGAGAATGGAAGAGAAACATCACAGGAAGGAGCTCAGGATTACGACTTTAACTCTGAAGGAAGGAGCTTGAACGGAGCGTGTTGTGAAGAACGATGAGGAGCAAAAGCCGGGTGGCTCATGGGAGTTTGACTCTTCCCTCTCAGTGGGGGTCACAATTATTTCTCGGTGGGCGACCTGTGGAGCTCAGTGGGGGCAATGTGACACTAACAGTGAAATCTATGACACATATACTGCAAAGTGTCCTGCGTTGATTCTTCAGCCTCAAAGACAACTAAGGAGATGTGTTTCCATAGAATAAGAAGAGAATAAGAATAAGAAGAGCTTTTCAAATATATATATATATATATATATATATATATATATATATATATATATATATATACACACACACACACACACACACACACACACACATACAGTTTCTGTTCAGTCTGCTTTAAGCAAACTCTAGTTTGTTTGTACAGAAATTTCGGTTCATTTGGGGAGGTGGGATTGCGTAATCGAACTCTGATTCGTACCAAAAAAAGCACATTCTGGTCCACCTAAAAACCTAGGTCTCAGTCTGGTTGAAGTGAACTCCGATGGGGTTTGAATGCATAATGCCAAGTGGACCAGAAACCGCTCCAAAAGCAGGAAACGGATTACAGCTCAGGGCATTCTGGGTAAATACAACCAAAATAAACATGCGAGCGGGAGAAACGGCTCGTGGTCATTTGCCAAAGACAAAAGAGAAATCCTACAACCGCTAAAATCTGACACTACTCCATTTTTTTTTTTTTAAGAATTTTTTTTGGCATTAGTGGTCTTTAAATTAAGTAAGCCAAGGAAGGGGACAGAGACATGCAGCAAAGGTACTGATGATGGGAGTCGAACTCAAGACAGCCATGTTGAGATCTGTAGCTTCTGTATTCAGGGCGCCCGCTCTAACCCTTGAGCCACGCGATGCCCCACCATTTCATTTTTGTTTACATTTCGTGAAGAAGAAAGTTGCGTTCAGTGTCTTCTTGTTTTCATGTTGTTTCCTTCAGTGATTCTTGGTGCAGCACCACAAAGGGTTTGATTCATTTGACTTAGTGCAGTATGAAATTAAACCGCACCAGCTGAAAATGTAACAAATGTTGCAATTTTTGTCCCTTTGGGAACCCAGTCTACAAGCTGATCAGGTGTGAAAACACCCTTAAATAGCCCACTGATGGTGAAAATAGCTAACTTTGTGTCCTTTTCACACGACTTCCACACCAAGAGGGGTTGTTTCTGAAACCTGTTAGTTTACCAACTGAAAGCAAGATAAATGGGTGGATTTCCAAAAGTCCAATCACTGGTCAGGGCTTGTCTAGCAAAAAAAAAAAAAAAAAAAAAAAAAAAAAAAATCACAAGAATTTCAGGAATGGACTATAAACAGCAATGTTAGAGGATTAGGAGGCAGTCACAAAGACAGCATTCAGGACTAAAAATCAACCAGTCTGAATGCAAAGACTGTTTTGTTATGAAGATTTATGGATGATAATGAAATTATCATCTGGCTCAATATTGTGTAAGGCTCTGTACACACATCCTAAATCATTTCAGTAATTCAGAGCTGTATAGCAGATAATGATAAAGAGCACTAAGCAGTTGCCATAAATCCTCCTTTATTTCCACAGATGTGTCTGAATAGAAGTCGGGTAAATAACGCCGATTGGAGACAGTGACCTAAAACAAAGAATGCTGCGAGGTCCCCTTTGTTTGTGTTTTGTTTTGTAAATCAATGCACTCTCTCTCATTGATTCTGAATTCGACACTCCTCCAGCACGCAGGTGTTTCATTTATGCTACAAGGTTACAAGCGCTGCTCAAGCTTACCACCTGCTCAGGCATTTTCCGCCTCAGCAGTGGACTCAAAGTAATGCTGTTTTGCTGCTGTGATATTTTAGCCCACTTTAGTGCCCTTCAAACGTCAGATATGACTGTCACTGCAGATGTATCTTACCCACCTCCCCCAGACAAAGAAAGAAAAAAAAAAAAAAAAAAGTCTGCAATTCCTAGCCCTGAAACGCAGTCCAGTCTTCCTCGTGTCTCCCTGGATGTGGCGCTCTTATCAGCTCCTCCAGGATGAGGAGCTGTCAATACAACAACCACAGAGAAAGAAAACCAGCCTTTCTCCTCCCTTGCTCCTCATATCAACACCCCACATCTTCACACAGTACCAGCACCAGTCAAATGGCAATTAACCCTCCCCCCCACCCAATCCCTCTGAGGAGGGGATGGACCAAACATGAACCACAGATCTATAAACTTGATTTCTATCCATTCACCTCTTTCAGCCTCCCATCGACACGCCAGCTCCTGTGTGGACTGCAGGCTCGCTGTAATTACAGTCGTCTTTGTCAGAGATGCATTAAATATGACAGAGAGGAATTGAGCTGTGATGGTTGTGATCCAGTTGCTAATGAAGGAGCCGCAGCTGTGCAGACAGCTGATCTAACTCACAGACACCTCTGTGGCAGAAAACTGAGAATCATTTATTTCATTTACAAGTTATGTTTACAGAATTGATCAAAACAAAATATTATTTTGATAAAAAAAAATCTCTGTGCACAGTGTATCACACTATGTATATATCAGTACGTTTTTAATCCCTAACAAGATAAAAGTATCAACACTCAGAGACGTGCTATTTCAGGATTAGTTTTTTTTTTTTTTTTTTTTTGGGAGCCAGTCCCAAATGCAATATCCACAAGCTCTAAATACTCACCAGCACATCAAATGCTGGAAAATCTTCCGAAACAAATTAGCTTCCTACAACTTGACTAGAATTTGCTTTTGGTTCAGCTGTTTAGTCAAATCATAGGAAAACTTCTACATATGTAACAACTATACTGGTCCGCTATGTCCTCTATAGTTAGTGAAAAAATAGATTTCAGCAGCTAGGCATGGGCCGGTTACTGGTATCAGTGTATACTGTAAGTTTTCTTTCATTAATTGTTTCAATGAGACGGTAGAGAAAGAGTCCAGTCCTTGAGAGCTACTGTCTTGCAACTTTTAGATGCATCCCTCCTCCAACACACTTGAATCAAATGAATTCCTCGTTACCAGGCCTCTGCGGATCTGAATGACTGCTGGTGAGGGAATTCAGCTGTTTGATTCAGGTGTGCTGGAGCAGGGATGCATCTAAAAGTTCGAAGCACCTCATTCTTATTATGGCAGCACTGTTTTAACACTACAGATGGCAAGATACGTGAGCATTAAGTCGCTCTATATGTTAGAAAGGGCACGCCAGAAAAAAATGGTTTAATATTTTAAACAATAAGCAAGTGTATTTCTCAATTTGGTGGGTATTTATATCTAAAATCTATCTTAAACTTAGGCATTTAATCAAAAAATAAGATAAATACAAGTTAAAGATATTATTACTGTGTCTATAATAATCAATATCTTACATTATATTTGCTTTATATTTCTTCACTTTAAAAAAGCAATTAGATCATGTTATCATCCAGTTTCTTTAAGTAAATACCTTTCAATACTCATACCAGTCAATACTTAGTAGCAGGATATATATTTATAACCAAGAGGTATTGGAATTCTAGAAAAATATTACATACCTATTTGGACATCTCAGCTTTCAAGGTGACAAAATGAGAGGCTTGGCAGAGGTTCTATAAAATAGGCTACGTTCAGGTCTCGATGTTCAGTTCCGATTTTTAATGAAATCGGATTTGTCTTGCATGGTCATTTATACTAATTAAATGCTACCAGAATCAGACTTTAGGGCTGGGCAATATATCAAAAACAATATATATCCTGATAGACACATGATCAGTATCAATAGATAATACGTCTAATAGAATGGTCAACGATTTCACTGAACTCTGATCCAAGCCGCTCGGCATTCTTGGGGATGTAGACAGAAGAAAGGCTTTCGCCACTCAGCCTCACACGGCCGGCTAAGCAAGGTTGATGGCATCAACTAACTCACTCACTCTTTGGTTACCTAGCAACAACCTGTAGAGTAACTTGTACAGTTTCAGGTTTTGACAAAGTGTCTTATAACTGGTTAGAACAAAAAAAAAAAAAAAAAAACGATATGGAGTGAAAGGAGTAAATGTATAGTACAAGTACAACAACTTCAAAGTAAACTGTGGGTAAAACAGGGTCACTTCACCAGCTTTGTAGTATTTCAGATATTTAAAACAAAAAACTCATCAATAATTATCGATATCGACTGATATAAAACCGTTATATCATGATATGTTTTTCAGCCATATCGTCAAGCCCTTTCATACTTCTGTGTGAACGGTTTACGACCCCAAAGCGACCAGAGCAGAAGAGTGTAGGCATCACATAGCAGCGTTTATGAAAGTGATAATGGATGTAGCCCTCTATGGATCGCTTTTCAAGTTGTTGAGCAATGGGTCACAAGATTATAACAAGATGAAGGAAGCCAAGTAAAACGAAAGCACAACTACCAACAATTGCCTTTCCTGGAGCATTGACTGCAGCTTCTGTCAAGAAGTCTCTTTGGATGTGTGGTCAGAACCAGGAGTGGTGAGATTGTGACGTGATGCGCTTCACTGCCACAGGCTGATTTCATAATATCAGGATGTCAGGGAACACCTTACCTTAATCTGTCAGTGCCTCTCCTTCAGACTCTCCAGACAGAACACTAATCTCCGATGACGTAAAAGTCAGATAACATGACCGTTCTGACTGCAGACGATTTCATACCGCGTAAGGAAGTGCCATAAATCATATTTTTTTAGGAGGGGTGAAAGATCAGATTTGGCCCATTTAGACTGCCATGAAGAAGTTGTATATGGGTTGCATATACGCAAAAAAAAAAAAATAAAAATAAAAAAAAAAAAAAATCAGATTTGGGTCTCATTTGTCTAGTGTGTGCACATAGCTTTACATTCAACCTAATGTTGTCAAAAGAATTGCTAACTTGTTCAAGGTAGATTTGATAGTCAGTTACAAACAATTGTTAGATATGCACCACTCACTTAGGCGATGAACTGACTGAATTGTTCTTCAGCTCAAATGACTACCGATTCACCCTCATATAAAACCTTCATGTGAACAATATAAAGACTTACATTACTGATTAGAACAATCCAAGAATACTTTCCACTATTATCAAATAAAATAGATTCAAAATAAATGAACCAATACTATTCACTACTCATCTACTCAGTACATTTTCCTGTTTCTTTCAATCAAAGCAGAAATTAAAATGGCACAAGCTCCCCACAGCCTTCAGTAAACATTGGCATCCAAAAGTTTAGGACCCTCTTTAGCAACATTTTTGCTGCTGTGAACAAATAAGTAACAACAATCTAATTTTGCAGGCTGCAGCAGACAAATAAAATTCCTCAGCTGAATTCCTGAGCTATAGTCAGAAAGTTAACAAGTCCACTTTGCGAAAGATTATTGTTGGGAAGTTTTAGAAAAGGGTTAAAAAAACAACTAATGGCTGCATAACTGTGTGTTTTCACCCTGATCTAGTTGATTCAGTCTCAAGCAGCTCATCCATCCTGACAATTTAGCCAAAAACTGATGCAGCAATGTCAACTTTGCTCTCAAATTTGGAAACAGTGGAAACAATTACCAACATTATGACAACTGCTACAGCTTTGGACTGAATTGGCTGTCAATAGTTTGGACTTTCAGTCCGAAAGTCACTTTACAGAGCCAGCAGGACTGGTCCACTATAGCCAAACTCAACAGGAAGTCAACAAAAACATCTAATTAGGTAATCATTTCATGTAATGTATTAATTTCCAAATGTAAGACTTAGAAAATATTGAAGTTTCCCTCAGAAACTGATCCAGACGACATGCAGCTCCATATGCCTGAAACAGTCGTCTGCTTTCTAAAACCACTAAATACTGTAAAAAGGACATTCATATTGAATAACTGCTTGTATTCATTACTGTGGTCATACAGTAATTAGAGGATGCAAGGCATTGAGATGCATCAAAATGCATCTCTCGACTCTTCAAATTGATTTTTTTTTCCCAAAAGCTTTAATATTTAGTTTTATACTTTTTTCCCCATCAAAAGGCTTACGGTTCTGAAACACTCTAGCACGGCCTATGTTTCTAAGGTCTCTACACAGGTTTTTCAGTTGATTTGGGTTGAAGATTATTTTTTGGAAAATTGCAAGTGTTTTTTAGTTGTTAGGGTAATAAAAGCACTGTGTGGGGATTTTATTTTTCCTCACTTTCTGTTTTAAAAGAAATTTTAAAACTAATTTGCGTTTTGGACATCAGTTGACCTTCTGCTTCCCGGAATATCTGCAGAATAAAAGGAATGCTGTTCACATCAGTTCAGATCAGTTTATCCAACTTTTCTTGCAAATTTGAACACATTCTTTTCATTGTACAATCATGTACTACTTTTTGCTGATGTATCTCGTAAAATCCAAATAGAAAAATAGAGATATGGTTGAAATGGAGTCTAAAAAGGTTCATGTTTATCAATGGTTCTACAAGGCACTGTAGATCTGTTCAAATAAATCCTTTTTACTCCCCTTTAAAATGATCTGCTGATTCTGTGGTATTTTAGCATTTAAAACACATACTCAAACTCCTACTTAAGATCTAATGAGAGTTTTTTATCTTGATTAGTAATTAGTAGAAATTAGTCACAAGTAGTAATTAACTGAGTTGTTTTATGGGAAAATTATATAACATGGTAAAACTTTGGTATTTCGCTCAGGTTTATCACTCACCCAGCATGTCAAACCTGCCTCCGTCTATTGTCTTCTTGATTTTTTTTTTTTTTTTTTTTCATTTCAAGCTCAACTGACAGAAGGAAGGCTAAGGGAGGTACAAGTGGTTTTCATGCTGCTAAAATGTTCCATTATACCCTTCCAGCAGTTAAAAAAAAAAAAACCCTTTTAAAGAGATGCCAAAGAAAATACAAGCATGACGTCAGTTTTCTGTATGAAGCATTGTGGAACACAGCACTGCTTCTCCCCCCTGTTGCTGCGCATTGTGGGTCAGCTGTCGACTGCACTTTTCTCACTGTACAGAAGAGACCATGCTATATTTACTCAAGGTTATCATATCATAACAATCTCACACTTGTCCTTGGCTGATCAGAACTGTTCAACATAGTAGAAGTTTTCTGAATAGAGACAAAAGATGATGTTCCTGCCAAATTTAATGGCTTTTAGACTATTTAAGCTGCACTTTGGGCTAAAAAAGGCCAATTATTAACAATTTCTTCTGGGTTAAATGAAGTAAAAATCCTGGCCAACCTTATTCATAAATGTTGCTCTCTTCTTCTGCAGTTAGTATGACTATAGTGCGCCTAGAGATAAAATGTAAAGACCAAACAGCAACATCAACTCACTATTCAGTCATTAAAATGCGATCACTGCAATACATTGTAAAGCTGTCAACTGATTGTTGAGAAATACTTACACTATTTTTAGAAAAGACTTGGAACAAAGAGGCAGTTTGGGGACTTAGCTGTAACTACTCTAATTATATTTTTTCAAGTATTATGTTCCAATATTAAAGATTTTGTTTCTTTTTTTTGGGGGGGGGATTATGCTCCAAACAAACAGAAACCGTTGTGAGATGTCTGCTGGCACACAAGCTGTTCCTTTTCATTAATGATTTGTATAATTAAAAACCCCAGACTGTTACTTTTGTTGAAGCTTCACATCCCTCACAGTGTGCCAGAAAGTCTTTGTTTTCTTGTTGCTATATGAATTTATTGAAAAAGAGAAAAAAAT
This sequence comes from Anableps anableps, assembly GCA_014839685.1. Lineage (NCBI taxonomy): Eukaryota > Metazoa > Chordata > Actinopteri > Cyprinodontiformes > Anablepidae > Anableps > Anableps anableps. The sequence continues at coordinate 6,427,799 of CM026079.1, forward strand.
AAACATCTCCTACAGACTAATGATGGCTGCTGAGAGTGACAGAAATTTAACAAGCTGAGAAAACAGAGATCCACTTCCAGGTTGAGCTTTAACAAGCCTCTCATTGAGCAAAATCCCAGGTCAACCTCGAACAAGAAGTGCTGCCAAATGACATGACGAAGGAGCCATAACTGAGTGTCAAAAAAAAAAAAAAAAGCAGGGGTGGGCGTATTTTCAGATTTCATTACCGCAGGAGACAGTGGATAATGGGGCTTGTTGTGCGACCCCGTGTTTATGGCTTCAATCTAAGATTTAATGAATGCTTTAACAGTGAGCTGGAACTATACAGGGATGTTGACGTAAAACAAAACATATGCAGCATCTAGTCTTTGGGTTGTACTAATCAAAATAAGGAGGGGTTCAAAATCTGCCTGTTAATAAAAGGCACAAATTACTAATGAGGCTTAGCCTCATATGTGATTTTCAACAATGCTCTTGGCAGGAGAAGAAACGGGGACAAGAAACAAGAGGGAGAGGTCCTGTAAAACTACAAAACGAGGCTTTAATAGCTGGTTTTGAAACGAGAAGGAGGGATAGGCGGCAAAGCTAGCAGCCCTGCAGAACACGGCGAGGGGGGTCCTCTCAGCGCTGCTGGCAAAACAAGCATCCTCCTCTCAGGATAACTCTTCTCTGCTCCAAAAACCCAGAAAATGCACTTAACTTTCATCTACTGATATCCCAGCGCCCTCGCTCATTAAACATTCATGGACGACGTCACCGAAGCCCCGTCTCTCTCTGGCTGTTTTTCAAAAGGTGAGCAGGACATTTAATACTCAACCCACCAAAGAAGATTAAAGCTGTTAACAGGCACTGATGAAAGAATGATGACATTTGGGAACATTTTGCCTCCTCGCGTTACATCAAAATAATACTTGAAGCGAATGTGAAGGAACGAGGAAAAAACGAGATTTGGCACCCGTTATGCTCTGCTAATAACAAGGTTCCTTAGGAGAAGACTGGATGTTTCTGTAGGAATTTATTTAAACAGGTTATAAAATAACTAAAGTGACAGGACATGTTTTTAGTCACAGTAAAATTCTGACAGCAGACTCTTAACTTGTTGGGGCCGCGACATCTGCGCCTCACTATGGTCAACTGCACCAACACCACGAGTGTTGGAGTCTGGACTGGGAGCATTTCTAACCCACATTCCTGCCATCAGCAGCCAAAAGAGTGCAAATCCATTTAATCCTGTTGCGTTCAACGTTGCATTCAGGAAGAAAAGGATTTTTTAGACACGGTCATCGGCGAGCTCTCAAACCCTGAAATGTTTTTGGCTTTTTCTGGAAGAAGTTGACATCCTGTGCCAAGGATTAGACTTGCAGAAGTAAGAAAGAATATAGTGGACTGTTTATACTACCAAGATGAGAGGAAGTGAGAGATAATGAGGGTGATGTGCTTAATTATTCAATTTGGCTGCGTCAATAATTTGTATAATTACATTTTGCTGCAGTTACAGCCGTGAGTCTTTTGAGGTATGTCTCTACCAGCTTTCCACATCCAGAGACTGACATTTTTCCGAATTTTTCTTTGCACAATAGTCTAAATTCTGTCAGATTAAATGGAAGGTCATCTATTTTTAGGTCATGCCACAGATTGTCAATTGGATTTAGGTGTGTTCTTAAGAGAACATGCTCTGGTTGTATGACCATCCTCTTAAAGTGATAGGCCATGCAAGGAGACCATTATAGCGTCTCCCATACATCATCTGAAGCATCAAAATCATCTCTCATCGATCTAGCCGCGTGACAAAAGTCGCATCCTCTTGTTCGCAGTGAGGCGTTCTCCTCCCCTTCCCGACACCCGGCCCGGGTCAAACTATTTCGCACAGAGCTCCGTTCAATGTGTTGTGTGATCGGTCAGAAGTCTGTGGGCACATTTTATGTAGAGATGCACTCGGACAGCAATGTTGACATTTAGCTTCAGATCAACTGCTTCCTCTATCCAGTTTTTGTAACCACAGACTTCAACGCTTTAAATAAAATACCTTCCAGTGGAGTTACACCTGCAGCCTCAAGTCTTTAGCAGCATTTAACAAAGTTTTTTCCATAACTGGCCTGTTTTCAGTTTCAGCCATCTTCTCATCAAATCTGACCTGCTTCACCATCTCTGATAAAAAAAAAAAAGCACCCCCACAGCATGATGATGCCACCGCCAGTTCACTGTGGGGGATGATGTGTTCAAAGTGATGCACTTACAGGCCAAAAACTCTTGAGTTCAGACCACAGGCTACATACAGAAATTCTTAAGTTAAATTTAATACCTCTTTAAATACCGCCACTATATTTTTTAATACCAACACGACTTCAGGCTGCAACTATAGTGGCAACCTATTGAACTTCATTTAGGGATAATTAATTATAAAGTAACAGATTAGTGTCATTTTCTTTCTTAACTTTTGTAGTAAGTGTAGTAATATTACAGTTACTAGGTCCACCCACAGTGTTGGTAGGTTTACAGCCGGCACGAGCTTGCAGGTCAGCGGTAGAGATTTGCAGTGATGGAGTCGTCGCTCTAGTCCTAAATGGAAATTGGTAAATGCTCACTCCATTGTCCGCAGATTCTTGATTGAATATTCTTGATTGGACTCTGTTTGGGACCTGATGGCATTCACTCCCATCTAATTGATATTTATTTTCTTTTTACAGACAAGGTAATAAGCTGCTCAGTTGTTAGCAATTACTGGCCAGTCTTTGAGTCTGGCGTCCTCTAACCAGATGTTCGAAAAAGTACATTTCTCCATGACGGTTTTGGCAGCAATCAAGTGCCTTAATTGAAAAAAAAAAAAAAAGTACTGGCTGATATTTTTATATAGCGCCATCTATCGATCTATAATTTTATTGTACAATTACAGCGAACGAAAGAAAAAAGCCAGTTATAAATCAAATCCACAAGTCAAATTTTATTAACTTCTATTAACTTTTATGAACTCTAAGCCTTATAGTATTAACAAGGACATGAAATATAACATTGAAAAAAATAAAGATATAAAGTAAAAGCTCCTTAAAAAGTGATTAGTCCCTTTGCAACTTAGGAGTTCAATAAACTTATTATTATAACAGTCTGAAAGCTATCCTCTCAGTATTATTATCTGAAAAAAAAAATCCTGAATATTTAATTGCTTTAGATAGTTTCCTATCCTGATCTACTGTGTTTTTACTTCACTTCAGGTCTTGCCTGTATCATATGTTACTTGAAAGGTCTTGCCATATAAATGAATTCCTTTATATTTAGTTTCTTAGTTTATTCTTGCATTTTGTTCTTCGTGCATTTCTGTTTATTTTCCTATGATCAGTGTTAGCCTTTCTTGCTCTATTGTTATGTCCTCTTTAGTTTCTCTCATGTTATTAGTCTGCCTCCTCACTTCCATTGTATTCACACTCACCTGTAATCTCCAACCGTTTCACCTGATCTGCTACTCATAAAAGCTCTAGATTTTTCACTGTTCAGTGTCAGATTCTCTGTTTTCATGCCCTGATTTACAACTAGTTCCTCACTCCATTCTGTGTGCCGTTTTCAGTTCCTGGGTTTTGTAAGTTTTGTTTATTAAAATTCGCTCTAATATCTCCCATCAGTGACTGTCTGCTGCACATTGCCTCTGTCTCTTCTGCACAAAACGTGGTAGGTTGCTGTGGTCCCTCTGTGAGCGAGCAGAGCAGAACCATCTCAATACCACTTTACTGTTGAGTACAGAAAACATATGGCGACTGCGGCGCCAACACACGCTGACCGACCTCATGAGGTCTCTGATATAGGTCAAGTCCTTTTTGCACATAAAATTAGATTCGATAAACTCACAAGATTTTTAGGAAATAGACTTGTACTTAGCACAAGTGGGAGAAAAAAATTATAGTTGGGTAGTTATTCAAAAAATTAATACCTCGTCAGATGACGTTTATCACTTTTTAGTACTTTTCAATGGCCTTAATTTTTGCTAATTTCATTTACTACCTTTTAATAGTTTTTTCAACCCCGCAGACAGACGAGAGCAGAAGAGCCTGACATGGAAGTATTTCTCCCCAACACCCAAATTCAGGGTTCCTATGCAGTCTGGAAAAATATGCAAAAAGAAAGCCAGAAAAAATTTTGAACTTTCCAGACATACTTCCTTATTTCACTGTGTGCAAACAAAATCATCTAAATTTGTAAAAAAAAAAAAAAAAAAAAAGACAAAAAAAGTGTTTTTTCCCATTGATTTAAATAAAGTACTTTATTTTCTCTTTGATTTATTACAGCAAAACTTCTGTTTTTGTCAAACTCGATGACTATTTAGGTTTTTGAATTATTAACATTAGAGAACCCACTGATAAAAACACACTCATTCAAAAACAAAAATCAAGTAAGGGTCATTTCACTGCTTTTTTACACCCTCTAAGATCAGGTCAGGTTTTGATCTGGACCTGTGCTTCTAAAACTGGCTGGGGTTTATATATCGCTATTTCATGAATATTTATAAACAGAATAAAGACATCAAAGATCACAAGTGGAGATGTATGATTATCCAGAGATTAAAATTTTCTATTGATTGGCTCTAATCAATGATCAACCCTTGAAATAGTGAAAAACTGATCTTCTTTGGATTAATGTAATGCATTAAATTAAAGAAATACAATTTCCTGTTAATAAACACATCAACCAACAGCACATACATTAATTCATTTTTATTTTTTAATCTAAAACAACATTAGATAAGGGTGGAGACATATTGAAATATACTTGCAATACCATCACTTTCTGATGGGTTCAAAACTAGTATCTTTATAAAAGAACCTGTAGCACATTTTTGATTTTTTTTTTCTTCCGTATGATAATACTTAGAATAAAAATCAGAACATGTCAAAACTGGAATTGGCAGGTCAGACTTCAGTAAAACAATGACATCCTTATCAGCCAAGGAAAGTGTGATCAGTGTGTCTCTGTATTTCAGATGAATATTTAGTTGAGAATAATCTAGTCCTGGTTTGACAAATCAGAATCAGCTTTATTCGCCAAATTTGTGCACACCAACAAGAGATTTGACTTTGTTCTCAATTTGCTGTCAATGAAGATATTTTAAATAAAAATATTTAAGAAGGTAAATACAAATAAAAGCGTTTTTTTTTTTTTTTTTTTTTTTTTTTTTTTTTTTTGTAAATATGTATATAAATAGTGTTCTTGCCAATGAGAAATTAATGCAAATATGCTTGGTATGGCTAACCTGAAGTCTAGAGTCTAAATAGATTATGTCCAGGATGTGTGGGGTCTGCAGAGATGTTAGCTGTCCTGCTCCTCACCTTAGACCTGAACTGGACGGAGGGAAGGTCAGCCTTGACGATTCTCTCTGGATCCCTGATTGTTTTTTGTAGCTTGAATCTGTCCTGTTTTGTGGATGACCCAAACCACGCAGTGATGGACGAACACAGAACAGACTGAATAATACCTTGAAAAATACCTTGTCTTATTACCAGCGTCATGTACTCATACTCACAAGCCGTAAAAGCAAGCCGATACTCCAAACCGATACCATGTTTCTGCTGGAGTTTCCTCCTGGGCTGCGCTGCGGTGCAACTCAGTGGCTAAATCACACTTTATACTAGGTGGTGGTGGGAATACAACAGTAAGTTATTTGCTGATTCTCAAAAAACAAACAAACAAACAAAAAAAAAAAAACACAGATGAAGATGGGAGAAGTTAGATGGCTGGATGGTGCAAAAATGTCCGTAGTTTGGAACAGATGTCATGCTAGATTTTTTCCGTTGTCCGTCATTTTGACTCACTGTGTCAAAAAAATCCCGCCATAATCTATTTTTACCCATCAATTTTTAAAATTATAAAAATGACATTTAATTAATTAATATTCAACAAGATGAACAGATAATCCACATCGTGATCATCATCAAGCCGAATACATTTAACTTTTTCTCTGCAGTGACAAAGTTTTTAAGTGTAACATTTCAGCAACTGAAGTGATCAGAAGTCAGCAAGACTCTGAACGTTACCTGATCCCGCAAACACTCCCCTCAGCAGGAGAATAATCCCACAGCAGGTTCAGCTGCGCTAGATGCGCTCCAAAGCCTCTTATCCATAACTCTTCAACGCGCCACCATCAGTTCTCAGATAGCGTCCAGATGGAAGGTGACACTCTGATGGAAAGTTTTCTTATATTGATTGATTTAGTGACCGCTGCCATGATCTCTATGCGTAAAGTTGAAACTGTTTGCGTCAGCACCAGGTGATTAGGCGTGTGTAATCTGTCAAATTGAGGGATGGCCGTCAGATTTTTCCATCACTGTTTAAAAAAATAATTATAATTACTAAATAAAAAATAATTAACTTATTTTAATTAAGCTTTTCCTGCTTTTGTTTTTAGACCACCATTAGAGTAAGCAGTGTAACTTCTCTGGTTTTACGCTTTTGTCACCTACGAGTGATTAATGGGAGTGGAGCAGGGTGAAGCTGTGTGCACATTTATTGCAGCGCAGTACAGTCTAATGAACATCTCCACCTTACTTTCTTTCCTTCCTCAACAGGGTAAGCTGCCTCCTCCTCTATCTCCTCTATTTAAACTATAAGTAGATTAATACAACTTTATCACCCTTCTCTGTTGGCTTTCTCTGTGTATTGCTTATTAAATGTGCCACAGAAGCCGCAGCCTGACCGCACCATCAAACAAATAATTTTGGCCCGACCTGAATTTTGGACTCGGGCTATGGATCTAAACTCCAGCGAAAAATGCATCTTTAGTAATTTGATAAAGCATTTGAAGATGAAACAATCTGTGACATGTGTCATGCTATATTTATGATTTGTTGAAACAGCCAGAGGGACTTTAGGCTTAAAAATAAGAGCCACCTTGATATAAATAAATGTTTTTTTTCGAAAGTTATTGCATGAAGTATAAGTAGGACTTAAATGAAGTACTAAACTGAAGTACTCATACTCAGACCCAACCAGCTAAAAATTTTATCCTCAAATGTCCAAAATGTTAGAAAAATTTTAGTCTGCAAAAGTGTGAAATTTTGAAATGGAAAATGTGAAAACCCAGGAACATCCTGCCATCAGCACCCAAAAGGATGTGAGTCTATTTAATCTTGCAATAGTTAACGCTGCATTCAGAGAGAAAAAGATTTTCAGACACGGTCAACTCTGGAGCATTTCAGGCTCATGTTGGAAGCGTTCGATATCTCATGCCAAGGATTAGGCTCGCGGAAGTAAGAAAGGACTGCTTAGAAAGTGGGCACATTAATACTTCTAAGATTAGAGGAAGTGAGGGATGGAGAGTTTGCTAAAGTGTACAAATCCTACAACCAACAAAAAAAAACTTCAACCTTGGATATTTATATTATGTCACACTGATGTTTAAGGGGTGCTCCAAAGCATAATATTGTTCCTAACACCTTATTTACTGAGAGCGCAGCTGACTTACACCATCTGTTTAGAGAGCAACAGGCTCAGACAGACGCTGTGCCAGCAAAGAGGCACAAGGTCCCTGGGCTTATCTGGGAAGAGGTGTGCCGCTGCTCCTCGGCACCGGCGAGGTGGAACGATAAACATAATTAAATTGAGTTGGATTACATAGAATGGATCGGATCAGTTGGGAAGGCGGAGAGGCTAATCCAGTGCAATCCTCTCTGTAGAGCCGCCAGCCGCACAAAGCAACATAAATGAAGAAGGTGGGGAGGAGAGGCGGAGGATCAGATGGAGGTGAGGCGGGGACACAGAAAGGACCCCGTCGATAAAAACGGGCTCCAATGTCAAACAGTAAATCCAGAGGAAGAGTGTTGTGCAGAATAAAAAAAAGGAACTGGGTTGAATGCTCATTTTCAAAATTATCATAAAAAGATGTTACTGTAGGTGAACCGCTCATAGGAATTATTTTGGAAAGCTTCCATTACATCTAAAATGAATTTTCACAAAGCCATTTATTGGGAGGAAATTAAACATGTTTCAAATACATCAGAAATGAGCAAAGACTTACAGTCCACCTCCACCCACCCCCAAGGTTGAATCTTCCTCTTTTGTTACTGACTTTGGTGCAATCCCCTTAAAGATAACCTTTCCCCAGGGAAAGACTCTCCTACCAACCGTCTCCTATCCTTTTTTTCCCCCTTTTTTATCCCTCCCTCCCTTTGTCTCTCAGCCACAGGAAACAGACAGATCACGGAACTCAGATGGGTGTTTTCACTGCTTTTCAAACTAATCCGGTGTAATCCCGGTCTGTCCGCGTCTCATCTTGGGCAGTGCAGCGGATCGCCTCATCATCCGGTGAAATGATGAAGTCATGTAAGCAGGCTATGCTGTCGAGGTGATGACAAGGCTTCCTCTCACGGTCCGCTCTGCAACAGAGGACCAATGTCTGATCCATCATTTTCTACATCCAAGAAATGTTTGTGTTGAACCCCAGAGTGTTGCTTTGGTTTTTGACTAAATGCAACATTTTTCCTGGAAAAAAATATATGAATACATATATCGGCACTAAGATCTAAAACTCTAAACCTCCCCGATCTAAGAGCTGGCATGCACACATCTCTAAATGATCTCTTTACCGGAGGAGCAGGATATCAGCTTTCAGCGTTCTGCTACCTTAACAAGTGGGGTTTACATTATTAAAGCTGCCCTGGCTGGACGCTTTAATTGAGTCTCCTCTTAGATGGTCGTCCTGGCAGAAGGCTGTATGCGGGCCCTTGGCAGTGTCTAAAGGCCGAAGGAGGAGGAGGAGGAAACCTACATCTTTATGGCGTTGAAATATGAATGCAGCATTTGTAATGAGCTGCACGCTCAACATGGAAATTTGGCCCAGAGCAAACTTTGCTATAGGCTCAGACAAAATAGCAGAGGTGTGAGGAAGGACAGATCAATAGAGGAAAACAAGGCCAGAGTCCTCATGCTGTAGCAAACTGCTCATGTTGCTACCGGATTTTCAAATAAACTGTAGAAAAAGACTTCATTTTTTTTCTCACTGTCTAATATTAAATAAATTAGAACTTTTCTTGTTTTAGGTTGGTTAGGATTACCAAAATAATTTTTATTTGCTAAATTCCAAAATAACTAGAGAGAGATTCAGAAGTTTACCAACATTTTCTTAGTTTTTGGGAGAAATGCCTTTTAAACTTTATGGTTTGAATCAAACGAGCTTCCCACAGTATGCCCATTTACTGCCCATTATTCCTGACAGAACTGGTGTAACTGAGTCAGGTTTGTAGGTTGCCCCCTTCTATTGAAGTCTGTTCACAAATTTCCTGAGGGACTGAGACCACAGTTTCAAAACATCAACTTTATAGTTCATAACTTACTTGGTTGTATCCTTAAAGCCATTGTCCATTTGGAACAATCATTTGTGACCAAGCTTTACATCTGGACTGTTGTCTTTAGATGTTATGTGACCTTCTATGACCAATCAGAACTGTAATCTGAGTTTTTATGTTGCTTTAGGAGCAATGGTTTCTTCCTCACTGACTGACAATCAGCCCATGATGGTACCAAAATTACACAGTAAAACAAACAGTGTGGTATTTTGTGTTTGTTCTAAGGTTAATATGGACAAACATGGTTCTTCCTGAACCATATGATGGCTGCAGATTCCTATGGTGTTTATACCCAAGTATAATTGTTTGAACAGATGAAGGCTCACCTTCAATTATCTGAAAATTGTACTGCAGGATGAATCAGACTTTTGAAAGTCCACAGTTCTCTTCCTGATCTCTTGATTTCTCATGATTTTCCCATAATGTCCCAAGAAAGCAGTGTGTTTGAGGTGCTACCTTAAAATATGTCAACAGATGTGCCTCCAATTGTCTCAAATGTTGTAAATTAGAAAAATACAAAAGTCATTGCCATCATCTAGACTTTAATAAAGTGTATGTAATATTTCTGACATTATTCTCTTTTTAGCACATAGAAATTACTTTAGTATACCTAACAGATCCAAAACAGAAAAGGTTTCATCTAATTTAATATGTGACAGTGAGGGGAAAAATGTTGTGTCTTTTCAGAATGTAAATATGTAAATATCTGGTTTCAACTGTACTGTTTTATATGGTACAACTGTACAACTGTAACTTTTTGTAAGAACTGATTAGTGATACTGTTTGTGCAAAATCATGGAGTTTTATTTACCATCATGTTTTGTACAGCATGTTTAGACACCGACAACAAAATTAGGCACCCAGAAAGAATAGTTCAGTTTAGCTGTTATTGGTACTCAGACTAGTGTTTGGTATGTACATGATTTAGTTTGCTCGGATCTGGGAAGTTTTGATCTGCTACTTGAGCATGAGTTGTAACATCACAAGCGCAGTGATCCCTCCAAACACCGGATGTCAACGGACATCTTTATTGGCCAGTTCTTATCTTTATTTACCCAATAAAACACATAAAAAGTTGGATTTTTTTTTTTTTTTTTTTAGCCTGGCATCCATACTTAGCCTTAACCAAGACACTGAAAGTCAAACTCCATCGATGTATTTGATCAACCACATAGATGTCCTAATGTATAAATTTTTTTTCTTACCTTTCATGTTTCAACTATAGTTTCATGTGGTTTAGGAAATCAGTTTGGAAATCAGTCTCTTCTTTTCTACGTCTAGTCAGTGAAATTTTGTTCAAGGGTTTAGCGTAACAGGCAGTTGCTTGAGTGTCTGACAGTCAGTCAGAACGGTGACGGAAAGTCACTGGATGCAGCGGATGCTTCATAGAAACATTAAATAGTGTTACCATAGAGCAATGGCCCAACATGTGCGGTCTACAGATGTCACAGTGGCTCAGTGTTAGAAACTCTTGGTGTAAGCGGGGAACCAGTCACTGTGCCACTATTTCCACAAGGATAAATCCAACATACACAACTTAAGACACTTTGGTGAGTGCCTGTAATGCATTGCTATATTTGGGTTCTCTTGGTTCTAAACATGCTATGTCCTTGCAAAGTGAATTATTTACATGCACATCACTGGTCTGCGTGTGTACTAAACCATGCCCAAACTGGGTCATTCCTACTTGCTTGACCTGGTGTTTCAGTGGAAACACCAGGTCAAGTAGCTGTGTTTCCTGACTTTCATGATGTGGAACAAGAATATAACCAGGTTTTTAATGCTAACTTTAAGTATGATTCAGTTTTTCACTATATAGACATGCAGGCAGAATTGCCATCTGAAATATTTGTACTCACAGGTATACACAATAAATTCACTACAGTATCAAATCTAAAAATCCAGCAGAAATGGGGCAAAATTAGCATTTTTGTTTTTCTGCTTGACAAGTAATTTACTTTTACTGGGTTTTTTTTTTCCCCATTCAGCTGCTTTAAGCATGGATTACTGAGGCAGAAACTCCAGCTACGCGTCCTTTGACGGTAATCAGAGTAAAAAAAAAAAAAACAACTGGACGCTATGCTGGAGAAAGGGTTTAGACAAGATGAGCTACCAGTTTTCCTTCCTGGGGCATAAGAAGCTGCCAATCTCTCAGAGCCTGCGGCGTCTCTGGGACATGCAGAGAGTGCCATTTTGCATCAGAGTCAGAGACACTAGTAATATTCAATGGAGATAACACATTTTCTCTGAAGAATGTTTATTTATGGAAATAAAATACAGTGGTGTCGAGCTCAATGCTACCATAGAACAGCTATTTTTGTAAGGCTATGAACCTGTAGGTAAGTATTCACATTTTGTCACATCCGAGAACAACATTTCGTTACACACACAAAATCCTTTCATAACTATGCACTACTTTGGGTTGGTTTAATACATGCAAGCGGGCAAGATCTATGAAGTTCAAGGAGTGTAAATACTTTGCCAAGACATTGTATTAACAAAGCTTTCTCTCTCTCTGCTCTTTGTTGGGTAAATTAAATTAAATTAGCCAGAAGCTCTTTCTAAGTCGTTTTCTCAAAAGATATCATAATTACAAAGAGACGAGTGATAAAGCAGTTCTATAAAACACAAACAAGGCCTTTAAAAATTGGAAGTCTTAGGAAATGTGAACTGTAACATTCATGGTTCTCTGCTGACTTCTGCTAGTTTAACAAACTGCACTTGCTGCTTCACTCACAGGTTTATTAGGATTAGTATCCAAAGGAAGTTACTTCAAAAAAATGTAGCAGATTTAAAAACCTATGAGGTACCACATTGATTTAATACATTTATCTGGCAGACTGACTTCTGATATCAATTTCTGTGAAAGCCTGAAATGACAGGGAGACACATGAAAGTGTGATGAAGGAATGAAATGAGTCAGCCTGGTGGAATTCATAACAGAAGACAAGATAAGCTAGAAGAATTATTTAAAGGGGCAGAGTTATGTACTTTCCAGGCACATAGTGCCATTTTATAGCATAATCAAGTATAACCTTCAGTTGTTACAAAAATGCTATCAAATGACCTAAAAGAAATTTGACTTTGTAATTTAACACCTTGAAATTGGGCCATTGTCTCTTTAAAAACTCCTGCTCTTTCTGAAACTCTGCCTTCAGGAAGTCATCACAACACCGATTATCTATTAACCCTTTAACAACTTTTTTAAAATCAGGATTTCACTGAGAAGTAGCTCATATAATGAGCTCAGCAGATGCGCAGTTCAACAAGGTGTTTGCTAAGTGCTGCTGGCTAGGCTGAAGGAGCTGAGTGGGGAAGTCACGGGGGAGGGGTGCTCTGTCAGCTGAAAGCTCGGATAGCTTAGAAACTGCAGGTCTGAGGGCTGGGTCTCAAAGGCAGCGCTAGGTCTATCCAGGCATTTGCACAGCTGAACGGCTCCCACTGGAGATTAAAGGATTTCTCCAACATGCATGTAAGAATCAAGGCAGCACTCCAGGTATGTTTTTGATGAGGAAACAACATTATAACATGATGTAAAGCTCTAAAACATCTATTTTACATAATACTGCCCCTTTAAGGTTGTAAGAGAAAACTGAAAAGCTGTGTAAAAGAATTTCTGTCAGATCATCACATTTCCACTGCATAAGCCAGCTTTTTCTGTTTGGATTTCAACAGTTATTCATAATTTGAGTGGATTTAGAATTTAAGGTCTGTTTGCAGTCATGTATAACATATTTAAGTACCCCCGCTGATAACCAGCATATTAGTTTAGCTGCAGGTCAGGTTGCAAAATTCTGGGAATTAGGGGTGGCCATTTATCGTATTGTTTGCCATTAATCGTGAAAAAATTTCTCCACATGATGAGAATTTTGATTCATCATTGTCTTAATAAATTCTAATTAATGATGTTTCTTAAAGACGCTTTTAAATATGACAGTATTATCGGAAATGTTATTTTACTATTTTCTCCACTGTTGGTTTCACGAGAGCATTAATAAAGATCAGTAAATTCGAAAACATGATTAATTGCAGTCATACTGTGTATGACTTAGTGATGTAAATCACACTTCTTTAAGTAACTGGTGTCCTGGAGAAGCCTATTTCAAATGGGAATGTTCAAGTGCAATATTTGTGTTTGTGGCGCTATGAATGCTGCGCCCTGCATTCACAGCCATACAGTTACTTTTAAAAAAAACTAATGGTTTTCTCATTTTTACAGTTATCACAATAGTACCTCAAAATATTGTATGAAAATTATAAGTCCATACTCCCCACCCCTACTGGGAATTCCCAAAGTTATCCCATCAATTCCCTGAGAATTTATATGAATTAACAGGAATTTATGCGAGTTATTGGGAACAAACCTGGAATTTAAAGTATTGAGAGTTGGACCTCAACATATAGTTATATTTATCATATCTTTAAAAGTACACTTGTTTACATTTACTAGTCCTCAAAAATATGAAGCTTGATGTTTATTGCAGGATTGTTAGGCCACACCCACAACGTGCGCTGTGCCGTCCTCCATCACATTAGGGCTGGGTATTGTTAAGAACCCCACAATTCGATTCGATTTCAATTCTTTCGGTCACAATTCAATTCAATTTTGATTTGATATTGCTTTATATTGCTTCGATATCTATTTCATAATAAGAAGTACACAAATAATAGAGTCCCTGTGGATAATTTTGGGATATTCGTTTTCTTGCCCATATGAACAGAAATACATTAATATAAAATAAAATATCTGAAAATAAATCAGTAAGACATTAACACTAGTGCTTAATATGGAGTACTGTATTAAAACTTAAGTAAACTGTATGTAAACGTAATTAATTCTCCTTTTCTTGTGAAAATTCAGACATCATTTTTGAATCATCGTTTTTAAGCATATTTTAACAGTATTGCCATTCTGACCCACACTCCTCACCAGTAGGGGGTGGTAATGCACATTGAATAGCTGTTTGCCAACCACCAATAAACTCAAGAAGAAAAAGCGACGAGTGTTTATGTGACACTAAGCTGATGTCGCGCGCTGCTCCGACCAGCCAGGAGGTCGCGAGGAAGCGCAGCGCCACAGCAACCCTGCGCCGAACCGACAGGTGCGCAGTGGGGCAAAAAATAGCGCCAGGTGCTCAAGTACTTCACCAAACTTGCAACAGTCCTGTGCTCTTCTTTATCCCAGTGGCAGAAAGTGTGGGAAATGCAGGAAGTGGTACGCTCCAGTATGAAACGTCCCGCATAGTGCGCTGGCTCTGGAAATCGTTGCTCAGCATGGCGCGAACCCGCTGGCCAGGGGATCTAATTGATTCACAGGGTTTTTTGAATCGATATTGAATTGGAAAAACATTAATTGCAATGCATTGATGAATAAGTATTTTGACCCACGCCTACATCACACGCACAGATTTTTTTTTCTATAATCCTGGGCTACTAAGGCCAAAACTTTGACCCCAGAAGATATATATTTTTTAGGTGTGGATATGATGTTTTTTTTTTTTTTTTGTTTTGTTTTTTTAAATTACCCCCAATTCCTAGTTAATTTCCATATATTCAAATGTAAAGTTTCTGTTTTGGACTATTTTCAAAATTTCCCAGCTTAATTCCCAGTCGAATGTTTCCACCCCTTCACAGTATGGGGTAAACCTGTTGTACCTGAGTGTCAAATGAGTGAAATCCTGGTATCCTCAGCTCTCTGCTGCTGCCATAATGACGGAGAACATGTACTCTGCATTAGCAGTGAAATCAAAGAAGCCGTCGCAGGGCTCGTCGCATCTGCAAACAGGGGATCTGTCAGGTGTTTTAGCTGGAGCCTGCCTGCATTAGTGCTGCCCTCCACTTCACCCCTGCAATCCGGCGGGAGCTTTCTGCAAAAGGAGACAGAGCTCTGCAAACACTGCACAGCAGTCCCATCCCCGCTGAGCAGCGCTCTGCTAATTGTCTGAATGCAAAGTGCGCCTCTGAAGCTGCTCTCTCACAGTTCGCTCGCAGGTTCAGGTTAACCTCATCTGCAGGTCGAATCGGGACTGGGGTCATGGCCACTGACACATTCAGGGGTGTAGGTGTGCTTTACCCTCCACCCTCCACCTCACGACGAGCTGTGTCAAAGTGCGTTTGCCGGACGGAATATCATTATCAATGCTCAGCTCTGTTTCTACAACATAAATATCTCTCTGTCTTTGTTCTCATAGAGCCAGCAAAATGACCGCTAAAAATACTGTACTGTATCTTTTTAATGCTGATGAGATGGAGATGTTTGAACTAAAGTTATTTTTGAACCTACACCTTTTCCGAGGTGATGTATTTGTTGCTTTTCTTTACTAGTTAATGTTAATGTTAATGTAATGCAAACACTGTGCTGGAATCCTGCTGTGACTATCCAATTTAAAAAAACACAAGACATGGAGCCTTACGTGTTGGAATGCAAGAATAATATTCCGACTGGGCAAAAGCTCATGAACAAAAAATAAACAAAAATGTTATGGTTGGGCTAGTTAATGTTAATGACTAGTTATCCTTAGCATTAACATTACATTTATGACAGTTTTTCACTTATTTTAGCTACAAGACGCTTTTTTTTTTTTTTTTTTTTTTTTTTTTTTTTTTTTTTTGCTTTTAAAAGAATCACAACTAAGTCTGTGATGATGTATAATATATTTTTTATCTCAGGTGTGTGCATGTGTGTTTACATTTTCTGAGTCAGCAACTGAGGAACACAAGCAACACAGCACAACATAGTGCTTGTCTAGCCAACTGAAGCAGGTCAAGGTTTCCAGCAAAGTGGAGGGACCATGATTTAAAAAAAAAAACAAACAAACAAAAAACAAAAAAAAAACAACCACAAATAGACATTGGTGTTATATTT
This sequence comes from Anableps anableps, assembly GCA_014839685.1. Lineage (NCBI taxonomy): Eukaryota > Metazoa > Chordata > Actinopteri > Cyprinodontiformes > Anablepidae > Anableps > Anableps anableps. The sequence continues at coordinate 6,443,987 of CM026079.1, forward strand.
CTGTGGAGTTATGTGAACTTCTTATGATTAGCTGCGGCACTCGCCGTTTGGGAGAAAAACAAAAAGCTTAGCAATAATTGATAAGTGCCACCAGGTAGGAAGATTCTCTTCCAACAAAAACAAAATAAAAAAAAACACATTTTAATGTTTTGCAGCAGTTTAAGCAAATCTTGTTTGACTCCAAACTGGATTTGCTACGTCACATTAATCCAACCAAAGAATGCATCATGTATTAGTCGAATGTTGCCAGTTATGTCACCTTTTAGCAAGTAGAAGCACTGTTCACTGATGCTGCTATGTTTCATAATTTAAAAAAAAAACCAGGTACATTACATTAGCATAATTCGCTAGCGTGAATAAAACTGTTTGAGTGGTCCACTTGTTCCCTACATAGTCCACCATGTGGCGTTTACTTGTTCTTTGTTCCCTCTGTGCGAGCTGAAGGGATTGTAAGGGTATGAGTTAGATGTGGACTGAAACAATCTTCAATACATTTCAAACAAAGCTAATGAAGACCAGCAAAAACAGAGAAAGATTAAAACAGTTATCTGTGTCAGCATGGCGCACCGCAAGGTCTGAATTTTCCATTTCCTCACAGAGGATTTTTTTCTCATCAACAACTTGCAGCAGATATATAATTCTCTAGAAAATCGAGAGGCAGAGGGGGAGACAGGGAGCTGACAGATGAGAAAGACATAGCGAATGTCTGAGCAGTGGCTAATTCAACTTTTTATTCCCTAAACTGCTCAGACAGAAGCACTCTGAGCTACTTTTCATGATAATGTCGAATTAGTTGTCCGTTTAAAGATTGTTCAAAGTCTACTTTTTAAGTATATGAATAAAACACAAAGAGAAATATCAAAAATCTGATGTAACGTCTTCAACTACTATAAACAAATATCACTGAATAATCTATATTTCAAAAGCTCTTGAAGTTTCATAAAACATAAAGGCAGACACTAGTGAGGCCAAGGTTCTTACAAAATCTCTATTTTTAAAATAGTCATTTTCCAAGCTCACATTTGTAGTTTTATCCAGCTATTTAGGTAACGTTGTGCACCTTCAGGCACAAAGTATTTACCTCGAGTAGGAGCATCAAAGTCTGGAGGTCTGGAGGAAAGACAAGCCGTGCAATTGCCATGTGCTTAGTTTTGGAAAAACAATCAATTATTTTAGGACCAAAATCCAAGTTGTGATCTCGCCGATCAAAATGAAAGAAAGTCATTTAATTACAGACCTTTTTGTTTTTTAGCTAACATGTTTGGGAACAATGTGTGGAAAATGAAGCACATTTCCTAATTCCGCTTTTTTTTCTATACTAATCCATATTTTGAGATTATCAAAACAAGTTCCATACTTCACAAGACTGTGCGGGAACCCCAGAGAGGGTAATGATTTTATGCTTCAGTCGGCGAACGACAACCACTTCAAATCACTGTTATTTTATTTAAATTGGCCTATTAAAACTGATTTCAAAGCATGTTAAAATGGTGGTCCTATGGTGATTCTTGGCATGGGCCAGATCCTGGTGTCAGGGTATATTCTACAGCTTTCAAAGGCTACAGCTCAAATATCTCATCAAACCCTTCTCACACTTTAAAGTCACTTTCATAAGATACCAACAGAAAGTTCCTGTGGTTCTAAATGGAGCAAATGCTGCTGGGCACAGCTTGTCAGCTGGCTGAAAGTGGGCGCCTCCATGTTTCTCTTCTCTGTTGGTAAATATTTCTAGTCACAAAAACTATTTGTGTTTTGGAAACTAAATTACTGCTGCACACACACACACACACACACACACTTATTCAAGTAAAGTCATTTTAAAACTACAGTTGGAACGCTGCAATTAGCATATCTGTTAAGCAGCAGGCTGCAGGCTAGCTGCCCATGCAGATGCCTCAACTATTTAGACAGCCATTTACAAAAAGCAAGAAAATATCCTGTGCAAAAAGTAGTTACTACTAAATTTTGTGTTCATTCTAAATTTTTTTGCACAGGTCTATTTAACAAAATCACCATATATGCTACATCGGATTTGTCAAACTCAAGGCCCGGGGGCTAAATCCGGTCCACCAAAACTTTTTATATAACTTTACATATAATTTTTAGTTTAAAGTGGAATTTAACTGTTACAATATTTTTTCCTTTCAAAAATTCCTCCCTTCCCACCTCGCCACCAGGTGGCATGAATAAAACAAAACAAATACATACATTAACTCAGGAGCAAAATTCAATAAGCAGGGAATATGTTATATTTCTCGGGGGTGGAAATGAATATTCTGGGAAATCTTTAGAAGCAAAACTCCGAGCCTAAAGATACCTGAGATAGTGTGAAATTGGTAGATCATAGTTTTCACACAGAAGTTTAAATGAAGCAAAGCCATCTTTAGTGAAGAGCCCATGAAAATAAAGCAGTGCTTTTCCATGCCAGGCTGCAAATGCCTGATCCGTCTGGGATGGGGCAAAAAGATGGATCAGCGTTACTGGAGAAAAACTGCATATATTTTCCAAATTGAAATACTTCCTAAATTGGTGCCAAATCTTTATGGAATTTTGAATTTTGCCTTTTTTATACTCGCCATAACTTTTTATGAGGCCCTCTACACCCTAGCGATAGAGCCTTCAAGAAAACAGCTGTCTCTAAATATTGTTTTATCAATCATATCAAAGCAGTTTTCATCTGTTCTCTGCCAAATTTCTTTAATGTGAAAAGATGTTCAACATTATTTAACTTTAAGAAGTTCTCATCGAATCCAGAGACACCAATTTATTCATATATTAACAGTTCAATATGTAGTTTTATCATTATATTTTGCCACAACTGGCCCTTTAAGTACATTCAGGATGTTAATGTGGACCCAAATAAAAATGCGTTTGACACCCCTGTGCTACATCATTTCTGGAGCAGTACGTACTGAGAGACTGACTCTAACGCCCATATCAAGACCATACATTTAAGCATTTCTAAAGTACTTAAAAATAACAGTCGTCAGCATGTATTCTTTGCAGAGCTGCAGAGAGCCTGCTGTTGTTGATCTAAGGTAATCTTTTTCTGCTTTGGACACTGATTGCAGGCTTGCAACTGAGATGAATGCAGGTGACCTACAGCTGCCTGAACGCCTCCTGTGTGGACACACACACACACACACACACACACACACACACACACACACACACATATACATTGCTCTGCTGAAAAGCAGCATGCCATGCTCGCTGCACAGACACAGCTTCAGGCGGTTATTTCACAAAGTCAGCAAATGGACATTCTTTTAGCCACATTACTTCTCGCGGGTCTTATTGTCACAATCGGAAAGCGCGCCTCACCGCATTTCTTCATTTTGAGCTCACGTGAAAAAAAGAAAACCACTACAGCAGCCTTATTTAGCAGTTCGGGGAAGAAGGCGTGCAGCGGGTCAAGTCCTGTTTTATTTATTTCTTCCAGCAACAGTAAGATTAGAGGAGAAAAGCTTTTTTTGGTCGTAGATGAGCATCAGTGCTTGACGCAGAAGATATAAATGTTATTTACAGGCCTGCATGGAGGCAGGAATTAATTTAATGCACCTTATGCTGCACTGTATTTTTTTTCATACCTGAAAGCTCTTCATTAGTATGCTGCTGAGGTTTTTTTTTTTTTTTTTTTTTTTATTCCATGCAGACTGCTGCTCTCTTCTTTCAGCTTAAGATGTTTTTTCCTCCAGCTCCGTGTGCCTGCTGCCGACTGTACGAGGCTTGTCACAGAGCAGAGATACGGTGCAAGTGGGAGAGGAGATCTCAGAACGGCACCGAACTTATCAAAGCAGCATGCTTCGTCCCCGAGCTCCCAACACACTGCCCTCCCTCACTTTTCTCAATCCTCTTTTTTTTTTGAATGGAAGTCTCTCCAGACCTGGGGTTTAATCTCACTTTTGCTTATTTGCACACAAGTTAGTCGAGTAACTGGGGCCCTGTTTCTTGCATCCCGAGCCAATTGCATAATCGAGGCCAGAACTCATCAGCAAGATGGCAGAAGAAGAGCTCTATTAAGCCGCATCGTGTTCCATCTGCTGTGTAAGAGAGTGATAACAGCATTTACAGTTTTTGGAGACGTGACGCGCTGTTTTGGCCAAATTTCTGACTTCTGCTTACTTTAGGAAATGTCATGGCTTAATTCTGACGCCGTATCCAACCGAAGACTTTGCCCCAAACCCTCCCCTCCCAGTGGGAACAACAACTTTATTGGAAGTGAAACATGAAGAACATGTGTCAGAAATAACTTTTTAAATTCACAAGGCAATGATTTCTTTCCTTTTTCCTTCACTTGCTGGGGATCAGACCTGTTCCGTGGTATTTGATCATTTTTATCTTGCTCTGGAAGCTTGTCAGCAGTTGTTGGATTGATGACTAACAGGGAGTAAGGGTGTTTTTCAGATGGTATTCACAATTCACCACTGTCTTTGTCAGTGACGATGACCCGGGCTTTTAGCGAATCTACAGATATTAAAACCCAGATTTGAATAACGAGTACAGACGTGATCTGATCTGGTTTTCGGAGTGAAATCAATCTACTTTACTCTAAATGAATCAGCTACTGAAAGATGCATTACCCGTTTGTCATTTGGAACAAGACTCCCATCTGCAACTGATACACGCACAGTCATTAGAAGCATTATTGCAGCGTACACCCAAATAAAGACGACAGAGGCTTTCTTCAAAGCTGGCTTCATTTCATGTTTTTATTATATTGTTTTAACTTTTTTCCCCAGTTTATCTATATTTCTATGCACTTTTCTATGTATTGCTGGCTGATTATCATTGTTCATTATCATAGAAAAATGTTCATGATAAGAATGAGTTATGCTGTGAGCTGTTGGTTCCATGAGGGCTTCAATAAATGCAGAGTTTACAATTATTAGCGCAGTAGTGGGCTTCCTGATCCATAAGGTCGAGTGCCCTTACATAATTTAGATGAGTCTCGAACACACTTGTCAAGTAGCTGACTTTCTCCTCAGTCCGTTACCAGCTCTGCAGGAGTTTAAAGATGATCCATTCGTGTGAATCAGGAAACATCTAAAACATACAGAACACCAGGATTTTCCTGCTCCGGTTAAGCAGCTGCTGCATATACCTGCTGTAGCGAAGCAGCCGATTTAAGAATGGGTACGTTTTAGTTTAGAAAAGCAACCGTTTGCATTGGGTTCTGACTGCACATGGTGCCAAAAAGGCTGAGAGGAGTTCTTAAAAACTTTTTATCATCATTGCCATAATAAACACTGCAAAATATCATAAACAATAGCGTCTACAGATCATCCCTAATGAAAAGTCATTGTTCCATAATTGCTAAAGCATTCTGTTACCACACCTAACAATAGTGGAATATAACCGGTCGAGCCAAACCTTCATAAGACATGAATTTCAAGAGGAACAACCAAGCTTCCCCGGATTTAGCCATTAAATGCAGAAACAAAACACTTTTCACTGATTTCGGTTGAAGACCTTCTAATTCTAAACTTTAAAAAAAATATATAGGTTTATCAGGATTATATTCTCCTAAATATGAATCTAAAACAGTATCGACTGAAATAATTTAATATTTTAATCATGTGTAAACATTCACGTTTATCCATAAGCTACAAAGAACTGATCTGATCCCAGGATGGAAACCAGATTAGTAAAACTGTTGATCGTTAAAGAAGCTTCTGTGTCAAGAGTAGGTTTCAAATGCTTCAAGTTGCTGTGATCCTCACTCTGTCCTTCATGGGGTTGTTTTTTTTTTAATCTTTGTTATTAAACTCTAGAGATGCGGGATGCTGTGACAGCACATTTGTCTTCAAATATGTACTTTTTTTCATTAAACATATTGAAAGAAAGAAAAAGTCTGCAGTTGCAATCCTGTTTAGTTCGATGTAAGAGAACGTGAACTACTGAGCACGGTTCTTACTGGCCATGCAGGAGCATAGAGCTGGACCCCCCCCTTCCCCACCTGTTTCTCCACAGCGTCACTTAGTTGGCCAAAGGAAGGAAATGCTCCGAATATTTTCTCTTTGTAAAAAAATATTTAAGATCCCACAGCTTTGGAACTAACATTGGCAACACCCTATAAGGCTGCTGAAGATTTGCGACCAGACATTCAGCACAACAGTCTCCTTTAGTTTCGAACTATATCTAGATTTAGCTGCTGCTTGTGGAGTATTGTTGTTTAAATCTTTCATCACTGTTTACATGATTTTTTTTTTTTTTTTTTTTTTTTTTTTAAGTCACAGCGTTTTTTAAAACAACTTGCTGGATTTCTGCTGTTTTAGTGGCGACTGACTTTCACTTAAACCTCACTGCTAGTGACTGAATTGGAATTTCATAATTGCTCTTCATAAATATTAAGAAGAACAGCAGGATCTGATATTAAACAGAATTACCCTCAATGTATTTGTCCGCGTTATGTCGCTCGTTTTATGGGTGTGTGTCTTTGTATCAATGTCAAAAGAACTAAATACTTGCTATGAATGAAACTATATACCTATAATGATCAATATAACAGCAATATGTGATATTATTATCGCAGCAACAGTTATGGTTGTCGTTTTTTTCTGATTTATATTACAGGTTACATCATGTTTTACATTTCTAGGCCAGCATTTTTGACATAATGGATGAAACACGAAATGTGCTCATCCCTAATACTTTTTTTCATGACTGTTAACTGGGTGACCAGTCGGAAAGGTACGGTTGTTTGTGTTTGACCTGTTATTTCATGGGTCAAGGAAGATTTGGGTTTCAGAAGAGGAGAAAACAAAGAGTTCAGCATCACTGTGGAAAACTTTTTTTTTAGGACTGTTTGGAGAAAGAACAAGTACCAAATAATCACTTCGATTTTTCATATTTTTACTACTTTTATATGATCACTTTGTATTGTGATAAGCATTACATTCCAGATGATGGAAATATGGAATATTATCAGAGTTCTGCCCCTTTAACATGACTTTTAAACTGACCTTTTCCCCATCTGAAAGGATTCTCTGTATAAAATTCATTCTACGATATTAAAAATGGATCAAATTAATGAAACTACAGAATTCATGCCAGTGTTTTTCTATCAGAGTGCTTCATTTATCACATGCTGGAGAGGAGTGCTATTTTTTATCCATTTCTATTTTGTGATATATTTTTTCACACATCTACATTTAGAAAAGCTAGATGTGTATTGGGTGTGCTAATGTATAAAACTGAGTTTCGAGGATCTAACATGTACAACGGAACTTCAAGCGCTTATGATGGAAAGGTTGGAACTAAATCTTGTTGTTTGATCTCTGTACGGTATGTTAGATGCAGTTATTTTAATGTCAGGATTGTTCTCCGCAGCCTACAACAAAGTGTGGGGCTGTCTCTTTGGCACTTTGCTGACATTTCACTCGACAACTCATCAATTAATCGTAATAATGAACAAGATCATAACAATGATCACCGGCTACAGATGCGAGGCGAATATCCATATGGCTTGAGTCTAAAGGATCAGGCGAGAACAAGACGATAAGTCATTCTGTTTGGGACTCCAGAAACTAAACAACATTAAATTCAAATTAGGCCTGACTTTCCCGGGAACCGTTTTATGGACCCCCAGAGGTCTCCATGTGTGAGAACTGGGAGAGACACAGCTGTCAGAATAATGATGGCAACAGGAGGCATACGTCGGGATTTCATAGACTTAATTACAGTGCAACAAGACTGCTGACAGACTACAACTTCTTTTCTGTCGCTCCTAGAGCCACCAGCGGCCTGCTAGTCTTGATAAAGCCCACAAGAGGTACTTGAAGAAGCCACTTAGGTGATGTAACAGCCCACTTCCAATGTGAGGGGTTCCACAAGGGCCTTTTGTCAAGAAGTGATTGCAAATTTCCAACAGCTCAGAATCAGAGGGGTCGGGAATGTGGATTAAAGAGAGTATCTGCGAGCATAGCTGCTGCTGCTTCTCTGTCCTGTTCATAAATGCATGAACGTCCTGTCTGACTTCAGATAAAAAAGGAAAACACACATACTTTTAGAGTAAAGAAGATTTGGGTTTTTTTCATAATTCCAAGACAGCATGGGAAAGTGTGAGGTAAGATGCAAGGAAGCTTAATAGACTTCATCATATAACCTGGATCTCTATAGATTTTATATTAAAACACTTCTCAGACTAAAAGTAGATGGATGAAACTTTTAAATAATGGGATAGAGAATGAAGTCGGAAAATACAAATATTTAGTCATGCTCTTAAAAGAAAAAACAAAAACAAAAAAACATGTCGAGATTTTAATAATACGTCTTCAAACTGTGAAGGAACCCGAGAAAATCAAATTGTGCCCAAAATTAGGATCAATTGCTGCCACATTCTCAAACTTTTATCATTTGGACAAACAACAAACTCCATTAAGTCTACTCAAATAGTAATTTAAATCTTTTTGTTCTAGTTTCCTCCGCTTTTCCACCTCCAGCAACACAGCAACGACGCTTAAATGACCCAGCGGTATAAAGGAGACCAAACAAAACATTCTTGGAATGCCTAAGATATATATATTTTTCGAAAATACAATAGTTTGGACCCGTAAAGAGCGTTAAAAATGAACCGCGTGGTAACGGCTCATACGGTTTTCCCCCTGCTAAGACGTTAACCCCCTTGCTCCTTTACCTTGCTCCAGCAGCCGCAGGGAGTGCTGAAAAGACGGGTCCAACGTGTCCTTCTCCGCCTGAAGCTCCGGTAAGTACTTCTCGGTCTCCATCTCGTCCACAGCTTTTCAGGCTTCGAGTCAAATGGACAGCAGGTTTAAACACGACGGAAACAAAAGTTGCTCAAGGCTCCAAAACAGAAAGAAGAAGGGAGAAGAAGAAAAAATAATGGCTCCAAAGTTGATTTTCTGTGAAGCGAACCCGTCTGCGCTCGCGCTAGAAGAGCATTTTTTCAGTCTCCGCGGGGAATGCGCTCTCTTTCTCTTCCGAACCAAAATGAGCCGTTTTAACCAGCAGCAGCGGGTATTACTCCATCAAAGTGTTGCTCAGACGCCACAGCCCAGCGACACAACATCACAGCGCTCCTCGCCTCTGTCGGTCCACAAGCTCTTTGAAGCTCCCTCGGTTGTGTCCGCAGCTGAAGTGAGGCGGAGGCGGTAACACTCAGCCTGTGGAAAGGGGGCGGGGCCACACCAGGAGCTGTCCGCGGTGCTGTTTGGGAGCATTAGCATCTCATTATCAGTCACTCAATGAACCCAGCAGAGCCTCGGAAAGAGTTCAAACTGCTCGAGGAAGCTCGAGCCTGTTCTTTTTATGTTGCCTGTTTGCTTATCTTAAGTCGATATACAGTGTCTTGCTAAATTATTCACACCCTTTAAACTTTACCCGCATTTTGTTACGTTACAACCACAAACCTCAACGTATTTTGGGGGGATTTAATGTGACAGAAAAACACACATTAGTATATACTTATGAGCTACTAGGAAAATAATACTTTTTTTTTTAAACATTATTAGTATCCTTTATTTTAATTCGTTCACTACTGAGAAACTTTGTAGAACCACATCTTGCTGAGATTATGCTAAAAATCATCTGGGGCCTGTCGCTACCAACTATACATAACCAGGGACTAAAATATTGCCCATTCTTTTTGTGCAAATCGGTCACGCGAAGTCACTCTAGATTGGGAGCACCTGAGTACATCAATTTTCATTATTAAAACATGAATGTCCTATGTCTATGACTACGCCATTGTAGATTTGGCTCTATGTTTGGGGTTGTTACTCTAATTATTAGATTAATGTCTATTCTTTGTACTTTTAACTATACTTCATTATTTACTAAGGTGCTTTCAGACAGTATACATTGTATTAGATTGCTTTTGCATGTTATTGTATACAGGTGGTGAAATGTCGCTTGGTTAGAGGTATCAGTGATATTTAAAAATGGTGGCTGATATATATATATATATATATATATATATTATCCAGCAAACAGTGGATTTTTGGACATGTGTGTCTTTTCTATATTGTATGTAGCCTCATCCATCCTCCAATCAAGTCTAACTAGAGTTCCTGTCCCTACTGAAGAACAGCATTCCCACAGCATGATGCCACCATCACCATGTTTCATAGAAAGGACAGTGTGCTCAAGACTGATGTGCATTATCAGTTTTCTGCATCAAATAGTATTTGACATGTATGACGAAAAGTTATATTTCTGTGTTGTCCGACCAAAAGACTGGAATCGCTTTCTTTATATTTGTACAGAAGAAAGCATGATTGATCTTTGTCCAATAAAGAGATTCTTCCAGCTGTGATTCTCTGCAACTCCTCCATAGTTACTATGGGGTGCTTGGCTTCTTCTTGTTCTTCTTGCTTGTTACATTTTAAGATGATGGCTTCATGAGATACTCAAAAATATTTTAAAAACCTCAACCCGTCTTTAAACCTTTCCACAACCCATTCTGGCCTGTCTGTTGTATTACTTGGTCCTCGTGATTTTTGTTTGTTCACTAAAACTCTCCAACAAACCTCTGAGGTCTTCAAGGAACATCTGTGTCTCGACTAAAAGTACATTACACACAGGCGGACTTTATTTGCTAACTAGGTGAAAAGTTAAGGCAGGCAATTGGTCACAATGGATTTATTTAGAGGTATCATATTAAGAGAGGATTCATGCAAATCCATTCCACATTTTTCAGACTTGTGTTTGTAATGAAATTACAGTTCTTCATTCTTTTGTCTTGGACTGTTCCATAAAATCCAGATTAAATACAATGAGGTTTGTGGTTGTAATGTGACAAAATGTTAAAAAAGTTCAGCTGAATGTATAATTTGGCAAAATTTTTTCGAATACTTCTTAAAACCCATATATTTTTATTCTTTAGGTCTGTTCCAATCCTGGACTGAAACATCCTGTACTGACAGCAGATTTTTTTGAAAATCAGTTTGTGTGTGAACCATAAACCCCCTTAATGCCTGAAGGGTTTTTGTCCAGTTCTACAAAAGAAGTTTTATTACAGGTGTTTTTGCTATCAAAACCATGTTATATTAATTAGAGATTATTAATTTGACCATTGCACCTGACATTGGTGTAAATTTAGGTATGTTGCTTATCAGATTCACTAGGCTCTTAAGGAATGAAACAGACTTTTTAATTCCAGTCTGTTGATTATTTTATTGATGCTGCTATTGCTCAAACAAGACTTTGAAATGGTGTTAAAACATTTGTTTTTTTTAACAACTATTGTTTTTTCTTATTATAATATTTTAAATACAGCTAAATACAGCAAAATTCCTTTGAATTCCGAACCCTCTTTTCACAATGTAAAATTAGTGTTTCAAATTGAATTTCAACATATGTTTTGAACAACCATTGGCTTTCATCATGCAGTGTTTCAAATGCAGCTAATAACTGAAAGATCCCTGTTCTGTACTTTCCTAGAAGCTTTAATCCCTGTTTCATGATAAAGAAATATCATATTAGGCTGTGTTTGAATGTAATTAAGTATTTATTCATCATCAATGATGTTATTTTTATTATCTTAAGTAGCTGTAAAATATTTCTGTCTGTTCACTAAATCTGATCTAAGGTAGCCCAGATTCCATCAAATAAAGTTTGATAGTTCTCTATGATAAATAGATGAGTTTAAAATCTTAGTGTAAATGGTCATAAATTTTAACATCCGCAATTAATGACAGATCCAAAGACAATTTAGTAGACAGAGATGTTTTTTTTAAAGAAAGAAAACTAAGTTTGCACACATTCCCTTGCAAGACCTCATAAAGCCATCTACAGCAGATTACAATATGGAGGCTCACTGCAGTTGTTGTGCACCATGAGAGCACAATTCCAGCTAAACTAATAAAGCTAGTTAAAGTACATTTTGAAACCCAGCCCCACTGGGAAACATTAGGCAATACAGAATGATATTGTATTTTATGTAGTACTTTAGAGGGTAAATCAAATAAAATGCAATATTTAATTTTATTGGGAGGGTATCCAGGAGCAGGCTCCGGGAGACTGAGGGGCTGATTTAATCAGAGTCAGAGGTTAAGAGCTGTATGAAATTGTACATGTTTGGGTTTTTTTCTTTATTAGCTGTAAAGAAATCATTTATCAGTTTTAAAATGAACTAATATGAGAAGATAGTTGTCATCTATTAAATTAAACTGATCATAGAAAAAAATTACAGTGGTGACACAGTCCTTCACCAACACACCTAAAGGGTCCACTTCTTTAAAAACAGAAAGCTTTTGCACTCTAAAAATACTTTGATAGACCATAATATTATTTAGTTTTTTTGTACTCAGCTCTCCTTTTGATCCAGTTTTCTTGATTAATAGACAAGAATTCAAGAGACATTTTCCAGATAGCACAGGGAACCTGAAGGAACACTGCCAATGGAGAATAAGAAGCATAGCAGTGAGAATATAAGTCAGTGATGACTAACAGAAACACATTGAGTCACTAGGCATATATTGTTTTAGGGCAAACACAGGTTATTTTCTGCGTTTTCTTGCACATAATTACTACTGGAATAGAAACACAAGGTGCAGACATGAATATGACCTCTGGTAACCACTGACAGACCAAACGGCAAATGCATATTTAATGAGAAAGGATTAGAGATGCCTTCTTGTTAAATATCCTTTAGAGGTGGACTTTGTTGATGGAAAAACAGGCATGCTATTCAAACTTTAAAAGAAAACAGTGGTACAAATCCAAATCCACTACAGGAATGTTATATAGTACTGTGCATGTCATTTATTTATTAAGATATGAACCTTGAGAAATGGTTGGAGAAAATATCAAATAATATTATTGCTGCTTTCAGAGTTTTTCATACCTGCAGCCACTGTCTATGGATTTTGAATTCAGGGTTCGTAAGTAATCCATACTTGGTCGACATAAGACAGCTCCTCCGTCCTCAGCGCAGCCCGGAAGTGAGCAGCAACAAAATTCTACGATCTAGCCTTCCGATTTATTCCCGCCCTTACCTTGCCGTATGTCCTGTTGCATATCAATCATCACAGCACTAAACACAACCCTGTAAAAATGGAGTTTGAAATCTTGCTGAGTTTTTGTGATTTATTTAACCATTTTAATTAATTAAATTACTGAATTTATTAAACCAAAAAAGAAGTAAAATTGAAAAAAAAATTCAATAAAAACATGTCTGTGCAAATGACAAAAGCCAAACAACACAACCACTTTAAGCATTTAATTTTTCTCCTGCCAGATTTTAATATACCAATATTTAAACTGTGCTACTCTCCCATTCAGTGAATCTTGAGATTGGGCAGGCTGCAAAGGATAAACCAGACCTGTCCTTCAAATACAGGAAAAGGAGAACACGTTTGTGGGAATTTGGAGGAGCTTTTAAATTTGGACAGCCTTCATTGCATCAGCGTGACGAAATTGGCTTTCAAAGGATGCACCCCCTGCATTTGGATGCACCTTATGTAGGTTTCGATTTGACTCCAACTTAAGGAAGCGTTCCAGATGATTTTTCTGACTTCCTGTACAAGCTAGCTGTGCTAGCTCCAGCTTGTACATAAACAGGAAGTGTTGAAGTAAACTGTTTTATTTTATTAGTGTTATATAACAGTGCTTCTGTTGACATTTTCTTAGCAGAAGTACAATGTTCTTCATAGCTGCATTATATTTTTAAGTGTAACATTTCTGTTGAGTTAAGTTACCATACCCATCAGCACCACAAGGGTAGAAGCTGCAGCCCTCATTTTCCATACTAATGCACAAATGCCACAGTGGTTAGTTGTGTTACAGAACATCTCAGGAGGCTCTGTAATTGTCCTCTTTAGTCTTTTAGGCAATTATACAGGAGTGCATGACTCCTTAGGTTGCTTTTCCTTGTTAGGACAACCCTGTCAATATTTCTCAGGAAATCCATTCACCTTCTTACAGGTCAAGCATGTTTTCTCCTGGGCGTGTTTGTGAATTCATTAGAAAAGGAGCTCTGCCATCTGTAGAACATGGTAATACAGTGCTCTGGTTGTTACTTGGTGAGGCTGTTTTTCTCTTAACAGAAAACAATGACATTTGTAGAGTTTATCCAGGCTGGGGACATTTAAAAAAAACAAAGATCCTACCATAAATTCACCTTTCCTCCCAATCCTCCTCGCGCTTCCAGGAAACACAAAATATATGTGGCATTGCCTTTTGTGAGGAATTCAACAAATGGTAGGGAAACAGGATTTGTACACAATCTTCACATTTGTTTGAAAATCTAGAGAGAAAGAGAGAGAAGGGAAAGAAAGATAAAAAATATGTCAATATATGTGGAAGAGGCAGAGGCAGCCTCAGGTGGGCAGCTATCTGTAGGCTGATCAGCGTTGCTTATATAATTGAGTTTTTGTTTTGTCTTTTCTGGCTTCATGCTATTTCAATAACTTCGAAGAAAATGTGACCCACAGGCTAAAGGCAAGAGGACTGGATGTATTTTCATCACATTTATATCCTCCGTGAAGTTTAAAATTTGCTATCTGTTATTTTGATATAGTTGCGCACAAATAACCGCTCTGGGTGTTTATGTTGTTTCTCTTATGACTAAAACTCAAATATGTGTACATACTAGTAAGTGCTGTAGGTGTCGAATGGTCAGCAGAGAAAAGCAATAAAGTGTTGGAGACTATCTTAAAAAGAGTTAGTCATGCTACAACCACAACAATCAGTGTAGTTTATTAGGGTTTTACATGACAGACCGACAAAAATAGCACCTTTAGTCTGGCACCACTTAATAAAATCAAGGACAACCATTTGCTTTCAATGTAATCTCAGTATAAATCAAGCTGTTTTTTCAAGGGCTTGTAAGTATAACTGCAATGAAAGGAGGTTTACTGCAGTTCAAGGCAAAACTGCAGCAATTATCTTCGGACCTACAGACGAATGGTCAGGAGTCAGCATGCAGCTTCAGTTATAACAGCTAGCAACTCGTGATCAGGCTCGAAATCTGGGTGTAGTGATGGACTCAGATCTGAACCTTCAGAAACACATAAAGACAGTTTCAAAGTCAGCCTTCTGTCACCTGAAGAACATTTCCAGGATTAAAGGACTAATGTCTCAATACGATCTAGAGAAACTCCACACGTTTATCTTTAGTTGCATTGATTATTGCAAGTGTCTTCACAGGTCTCTGCCTAAAAAGTCAATCAGACAGCTGCAGTTGATCCAGAATGCTGCTGCTCGCATTCTCACTAAGACCAGGAAATAGAGCACATGACCACAGTTCTAAAGTCCTTCCACTGGCTCCCTGTAGCTCAGACAATAGACTTTAAAATACTTCTGTTAGTTTATAAATCACTGAATGGCTTAGCGCCAAAATACATTAAAGACCTGTTGTCAATGTATCAACTTTCCAGACCACTCAGGTCTTCTGGTTCCAGTCTACTCTGCATCCCCAGAACCAAAAATGGAGAAGCAGCATTCGGTTTCTTTGTACAACAGATTTGGAACAAACTTCCAGAAAACTGCAAAACTGCTGCTGAGTTCCTTTAAATAAAGGCTAAAAACTCACCCAGTTGCCTTTGATTCCTAGTGACTTGAACATTGATCAATATATTTGATTTATATTTGCTTGATGATTTTGATGATGGCATTTTACAAAATGTGTGGTGACTGTATGATGCTTTTATGGTGTAATGCGCTTTGCCTTGTTGCTGAAATGTGTTATACAAATAAACTTGACTTGACTGTGCTTCTAGAGAATATTGCATCGAGGAAGCTGAATAAACTTGCCACACTTTCCAGATTTCATTTGGAAAAACATTTCAAATCTCATTCTGCTTTTCCCTCCACTTAAAATCATTGCAAAATGTTCTGAAAGTTTGGTTACAATGTGACAAAATGTAAACACATCAAAAGGGGCATGGATACTTATACAAGGCTTTGTAATAGCATAAGTTCAGCAGAGGCAGTATTTTCTTAAAACTTTCCATGTTAATCATGTAGGAGATTTTCTTTTCATCTTATTTGTCCCACACTCCTGTCCTCTCCGGTTCATAGCAAAAGGAAACACATAATGAATCAGCTTACTTTTTAATCTCTCCCATAGACCATTAAAAAGCGGCTCAAATACACTAATCTCCCTTTCATAAGAGCGACTTATTTATAGATATGCTTGCCATCTGTTGCTTCCTGTCTTCATAAATAAAGCCTTCGCAGTTGTGTAGTCAAACCTGCCGGACGATACGTCTTCCTCAAGATGCTTGTGGTTGTTTTTCTGACAAAAGGCTTGTTTGTAAAGTGACTGTAACACACATTCATCGCAGTGAAAATCATTATGGTTTATGGCATCAGCGTTTTTATATCAGTCATGGCCGAGCACAAGGGCAGCAGCATGGGTGTAAACAAAGCGATCAGTGATATGGGTGTAAAAGATGAAGAACAGCAAGCCATTACACTGACAAAGTGTTACTTTGATCATAGGAGAATGGCCGCCCACTCTGTCACCTGTCCAAGCCCACTAAATATGATATTGACTGCACCTAGAGATGGCCTGTTCAGCGCCTCGGGTTGTCATGTGTGGTGTGTGTGTGTGTGTGTGTGTGTGTGTGTGTTTATGGCTAGACTATTCTGCCAGCACTCCTGAGTTTGTTTCAGTCAAGATATCAAGAAGCAGCCTGATCAGAGATTCTCCTCGCAGTTACCCTGGGCTAAATGATTTAAACAGAAGCTCGCATCTTATCTGGCTTCAGCCTTCATAAAATCCCATTTAAGCACGAGGATGTCACAGGAGTCATGTCACCTCAGGTGTGATTAGACCCCAATATGTACACGAGCTGATGGAGGAACATGAGCCTGGGAGAAAGCTCTGCTCGGTCTTAGTTTCAGCTCCTCGAAATGATCAGCTCTGAGCTGGCAGATGAGGAGTGCTCTTAACACCTTAGAAGGGTGTGCTCTGTATAATCAGGACATGTGTGGTGTGAGCTGACAGACTGTAAGGTGAGTGACAACAGTGCCTCCTTGTGACCATCTGGGATTTTTCAAACAGACATGAGAAAGGAAGATGATGTAAACTAGTTTAAAAAAACAGAATTTCAGGGCAAAGAGATGCCTTTTTACTTGTATTCCATGATTTATGCACAGAATAACTTAGCATACTCCACAAAAAGACCACATTGAAAGAAATTAAGAGAACAAAATGCAACTGAAGAATTACATTATCATTTAGACTTCAGTTTCTGCACATTTCAGGTTTTCTGGGAGCTGGTTTCTGAATTTAAGAGCATAATGTTGCATTGTTTAGCTGAAATCTCAAATCTTTTCTTTAACCAACGGTGAGTCAGAGTTCTGCTATGCTCCATTTTCCTTGGCTTTATCAGGGTTCCAGGATGAATCTGTAATCATGCTGGGCTATTTCTTTTTCTGCTTTTGTCCTTTTTCTTTCTCACCATCTCTTCCCCCTGTTCTGGTGCTGCTAGTGATGCTGGGTAAAGCTGACCAACCACTCATGGGAATCATGCTTACCCCTTTGCACTCTATTGCCAAAACTCTAATTCATAGTTAATCATACAGTATGATACCTAGCATGGCTGCTGGATCTTTTCCATCTACTCCTCTCACCTACAGAGTTGTGGAAAGTATTTGCCCCCTCAATTATATGTCTTATCCCTTTTTGTCACACTTGTGAAATATTTTAAGATCATCAAACAGATTTTAATATCAGATAAAGAAAACCTGAGTATATATATATATATATATATATATATATATATATATATATATATATATATATATATATATATATATATATAAATTTTTTTTATTTTATATATATATTTTACTGATATTTATATATATATATATATATATATATATATTCATCAACAAGACTGGCTACGGATACCGACTCAAGAACGGAGCCACCATCAGTCACCTCCTCTACATGGATGACATCAAGCTGTACGCTAAGAGCAAACGAGACATCGACTCACTGATCCACACCACCAGGATCTACAGCACTGACATTGGGATGTCATTCGGACTAGAGAAGTGTGGTCGGATGGTTACACAGAGAGGGAAGGTCATCCACACAGAAGGGGTCTCACTCCCAGAGGGAACAATAGCAGACATTGAGGACAGTTACAAGTACCTGGGAATACCACAAGCAAATGGCAGCCTCGATGAGGTCACAAGGAAAGGAGCCACGGCCAAATACCTCCAACGAGTAAGGCAAGTCCTGAGAAGCCAGCTCAACGGCAAGAACAAGATCCGTGCGATAAACAGCTATGCCTTGCCAGTAATCAGATACACTGCAGGAATAATAAGATGGCCAAAGGAAGAGATAAAGACCATGGATGTTAAAACTCGGAAACTACTAACCATGCATGGAGGGTTCCACCCTAAATCCAGCATCCTGAGACTATACGCGAGCCGTAAGGATGGAGGCAGAGGACTAGTGAGTGTGAGAGCCACTGTCCAGGATGAAACATCCAAGATCCATAAATACATCAAGGTCAAAGCCTCAACCGACGATGTGCTCAGCGAATGTCTCAAACAATGGGGACCAGAGGATGAGGTGCTGGAGGAACCATCATGGGAGGATAAGCCCCTACATGGGATGTACCACCGACAAATAACTGAAGTGGCTGATATCAGGAAATCCTACCAATGGCTGGAAAAAGCTGGACTCAAGGACAGCACAGAGGCACTCATCCTGGCTGCACAGGAACAGGCCCTAAACACCAGAGCAATAGAGGCTCAGATCTACCACACCAGACAAGATCCAAGGTGTAGATTGTGCAAGGAGGCCCCTGAGACAGTCCAACACATAACAGCAGGGTTGCAAGATGCTGGCAGGGAAAGCGTACATGGAACGTCATAACCAAGTGGCGGGCATAGTGTACAGAAACATCTGTGCAGGATATGGACTGGAAGCCCCGAGATCTAAGTGGGGCACACCCCCAAAGGTGGTGGAGAATGACCGAGCTAAGATCCTGTGGGACTTCCAGATCCAGACAGACAAAATGGTAATGGCGAACCAACCGGACATCGTGGTGGTGGATAAACAACAGAGGAAAGCCGTTGTGGTGGATGTAGCAATACCAAGCGATTGCAACATCAGGAAAAAGGAACACGAGAAACTGGAGAAATACCAGGGCCTCAGAGAGGAACTGGAGAAGGCCTGGAAGGTGAAGACCACAGTGGTGCCTGTGGTCATCGGGGCCCTCGGGGCAGTCACCCCCAAACTGGAGCAGTGGCTAAAACAGATCCCAGGAACAACGTCAGACATCTCAGTCCAGAAATGCGCAGTTCTCGGCACAGCCAAGATACTACGCAGAACCCTCAAGCTCCCAGGCCTCTGGTAGAGGACCCGAGCTCAGAGGGTTGAGAAAGACCACCGGGGAGGGGAGAGGGAAGTTTGGGAGAGAGAGAGAGAGATAGAGAGAGAGAGAGAGAGAGAGAGAGATAGTAGAGAGAGATGATAGGAGAGAGAGAGAGAGAGAGAGAGAGATAGAGAGAAATAGCAGGAAAGAGAGATAGAAAATAAAAAAAGGTAGAGATTATGAGATAGAGAGGAGATATATTATATATATATATATATATATATATATATATATAGATATATATATATATATATATATATATATAAAATCTGAAAAAATCAAGCTCCTCTGGCTCCTCCCTGTGGTTCTACTGCCATTTTCAGAAATACACCGCTCCCAGTCAGACACAACCAATCAGAACCAGGAGGAGTGTCTTAGCACTGTCAATCATGCTCATGCTGCCCATATCCTCCCCCGCACAGCGCATACAAGCTCAAGATTGCTTGAGCTTGTATGCTGCTTGCTGCAGCTGTGCTAATGGCAGAGAAACAACCTAACGTTACAGGAAACCTGTTTATCTGTCGTCATCAGTTGCCATGCTTACGAGCCTGTGCATTCATTGCAGGCTCCGCTGTGGGGGAGGAGCTGTAATGCACCAGAAAGCAAGGAGAAGGGTGTGAGCAGTGCATACACTAGCTTGAGTGACAGCGCGAAGACACTCCCCCTGGCTCTGATTGGTTGTGTCTGACTGGGAGCGGTGTATTTCTGCAGATGTCAGTAGAACCGCATGGAGGAGGCAGAGGAGCTTGATTTCTTTACAGATTATCTGTCTCATATTATGCTGTCAGGACATAGTGACATTTTTCACAAATATGTAAAAAACATATTTTTTTTAATAAAAGTTACCTACTCCAGCTTTAAGAGAAAAAGCTATACAAATCAGCCAGACCCTAAGTGCAAAAGCCTCCTAAACCTGATTACTGCCAGACATCTGGAATCAAAAATCACTTAAATAGAACCTATCTAGAAAGGTGAAGCAGACTAAAAGATCTCAAAATCAAAACATCAGGCTCCAGTCTCAATTAATTAAAGAACAGATGAGGAACAAAGTCATTGATATTTATCAGTATGGAAAGGGTTACAAAGACAATTCTAATTGAATGACCCACAGTGAGAGTGAAAATGAAGAACGTTTACTTCTGTGGCCGACCCACCAAAATGACCCCAAGAGCACATGAATGACTAATCCAGGAGTTCCTGTCATTTTTCACTTTTCTTCTTACAATTCAGCACATGAAGAAAATATATTGATCAAACTTTATGAAGATTGTGATTTTGTTCTTTTCAAAGCAATACAATACAGCATAAACAGTTTTTTGTTATGGTACTTTCTATGGAAATATTAAGAGTTTGTGTGATTTCATCAGGGAGGTTATAATTCGGACCTTAACTGTAGCTCAGAAGTGAATTGTTCCATTGACACTGAGGTCCCAGTTTTAACTTATCTACTCTATTACCACTTGTTTTGATGCAAGAAAAAAAACTCCACAAATGTTTCCAAAAGAAAAAAAAAAGTAAACTGTATTTTCTCCAATAACATATTTTCCAGATACTTTCAGAACTCTAACAACAGTAGAATAAAACACAATTTCTCCTGCAGTCACTCTTGTCCCCCAAAGTGTTTCTAATAAGCCTCCTACTCTGACATATTGTTCTCTTCCTCAAGCAGCCACACAAAGCTGTCTCAGTCACAAAGGGCGCCTTATTGTTGCTACTAAATGGCGCGCTTGCATCCATTCGACGGAATTATTTCACCAGTGCCAATCTATCAGCCATATTGATCACATATCATGGGCTGTGAAGTGCAGACTCTGGTCTCTTCTGCTGGAAGTGTTGTGCAGAAAAGAAACTCTAATGAGAAACTGTCAGCAGTGGACAGGTAAACAAATCAATGACACCCAGCAGTGCACACAAGGTCGACACACACTTTGACTTTGTAAGTCACTCTGCCCAAAGAAAGCATCAGCATGTGTCATCAGTATGAAGACGGGAATTAAAGTGGTACGTTCGTGTTCTGTAAAAAAAAAAGAAAAAGAAAAAAAAAGAATGAAACTGGATTTCAAATTTTTTGGTTTGTTTCATTTTTTATGATCTACACTAGTCCATACCAACAAGTGAGATTTCTTCCTGTTTCCGGATGTTGTAAAAAAACAAACAGATCTAAATCTCAGTAAGAAAATCTATTACCACCAAAGGTTTAAATGTTCTTTTTTAATTTGCATCTGAACGCATATTTTAGAATAATTCTTAATTATTTGTACCTGTTTTTGTTCTCACAGAACAATTCTGAGCTAATAACCAAAAGGTCTACAGAAATCGCAAGTTACTGTAACTTCATTTTGGAAGTTGTACGTGCATGGAATAAAACAACAACTTGCAGGTTTTAACACAATGAAACTAAAACCTAAACACATAGCATATTACACTGTGTCATTCTTTTATGAATTATTTTATAAATTCAAATTTTTAATGGAATTAACTGCAGTGTCTATAATTAATTATTCACAATTAAAGCGGCTGTATATAACTTTTATAGAAAATATGTTTTTTTACATATTTGTTAAAACTGTCACCATGTTGTGACAGTATGTGACAGATAATCTGTGAAAAGATCGATCTCCTCCACCTCCTGCTTGAGCTACTTTTGCCAGCTGAAGAAATGCACCAATCCTGACCTAAAACAAACAATCAGAGCCAGGAGGAAGGTCTTAGTCCTGTCAATCACTCTCGTGTACGCACCGCTAAATGTGCTAATAGTGAAATAACAACTTATTGTTCCAGGAAAACTGTTTGTCTGCCGTTATCGGTGCCCATGCTAACTAGCATTAGCATTCACAACAGTGGTGCAGCAGAGAGCAAGGGGAGGTGAGCAGCACCACAGGCAAACATATGAGCTCAACAACAAAGGTATTTATTGTTTTTAATCTGTTATTTAGGTTATTCAACCATCTGATTGGTGCAAAGTGCTATTATACTTATTCAGCTTTCAAGTGTTTTAGCAACCCCTGATCATTCATGTAAATTCTTTGAAAAAAATCTTTCTTTAGAAATGTGAACTGTGGACGCTGACATTAGCGTTGGGGACGTCTGTGCCGCTGCAGCATTATTTTGCATTGGGATGATATGTTAAGCTTGAATAGCTTCGATGATGAACCAACACCTGTTTTCACAACGTACATACAATAGTCTTTTCCCGCGTCCCATCAGATTGTATTTTGAGGCAAAAATTAACCCCCAGTGGGCCAAGAGAAGCGACTTTGTTGTCAATTGCTGTTGTCTGTGGATGTGTCTGATTTGAGGGCATACTAGAAACATACAAATACAATGATTCTGCCTTGGTATGTAAAAAAAAAAAAAAAAAAAGATGAATTAAAATCTATGTAGTTAATTAATTGAAATTAATGTTAAAGTCCTGGCCCTATAATAAATAAAAGAAAAGGCCAAAAACCGTGGTTGAGACGTACTAATGAATTCTTGTGACTGACTGACTATCAGCAACTGTGACATCCCCTGCAATAATAGAACTGTTTTGGCAGTTTCCTGATTTTGAGTTTTGGGATATGCACAAACAAATTCCAAGAAGGTAAGGCATCTCAAAACAATTATTGTCTATGCTGATCAAATTGGCAATTATACTAACAGTTTTTGAAAAAAAAAAAAACAAAAAAAAAAAAACCTGCTTTCTGGGAGCTGAGACTGTAATGAGATCTTATAGCATGGGATCTCATGATGTTAAAACACTACAATATTTTACTCCAGATAAAGAAGGGCTAATTATATGCTGTCAGGATGTAGCTTCATCTGATGAAAAAAGGTTACGTTATAACTACAAACTCCGGATATGAAGTCGAGTGTTTTAAGCTCAACACCCTGAATTTGTGTTTGTGTAGAAAAGAGTTCTAGACAAGAGGATGATCTTTTGTAAGCACTGTGAGAATAGCAGATGTATGCTTATTTTGCATTTTAGGGCAAAGTTTATCAAAACACATATTTTACAGTGTAGAATTTGCACATTTTAACAGATTTTAAGACCTGGTAGAACACAGACATTTGTTCTGATTTTACATATACAGTTTTTCTCGGTCGCTTTGGTGCTGGATTGGTAGATTGCTCCCAGGTGAATCCTGAATTTCTCTAACAAAGGTAAATGTGTGAAGCATTAGATAAACCAATGATCAACCAGTTTTCTGAAACAGTGTTAAGAAACAGTATGACCCCATCCAAGGAATTGCCTGGCAGAGAAGAAGACAGGCAGAAGACAGACAGAGAGAAGGAGGAGAGAAAGAGGAGTGAGGCTGTGGTGGAGGAGTTAGGAGGGCAAAACAGGAAGAGGTAGAAGAGGCCACTCCAGATCATCACACCATCTGCACAAATTGTTGTTTGTATGCCAGTTTCCATCACTCCAACATAATCAGGATATCGTTAGCGACCCACAACAGGATGCTGATGGAGTTTCTCTTATCGCACTCCTCATTCCTTAACCCGATTGAGTAATTTTCCTCAGCATGGAGATGGAAAGTATGGGAAGACTGTACTGTAATTTCTACAGCACTACATGTATTGTTTTCCTAAAGATTGTCTTATGTTCCTATTTCTACTTTTGTTTTTTGTTCTTTGTGCCCTGCAGTGCTGCCTTTTCCTCTCTGTATCACATCGACATGGTCTGTCAACAAATTACAGTAAAAGCCTAAATTTCAATCTTGTCCAGTCTCTTGCCATTGATCTCCCACACTTACAATTTACAATACTTGTCACCAAAACTTTAGCCATAGTTTACAACAGAACATCCCTTCAGACTATGCTTTTTTATTGACAACATGACGAATAAATTTGACTTATCCAAACACAATGAAACAAGGAGTTGCCATTCTGAGGCACTGACATGTTCATTGACCCAGATATTTAATTTTGAGAGAGGAACTGAGGATTTTGAGAAAGAGACTGGATTTTGCAGGTAATCCATGGTGTTTTGCTGTTTGCATGAATTGTTTTCAGAAATGCACTGTTTTGCTGTTTTTCAAATGTTGAAAATGATCCGAGAATTGCACCAAAAGGACTGAGAAAAACAATAATATTTGAAATGAGAAAAGAATGTTTTTAACTTTAAAAAAAATATGTATTGGACAGTTATTGCGTTTAACTTTAACGGTGACTGTTTAGGGATACTTGGAATAAGACTCAATAAAAGCAGCATTTGGTTTGATAAAAATCTAGTTTGAAAAAAAAAACAAATAAAAACAATAAAAAAGACAGTATGAGGGAAGTCAGTAATCTTTTTTGGGATTGGAAAGTCAAGAGCATAATAAATTCACAGCACATAGCAGAGAAAATGCTTGAAAATTTTGGAATATTGATAAATTTATATTTTCCATTAGGCTCTGCTGCCACTCCAGATCATCACACCATCTGCACAAATTGTTGTTTGTATGAACACAAAGCAGCAGAAGCCTTTCATTTCTACCTGGGTCCGAATACAAAGTAAAATCATGGAGTCATTTTTTCCCTTTATTTTCATTTGTCTGTAACGAAATGGAGTTTAATAGGACGGCCCACATTAGCTCGTGGTATGTACTGAATAAGTGTGCAGAGAGGGTTCTCTCCGTGCATGCACACACCAGAAAGAGACCCAAGGTCAACAGCAGTAATTATTCTGTGGGAAGCGTGTTGGTCTTCAGTGGGTGATTTCATTTCCTGTCATTAGCCACAGCGATTAGGCACAAGAGCAGTGATGGTGTGATAGTTTCAGCACCATACAGCCTCAGGCTGCTCTCAGTGCTCTCCAATATTCTCTAAATGTCGCTTTG
Organism: Anableps anableps; assembly: GCA_014839685.1. Classification (NCBI taxonomy): domain Eukaryota; kingdom Metazoa; phylum Chordata; class Actinopteri; order Cyprinodontiformes; family Anablepidae; genus Anableps; species Anableps anableps. The sequence continues at coordinate 6,469,098 of CM026079.1, forward strand.
CATGGGTTGCACCTCCTACTGTGCTCTGATAGCCTGAATACATTCTGTTAAGACTCTCTCTGCTTACTACGATTAGTAAATAATCACATTTAGATGGATGGATGTGTGAGCGGGTGGATAGATAGATAGATAGGTAGATAGATAGATAGATAGATAGATAGATAGACAGACAGACAGACAGACAGACAGACAGACAGACAGGCAGACAGGCTGGCTCATGTGGACATGATGGGAGGTTAAATGGAGCTAAATACAGGACAATCCTGGAAGAAAACCATTTAGAGGTTGAAAAAACACTTGAGACTGGGAGTAAAGGTTCACCTTCAGGCCTCATAACAACCTTAAACATGCAGCCAGAGCTACGATGGAATGGTGTAAATCAGGGGTTTTCAAAGTGTGAGAGAGCTAACCCTCACTTACAGAACAAACTGACACGAGGGTGACTGACAGTGCAAAGACCTTCCTCCTGGGTGTGATTGGTTGTTTCTGACTGAGCAGCGTATTTCTGCAGTTAGTACTGGGAGCACTGGGGGAAGCCAGAGGAGCTTGACTTTTTCAGAAATTATCTGTCTCATATTGTACTGTCAGAACATAATGATCATTTTAACAAATATGTAAAAAAAAAAAAAAAAAACAACCCCATATTTTTTATAAAGGTTACATACTGCAGCTTTAAGGAAGTTTAAGACATCAACCAAAAATAATCAGTAGTCCTATCTCAGGATCTTAAATAGTTTTATACACAAACTTATCAAAAATAACCATTTTCCACTATGGAGTTCCGTTTCTCAAACATGGAAGTGGTAAAATAGATAAGACCTATAAACACATCCTAGCTGTAAAATTAACAACCCTTGACAAAAGGATCCAAACAACCTGAATGTCAGGTAACTCACTGCCAAATTAGATAACTCCATATCAAGTTTTCATCGAGTTTTGGGAAGTAAAAGGCTGACAGATTCATTCCAGCCATGTACAGCCAGCACTTTTACAACAGCGCCACCGTTGGCTAGATGAATGAACGGGTTGGTGAAGTTGGCTAAATGTCTGGAGATATTTTGTTTATTTCTCTTCTTTGAAAAGCCCTGGTTTAGATCAAAGCACTCATTTGTTAGAATGACCCAGTTAATATCCAGATCTAAATCCAATGAGAGATTCTGGGAATCCATCTAACTTGACATGGTTAAACTATTCAGCAAAGAAGAAAGATAAAAAAAACATTATATAGTTAGGTAAAACTGGTAGAGACATGTACCAACATATCATCCCCAGAAAAACAAAATGTCTAATGGTAAAAGTTTCTGCTTTGAGATTCTGTTGTAGTTTCTCCAAATCCTTTGAACACTCAGAACAAATGGAATTGACAACTTGCAGGATTACATAAATTCACATGGGACTAATATGGATGGCAATATTCACAGCAGGAAATGCTAATGGTTCAACGTTTCATTCTGCACCGAAGAGGACACAAAGGTCATGTCTTCGATCTCTATGGATGTCAATACTCATCTCCGCAAGTCTGTCTGGATAATAGAGTCCGTTACTACAATACAGTGCTTGGTATTCATTTCAAGGGAAGGAAAATCATTGCCTGGAATTCTCCATTCAGCAACACTGAAGTAGGAACCATTAATCTGTTTAAGTTTCTCAAGTTACAGTATAAAAATAAAAACAGAAATTGCTTCAAATGTTTTTTCTTTTATCTTTGACACTTTTAAGAGGGAAGTATGTGTGTACACTGAAAAGCAAAAGCAAGCAGAACTGGATACGGCAGAACCACTTTACTGACTGAGCAAAAACTATGAAAAAGAGTTTGGAGGTTGATACACTTTAAATCATTGCTAACAAATCAGTGCATGGAAGTTTCATAACCTTTGTAGAGATGTAGGTTCTCAGTAAGAAGTCCATAAGGAGCTTTAGTAACCTCTATATTAACTCTGGGGACAGAGCACAGGAAAGACATACATTCTGTTCTTTTACTTTCGAGATACAACCAACCGGTCACGTTCCGTTTACAATCTCACAAGATTTCAAGTACTGGTACCCCTCTGGGACAAATAGCATTACTATTCAACTTCCTACAACCCCCTTCTTTAGTATTAACCCTTCTGTTACTAGTTAGAAACATAACCTTAATTATGTCTTAACCTTAGAAACTGAGTCAAAATCTATCATGCACCTTGAAACAAAAGTCTGGCCTCAAACTGGAAAGTAAAGAAAATTCAGAATTATCAGCATCACATCACACTTTTTTTCACTTTACCTCTAACTTAAGTACTTTGTATTTGGCTTTGAGATTCTTCCATATCTTGTGCAATGCAAAGAAGAATTAGGCTGTACAAAGTTTTTGTTTTTCCATCTTTGGAGACTTCTGCATTACTTTGAAAGAAGTCTTTTCATCATGTTTTTGCCTTTGTCCGTGTTCTGGTGGCTCATGTTCTATGTTGTCAGAACTTCCAGTCACTTGTGTCTCAGCCACTGGTGTTTCAGGTGTTTGCTGTTGTGTTTCTGGCTCGCTCACGGGTGTAGCATGCTTCAGTGGTTGTGGTCCCATTACAGGTAGAATGAGGCATTGATTGCGTCTAAATTCCTTCCCTTCACTCTTAACCACGTATGATCTTGGTTCATCACTACTTGTTTTTACCACCTCTATTTTATCATGTCCTTGTTGTGTTTGGAGTTGTACAACCTGATTTGGTTTTAGCAGAGAAAGTGTTTTGCTGTTTTTGTCAACCAATAGCTTTAATATCGGTTGTCATCTTAGCTGCTGGCTTTAGCATCCGTTTGCAGATAGGCATACTTGTTCATGTTCGCCTGGAGAATAGTTTTTGTGCAGGGGAACCCAGAATGCTGTCTTGGGGTATATTTCTGATGTTCAGAAGGTTCAGATAAAAGTCTGATCCATCTCTCTTAGTTGTTTCTAAGAGTCTCTTTGCACTTCTCACAGCTCTTCTCAGGCCACTGGACTGTGGGTACTCAGGGCTACTTGTTATGTGTTGGAAGTCCCATAATTGAGCAAAATCATGGAAACCCTGACTTAAATATTGAGTCCCATTATCTGAGTACAGTGTCTGTGGAATGCCATGGATGGAGAAATGTCATATAAGCTTCTGAACCGCACCAGAGGAAGATAAGCTGGTAAGCTGATCAATTTCAAACGATCCAGAGTATGAATCCACAAGCACGAGATAGTGATGATTGTTCCATTCAAAGATGTCTGAAGCAACAAAGGACAAGGGTAGATCTGGAACAGTCTGTAGTTTCAATGGCTCCCTCTGCTGGTAGGGTTTCAGGCTGTTGCAGAAAGTGCATGTTTTAGCAGCAGTCCTAATATCCTAGTTCAAAGATGTCCAGAACACACACTCCCTTGCCCTTCGTTTCATAGACTCAACACCTGGATGTCCTGTGTGAAGGCCTTTTACATACTCAGTCTGCAGAGAGGAGGGAATTACAGCTGTTTTCTCTCATGATGGATGACACCATCTGCAATACTGAATTCATCACAAAAGCCTAAAAATAGTCTCACCTCAATGGGTATTTTGCATATCTGCTTTGGCCATCCATGAGTGATGAAACAAGCCAACATCTGAAAGGTTGTATCTGCAGCTGCACGTTGTCGCAATTCTTTGAGTCACTCTGAAGATATCATCTGAACTGTCATCACCTCAAATTAATGTTTTTCTTTTGCAAGGAGCACATCATGCTTTGGATCACGTGACAGGGTGTCGGCCAAGTAGAGATGTTTCCCCTTTTTGCAGATGAGTGTTAGGTTAAAATTCTGCAACTGTAACATCATGTGCTGCAAGGCTGGGACTGAGTGGAGAGGTTTGTTTTGGATTGAGACCAAAGACTGGTGGTCAGTTTCAATCACAACCGGCTTTCCACAGATGTTGTCATAAAACCTATGACAGGCAAAAATCTACAGCTAACAGTTCTTTCTCTATTTGTGCATATCTTCATTAAGTTTGGGTCACCTGTCTTCAAGATGGCAAACCAGTGGCATAGGCCACTGGTTTGCCATCTTGAAGACAGGTTGCTCCCAGGCCATGTTGGGATGCATCACAGGTAAGAGTCACAGGTAAGAGTCACTAGTTTACTTAGTGTACTTACATCATAGTAGTGAAGAACTGTTGGACTTGTCACACATGCATTCAACTTGTCAAAAGCTTCTCTTGCTGATGCTGTGTCCAGCACCAAGCAGTATCTTTATGCAGCAGATGATGTAGTGGTGCTGAAAACTCACTCAGGTTTGGGATGAATTTGCCCAAATAGTTAATCATTCCTTAGAAGCGTTGAAGAGCTTCTTTATCTTCTGGAGGTACCATTTATTTATTGCTGTTATTTTGCCTGGATCTGCTTTCAGACCTGCATTTGTGAATAGATGTCCCACGTAGCTCACCTACTTGTGACAGAACTTGCATTTTTTTGGATTTAGTCCGAGTCTCACCTCTCTTGCTCTATCCAGCACTTTTTTTCAGGTTCTTGTCATGTTCCTCTACTCCTCTGCCACCAACAATGATGTCATCCACGATTATCGCACTTGGATATCATGCAAAAATTTGTTCTATGGCTCTTTGAAAGACTTTAGATGCCATACTGAAGCCAAAGGGCATTCGCAGGAACTTGAACCTCCCAAAAAGAGTTGCAAATGTTGTGAGGAGAGAAGAGGCCTCATCTAGTTTAATTACCATCAGGAACATTTTGCATCAAGGATGGAAAAGATTGTGGCTCCTAACATTTTTGCAGCAACCTCCTCCACTGTTCTCATGGGATGATGCGGCCGCATTAGAGCCTTGTTTAAGTTCCTTGGATCTATGCAAAATCGGACAGTCTCTTTTTGTGTGGAGTAACTATGTTGGAAACCCATTCTGTTGGTTCATTAACAGGTTCAATAGCTCCAATAGCCTGCATCTTCTGAAGTTCCTGTTTTACTTTTTTCTGCATTGCTACTGGAATACGACGTGGAGCACTGATAGTAGGTGTTACATTAGTATTCATCTTCATTGAGTATATGACAGGTAAATCACCAACTTCATCTCTGAACAGATCTGAATATTCCACAAACATGCTGTGTGCAAACGTGTCATTGCGAATTGTGTCAATCTGGTGCACATCTGTGCTGTTAGTGACCAGATTCATCTTTAGGCTGTCATCCAGACCCAAAATGGACAGCATATTTTCATTTAAGACTTGAAAGTCCAGGTGGTATGATTGTTGACCCAGATTGCATAGGAGAGTTACTGCTCCGATGGGTTTGATGAGAGCTCCACCAAAAGCTACAAGTTTGATCTGCTTTTGTGGTTTGAATATATTTTCAGTTCTTTTCATGGCACAGTAGGTGTTGAAAGACATTACATTACATTTTGCCCCTGTGTCCTCTTTGAGTTCAAGAAGTCTGTCATTTATTTTCACTGTGCAATAACCTGCCTCGTTAAGAGTATGTTCACATTGCACAGTGTTTATGTCACTGTCCTCATCTAATGATAAACATTCGATCCTGAATATTTCATCCTCATCTGACTCTGTTTCTGCTTATGCATGGTTTATCTGCCTGCCAAATGTCCCTGGTTTGGCAGACCTGCATTGTTTTTTGTAATGATTATATTTTCTGCAGCAGTGACATTGTTGACCAAAAGCTGGGCACTGGTCTCATTATGCTGGGTGAGCTCCTCCACAGTTCTTATAACCAGATATCTGTGACTGTTGATTTTCCAGCTTTACTGAATATTTCACTTTGTTCTTTGATTTTCTGCCATGTTTTAAATGCAGAATATACATGCTGGTTGAAGTCGCCTGTTTAGATGCAGAGAGGGCTTTGGTATGCTGTTTATGTGAGCTTGCTTATTTGACAGATGCAGAGAGCTTTGGCAAGTCTTAACTAAGTGTCTCTACACAGAGTTCGTCTCACACTGTCACTGTTAATTTGACAAACCAGTCTGTCTCTGATGAATTCATCTTGTAATGCACCAAAATTACATGTTTTAGCTTGGTTTCTTAATGAACTCACATAAGCTTCAATGGTTTCTCCCGGTTTTTGGTACCTTATGTTGAAGTTATGCCTCCCCATTATGACATTGGTTTCAGGATTGCATATCTGTTTAAACTTCCTCTTTAAACAGTCCTCTCTGGATTCTGCCGGTGTGATTATGTCGCTCTCTGCTGTCATGACTGCAGGTGCTTATGTGAATGTCTACTCCGTCTCTATTGGAAAAACATACATTCTGTTCTTTAACATTCGAGATACAAGTTAAGGTAAGTTAGGTTTATTTGTATAGCACATTTCAGCAGCGAGGCAGTTTGAAGTGCTTCACATCATAAAAACATAAATCAAGTATACAGCAAAATCATCATGAAAATCATCAAAATCATCAGGAAAATATCAATGCATCAAAATTATAGGGAAAATCAAGCAAATATAGTTCAAAAATATTGATCAGTGATCCACTTATTTTATTTAACTGATTTACACTCAAACTTCCACCCTTTGGAAAACCAAGCTTATCTTCCCCAATTAAGGCACATTCAACACAATCATCTACTCCTTTCTATCTCATTGTTTTATATATTGAGGAGTCTGGAGGAGGAGGCACCCCTGAGGCCTTTGACAATCAAGTGGTCACGCTCCGTTTACAATCTCACAAGATTTCAAGTACGGGTACACTTACTTGAAAGTTGAACAGCATTACACTTCAACTTCCTACAACCTTCTTCAGCTGAATAGAAACAAACCTGAAATAATTATTTTTGGATATACAGAGGAATGATTAAGAGTCAGCATACAGCTTCAGCTAGAATCTAGTGATCAGGCCTGAAATCTGGGTGCAGTGATGGACTTAGACCTGAACATTCACAAACACATAAAGACAGTAACAAATTCAGTCTTCTATCACCAGAAGAACATTTCCCAGATTAAAGGACTAATGTCCCAACAAGAGCTTGAGAAACTCATCTGTATGTTTATCTTCAAATTGGTTACTACAACAGTGTCTTCACAGCTCTGCCTAAAAAGTCAATCAGACAGCTGCAGCTAATCCAGAATGCTGCTGCTCATATTTTCACTAAAACTTAGAAAATAGAACACATCATCCCATTTCTTACAATACTTAAAACTTTAAAATATTTTTGTTAGTTAATAAATCACTGAATGGCTTAGCACCAAAATATATTCAAGACCTTTTGTTGTTGTATCAGCCTTCCAGACCACTCAGGTCTTCTGGTTTAAATCTAGTCTGCATCTGCAGAATCAGAACAAACATGGAGAAGCAGCTTTCAGTTTTTATTCTCTCCTAATCTGGAACAAACTTCCAAAACACTGCAAAAGTGCTAAAATACTGGCTTTCTTTAAATCAAGGCTAAAAACTCTGTTTAGAACTGCCTTTGAATAATAACTGGAACATCATAAACTGTAGTCTGTCTTTCAACTTATCATTTTCCCTTACTTTGCCACAGGAATGAAATGTTTTTTGCTAGCTTGTTGTAATATTTTCCTTCTAATCATGTAAAACCACTTTGATTTGCCTTGTTGCTGAAAATGTTATACAGATAAAATTGTCTTCCATTGCCTAATAATGATAATAAACTACAAAAACAGGCCAAAACCAAAACAGTCAATTGAAATGAGGAGCATTTTCTCTTTACCCCCAAAGGCCACAAAATGGACCTGCAACTTATTATCCTAACAAATTCCAAGGTTAGACAGCCATCTTTACTATTTCCAGTAAGACTACTAAGAGTATTGAGAGCTACTGCAAAGTATCATAAAGAATAACTGTATGCATAGAGATTGATGCACAGAGTCAGGTATTAAGAGAGCAGCATCATGGAAGACATTACAGTAACAACAAGCAAAATGGGCAATGTGAAAATTGATAGCAGTTGATGCTGACTTCCTGATGGTTGTGAGGCTCACTAAGTCAGCATAGCCTGAACCAACCTCTAAGCCATGTGTCTCTGGATGTGAGAGAACATCCAGAACACAACGATATTGTCCTCAGGGGAAATTTAGCTGTTGTGGCATGGTCAATTAGAGCTGAAATTCTGCAGAGGGCATCATCGTTATGTCGCAACATACTCTGCAGATATAAAAATACTGTGGTGTCATGAGCTGTGAACTGAGATGAACCCCAAGGTAACTGTTCACCCCTAAAGAGACGCAATGGAGGAGGATTAGAGCAAACCTTTAAGGCGCAACTCTGTAGGCTGAATCCATCTGGAATCTTTCTCGTAGTATGCTGCATAGATCAGGCCTTCATAAAACAGACTCTGCATCACCATATGCACTGATCAGCCATATCATTATGTTTTAGGGGTTGCAGAATTTCATATTTTTAAACTCAAGGTCAACATGATAGAAGTTGACTAGTTGCTGTGACATCATAGAAATACAGAAGAAAATGTTTCATAGGAACTTACAGGCTTTATAAGCCATAGTCACGGCAAACACTGACAAAAGACAGTTTGAACAGAAATCTATTATCGAGAATAAAAAGAACAGAACACAGAACATTATCCTGGATTTGTTCGGCATCAGTGGAGCAGAGTGGTGATCTTCTGTCACTGTGGTCCGGAAAGTTGCACAACGTCGAGTTTGGTACTGATGATTGGGTATATTCTCATCTTGGACAGCTGCACCAATAGGGGTCAAATTATTAAGTTGACCGCAAGTGTGCATGTTGGAACTTTATAAACTAAACTTATTATAAATGGATCACCTTTGATTACAGTTAAATTCAGTACACCCACTTGTTGCTCCAGGCGGTTCTGCCTCATTTTTAAGATTGTAAAACTGCCAGGTCAGAAGCTTGAACATGCAGGGTGACACTGATTAGTTGGATGAATGAAAATGCATTACTTATGTCAAACAGGATTGGTGTCTTCCATTAAATTCCAGTTTTGTCTTGTCAGTCCATAGAATATTTTACAAAAATTCTTGGGGACCCTAATTATGAAAACTGACCTTAACTGAGGAAAGTGAGGCCTGTTGTGCTTCTGGATTAATTGTGGTAGGCTGGCCACTTCTGGGAAGGTTCACCACAGTTTCATGCTTTCTCTATTTGTGGAAAATGGCTCTCATAGTGGTTCACTGGAGTTCCAAAGCCTTAGAAATGGCTTCGAAACCCATTCCAGACCAAGAGATGACAATGACTTTGTTTCTCATCTGTCCTGTCCTTAAATTGTATTAGATCGGAGCTTGATGGGTTTTTTCAAAAAATTTTTAGCCTACTTCATGTTGATGGATAGGTTCTAATTAAGTGATTTTGAATTCGACAACTCAGGCAGCCATCAGGTTTGGATGAAGATACCAAAAACATGTCTAATCACAGATAATTTAAGATATGACAAAGAATGGCAATCATATTTCTGCAAAAACTTGGCTTTGGATAGTTTCTTTTTTTCATTGAAATGGAATTACCTTTTATATTTTCTCTGGTTATCCTTAGCTAATATCATAGTTTGTGTCCTGATCTGAAACATGTAAAAGGAACAAAGCAAAACATGGACACAAAGAGTTGACTTAAGTGGATTCTGTCAAAAGCAATTAAACCAAATAATCCATGAGTTCATAGTGATCTTTTGGCATTACTATCAAGGTTGTGAGTAATAACAAGTTTTAGATAACTTGTTGGATCAGTGTCTGCATTTAAACTGCTAAAGTTAACATAAGCATTTATTCCAGATGTGCACATTCCATCTGAGGTGAACTTCACCAACTCATTAAAACACAGCACCGGTTTCAAGTTCCTTCCCGTAAATGATAATGAAAAAGGCCTCAAAAACAAAAAGGCATCCTTACTGAGATCTGCAGCATGGCACAGTCCTTACATTTTGCTTTTATGTTTGAAAAACAAAATATTTTTTTAAGGTTTTCCTAGTTATGTGTGTGCCATTCAGGACATTAGAAATTTTTATGATCTGCATTGTTTTTGACAAATTAATTTAAATCCAACCCTTCTGGGAAATACTACACTTTTGGGTATTTTTTTTAACCCACATGCTGTTATTTTGTGCTCATCACATAGTGGAGTGTCTGTAGCATGGAGTAACTTAATCACAGCATTTGTTTTTATCACAAAACAGCTGCTTGCTTCATGACAGTAGAGTGAGTGACACACTCTGATAGAATATATGATTTAGTGTTTACATGAAAATATTCCATAAGGCACGTTCTACTCCTCTAGCTTCTCTTACCTCTAATATGCCAGCTGTCTTCCATCCTTGAAATACTACATTTTCACTCTGACCTCTAAATCATGTTAATTCCTTCTGTTTTAACCAGTAATTCCCAATGTTTTTTTGTTTTGTTTTCTTTTGTGCAGACCATTTTGGCTATCTTTGATTGCTGTAAAGCACTATGAATAGATGATACTATAAAACAGTTGTCGTTTTTGTTTATAATATGATTGTAATTGGTTTAATTATGGGTCAATACATTCACACATCCAGTCAAGACTGACAGTGTTTGGTTCCACACAAAAACCTGCAAGGAAAAATTGCCACCAGCACAGCGTTTGATCTACAACAGCAGCAAACGGCATCTGCATGTACAGTGAGGTGAAGATCTTTGAACAATGGCCCTGCAACATTTAGAAGGACAGTAAAAAAGCTGACTTCTGTCCAAGTAAAATATCACGGACATACTGACATTCTCCAAGACATATAGGGAAGGGCAGCAGAATGATGGTGCACTATTTTTGATTTACTCCCTCTGATTTGTTGGGATATCTGGAAAAACATTTGTCTAAAAAAGACAAGGAAGTTCTATATTTCTGAAAGAGAAGCATTGTGATACAATTCATGTATTCAGGTGAGTGACCTTGCTCAAGAACACTGCCATGAATAAGAAGTGGGACCAACAATTCAGGCACAGTTTGGTGATAATTTATGGATATTCTAGCATGATGCATCACTAGATAGCAATCTAAAAGTGTTAAATCAGAGCATAGATATTATAAAAAAACATTTAAAACTGCAAAAGAGACAAAACAACATTTATTTTACCGCCATGAGTCAAACCAAGAAAAAACAAAGGTATGTGAGGAAGCTGCTGGTTGTACTTGCTTACTAGGGTCAGTTAGGAATCTCTGAAGACAATGATGGTGGCAGTGGTAGGAATTCGTCCCGCAATCGGTGGGTTGCCAGGTCAATTCCTGCTCCATCCACCTCTGTCGTTGTGTCTTTGGGCACAACACTTAACTTGCCTTACCTGCTGATGGTGGTCAGAGGGTCTGGTGGCACTGGTGTGTGGCAGCCTCACCTCTTTCAGACTGCCCCAGGGCAGCTGTGGCTACTATCCAGTAGCTTATCACCATCAGCATGTGAATGGGTGAATTACTGAATGTTGTGTGAAGCGCTTTGATGTCCTCTGTGCTATACAACTACAGGCTGACTGTGCATGTTGACATGGGCAATAATTCTTCAAGTCACAGGGCAACAACAAACTTACAGAAAACAAAGGGGTAGATCACAAACAAAAAAGGTCAAACAGTGCAATGCTTGTTTTATAGGAATGCAGAATGGGGAAGTTTACTGTTCACTCAGTATAGATAATTTTTCCCTTGATAAGCATACAAAACCTGCATTGATATTTTTCTTCTTCCCTAAGTAGACAGTGTATAAATCAGCCCATTCTTGTCACTAAGAGGCTATAGTGAAAAGTGTATATTTAACAAACTCTTGTTCACGGACAGGTATATCGAGGAATTGAGATTTCCAAGAGGGGATAAGAATTTTGATTTCTCACTAGATAAAAAATACTATCTAAGGTGTCCACCATGACAGCTCAACAATGTCAAGAAACATCAACACAATGGGAAAATTCCGGCCACCTTGGAGCTTTTTAACTGCCTTGCCAACTTTTACCATTGACTTGTCTTCTCCTAACCCTGTCCCTTCTCTAAATAGGACATAGTAGCTAGATTGAGGAGATCCTCAAATGGCTCCTTTAGGTGCCATACAATATCCTCAGTATTGATTTGAAGAACACCCCACCCCTGTCCATTAAGCAAAACCCACTGTTCATGACATCAGAAGTTGTCAGTCCCAGTATTTGGGTTCAACAGCAGTCCACTAAATGCTGGATTTCCATTAAAATAAAGTTTGCTTCAAAATGTTTCTCAAATCACTATCTCTGATTTGTTCCAGGTACTATTTCTTGAAATTGTTACAAAAATGCCTCTTATGTCTCAATCTAATGTAGTATCTGAAAGAAAATGTCTTAAACAGCAACAGATTTACCAACTTAAGTTGTTTCTAGGTATATTCAGCCTCTTCAACCTAAACTTGACCCAAGAGAAGGTACAACTGTTGTGGAAGACATCCTGTCTGGTTCCAGTACCAAAGAAAACTCACCCACCAGTTATTAAGGACTATAGACCTGTTGCCCTGACATTCTACATCATGAAGGTCCTGGAGAGCCTCCTGTTGGCCCACCTGAGTAAGCAAACCGGCACATATGAGGATCCTTTGCAGTTTGCTTATTGCAGTGGAGTTGGAGTTCAAGACACCAATATTATACACCTGCTTCAAAAAACCCACTGAAATGCCAGAGGACACAGGTGGAGGCCTCAACAATCGTCTGGATCAATGACTACTTGACAAATCACAGTTTGTGAGACTGAAGGACTGTGTGTCGAGCCAGATGGTTAGCAGCACAGGAGCACCACAGGGGACTGTACTCTCACCATTCCTTCTCATTCAGGACTTCTAGCACAAGTCAGAGTCCTGTCATCTGCAGAAATACTCAAATGACTCTGCAGTTGTTGGGTGGATTGGAGATGGACAAGAAGCTGAGTATAGAGAGTTGGTGGACCGGTTTGTGTCATGGTGTGGAAACAATCATCTTATCTTGAATGTGAACAAAACAAAGGAGATTACTGTAGATTTTAGGAGAAACAGGGTCAGATCAAACCCTGCTTCCATCATGGGAGAAGAAGTGGAGGTAGTTGAGGAATATAAATACCTTGGAGTTCATCTACACAACAGACTGGACTGGAGACTCAACAATGAAGCCATCTACAAGAAGGGACAGAGCAGATTGTACTTCTTGAGGAAGCTAAGATCCTTCAAGGTTTGCAGCAAGATGTTGCAGATCTTCTATAAGTCTCTTGTTGAGAGTGTCATCTCTTCTGCAATCATCTGTTGAAGCAGCAGCATCAGAGCCAGAGACCTGAAAAGGCTCTATAACCTGATAAAGAAGGCTGGTTCTGTTCTTGGGACGACTGTGGAACCTTTGGAGATGATGATGGAAAGAAGGATTTTACATAAAATCAAGAAAATTATGGACAACCCTGACCATTCTCTTCATGAGACTGTCATTGAAAAACAGTCTTCAGAGTGTCTTCAGTCAGAGGCTTCTTTAGAGTTGTTGTAGGACGGACTGCTACAGGAGATCTTTTCTGCCAACATCCATCACCATCTAAAATAATTCTTTAATTAGATGAGTTACAACAACACTTAATTTCACTTTGGGATCAATAAAGTACATTTGATTTGAGTTGAATTTGAATTTGAATAAGCTCTGAACTGATCAATGACTAATGACCAGAGGACTTAGATTTGATCTATTTCAAATGTAGCTAAATAAGGAGGTAGACAGGGTGTTTCCTACGGCTGTGGGGGGGGGGCTTTTCTGCAACCCGGACAAAGGTTTCTGTTGTCCCTGTCAAAGCAAACCTCCATTATCCTCTGTTAGCAACAGAAGAAAAGATGGAAGGTGCCAGAGGAAGAGGTATAATTGGCTCCCACCGTGTTCTGTTCCAGGCAGCAGGCGTCATATCGGTCTGCTGGAACTGAGAAATATCTTAGTCAGCACAGGGTGGAGGGCAGCTTGTTATACAAGGAGGTGGAGTGAGTGACAGATACAAAGAAGCAAATTCAAACGACTGATGAGTATCTTTTAAAGTGGAAATGTTTGACACTAACACTGGGCCCCAGGGGTAATGGCAGCTCTGAGCTTGAAAGTATAGATGCAAGCAGCTCTATATGTGAGTGCATGCACTCAGAAATCTCATTGCTCTCACATGTGTGAGCTGATCCCACTCTGAAAACTCTACGAAAAAAAGGTGGAAGACTATTGAAATGAGTAGTCATTTGAACATTTTAGGAGTTGGATTGTATCATGTAGATATTTTACATTTCGTATATGAACCTGAATTGGTGTTCATGTACCATTTGAAATTGAGTGCTGGGAGTTATTCTTTGCGAAAAGAAATAAAAGTAAATGACTTACCTTTAGGAAAAAAAATAAGTAAAAAAAAAAAAAATAATTGAAAAATAATTTTTTCACCCCCCAAAAAATTTGATTTGTACCTCTTCCATATGAGGTAGTACATAAAGACATATCCAATAGTTTTCAAAGCATCTGTGATTAGAACAGTCATGTTGCATTTTATCCAACTTTTACATCATTGATGTGAGACATGTCATAACTCTGCACCAGAAGAAGTCAGACATGGTAAATCTGGATGTAAACAAAGGCTGAAGCAAGCAGTGCAGACACTTTGGAGGGAGCTAATCAAACCTTCATCTCGTTATGATCTTGTGACAATACTGTTGGCTCCCATTGCTCAACAACTTTAAAATCGATCCATAGACGATGGCATCTGTTATTACTTCCCTAAATAGTGCTCTGCAGAGTGACTTCTATGTTCTTCTTCACTTTGGAGTGGTAAACCATTCACTCAGAAGTTTGATTGTGGTTGCATTTAATTAGTAGAATGAATTACCATGAAAATAAAAAAGAATTTGGTTTCAGCAAAAAAAAAAAAAACTGGAAGTGCTGTGTGAATGTAGTCTCAGTTGGAATCTGCTTCAGAGGGTATTCCATTTAAATGTTTTCTGACCTGGAACAAGAAAATATTTCAAGACTGTTTTACAGTTTTCATTTTCAAAGTCACAAAAACACTCTGCAGTTCCAAAATACTTTTTTCAGGTTACTTTAGGAGAAATTCTACATTTTGCAACCATAATGGACTGCCAGTATTTCCAGGGGTTAGGGGTCACAGCCACGGGCGAATAGCTAAAATCCACAAATACTTGAGATTCCTCTAAAAAAACTGCCTGTTTTTATAGTTCAAACATCAAATATACTTTAATATGCATTAATACACACAATGGAAACCATCTTGGCACTACCGCAAAAGCTAACATCTACAGTCTTCCTTATTTCTGCTCTTGGGGGTATAGCTAACCAGTGCCAAGGAAATTAATGGCGCTCCCAGATTGGCTACTTTGTAAACACCAGCTAAAGCATGTCAAGTAGCATGGTGTCTAGGTATGTCAGCTTCCCAAGCTGTTTTTTTTGTATGCTCTATGAAAAATGTCTGTGAATAGGTGGATTTTTAGCAAATAATTTGGAGCTACATTCCACAGAAAAATCCACAAATATGTGGATCCACGAATACTGAACCATGAATAGGCTGGTGTCCACTATAACTGGTGTTTTTCCAGTTGGCTGTTGTAATCTTTTCTCAAAATTGTGGGTGAGTAATGTTCCAGATAGCAAAGTTAGGAAAATAAACAAGAAAAGAGTGGGCTATATTTGCCTGTGGATCTAAATTCATAAGTCAAAGGAACTTATATGAGTCTACATGTTTATTTTATACTGGTTTGAGTTTACTGCAAGGCAATAAGACTCCACTTCCTAAGGAAATCAGTCAGTTCACTGTGTTTTATTGGTCAACACAAATCATTCTTTTACCTTGAAATAGATGCAATTAAGATGAGATGTTTTATGCAATTCAGGAACTAAGTCTCTTTGAGGTGTAATTTCTAACTTTAGAAGCCATGAAAGCAAGAGAAATCACAGAAGTCCGCCACCAATCAATATCTTTATACCACAAAAAAAGAACCCTGAATCCCGTCCATCATCCCACCTCATCCCAGAGCAGTTTCTGCTCTCCATTAGAACTGTCATCTTCACTGAGTGACTCTCTTTAATCACCTCAAATATCATTTCACACAAGGAACTTCAATCCCCTCCAGAGCAGCGTGGAAGACAAAGACACATCAAGAGCGCAGCTGGCAGCATCATGCGCAAGGACTTCTCAGAGAGAGCATATGAGGCTGTTTCCGCGTGAACCAGCTAAATGAGGAAAGATGAAAAGAATCAGGATTTATTACCATTAAATCACGTTGAGTTTGTCCGCTTCCATCAATGCAGCGTAAGCATCCTGCCTTTGATTTGCTGGCTGCTCTTGCATGCAGAGCGCTTCCTTTGAGCTGCGATTTTGATATGACCAAGTGATCCCTCTTGATGGAACAGATCAAAGACTCAATTTTCTGCCTGTCTGATGTTTCTGTGTCAAAAGTGTTTGCTGGGCAGCTCTGTTGACGACCAGCCACTGGAATACCTCTGTGTCCACATTCACATCGACTGCAGAACTCCAGGTATCTTCCTAACGGGTTGTGTTTTACTCTTTATAATACCACCAAAAACTTTTAGTAATGTTATTTTGTTCTGCTTGGGACTGCTTTGTTATTAAATTTTACCCTCACAGAATGCAAGATTTATGAGGAACTGGTGGAAGCAGTGACTTTTCTTAAAGGGCTGTTGGCTCCTGTTTATCAAGAAAGGAACTTGTTGTTATGGACTTAGGATTCTGGACAAATTAGGGAGATTGTGCAACGAGGAATGGTCAAAGAACCCTTACTTTTTATTCTCCAAGTTTGAAAAATATCTTTAGCAGACAACACAGTACAAAGGATTAACAGTGGGGTTATCAATTAGTGGCAGCAATGATTTTCTGAAAATTATATTGGATAAAACTGAACCAGGCCTGGGCCAGAACATACATATTCTAAGCACACTACTCAAACTTTGCATATCTATAATCATGTTTTACATCTTTTGAACAACTTTGAGGAATCCCAAAATGCTGCTGTACTCAACTTCTTCCAAACAAAACATTCAAACTTGGCTTTTCCTCCCCAAAAAGCTGTTTCAATGCATCGCATCTTCAGGACTCACAGAGTGAGCCTCACTGCTCGAGCGGGATTGAATATCGCGGAGAGATGACAGAAGTAAAACCTTTTTTCCAACTGATTCACAGCATTTACATTTTTCAGAACACATGGATTCCTCTGCACAGTTCCACCCTACCCCTATTATCTAGTAATTGACAGATAGAGAAAACCGAACAATAAAGGCAAGACAGACAGTTGAGTGACAGGTAGATGGAAAGGCTGGGGTGAAAAACAAGGTGTTCTGGAAGAATGCAAATGCCTGATTCTCATTGTGAATGTTTTTTAGACCTTTTAAAATTTACATTAAATTGTGTTAAATTAAATTACCTTTTGGGTTGAGTTCAATATTTGAGTGAATTACACCATGAACTGATCTCTGCTAATCTAATGTAACTACTTTAGGGGCTTGACCCAGGCTTCGTAGGGATACACCCAGCTCCTCACACAATTTCACTACTACTATGACTACTACTACTACTACTAGCTGTCATGATTTGATGTTGAGGACCCAAACGCAGAGAAGGGGACTGCGGGAGGATAGTGAAATAATCATTTAATCAGCAGAACGAACCGAGGAAACCAGCGTGAGGACAATAGGAGGAGCCAACATTGAGCAAACATACAGGAAGAACAGAGCATGGAACAAGCTGTATGAAAACATGAATCCGGTGCTGAACAGTGAAAAATCAAATGCACATAGGGATGACGAGGCAGCGCAGGGGAATGGCATGAGTAAAGATTACTGGTGAGTGTCAATACAGTAGAAAGGAGAGGAAGAGTAACAACAAGAGAAACTAAAGAGGACATAATAAACTAAAGAAAGGCAAATCTAAGAGAACTAAATAGAAATTTACAAAGAACAAAATGCAAGAATAAACTAAGAAACTAAATACAAATGAATAAACCTATATGGCAAGACATTTTGAGCAATAATTAATACAGGGGACTGAACAGAATATGGAAAGATCTGAACTGAGGTAAAAAGACAGACCACCATGACTGGAAAAATCTAAAGGAAATAAATATTCAGGAAGGGGGACACAACAATAAACAAAAATAGACTTCTTTTCCACTTAAAGCACTGACTGAACCCAGGGAGTATGTATATACTGGGGACTTGATTACTGGATGCAACACGGGTGAGGAAATGAGCAGATAAAAAACAAGTGTAGAAGAGCGGGAAACGGAAACACTAAGGTAAAAGCAACACAAGTGATTAAGAACACAGAAATAAATGAAACATTAGATGGAACAACAACGAAAAGAATCAAACTAAGCTCAAAGTCCAACAGCTTGTGACATAAGCACATTTATTTATTTGTATCAGGTTTTTTATTAGTAGTAAAATTACTCTCCCTCTCCTCAGTCTCCCTTTCGCTCTTTCCCCACACCTGCAAACTGTTAGCCAATCAGCCCCTGTCCATTGTTCCAGCATTCACACGCCCAGTATTTAAGGTCCTTTCTCACTCCCACTCCTTACTGGTTCCTCCTGTTACTTACCCGTTTTCTTCCCTATCGTCTGCCGCTGTTTTTGCTCCCCGGATTCCTGCATTCCCTGTGAATGTATGTTTTTTGTTCATCATTTTTATTAAATCTTCAATAACAACTCGCTACCTCTGCATTTGGGTCTACAACAACCAACCACCAAACATGACAATATCACTGTCAGACGTGTGCTTTTAAGCCTAATTTCCCTATAAAACATAGTTTTAATTATATTCACTCTTAGCATCATTCACATTTTTTTTTTTTTTTTTTTTTTTTTTTTTAGTGGAAGCAGCAGTTTTTCTTAGCTACAACAAACTAATTATCAACTTTGCTCACTGCCAGCAGAAGCTAGAACCGGTTTGATTTGTGTGAAAATTTGATGGGACATGTCACCTTGTTCAAGCTCTGTTTATTTAGTTTGTCAGATAATATCAGTCCCATTTTGTATGCACATGAATGCAGTCTTCCACTAAAAGCCTGAAACAACAAACCCTCCAAACTGCTGCTAAATGTGGAACAGCAGGATGCTTTTGTAAAGGGGCCAAACACGCTGTGGCTGATACGGGTTTAGACTTTGATGCTTTCGGAAGTGTGCAGACAGCTGCCGTTTATCAGTAATGCTGGGTAGATGTGTGGTTTTAGTCCCACACAAATTCAAAAAAGTCCTCCCTAAATTCAAGCTCTCATTTCTTAAAAAAAAAAAACAAAAACAAAAAAAAAAACATGCACATCAACTTTACTGAGCTCTAAGAGTGATCAGGCTCGTTTAGATCTCCTTCTGAAAATGACTTTGGCACGACTGCTGTTGTTTTTTTGTTGCCAGTTAGTCGCTTTCATTCCTTGCACTCTGACAAAAAGCTTGTGAAGAATGCTGATGGGCTTCTACACTTCAGCTTGATTTCCTCAGTTTGTGTTAACTCCCATTTCTTAATGCGCATGGTCGAAATCCTGAAAGCCTGTTCCTGTTTGTTTTCCGCTCTAAATAACACATCGCAACGAGAAACACAAAAAAACGCACCATTCTTGACAACCCCGCTCTGAGCTATTTGGAGACCGAGATGTGTGACCTTGAGTGTTTCTTCAGATTTGTGCTGTAAAGCTTAATGCTGTTGGTGGAGATTTAACCACAGTTGCTTTATGACTTTGATTTAAAAAAAGAAAGGAATAGGCTTTTCTGTCGTTAATATATAAATGGTGACGTGTGTGGGTGTGGCTGGGAGCCCCACTAGCTGTGTAGCTTCTACTTTAGATTTTAGCATGATATCAAGATGTCAACTGAGCATCTTATAGCTGAGGGACAATAGTGATCATGAACAGGCATGGAGTCAAGGCCGGTTCTTCCCAGACCGAGACTGAAACTACCAAAACCAGGACCAAGAACCTACCAAGACCAAGGCCGAATGTTTAGAGTTCAACTAATATTTCAGTATGTTGTTGTTGTTGTTTTTTTGTTTTTTTTTGTTGTTGTATTTTTGTACACCACAAAATGGAAACATTAACGGAAAAACTGTTAACTAAACCATACTAAACCATAGCTACTTCTTGGTAATAAACTAACAATTGCCATGATAAACTAATATTTCAGTTATTAAATCCAGCCATACATTGATACACAATTTCTAAACTGAATTCATCAGCTTACATTTCACAATAGTTGTATGATAAATAATAATTAAAAAAAACATTAAGAGAGTAATAATTTGTCATATCAGGCATGGAGTCAAAGCCAGTTCTTCTGAGGCCAGGACCGAGCCCAACACAAGGAAAGAAAACAGCTTGAGACTGGTCTTAAGCCTTTCATTCTGATCATGAACTGTTTGGGCTACAACACTGCATTATTTCTAGGCTGTCAGTCAGCAGCAAAACATGAACATTAATGTTGTTTTAAAGATCATAGCTGAATACTTAATGAGTGAAGCTCAATTGGAGATCCAGTGAAAATGTCTGAAGCAGAGGAAGGTTAGAAACATTCAGGAAGGGCTGTGGTACAGTACCATACTGTGTTCCTGATTCTCCTTACAGACCTCTTCCTCTTCCCTTTTTGTTATTTATCTCAGTATCTTGTATTACAAAAAACTTTAATCAAAGATAAAAGTTTTCAAGTTTTATATACAGTGGGCCCCTGTATATTTGCGGATTTTTTTGTGGTGCATATCTAAAATATCTAAAAGAAAATGGAGCTTAGGAAGCTGAAATACCGAGGCGCAATGCTACTTGATGCTATTGGCTGGTGTTTGCAAAGCAGCCAGTCCAGGAGCGATACTCTTTTTGCTTTGTGCTGATTGGCTGTAACCACAAGATTGGAGATAAGGAAGACCATGTCAGGTTCTACTGTAGTGCTAAGATGGTTTCCACTGTGCGAATTAATGCATATTGAGGTATAGTTGGTGTTTGAACAATTAAAATAGGCAGTTATACTAGGCGGCTGTGTTCCCTAACCCCCACGGTTACTGGGGGTCCACTGTACTCCTATTCTATTTTCTTTTTCCATAATTTCCAGACTTCTTCAGACTGTGTAAGATCTCTGTTCAGTAGAAGCTTCATTTCACAACAGCAGTTAGGCTGACTACAACAATGTTCTAATTTCAATGTTTGGACTTTTTAATGCATATTCATTTAGTGTTCCTTCCTCTTTTTAAACGATAGCATCAGAGTTGCTGCATCTCTCCAAGTATAAATACCCCAGTCTCTGATGGACGATGGACATCAGTGGCAGTAGGTTTTTCCTGTCATGAACTGGAGCTTGAAATATTTATTACCCGTGTCCTCTTCAACCTTTGAGGGACAGAGGCCCATGTTGCGGCGTGAAAGCACATGGCTCCAGCATCAGGCGGCCCATCCTTCTTTGTCTCCGCAGGGCCTGTTGGGGCCTCTTAGGTGACAGCGTCACTCGAGCTGAGGTGGAGGGCTTCCTCCTGCCGGCTGCTTGGCCGCCTGCCCGGCCCCCTCTTCCCCCGTGCTCAATGGGCATTGATCCCCCAGCAGCGACACCGTGTCCCAGAGAGGGGTAAGCAGATACACCTTGTTGCCTTCAACAATCATTCTGCCCCTGTAGGGACAGGTCGTGGTAAATTAATAGTGTGCTTGGAGCGACTAGATATTGGTAATGTATTTGCTATTGATGGAGTGAGATAACATGAGTAGCTTCAGCCTTACTTAACACAAAACATAAATCCTCCAAGGCCATTCATGAGGAGGGAGTAAAGCCGAGAGTTATTTGAAGCTTTACCCCAGGTACAGCACAGACATTCATTTATGGGACTTGTACCTCAAAAACAGATAGAGGGCATTTTACTTATTGATCTTCATATGATTCACACCTTGTCAACAATGTTTGGGAGGCTACTGGAAGTAGAAACATCACAGTCATTTCATTTCCTTCAGTCTTCAGACAAAATCCACTTGATTTATTACCTTTTAAGAGCCATAATAGTGTTTTATTCCCTGCTTTAGCCAACACAGGCTTAAGTTTGCTTTACAAGCGATGCACTTTAAGATCCCCTCTATAGAAAAGAAGGGGGTACATCTATTTCTTAGTAACACATGCTGCTAAAAGAAAATCATCAACAAAATAGCAACACAGTAACAGATGGTAAAACTGGACAGTTCATTGATTTTTATACTCCATAATGCACAAATGTTCCTCTAATTGCATCTACTTATATTCATCACCACACCTCAGTTTGGAGTGTTTCAACTGTGACTGGCTTTCTTAAATGGTTTGGGCTAAAATTAAAAGTAGATAGGCAGCTGAAATAAGATGCATAAAACTACATAACCTTTCTTTTCATCACTTAAATCTAACTAAACCTGAACCCTTCCTGTTTTAGGTCAGCAAGCTTTACCAAAATAATTTTTAATTCCTAAATGCCTGATTTTTAATAAACTGTTTTTAAAGGGGCAGTATTGTGTGTTTTCCTGGCGCATAGAATCATTTTATAGCACAATCAAGTAACTATGTTACCTTTCATTGTTACAAAAATACTATATCAAATATGACTCAAGAAAAATTTGACTTTGTAATATAACGCCTTGAAATTGGGCCTCTGTCTCTTTAAGAAAGTCCTGCTCTTTCTGAAACTCTGCCTTCAGGAAGTCATCACAACAGCTTGCCCTTTAATACTTTTTTTTTTTTTTTTTTTTTTTTTTTTTTTACCAGCGTTGCACTGAGAAGTATCTTGTATAATGAGCTCAATAGGTGCGCAGTTCCACTAGGCATTTGCTAATTGACATGACGCCACCTGTCAATCATTCCAGGAGGTTTGTGAGCAACTGACCAGTCGATGGTGCAATTTATTCCCAAGTACACGCCCCTTATCTTGAGGAACTGAAACTCCGACAACATTGCTGGGGTTCATCATAGCAAACCCGCTGCAGTCACAGAGGTTCGAGGAAAATAATAGGAAATCATGGTCAAACGCTGTAAGTGGGGAACATGCAATTCCAACAGCCATTACCCAGAGTGTTTAGAGGGCGGAATACAATTTATTGCATTTCCAAAACCCAAACGGAGTCTGGAAAAATGCAATAGATGGATCAATGTGTGTGCTATGTCAGAAGCAAAACTGATCTGTTGATCTCTCATCCTGTAATGTGGAAACACCAATAGATACTGCTGAGCCTGTAGCTTAACGCTCCAGAAGTCCAAGCTCCATACATTTCACTCCGATCAAAAAATTTTGTGTATGTAAACACAGCTTGTATGTTTTCATTATGCATGGTTTCTTTGTAAAGCAGTGACTTCAGGCGTGCGGTTCAGAGATTCATATACACTCTGACATACGTAATCAAAATATAGCTCAGACTTTCACAAGCTCGTATTATTTAAGTCATTACTCACCCGCTTTTGCAAGTGCAAAATGCATCCAAGACAGCCTTCACACTCACATGCAACGAGACTTTGTATCCCTCATCATTCTTTCCCTGGCTGCGAAAGACTTGGGCTTTAACTTTGATTTCTCCATTGTTTCCTGCAAATAACCTTATAGACCTGATGTACGGCTCATTGGAGAATGTTCTTGTCTGTCGTCTTTACCTTAGTGTTGGCTGATAAGGCAAAAATGACTCTCAAAATGTCTCGGGTAATGCATTGAGTTTCACTGCCTCTGCCATTATAACACTGTTTGTTTGTCGGAGGTTTGCTCTACCTCCCCATGGGGGCAGAGCCAGCATCACGTCAACTGCTGCTGGCTAGTCTGCAGGAGCTGAGTGGGGAAGTCACGGGGGAGGGGTGCTCTATGAGGCGGAAGCTCGGAAGCTTGGAAACTGCAGCTCTAAGGAGGAGCTGGGTCTCAAAGGCGGTACTAGGTCCATCCAGGCATTTTGCACAGCTGAATGACTGCCACTGGAGAGTAAAGGATTTCTCAAACATGCATTAAAGAATCAAGACAACACTCCAGGTATGTTTTTGATGAGGGAATAACATTATAACATGATGTAAAGCTCAAAAACGTCTATTTTGCATAATACTGCCCCCTTAACTGTTTTCAAATACAGAAGTTTACACACATTTCCTGGTAAGACTATCTTTAAAACTATGACTTGGGTGAAACGTTTCGGGGATCCTTCCACAACCTTCTGATAATAGCTTACTGGAATTTTGGCCCATTCTTCCTGGCAGAACTGGACTGAAAGTTTTAGGCTGCCTTGCTCACAGACATCAGCACTAAACTCAAATTTTCTGAGAGACTGAGATCTGGACTCTGTGCCAGTGAAGCAAAGGTGAAGATAGGAATCCAGATAGCCATCATTAGGAGGCAACCAGAAGAGCAGTGAAGAAGGATCCAGGTAGGTTTCCCCCAAACAGATACCAGAAACAAAGACTGCAGACCACCGGAGCCCAGGACTCGCACTTGAAAGGTAGAATCTGGACTCTGTATAATAGTATTTTGTTGTTCTAAAAGAGAAATCAGAATAGCAATCAGCTTTATAAAATTTGTGATCAGAACTCGCCTCCCAAATCTCTGATCACTGCTGTAGTAATGAGAATACAGACAGTACTTTTAAAAACAATAAAATATTATGCGATTATAGCTAAAAAGACTGGGATTGAAAGCAAATAAAGGCTTTTGTTCCACTGAGATTTAATATGGGAAAAAGCATACAACCAATGCAGGAAAACACTTAAAGAAAATGAAGGTGCTGGCATAATTGTTTTTTTTTTTTTTTTTTTTACCTTTTATCTGCATGAAGAAATCCACATGTATTCCTGTTGTGCTGTTTTATTATGTTACCTCTGCTTGTACCTGGGAATCTGGTTAAAGACAAGAATTAACCAGTTTTCCCAAATGATTTTGATCCCTCTGATCTTATCCTTTGTACATATGGGAATACCATTGTCTGTACTGCTAATGTTGAGGTTTCAGGAAACATCTTATGATCTTGTCAAGGGTTATTGTGCTCCTACCAGCTACAAGGGTTGGAAAGAACAGAACTTGGAAAGCTTCTTGTTTGCTGATGAGAGGACCTGCTGAAAGCCCAGACCAGGAAGCAGTGACAGTGCACTGGAGGCTCATCTGTGATGTGCTGGCACTGGTCTGATCTGATGTCCAGGTACCAGAGACAACTGGGCCCCTTTTCAGGTGCAGTGACTCAGCAGACTGTCTTGGCACCATGAGAAAGGAGCATCGATTCCTCCTTGATCAGACTCCCAGTGACAGATGGAAGTAAACACATCCCAGTTATAGGAAGAAACTTTCCCAAAAAAAAAAAAAAAAAAAAAAAAAAAAAAAAAAAAAAAAAAAAAAAAAAAAAACAGACTCAGAGTGGGCGACCTTCCTTTTAGAAGAAAGATAGTGTTAGGAGAAAAACCAAGAAATTAAGAAGTTTGACCAAAAAGGGTCCTAATAAGTTTACATTCTTAAGGAAAAAAGAAAGTTGCAATGATTATGAGTACAGCAACTAGAAAAAAGTAAGTACACCTTAAGATTCAAAACCCTATATAATCACTTGTGGCAGCAGTAACTATAAGTTGTCTGTTGCTTTAGCCGAACTAGTCTTACGTTTTTGTATTTTTTATTTTTTGAAAGATTCTGGCACTCTATTCTTTATAATGTTGTTTAAATTCATCAAGGTTCACAAATACTGGTTTGTGCACTGCTCTCTTAAAGTCCTACCCACAGCATTAAAAAGGGTTGAGGTCTAGTCTTTGACTTGGTCACTGCAACAACTTGATTGAGATTTGCTTTGTTTTTTTTTTAGCTCTTATGTTGATTTGCTACATTGGTTATGATCATCATTTATTTGGTTCTAGAAATCTTTGGTATGCTGAGGAGTTTATTGTCGATTACAGGATGCCCAAGTCCTGTGGCAGAAAAAAAAGCCCAAATCATTACCACCTCACCACCGTGCTTGACAGGTGCTGTGAGCTGTTTGTGCTGATATGCTGTTGTGCACTATAGCTAAACATGTCCGCTTTGGTATCATCTGTCCAGATGAAACTGTTTCAGAGGACTTGCAGTTTATTCAGACCCATCTTTGCAAACTTAAGTCGTGCTTCTGTGGTATTTTCAGAGATAAGAGGTTATCTCCTTACAACCGTTTTAAAAAGGGTTTAGTCTTTTTCTAAATGTCCTGTAATGAATTTTTATATCTAATCTAGCAGTGTGAACCTGATCATTTTTTCACAACAAATACATTTTTTTTTTTTTTTTTTTTAATGTACAGCGTCTCCCCTGGAAAATGCCAGAGATATTTTTGGCATCCTAGATAACAGTGTATAAAAAGCTTTGAAATAAATTCATCTTTTGATGCAATAACATAATCCCACATGGACTAAATACAAAACTCCATCCTTTAATTTAAATACATTTATTCAGTTGGGAGGAAATCAAAGTTAGAAAAGACTTTTTTTTTTTCAAATTACCAGTGGCACTATAATTGGTATCTCTGCTATAAATTCTTTATTCAACCCTCTTTTTACCAGTAAGTCTACACTTAGTCATTTCCTGTAACATTTCACACAGATAGACAGAGAGCTCTTTGACCGTTCTTCTTTGCACAATCCCTCTCAACGGTCCAGTGTCCTGGGTTCTCTCTCCTCTTCATCCCTTTGGTTTTCTACACTCCTGAACAAAATCTTAACATGTGTGATGCCGAGCTCTCCAACAAAACAAAAAACAGGCCCACAGTATCAAATACCCTCCACCGTGCTTCATAGGTGGCGTGAGTTGCTTTTACAGATATTTGTTTTCCTCCAAACAAACCATGCCTGCACTATGGGGCACAATTAGTGGTTTAATGAGGTAACTTTAGATTAAATTCAAGATTCTCAATGTCATGAAGTTTATTTGCCTCTTGCCTGGGTCTGTCGCTATGGTAACTCATGCTAAGGCTTTGTACACACATTTACAGGGAGAGACAGTAAAGGTGAAATAAAATGCTTTTAACAAGTCAATTATAGTTCACAACTAGTTTGATATTTTCTGAAAAATAAAAACTATATATGTCACAGCAAAACATATCAGTGTGATCCACCAACTGTGCAGATGTTGGGTGCACTTACATACAGCAGAAACATCTGCGTAGATTACGCCATCAGTTTTTATAGTTTGGTGGATATCTGCCTGAATGCACATGATGACATGCCACTTTAGCAGCGTTGTTTCTTATGAATCTGTTCACATCTTGCAGGAGGTTCTACCAGGAGAAACGGTTCCGCTCCACTGCACAGAGAAAATCAGTCTCTCTCATAATAGCTCTGGGCAATTTCAGACCACACAGAATGACAAGGGAATCAATTTTCCTGGTTAGGTTATAGATGGATTTTCTTTGCATGCTTCTTTCATGAGAAATAACTCTGATATAAGTTAGAGGAATCATTAAGAAATCGCCCGAACTGTTGCAGACTGAATGCCACATCCCTTCTTTAGAAACCTAATGAATACCGTTATCGTAGATTCAAAAATTTAAATTTAAGTTTACTGTTCAGTTTAGATTTGAGCCATGGAGTAATTCAGTAACACTCAAATCTGCTCTGAATATAAATGAGTGAATAAATACAAGCTGCTGTACGAGTACACAGTTAACATTGTGCCAGTGAAGAGGAGCAGCTGAGTACATGGATCAAGTCTGACCTCAAGTGGCAGACATTCCACACAGTACCGGTCATTTTTCTGATCATGTGAGAGGGTTAAGCTCCTCTTCCCCTTTTCAGTCAGATTTTTAGTGTTTTTGTTTATTAATGGGTTTATTAAATGCTAGAGGTAATGCATCAGAAAGTCTTTAAAGGTAGGAACTGGCTCATTTGTTCATTATATGAATGCATTTAAGACTGAAGGACCAAAATCCAACACGCTGCATGTAACCAGCTTGAACTGCTCCTGCGCTAACTCTATCCACACTTGCTATGAAGCTGTGCACATCACTGCTTTTTTTTTTTTTTTTTTTTTTTTTTTTTTTTAAATTTTTATTTTTTATTTTATTTGTGCATCTATAGCCTGGACTTCTTGACAGGCACACCCCAGGTGGTACCGATCAAAGATGCCATCTCTTTTACTCTGGCAACCCCCTGGGATTTGTGCGAGGCTCCCCCCCGCTGTATGCCGTGTTCACCCACGACTGAACAGAAATCAAACGCCATCATTACATTTACAGACAACGCCACCATCATCGCCTGCACATTCTCTTACAGAGAAGAGATGCGCTACAGCCACCTTCATGTAATTTACAGTCCCATGCAAAAATATTCATACCCTTTGAACTCGTCATGTTTTGACATGTTACAACCACAAACTTCAGTATGTTTATATATATTTTTTTTATGATAGACCATCACAATGTAGTACTTCACAGTGAAGTGCAAGGCAAAAGTTACATGGTTTTAAAAATGTTCCACAAAAAATCTGAAAAGTGGGACAAACATTTGTATTCAGCACTCCTGAGTCCATACTTTGCATGTATTTAGGGATATATGTCTCTGCCAGACAGACAAAAAGTTCAAATGATATGAATCCTTGTGCAATTAACAGCACATATGTACTCTTTAAGTCCAATGACCTTATTTTTTATTGCTAGTTTTCTGAGTCCAACATGTTTTCTTTCAGCAGTGATGTTATTTTGGTATTTGTATATGACAGTAACACTTGAACAGATGTCAGATAAAACTTGTGCAAATCCCATAAATAGCTATACTGCATTTACCAAATGTTGTGATTTTCAGTACTCATGATTTAATGTGTTTTGGGCATTGACAGGTGGTGTTTCCTCATATTTCTCCTTAGATTTACCTGAAAGTTGAAACTTGGTTTCTTGGCACCTTGAATTTACACCCTAAACTCTAAGTTCTAAAGAAATAAGGTATTTTCTGGAAATAAGCACTTGACCAGTTATGCATACAATTAAGCCCAAAATTAGTCCTACCCCTGGCAGATTTAGATTTAAAATACTTTCTTCCAATTAAGAAGTTTGTTTCTAATAAGAAATGAGAAAGACATGTCTTAAAAGATCATAAAACAATGTACGTGTAATGTATCATTTTAAAAGAAGAATGCTTATATTTGGCATTACAGGAATCGAACCCTTCTTATAATTGTTGTGCAACTTTTTGCATATTTTCCATTTTTCTTTTGTTTGGTTGGTTGTTGTGTGTGTTTTCTTTTTCTTTCTTTTTTTTTTTTTTTTTTTTTGTTAAATCTTTGGTGATTTGCTCCATGTCTCTGAGGCTGGAAGGCCTCCTTGCTATCATCCTGCTCTTTAGTTCCCTCAACAGATTCCCTATTCAAGTTAGGACTCTAACTGGGCCATTTTGAAAAGTTCATATTTTTTCCATCAGAAAGAACATGTTGATAAGATTAAATGTTACTCTAACATGGTTTCAGGTGTTATTGTCTTAATAAAACAAAGGTGTACAGATTTCTAACTTTTTGTGTCAAATGTTTTCTGTGTTGTGGGTTTAGAAAGGGATCCACAACTAGTTGAACTTGTTGGCCTAAATATGTTATAATTTTCCCATTAACCTAAATGTTGTTTGTGACATGTAAAAACTCATAGTGACTTCAAAAATTGTATATCTTTATTATATTTTTCACCTACGGAGGTTGCAGTTTTTTTCACCAACACAATGCATGCCGGGCCGATGACACTAGTAGGGCCAAGTGGAGTCGAGTCCATAAACAAAGCACAAGAAGTGGAGGTGATGGAGGCTGACGAGGGCAGCCCACATAATGTCAGGGTGGAGGCAACCTCCCTCAAAGTTTTCATTTACTGTTATACAAGAGATATATGTTGAAACTAACAGGTGCAATGGGCTTGTAATCTACTGTTCACTATATTAGCTCCAGCTATTAGCAGGGGATGTTAGCAGGAGCTAACGGGAAATAAACCAATTGGTGTGTTTAAAGTGACAATGAAGCATCTTCAAGTCTTTGTAACACAACATTCTAATATATTTGAGAAAATGTTTTGATCCTGATGCTTAAACAGCTTGAGTTAGAAAGTGGGCATCTTTGCAGCATACTGTCAGACTGACTTTTCCAAGCAGCAGCAGCACAAACAGCAGCTTTATCAGCTGAATTTCTCCTCTTCCTCCATTTGGTCCTCCTCGTCTTCATTTCCTCTCATCATTTCTGCATTTCCTTCTATTTCAACGCGCTCCGGTTCAAATTTAAAGGACTGAATGTTTCTTATTGACTGTTTTGGCTGGAAGGAGGTCGCGCTGTAGGTCCTGGCATTAGTCATCTACCCAGAATGCATTGCAGTGTAAACAACATGGCGATGTCCATGTCACAGTATTTTGTTTAATTTTATAAAAACTAAAACACCAACAGTATTTTTACAGTATTGTTTTTATATCTGAAATAGATGTTTCTCAAAGTCTATTATTACAACTAATCGTGGATCCCTTTAAGTCCAAACATAGCAACAAAAAAGAGAAACTTCTTTGAAAAACCTGTCTGTTTTGAGTAAAAAATTATGTTGTCATCCATGTTTGTGGCCCTACTTACCATATTGAAATAAAAGCCAAAAAAATGTCATCTTAAAAAAATGTCCATCTGCATTAGCTTTAGTTACTAGAGGGCAAACTTTGTACCATTCTTGACCTGTGGTCAAGGGCCACACAAAATCATTCCAAGGACCGCAAATGGCCCTCTGCCCATACTTTGAAAACCCCTGTCCTATACCAGGTTGCAATAGTGTGAACTGTCTTAAATGAACGATTTGTTAAAGCAATTTTTTAATTTTATTTTATTTTTATTGTAGCATTATGTATTCCAGCATTGCTTATAGTGGTTAAGATTACCCAGAAATAAAATTCAACTGTCCTAATCTCATTGTATAAAGGTATATAAAGGTATAAATCAGGAGAAGAGATAAACAAAATCCAACTGCACTGAAACAAAGTTATTGGGGCATTTTACACAAAAAAAAAAAAAAAAAAAAAAAAAAAAAAAAATGTCATCATACAGACAAATGTATATCCAGAGGTGCAATGAAGAAAATCTTATTATTGTTATTATATTGGAAGAAAATACATAGAAACTGTAGCATGCTTTTCTTAAAATATAGAAGAAAAACGTCATGGAGGCTGCTGAGAGGCCGACAGCAGCACAGAGCTGCAGGAGTTTCTGCTCGGTTGTGCATGTGACAACAACCTTCTTTGTCCCCAAATATCTGGAATAAACAAGATCTTTTCTTTCCTTTCAATTAAAACATTTCTGAGTTTACTTTCGATGAAGTCCAAATCAACTAAAGAATGACTTCATGAGGAAAAACAGAAAATCTGTGAGGTCACAAGCAGAAAACTGTTGACAAGGGATGTTCTCACAATCTAACAAATTTGGAGAACTTTTGTCAAATCAAATGGGCAAATATTGTCAAGTAAAGCCTACAACAGAAGACTCAGGGCTGAAACGGAATCGAAATGCGCTTTATTATTTAAGTATTAATTAGGTATTAATAGTATTAATTAACAATTAAGTTATTGCAGCTTTTAAAAAACTAATATTTAAAAACTACTTTAAATTTTATTTTTTTTTTTTTTTTTTTTTTACATTTAAACTCTGTTATAGCAAATATTAACAGTAATGCCTCTGTAACAGTTCACTAACCATATTATTATGTGTACTTTAGATTATATTATGTCACATTTACCCAATATTTTGGAAATATTTCAAGAATTTCTCATTGCTCCATATGACTATTGTTCCTTTTGTCAGTATGATAACTTTAAATTTTTTATGTAAAATGCCCCAGTAACTTTGTTTCAGCCAGTTACCCTTCCCAGCTCGTTTTTTAGCAATGTCTGCCTTTTCCTTTCCATACAGCAGCGGTCCATCCATGATAACGTGGCTGATGCTGCTCGTGACAAGGTTAGCTAAAGGCTACATGTCTCGCGTTAAATGGAAATGCAATTATTCCTGTGCCCGTGCTCGCTGTAGGAGGGGACTCTGTTGCCATGACGATGACGTCAATGTTGGTGTCGAGTAACCAAAGGTCAAAATAAAGACAAGTGAATAAAAACGGAAGGAAACTTAGCAGGCTGCCCAGAAAAGCTCGAAACAAGAGCGCGTCGGCTCAGACCGCGAACTAATAATGGCGTTGGATGTAGACGCGGTGTTTTTGGTGGAGACAGTCGCTTTCTTTCCCGCCGCCGGTAAGAAAACGTCAGACAGCAGAAGGTTAGGGTCACAGAGGAGCTAACAGCAGCTAGCTGTAGCTGAGGTCGTTGGCTAACACAGGAGCTTGTTCTGCTAACAGTTCCTATGGTTTTCTAGCTTGCTTTGGCAGGGTGTCCAACAACACAAAGTTGTTCCCACTGGCTCACGAGCAATACCATGCACCCTCCGGATGTTGACACTTGTTACTATAGGCTATCTCGCTGTTTAGGTTAGCTTTTTTTCACTCTTGGAGTGCTTCAGGGTAGCTGGCCTGCTTTCAGTGTTTGTTTCCCAGCTGTAAGTTGACTCCTGTAGTGTTACAGGACTGTGTTCCTGCACTAAACTGCCGGATAACTACGCTCCTAACTGCTGTGTCGCAGCTAACCTTAGCAGCAGCTGTTACAACTTAGTAGGGCACAGTGAGCTAGCTGGAGAGGCTTTTCAAAGCAGTGCCGTGTGTCCTCAGAAGTTTAGCTATTAAATGACTTAACACTTTAAAATTCACACAGCCGCGCACTTCCCAGACCAGCTTTCTTTACTTTTCCTCCAATGATTAGTTTATGTTCACTGTGGTCCGTGTAGCATGTTTTAAATGTACAAAGCTTGTTTTATGTGTCGGTTTGGAGAAGTGAAATAATTCACTTTACACTTACTGTAAATCTAGAGGCAGTCAGTTGTTATCCTGTATAGATGGCCTTTTTCCCCATTTACTTTTTGCCCTTCCTGCAGTGTTTTGTTCCTTAATGTGATAATTCATCAGGGTGTCAAATCATGATTGTAATTTTTAAGCAAGAGTGGGGATTTAAAACTCACTTTATTTCAGACATGATCTTAAGTGGTCGGTAGCGATCTCGTCCAGCTTTGTTAATTAGTTTGGCAGGTGATCTTTAAGGAAAGCTTCTTAAAGAGACTGTCCCACATCGTTGAACAAATCACAGTTCTCATGCATCACAAGGAGAAGGAGGAGGAGGAGGAGGGTGGACGTGTTTCCTGAAGGTGAAAGATGTGAACTAGTCCACGGTGAGTGCTGCTACTTCGGGAAGCTGCATGGGGATTAGGCCACGTTTATAGTGGTTGACGGTACAGACAAAAGAAAAGCAACTTTTTCTTAGCGCAGTTTTAGGGTCTGATGTTATAGTCTTGATGAATTATGAAATGGAACACCATTAACGCCATATGTATAGTCATGGCAGGGATATGATGTGGTATGGAAGTGAGAAGAACAGTCTGTCTCCTCTCAAAAAAAAGTTGAAGTGGAAGGAGATTATTTCCAAGCGTCTCTGCATTCCATCCTCCACTAAAACACCTCTGACCGCATAGTTGCTATGAGAGTAGGAGATTAAATCTCCTGAGCCATACCCCACTGAGGACTAGAAGAGCAGCCGTACATGGAAGACGTGATGGTGGGAAGCACCGCAGGACGTCCAAAAACAACAGCTCTGTTCAGTATGAAGCATTTATTTATAGACTTTGAATTTTAATCTGTGAACTGCTTGTTATTGTAAGATTGGGTCATCATTTGGATTTTCTCTGTTTCTTTTTGCAGCTTTGTGACATTGTTTCTGGCTCTCCACATGACTGAGGTCACAAATTGGTAGTTTGAGGCTGTAAACATCCCCGACTGGAAGCTGTCGATCTGCAGAGCTTTCAGTCTGATGTTTGCGGCCGCTGACTGCCTCGTGCGGCACAGATGAGGCCAAGCCAAGTAAATAGCCAGCATCCTTTGGATGTCGTTCTTTAAGCCGTAACTGTATGTTTTGGTGGTCTAGATCCTACCCTAACAGTTGTTCAGACTCAGTTCATGTAAACATCCTACACTCAGCTGGAATCAGATGCAGCAGAGGCTGAGAGAAGGTTGTTTACTTGCACTGGCTGGGAGTGACACATGGGCATGAGGACAGCACGATGCTGGCATTTTCATCAAGGGCAAACGGGACAGAAGCGTTCTACGGCTGACCACATCTGAAACACAGGGTTTGTGTGGTTGTCTGACTTTATATTTGTACAATCACAGTTCCTCAAGTACATTAAATTTAGGTCTCTAATCTTTTCATTCAGAGCCATACTAGATATGGTTTAAAAGAGTACGATGAAATGTGAAGTATTCTTTGAAACCAACAAGGTGAACCCAGAGCCAGCAGTGCTACCCCAGCTGGTAATAAACACAGATGTAGCTCAGAGATTATGGCCGCTACCTTGTTTTCTTTGTGTTTTGGTTGCTCCTGCCTCTGTCTGTGCTGCCCTGCTTCACTCCTTAGGCAAAACAAAGGGGGCAGTACACAGGGAGCCATGCTTAGTTGGTGGTGTCAGTGTTTGTGCTGGCATGTAAACCCATCTCGCCTGCAGGCCTTGCATACAGAATTCTAGAACACAACTTTTCTTTTAGTTTTGGACATTTTTTTTTTTTTTTTTTTTTTTTTTTTTTTTTTTTTTTTTTTTTTTTTTTTTTTTTTTTTTTTTTTTTTTAACTCACAAATGAAATTCTAAGTCCCTGAAAAACAGTCTTTTGAGAAAACATGTGATGTGTGCATGTTTTACCTTCAAGGCAAAACAAGTTTTAGCTCATATTAGCTATTTACTAAGGTTCACTCTGTTATAATAATTTTTTTTAAAAAAATGGGGAATCTAAGTTACCAAAATGTATCTTCATATGTCTGAACTCTGTATTTGCATAAACTCTGTAAGTAGAAGTTTGTGAAGATCATTCCTGTTTAATAAGAATGTAAAACATCCAAGGTTAAAGGGAACAATGAGGTGTATTTCTGCTCCATCAGATTTTCTGTTCCAGCTTTCATGTCAGCCTCTTAAATAGACCTCTATTTATAGAGGCCCTGGTGTGGGTTCAGACAGAGCAGCCTAATTTCAGCTTTCATATTTGAATCAGCCAGATTAGGCTGGCTCAGGAAACTTCCATCTTGTGTGTAATTTCAATGCATTTCTCTGCACATTAACAATATTAACAGAGCTCATCTGTTTGGGGCTGTTAGGTCTATAACGACATTTTTAATTAGATACTTACAGCAGCTGTGTTTTACATTATAAAGGTGCGCAAATCTCTGATTTTCTGCTGTCAAAAAAACAATTTTTCAATTGTGGTGTTTCCATTAAAAAATGAAATTAAAATCACAAGTGAATAAGCTTGTTCACACGATAAGTCATTAAATAACATGCTGTGCCGTGATCCTCCAGCTATTTCCTGTTGTCGTCTTCTTTGTGGGTTGCACCAGTGGCAACGTTCGGTTGTTGGTCATGTGACTTGTGTGATGTGAAAAAAGGTGTTTCCATTGCAGTTTTGTGAAATAAACCTATTTTGATACAGCCCCCCACCCAAAAAAAAAAAACAACACCTCTCCCTAGCACCAAAACTTTTTCTCAAAAAAGGAGAATTTTTTTTCGAAAATGGCATGTTTCCATTTAGCAGATTTATTTTTATTTCACTTTGCACAATTTCAAGGTTAATGGAAACGCAGCTAGTCAAATTAATCTGTATAGCATATTTCAGCAGCAAGGCAGTTCAAAGTACTTTTCATCGTAAAAACCTCAATCAAGTATACATCAAAATCATCAAGCTAATCAAAATCATAAAGATCAAGCAAATATTCGAAAATACTGATCAATGTGCCACTTAGTTCAAATCAAAAGCAACTCTAAAAAGGTGGGGTTTTAGCCTTGATTTAAAGGAATTTAGTGTGTTGGCTGTTTTGCAGTTTTCTGGAAGTTTGTTCCAGATTTATGGTGCATAAAAACTGAAGGCTCCTTCTCCATGTTTGGTTCTGGTTCTGAGGATGCAGAGTAGACTAGAACCAGAAGACCTGAGTGGTCTGGAAGGTTGATACAATGACAACAGGTCTTTAATGTATTTTGGTGCTAAGCTATTCAGTGATTTGTGAACTAACAGAAGTATTTTAAAGTCTATTCTCTGAGTGAGAAGCCAGTGTAAGGACTTAAGAACTGAGGTGATGTGCTCTATTTTCCTGGTCTTAGAAGCTACATTTCCACTAATCTTGAGATTGAGTTAGGGTTAATTTGAAATATGGAAAATAAATTCACTTAATGGAAACACACAATTTTTGGAAAAATTCTTCTTTTATGAGAAAAAGTTTTGGTGCTAGGGAGAGGTGATTTTTTTTTTTTTTAGGTGGGGGGGGGGGCTGTATCGAAATAGGTTTATTTCACAAAACTGCAATGGAAACACCTTTTTTCACATCACACGATCAACAACCAGATGTTGCCACTGGCGCAAACCACGAAGAAGATAACAGGAAGTAGTTGGAGGATCATGGCATGTTTTTAATGACTTATCACGTGAACAAACTTATTCACTTGTTTTTAATTTATTTAATGTAAACACCACAATTGCAAAATAGTTTTCGACATTACCAGAAAATCAACAAAGATTTGCGCACCTTTGTAATGCACCTTTGAAACGCAGCTTGTGAGAAGACGAGCAGCAGCATTTTGGATCAGCTGTTTGACTTTTTAGGCACACCTGTGAAGACGTTGCAATAGTCAATGCGACTAAAGATAAACACATGGATGAGTTTCTCTAGATCTTGTCGAGATATTAATCCTTTAATCCTGGAAATGTTCTTCAGGTGATAGGCTAAATTTGCAACTGTCTTTATGTGGCTCTGAAGGTTCAGGTCTGAGTCCATCACTACACCCAGGTTTCAGGCCTGATCACTAGTTTGTAGTTGTAATAACTGTGGCTGCATGGTGATTCTAGATCGTTCGTCTTTAGGGCCAAAGATAAGAACTTCAGTTTTGTTTCTGTTCATCTGAAGATAGTTATGGCACATCCACGCATTGATTTGTTCTAAGCATCTATTCAATGCTTGGATGGGTTCAGAGTCACCTGGTGACATCGTGGTATAGAGCTGTGTATCATCTGCATAGTTATTGTAGCTAATCTTATTACTTGTTATAATCTGAGCTAGTGGGAGCATGTAGGAGGGGTCCCTTTAAATACAGAAAAAGGTCAGCTGCATGTATTTTAGAGCAGTTCATGACAGTTTTCTTTTTTCTTTTCCCAGTCTACAAGGGTTTTTTTAGACCTCTACTGCTCTCTGTAGCCTAAAATGTGTCATGTTTTGAGGCAACATTCTGACCCACATACAAGTAAACTCTCAGGTGACATAAGTCAAAAGTTTAACAGGTTTATTACAGTAGTGGAAGTGGTGTAGAAGTCTGGTCCGGGCGTTCCTTTAAAGACATGAAGGTGGAACACTGGAAAAGGGTGTGAGAGATGAGTGGAGCGACTGATACGATGAGTATTGTGAGGAGAGATTCAGTGAATTGATCGAACTGGTTTGAAGAGGATTGTTTGAAACCAGGGAGGAGCAGAGTCCAGGGGTGCAGGTCTGTGTGGTAAACCGTTTTTTTGTTATGGAGTAGATGGGATGCAGGAGGAATTGATGGAGAGAGGAGCTTCGGGGTTGCTGGTCATGAAGGAAGTTGTCCAAGAGGTTATAACGTGAGGAGGTTTTGACTGAGAATCCAGGAAGAAACTCGGGAGGCAGCCTTAGAGACAACCACAAAGAACGAGGTTATCGCAAAGCTGAGAAAACATTAGGCACCTCTTACTAGAAAGAACACAGAAGGCTAGAGGTACCACATGGGTTGGATGCCAGCTCCTCCTAAGGTCCTGCTGATTGGCTGATTAGGAACAGGTGTGTGGGAGCACACTGCTCAGCACCGCCCTCCGGTGGACACCCAGCTCCCTGACAATGCAGGAGATGCAGCAGAACTAATTCATCCTTAGGAAATACGAATTATTATAGAAACTCATTCCTCATCTGTTCTCAGTAGTGCTGGTAATTCTTTTCAGAAGTTGACTTTTTCATCTTCACAGGTGGGTTGTGACCGAGCAGTGGGTAAAGAGCTTTATATTTCCAGGACTTTAGTTTCCAGATGAAAAGAGCAGAACTTAAGGGGTTGCAATGGTCGCTTTGAATTTAGATTCTTACACCACTCTGGTCAGATTGCTCCTCAGTTGTGCCATCCATCTTAAAGATGTACCAGCTGAAGCCACAGGTTAAGCTTGGTCTGATTAAAGGTTCAACAAGCAGAAATGTCTGGACAGGTGGTATTTTCTAGACACAAAAACAGAAGAAATTCAGCTAAACTTCAAGCCAGTTACTTCAGAGTCCAAGTCCTGAAATCAAAGACTAGTTCTGGGTTTTATATAATGCTTACATTCGTTGTTGGATCCATGAACATTGTCTCATAAGAGCTTGGTTTGTTAATAAAAGACTTACTCGACATGCTGTCTTCTGTGTCCTGACTTCAGGTTTCCTGTTCTGTCTGGAAACTCATCATCATTAAATTTCTCTCTCCTCATTGGCCGGCTGCTTTTCTCTTATCCCAGACATCTTACAGACACAACATGTAATCAAGCATGCATTCCTTCATTTATGTCCTAGTAATAGATGACTGAAGGTCCCTTTTTAATCACAATCATGTTCCCACATTTTCCTACACAGCGTTATAATCGGTAGGTCAGGTTGAGCAGGTCCTCTGGGTCATTGTTGATAGCCCGTTTCAGAGATTCCTTCCAGCAGCAGAGCTCATTTATTTTGACCAAACAGAAATAGAGAAAAGACAACAGGATCAATGAGGAGGAAGAATCAACATGGACAGCAGAGTCAAAGATAGACTTGGAGATCAACTTTGTTCTCATTTCAAATGTTTTGTTGTAATAATAGTAGTTCCTACTTTTTTCATCAGCTTGATTTTCTTATCTTCCTGCTTCTAACTGGTGGTGTTGAAGGTGGAGGTTCACAAACCGATCTGCTGGTTGATATCAGGAACATCAGAGATCTGCACAGACTGAATTTTCTCATGTTCTAATTGGATTTTTTTCTTACTCTGTCAACTTCATTGTCTCATCTTTCTCCTTCTGACTGGTGGTGATTGTATAGAGCAGGGGTGTAAAACTCAAATACCCATGGGGTCAAAATTTCAAACATGGCACAAGTCGAGGGCCGGACTGTTTCAATCTTTATTGAAAACGTATTGAAATGACCTTACTGTGCATGCAGAAGAAGGAACTAACGGTCTATATTGCAACAGCAGGTTGATATACAGTAACAAAGACTCAAAAGCCTGGTGTATTATCTCAAAGCCTGTTACGTTTAAAAGTATGTGTATGATGTCTGAAAGATCCTCAATCACTTCTTTTAAATACTAACAGGTCAAAAATAACTAAAATGAGTAACATTTGTTTCCAAAGACTTTGCCACTTTTCCAGCGTAAATTCAAGTGAACATATGCTTCTACAGGAAAAAAACCACAAAAAATTAATTCCTTCAAAGAAAAATCAAATGTCCTGTAGTAGCAGGAGAAAACAAATGAAACTGTATTTAAAACTGAAAATGTGTTAAAGCTCAGTTTGCTGCTCTGTGGTGCTCACTGGTCTGAGGCAGATACTTGATGTCTCATCTTTGATAAAAGTTCAACAATGTTTGGGGTTAGGCTCTGAGCAGAGGAAATCCCCAGGACTGAGTGAAGGTATTCATCAGAGAGATGACTCCTGTGTGATGTTTTGTTTATCTTCATCAAAGAGAACAGTTGCTCACAAAGGTATGTGCTGCCAAACATAGAGAGCATTTGAGCAGTTTGGGCGTGCAGCTGGGGCATTGTGTCGGGGTTGAAGCATGAAAACTCTGCCCTCTGACTCCAGTGTGTCACTACACTGGAGCTCAATCAGCTCCATTTGTACGTTTGATGGTGTGCTTTCCACGTTAACTGCAAAAGGAGCACAGAACAGTTCAAACCTGCTTTTTTAGGCTTTATTGGCTAAGATGTAATGATAAAAGTTGGACAGCTCTAGTCCTCCTTTATCTTTGGTCTTCTGTAGTGTTTTTAAGCTAATATGTGAAGGTTTATCTTTCCAAAGAAATTTAGAGATAAAGGAGTCCAGGGATCTAAACCAGTAAGATGATGGTTTATTTGGAATCATTGAGAATAAGTAATTAATTCTAGGCAAAACCATCATTTTTATTGAAGCTACCTTTCCCATGAGTGATATGGGTAGAGATTTCCATCTCACAAGATCATCCTCAACTTTCTTTAATCTGTTCATCTGTTCAAGTTGGCCTCATCATTGTGATTTCATTTGTTAATTTTTTTGGTTTATTTTCTTCTACATCTGTTTTTATTGTTAGTGTATTCTTGTATAGTTGTTTTTTCTTGTCAAGTGTCCTTGGGTGTCTTGTAAGGTGCAAACAAATATTATTGTTATTATTATTAATATTATGGACACTTGGATGGCTTTTTCTTAGTTTGAAAACGCACATGCACACACACAGTAATAGCTTCTGGAAATTCAGAATCTCAGATTAACATCATGTGCGTGTGGGGAAAAAAAAAAAACCCTGGAGTACCTGGAGAAAATTTGTGTGTACCAGGTAGAGAACGTGCACAAAAAAGCTTTGGGCAACAATCTGTTGCTCTCGCACTATAGGACCTGTTCAACTCATACCTGGGCTAATGCCAGTCTGGACAGGAGGTGGCAGTAGCAGTCTGCAGCAGCATTTGTACCAATAGTGTCCATGCTTTGTTCTCAAGCATACAGTCAACGTCAGTCTCAGGCAATGATATATCAAGAATTTTTCAGTTTTTTTTTCAGTTCATCCCACATATCTAGATCCATCCATTGCCATTTTAGTGGCCAATGACAGACTTATTTCTATGTAAAGCAACAAAATGATGGAAAATAACTTTGACAGAAAAACTAAGGACACACTCACATTCTGTCTCACTTGACAAGTTCAGAATTAATAATTAAAATTAAACAACTTTTAGAGTTTGGGGCAACAAGTGGACACAAACTATAAACAATAATGTGTCTGGCTTAGAATAAAAAGATATAAACGAGTGTTTTAAAAACAATTATTAATTTATTTATGGGAGTGGCATCTCCTTGGCCCATT
Source organism: Anableps anableps (assembly GCA_014839685.1). NCBI lineage: Eukaryota > Metazoa > Chordata > Actinopteri > Cyprinodontiformes > Anablepidae > Anableps > Anableps anableps. The sequence goes on from CM026079.1 coordinate 6,510,076, forward strand.
CACAGAGGAAATAATACATTAATACAGGCTATATTAGTGAAGACTAATCAGGCTGACTGTTATATACACTTGTATGTTTTGTTACGCTCTCTTCAGTCATTTCTCCAGCTGTCAGCTACTGTTTCTGGGGATTTTGGGGGTCACAGAGTCGAGCAACCAATTTGATTAAGTTACCTGAAAACTGGTCTAGGTCAGCTTGGAATGCGACTTCACACGCTATTAGCCTGTGTTTGCAAAGCAGCCAATCCAGGAGCGACATCCATTTTTTCTTGGTGCTGATTGGCTGCATCCCCAAAAGTTGAGATAAGGAAGACCATGGATGTTTGCTTCTGAGGTAGTGATAAGAAGGTTTCTATTGCACTTCTTAATTCATATTAAGGTATTTGGTGTTTGAACTATCCAAATATAAAAATGTAAGTGTTTTTAGAGGGCGTCTCACGTAAAGCTGGTCAATAAAACAACAGCAATATGTATTGCAAAAAAAAAAAAAAAATCCTGGATAGACATATGAGAAAGGGTCGATACAGACCTTGAATAATCAGAAAAGATGAATGGCAAGTGATAATAAGAGTTGATTAACACTGGACCAATCATTTGGCTGGAATAAACCCTCGCATAGTTACATTGACAGAGACAGCACAGCAGCAGCCAGATGAAGAAGGCCAAAATGGCCTTTTGACACTGTTTGGAGCTTTCCTCCACTTTTATGTTCACCTTGTTGGAACAGAAATTTTGAAATGTCTTCAACCCTTACCACAAAACGCAAAACTCCTCACCTTCCAGTCACTTCTACAAAGTCACCGTTTACCAAGAAGGGTAAAATGGAGCAAGCCACAGCAGAAAACGTTATAGCCGTGTTAAAGCTAGCTATCCATGAGCAAGGGATATCTGTCGGGAAATCTATCAGCCGAGTCTGCAAAGCTAAAGAAAAGATTCAGTCACTGGAAAACAAAGTGTTAGAGCAAGCACACTACAAAAGACAGTGAAACCTGCAACTCTGCGGGATGCCCGAAGAAGAGACAGAGGATATAAGGCTCAAGGTGATGGAGGTATGTTAGAGTATAATCCCAAACTACAAAGAAAGCTTCAAGAGGTGATTGATTCAGTCCATCGGCTGGGCAGAAAACATTCAACTAAAACACAACATCAAGATATCATCATCCAAATCTTGATGCAACATTTCGACAATTTGATCTGAAAAACGTCAAAGAATTCTGGCTACTTAAAGCAAAGACATCTCTTATTCAAAGAAGATCTTTCTGTGGAAGACCAGGAGAAATGGAGCCAGCTGTGGCCAATAATTCAAAAAGCAAGCAAGGATAAGAAGATTTCCTATTTTTTAGGAAGACGAGCTTATGTGGATGGCAAAGAAATTGAATAACTGTTTCGTCTGGTCCCTTTCAGCTTGGTATGGAGGAATGGTTATGCTATGTTCTGAGTTAAGTTCGAGGAAAACTCTAACATTGAACTTGTGTGTTCATTTCTTTGTTGAAGTTCTCAATTAATGCTCGAGGACTGAGGGATATCACTAAAAGAGGGATATCAAGGAAAGCTTTATTTCTATTTGCAAAGAACTTTGGTGCTGATTTTTGTTTGCTTCCAGAGAGTCATTCCCTTGATAGTGACTGTAAACCATGGAAAGCTCAGTAGGGGGAGGACTTGTGGATGGCACATGGAAGTCATCATACAGCAGGAATATTGACTTTGAAATAAATTTAATTTAATCTGAAAATAATTACGGACGTTACAGGGAGTTTTTAAAATATGAATTGAGAAAGATCTTATCAAAGCCTGTAGAACACAACTCTTTGCATTTAGGGATCTAGACTTGAATTAAGTGACAGGTGTCTTATTTGTCTCTATGTTACCCTGTGATGGATTGCTGACCTGCTCAGGCTGTACCCCACCTTTTGCCCTATGACCACTGGAAATAAGCATCACCCCCCTGTGGCCCTGCAAGAATAAGCAGGCATAAACAGTGGATGGATGGATGGACTTGTATTAGGCATCTTGCTGAAGTTAAAACGGAGTACAAGAAAGGGGAAGGAAGAGGAGTTATATGGATTTGAATGTAGCAGAGAAATACATCCTGGGCCAATAATTTTTGACTTCTGATGCAACACCCTCTTGGTAGTGTCAGAATTTGGTGTGAACAAGATGAAAGCATGTGTTTGATTATGTAGCAGACAACAATGGAAGGTGGAACCATTACTAGAAACAACTGTTAAAGAGCAACTTTAACAATGGACAGCATCCTGACCATGGCTTAACTGTAATTCATAAGCAACCTTGATAGACGTTTAAGGATCTCGCCAGTAAACTTCCTGTTTTCCCTTACTGTAAATAAATCTTCATGAAAACTGTAAAATGAACTTGTATCATACAAATGGACTGATTATCACCTAAATTTATTTTTCCCTTTTATTCAAACTTTATTTAACCAGGTGAGTTATTGAGAATAAATTCTTATTCACAATAACGACCTGGCGGGCAGGGGAGGACACATAGCATCATTAGAGTCGATTAATTAAACTGTAAGCAGAACTTTCATTCAAACTGGTTCCACACTGTTCTGTTGTTACTGGTGGGATGGTTTCAAACTGAAACAAATGTTATTGTTTAATCTACAGTGAATGTTTAACCAAGGCTGCTAAATGGAGCAACGTTTATGCTTGTTACATCAGATAATAGGTGCCTAAAGTAGCATAAAACTGACTCAGCCAAGTTATAAATAAAGTAAAAAGTACCACAGTGTAAAACTAGAATACAGAATTTGCAATATAGTGCTGAAGTTAAAGAAAAACAAGCTAATACTGAGATTCAGGAAAATATGACAGCAAGGTTATGTTTGTTTCCTCACTTTGGATTTATCTAAGTTTTATGGGTAAAAGGACATCATATTTTATTCCTGTTTTTATTATTTTATTAATAGCCCTATAATTAGATCAAGGTCATTAAAGTCTCATAACCCCCCAAAGATTTGCCTTCCTTGATACAGGTGGTCCTTGTAACTGTCTTTGTAACTTTATTATGTTTAACTCCTGACAAAACATGGCAGCTTATTGCAAACTTGATAAATGTTCTTACATAAGTGAATACAATTTTGCAAAAGAAAAAAAAAGTTCTCTACTTGAGTTTAATTTGTATTGTGGGCAAATAATTATGTTGTGGGATAAAAAAAGAGCATAACCTCTCAGAAGAAAAATAGTAGCACAGATCAGCAACCAGTTGCCAGGTAAGAACTTGAACTTGGCAAGATGTATAAAGATTGAGTTGTTGTTGCTCCATATAATACAGTGTGTTTATGCTTGCTGTCACATTGGATTACAGTAAACTTTGTCAAAAAAAACACGTCAGTGCATCTAATGTATGATAATTACATTTTTCTTGATAAAGTTTCTTTTAAAGAAGAAAGTATGAGTCGAGGGTGACCAGCCTAGGCATGCTAGTCACCAGCCTATCAAAGCTAATGCAAGTAAGTAGCCTCCTTATCATTTGCCAGTGCTGGAGATTCAGTTACTGGTACAGGTTGCTCAGTTGCCGGTGTAGGTATCATTACTCAGATCAGTAGCTGGCTTCTGAATGGATATAGCCATCTGCAACAATGAAGTAGCCACCGCTGGGTGCACAATAGTCTTAATTTTGGCACTGAAACCATGTCATATTCTTAATTAAATCAAAGTTCATGCATAAAGCTGAGTCTAGGGAAATGAATGTGTCCTGTGGCTACACATCTGTTTTCATTGGTTACTGTTTCTTTGTAAAGCAGTAACTTTTCAGGCATGTGGTATAAATATTCATACACAGCCTGACATACTTGATGAAGACAGTTCAGATGTTCACAAGTTTGTTTATGTACTATGAAGTAATTACTCACCTGCTTTTTGCCAATGCAATATGCAGTCAACACAACGTTTTTTTACTCACAACCAGCATAACTTTGTGCCCTTCTTCCTCCGGCTGCAAAAGACTTGGGGCCTGATCTCGAAAAGGCTGAAGTGAATAAAAACAGGGGTAAACTTGATAGCTCACACAAACCTGATCTACAAAGAAGACGCAAACAGGGTTGCGTCAGCAAATTGGCCAACATAGCAGGGATAATCCAAGTTGCGTCTGCCTTCATAGATATGCAGAAGATATGCTGATCATAAGGAAGTGCAAAATAATGGGAAATGCAGATGTAATGACTTACTATCCCAGTTCTATTTATTAAACCTGAACCAGATCGCAAGTGCTGTTTTTACGTCTATATTTGGCACGTTTGCAAACTGGCATGCAAAAATGTGTGCAGTCACTGTGGCGACGAAGAGGCATATATATATATATATATATATATATATATATATATATATATATATATATATATATATATATATATATATATATATATATATACAAAGGACAAAGGAATACACGCCATACCGGCTCAGACGTCGCCCGGTCAAACAAGGTCTGCGTCAGGTGCTGGGGAACCAGGGCACCTTCACGAAAAATGGGTTACTGGAACAAGACGGAATTGGGCGAGAGGTGAAAACTTCGATCTGTTGGACTGCTACTACTCAAGTAACCCTAGTCAGAGGGGTTACATGCAAAGAATGCGGGAGGAATGGTTACGTCGACATCCCCATTCAACACTAACTGCCAAACAACTAGTAGCTCAGTGTTCCAACATCCGCAAACGGCGAATGCTGTCACAACTTGAGATAGACGAGGTACAACACAAATGCTACGGCAAGGGGGAACCAGGACGCCAGGTCAGAGGGGAGTTAGCTTCAACTCCCCACCCGGAGATTGGGTATGCAGCCCCAATAATGAACGAACCATCACAGCTGAACGAGGCAGCAACTGACCTGAGAGGTAGGATCGTGGCCCGAATGAACACCAGGCAATCCCGATGCCAATTACAACGGCTGAGTGAAGTACCATCAGAAAGTCTCATTGAAGATGTGAATGCAGCATTGAGAACGATCCCTACCAACACCATAACGGAAACCAATGAGCTGGTGTACAACTCAGCATCAGTGATCCTTGAGATGCTCGGCTATAGGAGCAACCATGAGATTCAATACCCACCATGGAAAAGACGGTTAGAGGCTAAAATCAAGGTAACAAGGAGGGAAGTGAGCCAATTGTCAGAGCTCCAAAGAGGTGCAATCAAAAGACCAGTACCCAAGCGGTACAGCCAGATGCCCATACCTGAAGCGCTCGAAACTGCCAAACAAAGGCTCCAAGCCTTGGCCAGTCGCCTAAAGAGGTACACGAGAGAAAATGAAGCCAGGAGGATTAACCGGCTCTTCTCCACCCAACCAGCTAAAGTGTACTCTCAATGGCAGGGTAATAACAACAGAGCAGACCCACCAAGGCTAGAGACCCAACAGTACTGGAAAGGCATATGGGAAAGGGAGGCGACCCACAACAGCAATGCACAGTGGCTAATCTCTCTACGAGATGACCACAGCAACCTCCCTGAGCAAGCCCCAGTAACTATCACAGTGGCAGATGTCCAAGAAAGAGTCTCAGGTATGAAAAACTGGACAGCACCAGGTTCTGACATGATCCATGCCTACTGGCTAAAGAAACTCACTGCCCTCCATGAGCGACTGGCAGCTCAAATGAACCAGCTGCTACAAAGTGGGACTCACCCTGAATGGTTAACTGAAGGGCGCACAATCCTGATCCAGAAGGATCCCTCAAAGGGTTCGGTCCCATCCAACTATCGGCCAATAACCTGTCTCTCTACAACATGGAAGCTCATGTCAGGCATCATAGCAGCTAAGATAAGTGGGCACATGGATAAATACATGAGTACAGCACAGAAGGGCATCGGCATAAATACCAGAGGAGCCAAACACCAACTCCTGGTAGACCAAACAGTCGCCCGAGACTGCAAAACCCGACACACCAACCTGTGCACGGCTTGGATTGATTACAAGAAAGCCTATGACTCAATGCCACACACTTGGATCATTGAATGCTTAGAGATGTACAACATCAACAGGACTCTAAGAGCCTTCATTGCAGCCTCGATGGGGATGTGGAAAACCACCCTTGAAGCCAACTACAAGCCAATTGCACAAGTGTCCATCAAATGTGGCATATACCAAGGAGACGCTCTGTCCCCACTGCTGTTCTGCATAGGTCTGAACCCCCTCAGCCAAGTCATCAACAAGACTGGCTACGGATACCGACTCAAGAACGGAGCCACCATCAGTCACCTCCTCTACATGGATGACATCAAGCTGTACACTAAGAGCAAACGAGACATCGACTCACTGATCCACACCACCAGGATCTACAGCACTGACATTGGGATGTCATTCGGACTAGAGAAGTGTGGTCGGATGGTTACACATAGAGGGAAGGTCATCCACACAGAAGGGGTCTCACTCCCAGAGGGAGCAATAGCAGACATTGAGGACAGTTACAAGTACCTGGGAATACCACAAGCAAATGGCAGCCTCGATGAGGTCACAAGGAAAGGAGCCACAGCCAAATACCTCCAACGAGTAAGGCAAGTCCTGAGAAGCCAGCTCAATGGCAAGAACAAGATCCGTGCGATAAACAGCTATGCCTTGCCAGTAATCAGATACCCTGCAGGAATAATAAGCTGGCCAAAGGAAGAGATAAAGACCATGGATGTTAAAACTCGGAAACTACTAACCATGCATGGAGGGTTCCACCCTAAATCCAGCATCCTGAGACTATACGCGAGCCGTAAGGACGGAGGCAGAGGACTAGCGAGTGTGAGAGCCACTGTCCAGGATGAAACATCCAAGATCCATAAATACATCAAGGTCAAAGCCTCAACCGACGATGTGCTCAGCGAATGTCTCAAACAATGGGGACCAGAGGATGAGGTGCTGGAGGAACCATCATGGAAGGATAAGCCCCTACATGGGATGTACCACCGACAAATAACTGAAGTGGCTGATATCAGCAAATCCTACCAATGGCTGGAAAAAGCTGGACTCAAGGACAGCACAGAGGCACTCATCCTGGCTGCACAGGAACAGGCCCTAAACACCAGAGCAATAGAGGCTCAGATCTACCACACCAGACAAGATCCAAGGTGTAGATTGTGCAAGGAGGCCCCTGAGACAGTCCAACACATAACAGCAGGGTGCAAGATGCTGGCAGGGAAAGCGTACATGGAACGTCATAACCAAGTGGCGGGCATAGTGTACAGAAACATCTGTGCAGGATATGGACTGGAAGCCCCGAGATCAAAGTGGGGCACACCCCCAAAGGTGGTGGGACCGAGCTAAGATCCTGTGGGACTTCCAGATCCAGACAGACAAAATGGTAATGGCGAACCAACCGGACATCGTGGTGGTGGATAAACAACAGAGGAAAGCCGTTGTGGTGGATGTAGCAATACCAAGCGATTGCAACATCAGGAAAAAGGAACACGAGAAACTGGAGAAATACCAGGGCCTCAGAGAGGAACTGGAGAAGGCCTGGAAGGTGAAGACCACAGTGGTGCCTGTGGTCATCGGGGCCCTCGGGGCAGTCACCCCCAAGCTGGAGCAGTGGCTAAAACAGATCCCAGGAACAACGTCAGACATCTCAGTCCAGAAATGCGCAGTTCTCGGCACAGCCAAGATACTACGCAGAACCCTCAAGCTCCCAGGCCTCTGGTAGAGGACCCGAGCTCAGAGGTTGAGAAAGACCACCCGTGGAGGGTGAGAAGGGAATTTTATATATATATATATATATATATATATATATATATATATATATATATATATATATATATTTATATATATATATATATATATATATATATATATATATATATATATGTGAGCGGCTGGGTAGCTCAATGGGTAAGTCACCCGACCTTCACCCGGGAGACCGGGGTTCGAATCCAGGCCGGGTCGCTTGGTTGAGATATCCAGTGTGGGTCCTTAGGCAAGATCCTTCGCGCTACTGCCTACCTCATGATGAGTGACAAAGGAATACACGCCATGCCGGCTCAGACGTCGCCCGGCCAAACAAGGTCTGCGTCAGGTGCTGGGGAACCAGGGCACCTTCACGAAAAATGGGTTACTGGAACAAGACGGAATTGGGCGAGAGGTGAAAACTTGGATCTGTTGGAATGCTACTACTCAAGTAACCCTAGTCAGAGGGGTTACATGCAAAGAATGCGGGAGGAATGGTTACGTCGACATCCCCATTCAACGCTAACTGCCAAACAACTAGTAGCTCAGTGTTCCAACATCCGCAAACAGCAAATGCTGTCACAACTTGAGATAGACGAGGTACAACACAAATGCTACGGCAAGGGGGAGCCAGGACGCCAGATCAGAGGGGAGTTAGCTTCAACTCCCCACCCGGAGATTGGGTATGCAGCCCCAATAATGAACGAACCATCACAGCTGAACGAGGCAGCAACTGACCTGAGAGGTAGGATCGTGGCCCGAATGAACACCAGGCAATCCCGATGCCAATTACAACGGCTGAGTGAAGTACCATCAGAAAGTCTCATTGAAGATGTGAATGCAGCATTGAGAACGATCCCTACCAACACCATAACGGAAACCAATGAGCTGGTGTACAACTCAGCATCAGTGATCCTTGAGATGCTCGGCTATAGGAGCAACCATGAGATTCAATACCCACCATGGAAAAGACGGTTAGAGGCTAAAATCAAGGTAACAAGGAGGGAAGTGAGCCAATTGTCAGAGCTCCAAAGAGGTGCAATCAAAAGACCAGTACCCAAGCGGTACAGCCAGATGCCCATACCTGAAGCGCTCGAAACTGCCAAACAAAGGCTCCAAGCCTTGGCCAGTCGCCTAAAGAGGTACACGAGAGAAAATGAAGCCAGGAGGATTAACCGGCTCTTCTCCACCCAACCAGCTAAAGTGTACTCTCAATGGCAGGGTAATAACAACAGAGCAGACCCACCAAGGCTAGAGACCCAACAGTACTGGAAAGGCATATGGGAAAGGGAGGCGACCCACAACAGCAATGCACAGTGGCTAATCTCTCTACGAGATGACCACAGCAACCTCCCTGAGCAAGCCCCAGTAACTATCACAGTGGCAGATGTCCAAGAAAGAGTCTCAGGTATGAAAAACTGGACAGCACCAGGTTCTGACATGATCCATGCCTACTGGCTAAAGAAACTCACTGCCCTCCATGAGCGACTGGCAGCTCAAATGAACCAGCTGCTACAAAGTGGGACTCACCCTGAATGGTTAACTGAAGGGCGCACAATCCTGATCCAGAAGGATCCCTCAAAGGGTTCGGTCCCATCCAACTATCGGCCAATAACCTGTCTCTCTACAACATGGAAGCTCATGTCAGGCATCATAGCAGCTAAGATAAGTGGGCACATGGATAAATACATGAGTACAGCACAGAAGGGCATCGGCATAAATACCAGAGGAGCCAAACACCAACTCCTGGTAGACCAAACAGTCGCCCGAGACTGCAAAACCCGACACACCAACCTGTGCACGGCTTGGATTGATTACAAGAAAGCCTATGACTCAATGCCACACACTTGGATCATTGAATGCTTAGAGATGTACAACATCAACAGGACTCTAAGAGCCTTCATTGCAGCCTCGATGGGGATGTGGAAAACCACCCTTGAAGCCAACTACAAGCCAATTGCACAAGTGTCCATCAAATGTGGCATATACCAAGGAGACGCTCTGTCCCCACTGCTGTTCTGCATAGGTCTGAACCCCCTCAGCCAAGTCATCAACAAGACTGGCTACGGATACCGACTCAAGAACGGAGCCACCATCAGTCACCTCCTCTACATGGATGACATCAAGCTGTACACTAAGAGCAAACGAGACATCGACTCACTGATCCACACCACCAGGATCTACAGCACTGACATTGGGATGTCATTCGGACTAGAGAAGTGTGGTCGGATGGTTACACATAGAGGGAAGGTCATCCACACAGAAGGGGTCTCACTCCCAGAGGGAGCAATAGCAGACATTGAGGACAGTTACAAGTACCTGGGAATACCACAAGCAAATGGCAGCCTCGATGAGGTCACAAGGAAAGGAGCCACAGCCAAATACCTCCAACGAGTAAGGCAAGTCCTGAGAAGCCAGCTCAATGGCAAGAACAAGATCCGTGCGATAAACAGCTATGCCTTGCCAGTAATCAGATACCCTGCAGGAATAATAAGCTGGCCAAAGGAAGAGATAAAGACCATGGATGTTAAAACTCGGAAACTACTAACCATGCATGGAGGGTTCCACCCTAAATCCAGCATCCTGAGACTATACGCGAGCCGTAAGGACGGAGGCAGAGGACTAGCGAGTGTGAGAGCCACTGTCCAGGATGAAACATCCAAGATCCATAAATACATCAAGGTCAAAGCCTCAACCGACGATGTGCTCAGCGAATGTCTCAAACAATGGGGACCAGAGGATGAGGTGCTGGAGGAACCATCATGGAAGGATAAGCCCCTACATGGGATGTACCACCGACAAATAACTGAAGTGGCTGATATCAGCAAATCCTACCAATGGCTGGAAAAAGCTGGACTCAAGGACAGCACAGAGGCACTCATCCTGGCTGCACAGGAACAGGCCCTAAACACCAGAGCAATAGAGGCTCAGATCTACCACACCAGACAAGATCCAAGGTGTAGATTGTGCAAGGAGGCCCCTGAGACAGTCCAACACATAACAGCAGGGTGCAAGATGCTGGCAGGGAAAGCGTACATGGAACGTCATAACCAAGTGGCGGGCATAGTGTACAGAAACATCTGTGCAGGATATGGACTGGAAGCCCCGAGATCAAAGTGGGGCACACCCCCAAAGGTGGTGGGACCGAGCTAAGATCCTGTGGGACTTCCAGATCCAGACAGACAAAATGGTAATGGCGAACCAACCGGACATCGTGGTGGTGGATAAACAACAGAGGAAAGCCGTTGTGGTGGATGTAGCAATACCAAGCGATTGCAACATCAGGAAAAAGGAACACGAGAAACTGGAGAAATACCAGGGCCTCAGAGAGGAACTGGAGAAGGCCTGGAAGGTGAAGACCACAGTGGTGCCTGTGGTCATCGGGGCCCTCGGGGCAGTCACCCCCAAGCTGGAGCAGTGGCTAAAACAGATCCCAGGAACAACGTCAGACATCTCAGTCCAGAAATGCGCAGTTCTCGGCACAGCCAAGATACTACGCAGAACCCTCAAGCTCCCAGGCCTCTGGTAGAGGACCCGAGCTCAGAGGTTGAGAAAGACCACCCGTGGAGGGTGAGAAGGGAATTTTATATATATATATATATATATATATATATATATATATATATATATATATATATATATATATATTTATATATATATATATATATATATATATATATATATATATATATATATATATATATGTGAGCGGCTGGGTAGCTCAATGGGTAAGTCACCCGACCTTCACCCGGGAGACCGGGGTTCGAATCCAGGCCGGGTCGCTTGGTTGAGATATCCAGTGTGGGTCCTTAGGCAAGATCCTTCGCGCTACTGCCTACCTCATGATGAGTGACAAAGGAATACACGCCATGCCGGCTCAGACGTCGCCCGGCCAAACAAGGTCTGCGTCAGGTGCTGGGGAACCAGGGCACCTTCACGAAAAATGGGTTACTGGAACAAGACGGAATTGGGCGAGAGGTGAAAACTTGGATCTGTTGGAATGCTACTACTCAAGTAACCCTAGTCAGAGGGGTTACATGCAAAGAATGCGGGAGGAATGGTTACGTCGACATCCCCATTCAACGCTAACTGCCAAACAACTAGTAGCTCAGTGTTCCAACATCCGCAAACAGCAAATGCTGTCACAACTTGAGATAGACGAGGTACAACACAAATGCTACGGCAAGGGGGAGCCAGGACGCCAGATCAGAGGGGAGTTAGCTTCAACTCCCCACCCGGAGATTGGGTATGCAGCCCCAATAATGAACGAACCATCACAGCTGAACGAGGCAGCAACTGACCTGAGAGGTAGGATCGTGGCCCGAATGAACACCAGGCAATCCCGATGCCAATTACAACGGCTGAGTGAAGTACCATCAGAAAGTCTCATTGAAGATGTGAATGCAGCATTGAGAACGATCCCTACCAACACCATAACGGAAACCAATGAGCTGGTGTACAACTCAGCATCAGTGATCCTTGAGATGCTCGGCTATAGGAGCAACCATGAGATTCAATACCCACCATGGAAAAGACGGTTAGAGGCTAAAATCAAGGTAACAAGGAGGGAAGTGAGCCAATTGTCAGAGCTCCAAAGAGGTGCAATCAAAAGACCGGTACCCAAGCGGTACAGCCAGATGCCCATACCTGAAGCGCTCGAAACTGCCAAACAAAGGCTCCAAGCCTTGGCCAGTCGCCTAAAGAGGTACACGAGAGAAAATGAAGCCAGGAGGATTAACCGGCTCTTCTCCACCCAACCAGCTAAAGTGTACTCTCAATGGCAGGGTAATAACAACAGAGCAGACCCACCAAGGCTGGAGACCCAACAGTACTGGAAAGGCATATGGGAAAGGGAGGCGACCCACAACAGCAATGCACAGTGGCTAATCTCTCTACGAGATGACCACAGCAACCTCCCTGAGCAAGCCCCAGTAACTATCACAGTGGCAGATGTCCAAGAAAGAGTCTCAGGTATGAAAAACTGGACAGCACCAGGTCCTGACATGATCCATGCCTACTGGCTAAAGAAACTCACTGCCCTCCATGAGCGACTGGCAGCTCAAATGAACCAGCTGCTACAAAGTGGGACTCACCCTGAATGGTTAACTGAAGGGCGCACAATCCTGATCCAGAAGGATCCCTCAAAGGGTTCGGTCCCATCCAACTATCGGCCAATAACCTGTCTCTCTACAACATGGAAGCTCATGTCAGGCATCATAGCAGCTAAGATAAGTGGGCACATGGATAAATACATGAGTACAGCACAGAAGGGCATCGGCATAAATACCAGAGGAGCCAAACACCAACTCCTGGTAGACCAAACAGTCGCCCGAGACTGCAAAACCCGACACACCAACCTGTGCATGGCTTGGATTGATTACAAGAAAGCCTATGACTCAATGCCACACACTTGGATCATTGAATGCTTAGAGATGTACAACATCAACAGGACTCTAAGAGCCTTCATTGCAGCCTCGATGGGGATGTGGAAAACCACCCTTGAAGCCAACTACAAGCCAATTGCACAAGTGTCCATCAAATGTGGCATATACCAAGGAGACGCTCTGTCCCCACTGCTGTTCTGCATAGGTCTGAACCCCCTCAGCCAAGTCATCAACAAGACTGGCTACGGATACCGACTCAAGAACGGAGCCACCGTCAGTCACCTCCTCTACATGGATGACATCAAGCTGTACGCTAAGAGCAAACGAGACATCGACTCACTGATCCACACCACCAGGATCTACAGCACTGACATTGGGATGTCATTCGGACTAGAGAAGTGTGGTCGGATGGTTACACAGAGAGGGAAGGTCATCCACACAGAAGGGGTCTCACTCCCAGAGGGAACAATAGCAGACATTGAGGACAGTTACAAGTACCTGGGAATACCACAAGCAAATGGCAGCCTCGATGAGGTCACAAGGAAAGGAGCCACGGCCAAATACCTCCAACGAGTAAGGCAAGTCCTGAGAAGCCAGCTCAACGGCAAGAACAAGATCCGTGCGATAAACAGCTATGCCTTGCCAGTAATCAGATACCCTGCAGGAATAATAAGCTGGCCAAAGGAAGAGATAAAGACCATGGATGTTAAAACTCGGAAACTACTAACCATGCATGGAGGGTTCCACCCTAAATCCAGCATCCTGAGACTATACGCGAGCCGTAAGGATGGAGGCAGAGGACTAGCGAGTGTGAGAGCCACTGTCCAGGATGAAACATCCAAGATCCATAAATACATAAAGGTCAAAGCCTCAACCGACGATGTGCTCAGCGAATGTCTCAAACAATGGGGACCAGAGGATGAGGTGCTAGAGGAACCATCATGGGAGGATAAGCCCCTACATGGGATGTACCACCGACAAATAACTGAAGTGGCTGATATCAGGAAATCCTACCAATGGCTGGAAAAAGCTGGACTCAAGGACAGCACAGAGGCACTCATCCTGGCTGCACAGGAACAGGCCCTAAACACCAGAGCAATAGAGGCTCAGATCTACCACACCAGACAAGATCCAAGGTGTAGATTGTGCAAGGAGGCCCCTGAGACAGTCCAACACATAACAGCAGGGTGCAAGATGCTGGCAGGGAAAGCGTACATGGAACGTCATAACCAAGTGGCGGGCATAGTGTACAGAAACATCTGTGCAGGATATGGACTGGAAGCCCCGAGATCTAAGTGGGGCACACCCCCAAAGGTGGTGGAGAATGACCGAGCTAAGATCCTGTGGGACTTCCAGATCCAGACAGACAAAATGGTAATGGCGAACCAACCGGACATCGTGGTGGTGGATAAACAACAGAGGAAAGCCGTTGTGGTGGATGTAGCAATACCAAGCGATTGCAACATCAGGAAAAAGGAACACGAGAAACTGGAGAAATACCAGGGCCTCAGAGAGGAACTGGAGAAGGCCTGGAAGGTGAAGACCACAGTGGTGCCTGTGGTCATCGGGGCCCTCGGGGCAGTCACCCCCAAGCTGGAGCAGTGGCTAAAACAGATCCCAGGAACAACATCAGACATCTCAGTCCAGAAATGCGCAGTTCTCGGCACAGCCAAGATACTACGCAGAACCCTCAAGCTCCCAGGCCTCTGGTAGAGGACCCGAGCTCAGAGGTTGAGAAAGACCACCCGTGGAGGGTGAGAAGGGAATTTTTTTATTTTTTTTTTATGTGTGTGTGTGTGTGTGTGTGTGTGTGTGTGTGAGAGGGAGAGAGAGAGAGAGAGATTAGTACTACTTTTATAGCCACAGAATGGATAGTATACTTTATGAGCAGCAGGAATCCGTGTTTGCTCCCTCTTTTATTTCATGGATGCTGCAGCTGGCTCTGAGTTTATATGTGTTCCTCTCCTAGATAACACCTGTAACAGAGTGACTGCTGCCATTAACTCTATGTACTCAGTTCTCCTGACCCAGCGCTTCAGTGTCTTTGTTTGCTTGTGATACATTTACATACACCTTTCTAGCATTCCATATACAGTTATAACACTAAGCCTGTCATAATCTTTTATGAGGGAATTGCTTATTCTAGATGTTCATCTTTCTACAAATGAACATCCCTGATGGTATGAAAATAGTCTAAGTTTTACTAAAACATTTATGTAATCAAATTTGAAAGTGGGTTTAAAATATATCTCAAAGACGGATCAGTGTCCTAAAAATCGAACAAAAGCATGTTCATTGACAACACATTGCTCAGGGACAGAGCAGGCACAGAGGGCAGAACTACTTGATATAACTGTCTGGGGTTCAACTCCCAGCCCTGGTCCATTTGCTTCCTGTCTTCAACCTTCTCTCTCTATCCCCTCTCCTGCCAGGTTTCTATTAATCAAGACATCGAGTCATGAAATAAAAAAATTTTAAAAAATCCAAGTGAACTATTTAGAGCAGGGTTGCCCAATTTTTGTCTGCTGAGAGAGCCAAAACAAAAATCTATAAGAGGGCTGCAGGCCAAATGTAATAATATTATAAACGAAATGGAAATGCTTCTTAAGTTGAAGTCGTTTTATTTTTCAACAGCTATTTAACCTTCATATCTGTTTAAAGAACATTACAGAACACAAACTATAACAAAATAAGCCATATCTGTTATGATTCTTTGTTCTTTTAGACTTTTGCTTCTTTTATTTCTTTATTGATTTCTTATTTTCCCTCTGTTAGGTCAGTTTTTTCTTATTTCAGTGGTTCATTACATTTAACATTTATTTTCATTTCCCCGTTCTAGTTTAAATATAGCTTATTATTTAGTCTAGCTGTTTATTATGTTTAGTGTTCTGTTATTGTTTCATTTGGTTTCATCTGTTTTATCTCCTCAGTCAGTTTTGCCATTTACTCAGCAGCATTTAGCTGAGTCTTTTCATAGTTATTCTAGTTTTCTTCCTTGTCTCTAGCTTTTCTTTGTTAGGTAGATTCATTTTCCTAGTTCCCGTGTTTGCTCTCGCTCACCTCGTACTGCCATTCTCTCTCACTTTCTCTCCTCAGTCTCTCTTCTGCTCTCTTCCCTCACGCCTACAAACCGTTAGCCAATCAGCCGAGTTTATTTTTCCAACATTCAGACTCACAGTATTTAAGCTCCTGTCTTTCTCTCACTCCTTGCTGGTTCCTCTCGTTACCTACCTGTTTCTTTCACTGTCATACCCTGCTGTTTCACTCCAGGAATCTTATGTTTTGTTCTGCTCTTGCCTCCTGCATTTCCTGCGGTTTTTGTAAGTTTTATGTTTATCATTTTATTAATGATGTCTTTGCCTTCTCTGCATTTGGGTCCAACATCAACCACCAACCATGGCAATATTATAAGCATTTAAAACATATCTCAGTTTCAATATAATTATATGCAGTGCAAAATGTAAAATAGTGCCTGTCCAACATCAAAACAGTTTAGCAACAATAATAATATGGCACGAGCACACAGGTCAGCAAACTGGCTCTTTCATTCATATGCTGTGGCTTCCTTTGGCTTTGGAAAATAAATAGTAAGTAAATAAGTCAAATTTTATTTGCATAGCACCTTTCACAGATAAAATCACAAAGTGCTTCACAAAGCACATAGGAAAAGCACATAAAACATGACATCAAATTAAATTAAAAGCCTGTCTGTACAAATACATTTTTAGCTGAGTTTTAAATTAGTCAACAGAATTGACATGACGTAAACACAATGGGACAGAATTCCACAATCGGGGTGCAATAGCTTGAAAAGAGTGATTCCCATGGGTTTTAAACCTGGTAGGTGGGGCTAACAAAAGATTCTGATCAGCAGAGCTCTGGCAGAAGTCTGAGGCTCGAGAATGTCAGCGACATACTGGGGGGCCTGACCATGCGGGGCCCTAAAAGTTAAAACAAGAAATTTAAACTGGAACCTAAAATTCATTTGTAGCCAGTGAAGAGCAGCTAGGACAGGAGTTATATGAGCTCCCCTGTTTGTCCCTGTTAAGTCTTGCCACAGCATTCTGCACAGTTTGAATGCAATGCATTGCAGATTTATTAAAACAGATAAAAAGACCGTTACAATAGTTCACCCGAGACAATACAAAAGCATGTAAAATAATTTCCAGATCACATTTAGACACCATGGGTCTGAATTTAGCAATATTTCTTAAATGATAAAAACAATTTCGAGCTAATTGCTTGGAATGATGATCAAGAGACATGGAACTGTCAAAAATCACACCCAGATTTCTTAGGTTAGACTTAACAGAGGATCCTAGGAAACTAATGTGCTTTCTGATTTCAGGAATCCTTTCATCAGGCGCAATGATCAATGTCTCAGTTTTGTTGGAGTTCAGCTGTGAGCAACTGGTATTTAACCAATTCGTAATCTCAACCAAGCAATCAGTTAGAATCGACAATTTTAAAAACTCAGAGGGTTTAAAAGAACAGTATAACTTTAAGTCATCAAGCATAAAAATGATTAGAGACATGATTAAATCGACATATAATCTGACCTAAAGGAGTTGTATACAATAGGAACAAGATTGGGCTGAGAACAGATCCTTGGGGTACACCATAAAACAGATCTGGTGAGTCAGACATCATTTGATTAATGTAGACACTAAAGGATCTTTCTGAAAGGTGGGATGTGAACCATTGTAAGACAGCACCAGCAAATCCAAAATCTTTAAGTCTCTTTATCAGGATGACATGATCAACTGTGTCAAAACCAGAGGAAAGGTCCAACAGAAGTAAAACTGTGTAATCTCCTGAGTCAGCTGACATCAGAATGTCACTTGACACTTTAAGTAAAGCAGTTTCAGTTGAATGCATTTCACAAAAACCAGACTGAAAAGTGTCCAATACATAATTCTTCCTCAGGAAATTATTGAGTTGCTGGGCTACAACTTTTTAAAGAAGCTTGGACAGGAAAGGTTTTTCGATATTGGTCTAAAACTGCTAAATAATGAGGGATCAAGATTTCTTTAAGACAGGATTTACAATTGCTCATTTAAAAAGATTAGGAACCATGCCTGATTGAAGCGAGAGATTAAGAATCTTTACAACACAGGGCCCAATAGAATCAAACACATTCACAATAATACCTATTCAATTTCAGTGTTGGACATCCAGCCATTAGGGACTAAAATGGACTTGTAGCTGGTATGACTATTGATTCAACTTTTATTCTGAAATAACTTTGGCCATAAGAGGAATTGCTTCAGAAGGAAACTCTGTGATGTCATGGGACCCTTTTAAGTCCCCAGCACAACTGAGGAATGCTCTCTTGGAACCCATTGCTCGGCAGAGCAACATTAGAGAGACAGCCCACTTCTCCTGCAGGCAGAGACCCACTCCTAGGAACTGCAGGGGTTTGCAGGTGAACGGTATTGCACTGATCAGCTGGAGGAATAAACCTTAATCCTGAACCTTGTATTTACAGGTTCACCCACTGAAACTGTGCAGAAAATCAGAGAAATTCCTCTCTCTCCGAAGACTGTCAAAGAATCATAAAAATGTACGACAGTTCTATTTGGTAAACTATTTCAGTGAAATAGTAAGTTTTTTTGTTGCCGTTTGTTTTTGAGGGGTATTAATTCAGGTTGATGCTCTGGAAGCCTGTAGGCGATAAAAAGAATCCGGCATACAGCAATTTTGGTTTACAGCAAGGACACTTTTTATTTTATTTGAAAGAGACCTTCAACTTAGCGTGTTTTTTTTTTTACAGAGTTCAAAATGTTTTCTTTGCATAAATAACATTTCATAACAAACAAACTGGCCTAGTTTTTTACACATTGCATAAAGATAAAAAAAACAACAATATATGCACTGTTATCCTCATTTTAAATATTAAAAAAAGATTTGCTGCTCCCGGTGTTGTCTTTTATGGGAACCGGGTCCAAATGGCTCCTCAAACGTTCAAGGTTGCTGACTCCTGTGCTAGCAAGGAAAATGAAGCTTATCTTTGACTTTTATCAGTCTGACAATATCAGGCTGCAGCAGACTCACTGAGAGGGTGAGTATGTCCTGTAAGTGTGCATCAGTCAGTCACTTTGACCTAAAGGCTTTTATAAAGGCCTTATGAGCCTAGACTTAAGGTTTATTTCCCTAAAGGTCTGTTCCCAAATGTAAGTTCTGCCAAGCAAACACAACATTACCTGTACATGTTTTCGAATGCCTGGGTACACTTGAGCGCTTTCAGCACAGGTGTCATGTCCTCCATCAGCTGCCAGTACTTATTTCTCAGCTCCAGCATCCTAGCATCTGAAAGTTTCATGACAGGGTGGTCTGATAGCACAGTAGAGACAGCTCAGAACTGTTCCAAAAATCTCTGAAACATATCACAAACTGAGTTTTACTTGGTTTTACAGGACTAAATGAGACGATGAGCTGGTAGCTGCATTTGTTTTTGCTTTGCTTCCAGTGCTTTGGTAGCGGGAGTGCTGTGCTGGAAATGTTTTATCAATCTGCCAGCAGCCACAATCACCCAGCTAACATCAGAAACAGAGAATCCATCATTGACAGCCAAATGCAGAGTATGTGCAAAGCATGGAAATGAACTCCAACCTGCTCGTGTGGGGTTGTTTGTAGAGACAATGTTTTGTGCGTTGTCATGGATATAGACTACGACGTGACCTCTGAGCCCCCAAAACTCTATTGCTTAATTTAGCCTGTCTGCTAAATTGTCAGATGTCTGTGAGAAGGACCACAGACTTCACTTTATTTGCCACTTGGTGTCATTGAAGTGGACAGAAACTGCTCTTCTCTTTGCTGTTGAACCATCTCTCTCCTGTTTGGACGGCTGTGATTGGGTAAAATGTATTGCATCACTTCCTGTTTGTGTTTGAGACTCACTTGATTTGATCTAATTTCTCTGTCCTGAGACCTTACTGAGTTATTCTAATACATAAGCACATTAAAGCACATATTTTCTGTTGCTACACTTTACGTTTTGGGAACTCTTTGTGTTCGTTTTTTTTTTTTGGCAAGGTAAGGGCTTGTTAGCCTAGCACTAGCTTAACATCAGCGCTGCTATGCCTAATCCTGTCTCTCCTCCTGTCTTGACTTCTCTGTCTGCACCTCCTCCTCTTTCTTGCTCTCTGTGTCAGATGTTTACATATTCCTCTGCCTCCTTTAATGATAATGGTACATGTAATAAATGTACTATTTTTGTAGCTTTGGAGGCGAGGGTGTTGATTTCAACAGCCCAGCTCTCCACTGTTGAAAAACCAGCAGATAGCCGAGGTCCCTTAGCCATTGTAGGGCCTTGAGGAACTGGGATCAGTTGGAAAGTATTTATAATTGAACTGATTTTTTTTCATTGTAAAGTGCCTCGAGTCGACAATTCTTGTGAATTGGCACTATATAAATAAACTGAACTGAAATGAATTGATTTGAAATTTTCAAGCAACTTTATAAAAAGGAGTTTCAATAGTTTTGCAAGGCACTGTATATCTTTACAAACCGTTTTGAGAACGTATTCTATGCTCCTGTTCTTTCACTCCTATTTTAACCTGATTGAGTGTTTTTCTGTGGTTACACAGGTGTGAAGACCAAAATATGTTTTTGCCAAGTGACAGAGACCGAACAGCAGGCTTGAGGCCAGCTCATGTCATCACCTGCTACACAGTATAGGATGAAGCATTGAACTTTCTCACATCAACAGTGTTTAAATATTTTATTAAATTATTGTAAATTTTATTTATTGTTTGCTAATGTATGCAGATATATTGAAGGTAGATCAATCTATGGTAAAATGACAAGTGAGAAAAAAAGCTAACTCATGCTGAATTTTACAATTGGTTTCTGAGCTAAAAAATAACTGGGGGTCCTAAAATGGTGCAGTATTTAAAAAAGTTGAACACACCTTTGAACAGAAATGGACAGTAAAAGATTTATATGGCTGTAATAAAACAGCAGCAGCGCACTCCACTGTCACTGAGTTATCTGTGTGGACTGATACTGATGAACACACCTGTGATATGTGCAGCCACAAGAGAAAAACAGGGTGAAAAATGTGCTTTTAACCTACTGATATTAGATTGTATTAAATCTTTATCATGAATGCCATCTACAAAGAAGAGAAAAGAAGAAACGCATATATGTTAAACCAACTCAAGTCGTAATAGCACAAAAGACGAAAAGGCAAGTTCTAAAATGTAGAATGGTAAAGACTAAATCATGGTATTTCATTACTTGTTATTAATTTACATATGTTGTGAATGTAAAAAATACACACATCTGAATCTGTAAGATTAAGGCTTGCAGTGAAATTGGCGAAACATATATATATATATATATATATATATATATATATATATATATATATATATATATATATATATATATATATATATATATATATATATATAAAACCATGCATGGAGGGTTCCACCCTAAATCCAGCATCCTGAGACTATACGCGAGCCGTAAGGATGGAGGCAGAGGACTAGTGAGTGTGAGAGCCACTGTCCAGGATGAAACATCCAAGATCCATAAATACATCAAGGTCAAAGCCTCAACCGACGATGTGCTCAGCGAATGTCTCAAACAATGGGGACCAGAGGATGAGGTGCTGGAGGAACCATCATGGGAGGATAAGCCCCTACATGGGATGTACCACCGACAAATAACTGAAGTGGCTGATATCAGGAAATCCTACCAATGGCTGGAAAAAGCTGGACTCAAGGACAGCACAGAGGCACTCATCCTGGCTGCACAGGAACAGGCCCTAAACACCAGAGCAATAGAGGCTCAGATCTACCACACCAGACAAGATCCAAGGTGTAGATTGTGCAAGGAGGCCCCTGAGACAGTCCAACACATAACAGCAGGGTGCAAGATGCTGGCAGGGAAAGCGTACATGGAACGTCATAACCAAGTGGCGGGCATAGTGTACAGAAACATCTGTGCAGGATATGGACTGGAAGCCCCGAGATCTAAGTGGGGCACACCCCCAAAGGTGGTGGAGAATGACCGAGCTAAGATCCTATGGGACTTCCAGATCCAGACAGACAAAATGGTAATGGCGAACCAACCGGACATCGTGGTGGTGGATAAACAACAGAGGAAAGCCGTTGTGGTGGATGTAGCAATACCAAGCGATTGCAACATCAGGAAAAAGGAACACGAGAAACTGGAGAAATACCAGGGCCTCAGAGAGGAACTGGAGAAGGCCTGGAAGGTGAAGACCACAGTGGTGCCTGTGGTCATCGGGGCCCTCGGGGCAGTCACCCCCAAGCTGGAGCAGTGACTAAAACAGATCCAAGGAACAACATCAGACATCTCAGTCCAGAAATGCGCAGTTCTCGGCACAGCCAAGATACTACGCAGAACCCTCAAGCTCCCAGGCCTCTGGTAGAGGACCCGAGCTCAGAGGTTGAGAAAGACCACCCGTGGAGGGTGAGAAGGGAATTTTTATTTTATATATATATATATATATATATATATATATATATATATATATATATATATATATATATATATATATATATAATTTGTTGTCATGACCCCTATAATATTACATAATGCAATATTACATAATGCAGATTACCTATTTTGACCTAAAAGTCAAAGTAGCCTTCTAAGTCTAAGTAGCCTTCCTACAGAAGGCTACTTAGTTCAAGGCAGCGTGTTACACTCTTGTCATTTGTTTAACAATGCAGAGATGCAAATGCGAGTGAAAAGATGAGCGAGGAGTGTCAGACTGGTGTGATCAGCGGCAAACCCCCCCAAAAAACACAGTGTTTGGAGTGGGCACGCCGTATACAGAGGCTATAGACCTTGATGCGACTGTTCCTAGTTCAACTCCTTTTCTCCAGTGATCTGTCCCTCATCCCTGAGGAATACCATGACCTAAAGCAGGTTTTCAGTAAACATAAAACGTCCTAACTACCACCACATCGACCCTATGACTGTGCCAAAGATCTCCTCCCTGGTGCCCTGCTTCCATCAAGCAGATAATACATCTCCCGTCCTGAACGCCAGACAATGGAAAAATATATCAATGAATCCCTAGCCGCTGGCATTCTTCCATCATTCATCTTCACCACTGGGGGTGGGCTTCTTCTTCTTCTTCAGCAAGAAGGACAGCTCCCTCCAAGCCTGCATTGACTACCATGGTTTGAATCAGATCACAGTAAAAAAAACAGGTATCCTTTACCTCTCATCTCCTCAGCTTTTGAACCTGTCCAAGGAGCCACCATCTTCACAAAACTTGACCTCCGCAATGCCTCACCTGCATCCGCCAGTGGAACAAATGGAAAACCACCTTCAAGACTCCCCTTGGTTATTTTGAATATTTAGTCATGCCCTTTGGCCTCTGCAGTTTTCCAAGCCCTGGTTAATGACATCCTCTAAAATTTCCTCAACCTCTTCATTTTCGTTTACCTCAACAACATCCTCATCTATTCCAAAAACCCCTCAGGTCATCAGAAATACGTCCGTCTGGTTGTTCAACAACTACTGGAAAACCTCTCCGTCAAGGCTGAAAAATGTGATTTTCACAAACACTCAGTCACCTTCCTTGGTTGCATCCTCGAGAGCGGACAGGTTCGATCAGATCCGGAAAAAATCAAAGTAGTCCTGAATTGGCCAGTTCCCAACTCCCACAAACAGCTCCAGAGATTTCTTGGTTTTGCCAACTTCAACCACAGGTTCATCCAAAATTACAGTCAGACTCCTGCACTTCTTACTGCTCTAACTTCCACCAAAACAATATTCTCTTGGACACCCAAAGTAGATTCAGCAATCATAGCACTAAAGGAAAGGTTCTCACAAGCTCCCATATTTGTCCAGCCCGACCCCCACAGTTTATCCTTGATTCAGGGGTCAGAGCTGTTTTGTTCCTGTATGTGGGTTAGACATATTACTAAAACCATGACAGTATTAACTTGTGCAGTGTACTTTCCATTGAAGTTATAACTGTTATTATTACATATGCATATGTTGTTTGTTGTTGTGGATTCTTTATTTTGTTTTGTTTTTTCTCATTCCACAGGTCTCGAGGCAGACTTCAAGGGTGTTGACTTGTTTTTTTTTTAACTCTATGTTTTGTTCTATCCACTACTTCTATCTCCTTCTTTCCCATTAAACCTTTTCCCCATCTTTCTCGCTTTCCTTTTCCCTTTTTTTTGTCTTTGTGTCCATTACATTTGAAATAAACCCAAAAGGAATTTCTAATAAAGTTTTTTTTATATATATATATATATATATATATATATATATATATACATATATATATATATATATATATATATATATATATATATATATATATATATATATATGTATGTATATACCAAGGGGAACATCATGGTGAAAGCTGCAATGCTCCGCTTGTGAAAGCAAATCTGTTGGGCCTTACCTTGACACTCAGATAACAATTCTGAGTGCCACACTGCCGGACAGGTCACAGTAAATAAATAAATAAATAAATAAATAAATAAACCCTAACATGTGGTTTGTTAACCTGCACAACTCAGCTGCAGACCGATCATCATTCTATAGTAGTGTTAGCCTAACTAAGTGGTTTTGATTTATAATTATATTGTAATAAATAATCCAATATTGCAATTTATTTATAATTTATGAAATAATTATTAACAATTTAAATTTTAAAAATTGACATTTAAGATATATTTTTTATTTATTTGATGCATAAAGCTCTAATTATATTTATGAATATCAATATTCTTTTATGTATTGAACTGAGGCATTGTTCCAAATCTTTCTTATTTTAGGCTACTGCTTGCATGACATGTATAGATTTGAGCTCCAAAAGTCACTGGCAGAACATTCGTTTAGCAGTTTAGGTTCTGAAGCAGCTGTGATTACGGTATTACTGTAATACTAAAAGCTTAAATAAATATGTTTGGTGTGCATAGATCATTGGCCAGGCAAAGGCACACAAGTCATGTTTGGTATTGTACCTCCAGTCTTATTGTGAATTTGTTCTACTTTGCATTTTGAACATCCTTTGCATATGTCTTTTCAAAATGTGAAACTCATTCATTTATTTTTATCAATCATCCATCCATCCATCGCCTATACCTGCATATCCTTGCAATATATTTTGTAAGCAGAAAACATTAAGATAATTACCATCAAATTTCACAAAACAAAGTTGAAAGTGAAAAAAGATAGTCAAAAACAGCAAAGCCAAAAGCTAAGTAATCTGAACCTAAATAAATAGATTCATTCCACACAGAGTGATATATGTATTTGTTTGTGTTTGAATTCTAGGTTTGCATTACCTGTGATCCATAATTGTCACAGTTGACAGAAATACATTTTCAGAGCATAAGAGTACTGGATAAAAACAAACTCCTTTTCATGATCCATGGTTCATTGTTGAAAATCACTTTGGTTTTATTGTTGGATTATTTTGGGGGTTTTTTCATGTTCTGATTTGGTCCCTTATGATGTACCGTAAATGGTTCTTTTTATTTTGCAATTCTTGGTTATTACTTGGGTTTTGTTCTTCATGTAATCCTGTATGTGGAAAAAAACATTGAAACCTTTTGTTTCTTTGAATTACTACTGTAGAAAAGTATTTATTTTTGTAGGCTTCCTGTCTTAGAGACTAATGGTGAACAAACCACACCTCTTTATATGCTTGAAACTGGATCTGGACTATTCTCTGAAGAATAATCAACCTAAACTGTGAGTTCACATTAAGTCTGCAGCATAAGTGTCAAGTATTTGTCTTTGTCTATTTTGCCAAAACTTGTGGAGATTTTCATTATAAGATCAAGTGGATTTCTTATTACCAGGTAAGAATTAACACATATAGAGCAAATTCTCCAAAACTAAGCTGCTTTTCCTCTTTGTCCAAATTCAGCTGTGAAAACCTGAATGTCATAATCCTTTAACGCTGTATTAATGTATACTTTTGTATGTTTCATTACACTCTTAACAGAAAATTTATCCAACTGACCCAAATTCCACTTCCAGAATGGCTTTTCAATTAAAGATGTTGATATTCCTGCTCTCTCTGGGTGTTGTTGGACTGGTTTTAACATCAGTTTTTACTGACTGGCTCCAGGATCAGCCCCAAATCTTGAGTTCTTGTAAGAAATCTTTTTCTGAAAAAGATACGTTTATTAATCGTCACCTAAACCTTACTGTTGAGCCTTTTTTATCTGCAAGACGCAACCTCTCTGAGGATGCCTTCAGATGGTGGAAGGTAAGTTGTCCTAATATGAAGTGTCTTCATCACAAACCAGATCAGAATGTATGTGCTATCTTTCCTTTTAGGCCACTTGAAACTTAGCCTAACAACAAACTATTTGATGTATGTGACAGAGCCTACAGATGGAAAAGCGCAGCATAAGCATTTATGAAGCAAGACTGAAAAAACTGTTTGAGACTTTCCCACCTAATCCTGATTTTGGAAAATTCCATTCTGACAGCTGCAGAAGCTGTGCAGTTGTGGGAAATTCTATTAATTTAAAAAGATCACATTATGGAGACCTGATAGATTATCATGATATCGTCATAAGGTAAATGCTCAGTGAAAAAATGTCTATTTTATTTTCCAACTTCGAAGTGCACATACAACAAATTCTAACAACAAAGTAATATGTATCTTTCTGCTGCACAGAATTAATTCTGCTCCAATCAAAGGCCACAAAAAAGACGTTGGGACCAAAACAACTCACCGTGTCATGTATCCAGAGAGCGCTGTGGATTTAGATAACTCTACTCATCTTGTGATGTTTCCATTCAAGATACAAGATCTCGAGTGGCTCATGAAAGCCTTAACAACAGGATTTAAAGGAAAGTGAGTCAGATTTGTATGTTTCATCTTTATGTTTTTGAGCCTGTATTTAATTTGTTCCCATCTGTATGCGGACTTGGTCACTATAATATAGTAAGGTACATAAAAAGGGACCAAAAGCAGGAAGTGAAGGAGCAAGTATTTAAGTTACTAGTGATCGGGACATGGATTTTATTTATTTCTATCTGTGCAATAAATCTAATACCATGTCCAATTCATACATAATGAACTTTTGAAAGTATTGATTCATTTGTCCTGATAGGTTTGTAGTTTGCCATGCTTTTTCTCATATTGAAATGATAGATTGAACATATTAAGACAGTTGTGCCACAGTTTTGTCAAATAGTTCAGTCTCAGTTATTGTCTATAAATACCTGCTTGATGAGGCTTATGTTTTAAAATAATAGATGAAGGCATAAGTCCAGCCCTAGCATTCTCTGAACAGTTAGACACTACGTGTGAAATGAATAAACACAGATGACTCCTCTCCAGTATACAAGAAAAAAAAAAAATCAGCCATACATTTAAAGACTTTAACAAACTCACTAAACAAGGAACACTCAAACTAAGCTAGAAAAAAGATAAAAATGATTAAACTAATAAACTACTAAAAGAGTAGTAGTAGCAGTAAAATGTGAAAAATAGAACCGAGAAGATTATGCAATGATGTCACAGTTCCTTATGAACTGTAAATGTTAATAAAACAGGTTTATTTAATTAGAATTTGGAAATTAGGCTAAAATAGTTTTAACAAATTTAGATTAGTTTGCAGCAAAAAATGCTGTCTGTTCCTCACACAGTCAAGTTAAGTTTATTTGTATAGTCCATTTCAGCAGCAAGGCAGTTCAAAGTGCTTGACATCATAAAAACATCAATCAAGTATACAAAACATTAAAATCATCGAGCAAAATCATCAAAATTACCTAGCAAGTACACATGAAAATCATCAAAATCATTGGCAAAAATACTGATCAATGATTCACTTACTTTATTTAACTGATTTACACTCAAACTTCCACCCTTTGGAAAACCAAGCTTATCTTACCCGGTTTTGTTTGCAGATTTATGTTCCAGACTACTGATCAAAGGCAGCTCTAAACAGGTGGGTTTCCAGCCTTGATTTAATGGAATTCAGTGTTTCTGCTGTTTTTCAGTTTTTTGGGAGTTTGTTCCAGATTAGCAGTGCATAAAACCTGCAGGCTGCTTCTCCATGTTTGGTTCTGGTTCACAGCAACACCAGAAATATGTAATGAATAAAACGTGAAATAAACCCTAGAATGATCTATAGTAATATCACAAGCCAGTATGAATATGCATGCTTAAAGACCAAGGTGTCAGAATCTGGGTTATTTGAGTTGTTTTGGGGGTTTGATTCCAGGTTTGATTATTATCCTGTATTCCATAGTTTCTTATTCTGATTAAATCAGCCTTATTTCTGTTTTACTTTAGTTCAGCCCTTTCTTAGTTATTCAAGTTTTAATATGTTTATTCATTCCTTGTGTCTAATAATTCTTTGTTTCTGTTAGATTTATTTTCCTGGTTCCCGTGTTGCGCTCCTTTGCCCCTTGCTGCCATTCTCTGTCTCATTCTCCTCAGCTTCTTTTCTGCTCTTTCCCATTGTCGTGGATTTTTTTTTTACTCAAAGAGGGAGAGAAGACAACTCATTAAATAAAAGAAAGACTGGACTTTGTCTCTATAAGTTTATTCAAAGGCATACAGCGTTTGAAGTCTCTGTCACTGAACAAGTAAGAGAAGCAGAGCCCCGAACATAATCACAGACAGATATTTATACTGGTATGTGGGAGTTATCTTATCTTTAAAGGAGAAGGAAGAAAAGCCCTCCACCCTAAATAGGGTGAGAGGTCTCCTAAGGTATTTATGAGTACCCTGCTGTGAAACATCACTTCGGTCATGCATCACTACTCCCAGAGTCATTATTGACAAGATCTCCTTGCGATAAGACTGGAATGTGTTCCCCCTAAATAACTGAAACACAGGGGTCACAGAGTGAGTGGGGTACTAAAAAAAAACAGATCACTTTGTTAAGACCCAAGAATGGGCATCCCAGAAATGTTGCTATTACACCATCACACGCGCAACCAGCGAGCCAATCAGCCCCGGGCTATTGTTCTAGCATTCACGCTCACAGTATTTATTAAACTCCTCTCCTACTCTCACTCCTCACTGGATCTTCCCCATCATACCCAGCTGTTTTTGCCCCTAGATTCATGTGTTTTTGTTCTGCTCTGGCTCCCTGCATTCTCTGTGGTTTTTGTAAGTTTTTGTTCATTATTTTTATTAAACATTCAGATGCACTCGCCACCTCTGCCTGTCTGCGTTTCGGTCCTCCACCTCAACCACCACTAATTATGACACAAAGATTCTATCGAAGAGTTTTGCTGGTGAGGCTAATTAGCTCTAAATTAATTAAGATTGCTTTAGAATAACTGACAAACTTGGTATGTGTTTCAAATAACCATTTCACAGTGCAAAAGACAATATTTTGAAGAAGTGATCTTTTATTAGTTTTTGACTGACATAAAAATCAATAACCTTGTGGAGAATTGATTGTTTATCTATTTATTAGTTACGGCAGTGATAGATAATTTAATAATTTGGAACAAAAAAGTAGGTTAATGCAGTGCATTGTGGGATTAATATTTCTCACACCAGCCTCCTGCAGTCAGTCCTTCATGGCTGGAGGTCTTAATCTAACCATGCTTTAAACTTCTTGAAGGTAAAAGTACTAACATAAAAAAACTATCCTGTTTTGTTTGTCCTCTGTAATAAAATCTAAAATCGATGCCCTTGATATTACTTCCACCAATGGCTTTTGTCTAATCATCAGTAAAATGGGACATTATTTCCTTAGCAAACATGTTGAAAAGCATTGCTTAAAGAAGCCCACATGATGCCTGCAGACTTTACCATCTGCCTTGATGCTCTCTCTATATTTTCCATGTCAAGTTATATGCAGGATGTTGCTGCTGTTGCAGAGCCATTATGCCCACCTGGAATGGTGTTTTTATAAAGAAAAATGCACTTGAATTTAATTCATTCTGTATTTTAAAAAATCCATAAATGTGCTTTCATTGTTGAACAGCCATGTTTGTTGCAACTTATCAAAAAGCGTGGAAAATGTTTGCATGCTCTTTTAAATAACAGTGTTATTTATCTGTGACTAATGCATTTTCTGATTGCTAGACTGGGGTGTTGTGAGACTTAATGTTATACTGGGGCACAGACCTCATTAATCCCCCCATACTTGTATATCCTCAAGTGTGGTGCTATGACACTGTACTCTTTCATTGCTGCCTATTATTTCTATTATTATTTCTACCACACTGTTAAGGGTAAAAAAATGCAAAAAATAAAAAAAACATACAAAGGAAAGAGAAAGGTTGTTTAGATATGTACTAAAGAACTAAAAAAGCATTTTATGGTTTTCGAGTTTTTTTTTGATAATTGCTAATCACAAATAAAGCTTTTCAGACCCAAATATCTAATTTTTGTTCCCATACGTATTTCTTTTTTTTC
Source organism: Anableps anableps (assembly GCA_014839685.1). NCBI lineage: Eukaryota > Metazoa > Chordata > Actinopteri > Cyprinodontiformes > Anablepidae > Anableps > Anableps anableps. The sequence goes on from CM026079.1 coordinate 6,540,483, forward strand.
TTTTCTTTTTTTTTTTTTTTATTTTTTTAATTTTAAGCAAAAAGACCCCAAAAAGAATACTGTAATAGTCTCTGGTTTTTATGTATGAGCTTTAAACACCCACAACCACACCCACACACACACCCACACACACACAAACTGTAACTGAAATGTCAGACACACAGCATACAGGAGCTGGAAATACTTTAATTTACCTGTTTTCGCAATACTTTTATTACCTAGATAAAGATCTTTTAAGCTGTTGCAGTATGACACAGTCTTTGAGTATAAAGCGATGACTGAATTTAGAGCTGGCTGAAGCTGAAGGAGGAATTTGGTTGATCTGTGGCTTTACCATGCCGTAAAACACACAAACAGCTTTATTGAGCTTTTATTTGCATGAACTGCTTTTCTCCAGGTCAGTTTGAAACTTTTAGATCGAGTCATGTTTTTATGGCCTTGATGGTCTTATGCTGAAAAAAAGTTGGGTGTGGATACCTATCAGTTATGTGTAATACATGTAGACTGATTTACTTTACATGAATGTTGTTAATTTGCTAATTTGGAGGTCCAGAGAGTTTGAAATGTGTTTTTATTAGTCATAACTGTAATTACAGAGTAATACTTAATTGTGAACATGTCTTTTGATTCATTGAAATAATTTAAACAGACTACAAATAGAATAGAGTTGATTGTGAAATCAGCAGCAGTTATGAGGCAGGGTAGATTGTTAAAAAAAATTGTTATGTTTTGTAGTCTAAAGACAGTGCTTTGAAATATTAATAATAGTCCATCTATCATTGGCTGTCTAACTTGAGACAGCTCCTGTATTAACCCAAGGCCACTTCTGATTGGTTGATCAGCTGGTGTTACAACTCCTCATCTGGAAGAATCAATAAATCAGATTAAGAAACCCCCCCAGAAACCTTGCCTGACAGTATGAATCGCCCTTTTGGATTCAGTGCTGATACAGTAAATGTTTGTATTGTGTTATGATTCATGTTTGGTCCTGCCCATGCTGTAATTAGTTTTCATTCTACTCACCTGTGTCACCTGATTGCTGATCTGTGCCACCTGGGCCCTGCTCTACTTAACTCCTCTCAGCCCCTGCCTCCCTGCCAGATTATCGACAGCCACGAGCCAGTAGAAATCCAGCGTTTCATGTCTTGCCTTCTTGTGTTTCTTCGACCCATTTCCGTCCACGGATCTTCCCCTCCTGCCAAGCCCGTTACGGATTCCTTTGGTTTTGGATTTCTGGACCCTGACTCAAGCTCCGCTTCACGACCACCGAGTATTGCCTGACCCTCTAGTTAAGTTTGCTCTCTCTGCCTCTCCGTGTATAACCTCTGCCTGATTATCGTCTAGCCCCTGGTACTGCGTTGGATTCCCTTGTGGAGACCTTCATCGATTCTTCCTGAGCTGCTACCAGTTCCTGATTCTAAATAAACTTGTTTTTCCTTTACGTACTTCTGTGTGTGGTTGAATTTCCGGGTCCTCCAAGTGAGTCCTTACAGAATAATCTGGCCACTATGGACCCGTCACCCACACAGGAGTGGCGTTCAAGTGTTGAAGACGCTATTACCCGCCTGGAGTCAAACATGCAACAAGCATGCTTGATAGGATGTCCTCCCTTCCCTCCCCTAAAGGAGCCCCTTCTCCCAGCCTCAAAGCCGCTACGTCTGGTTTCCAGGTCTCACCCATTTTTGAGCCCCGCCTGTCTCCTCCGGAGGTGTTTAAAGGTGAGCAGAGTCAGTGTCGTCCCTTCATTACTCAGTGTGAAATAATCTTTGAACTTCAGCTGTCATCTTTTCCCTCTGAACGCGCTAAAGTAGCCTATGCTATTTCCCTCCTTTCGGGAAAAGCCAAATTATGGGGGACTGCAGAATGGCGGAGGGACTCCCTCATTTGTTATCGGTTCCAGGACTTTTCCAAGGAGCTAATCAGGGTCTTTGATCCTGTTCTGCCTCAGAGGGAGGCTGCACGTGGGTTGCTCAGACTCAAACAAGGCAGGAAGCGAGTAACTGAGTACATTATCGATTTTCATGCTCTATCCTCAGGAAGTGACTGGAACGATGAGGCACTATGTGATGCGTTCTATCAGGGTCTCAGTGAGGAGATAAAGGATGAGCTGTCTACCCGAGACGCTCCCAAGGACCTGGAGGAACTGGAGACCCTGGCCGCCAGAATTGATGCTAGGCTCCATGAGAGAAGGTTGGAGAGGAGTTCCCTCAGTCATACTTACCATGTTGAATCTGTTCCCAGATCACAGCCACCAGTCACGGCTCCACCTTTGAGTTCTTCACCCACCTCTCCGGGAGAGGAGCCTATACAGATTGGTCGAACTCGCCTGTCCCCACAAGAGAGAGAGCGGAGATTTAAGAGAGGCCTTTGTTTCTATTGTGGTGGAGAGGGTCACCTACTTAGTCGGTGTCCTGTAAAAGGCCAGGCTCAGCAGGAGGTAAGAGGCTCCTGCTGAGTCAAAAGCGATGGCAATCCTCTTCATTCTCTGTTCAAGCCACTCTCCAAGCTGATTGTCAAACCAAGCGTCTCCCAGTCTTTATAGATTCAGGAGCAGATACTGAGTTCATGGACCGTGGTCTTGCCGAATCTCTGGGCATCCAACTTTTACCTACCTCTAAGTGTCTTGAAGTTTTGGCTATTGATGGCCATGTACTTCACCAGATCACCCATGAAACGGGTCCCATTAAGTTCAGTATTTCTGGGAATCACCATGAACTTATCTCCTTCCTGATAATAGAGTCCCCTGGTCTCCCTGTCATTTTGGGGGCTTCTTGGCTAAGAAAACACAACCCCCACATTGACTGGGTGAAGGGCGAGGTGTTGGGTTGGTCACCATCTTGCCATTCCACTTGCCTCTTAGCAGCTTCGGTCCCTTTTTCTGTCCCTATCTCGGGACAGGAAACCTATCCCGACCTATCCAAGGTACCGGCTGTTTACCATGACCTTCGGGAAGTCTTTAATAAGCATCGCGCCACTTCCCTTCCACCCCATCGGCCCTATGATTGTGCAATTGATTTGCTTCCTGGAACCTTTCCTCCCAAAGGCCGTCTATACTCCCTCTCCGGCCCGGAGGATAAGGCCATGAGGGATTATATCTGTGACGCACTCAAGGCAGGCATTATCCGCCCTTCATCCTCTCCAGCTGGTGCAGGTTTTTTCTTTGTGGGCAAGAAGGATGGTTCTTTGAGACCCTGTATTGACTACAGGGGATTGAATGACATCACAGTCAAGAATCGTTACCCACTTCCCCTAATGAACACTGCTTTCGACCTGATTCAGGGATCCACAGTTTTTACCAAGCTCGATCTCAGGAATGCCTACCATCTAGTCCGTATCAAGGAGGGGGATGAGTGGAAGACGGCTTTTAACACTCCAACCGGCCATTATGAATACCTGGTAATGCCCTTTGGCCTATCCAACGCTCCCGCAGTGTTCCAAGCTCTAGTCAATGATGTCCTCAGGGACATGGTCGGTCGTTTTGTTTATGTTTATCTGGATGACATCTTAATTTTCTCTAAGGATCTCACTACCCATCAGACTCATGTCCGTTCTGTTATTCTCTGCTTGCTGCAGAATAACCTGTTTGTCAAGGCAGAAAAGTGCGAGTTTCACAAATCGTCCACTTCATTCTTGGGTTTCGTCATCTCTCCTAACAGGATTTCCATGGACCCCAGCAAGACGGACGCCATCAAGAATTGGCCCTGCCCACAAGACCGTAGACAACTTCAGAGGTTTCTGGGGTTTGCTAATTTCTATCGACGGTTCATCCGCAATTTCAGTTCTGTTGCTTCTCCACTTCATTCTCTTACTTCATCCAAGTGCAAGTTCGTTTGGAGTAAGAGTGCTGCAGAGTCCTTTGACCACCTTAAAAAGGCCTTCACCTCCGCTCCTGTCCTCCGCGCACCGGACCCTTCTCGCCAATTCATTGTAGAAGTGGATGCTTCTAACTCTGGGGTGGGAGCCGTACTCAGCCAGAGAAACACTGATGAGAAGATTCACCCATGTGCCTTCTTTTCTAGAAAACTGTCTTCTGCAGAGACCAACTATGATGTCGGTGACCGGGAACTGCTGGCAGTCAAACTGTCCCTCGAGGAGTGGAGGCACTGGCTCGAGGGAGCTAAGGAACCCTTCGTGGTCTGGACTGATCATAAGAATCTGCAGTACCTCAAGTCTGCTAGGAGACTTAACCCCAGGCAAGCCAGGTGGGCTCTATTCTTCAGTCGCTTTAATTTTTCACTATCTTACAGACCTGGGAGTAAGAACACTAAGCCAGACGCACTCTCCAGGCTGCATGAGACTATGGAGGAGAGTCAAGAGGCTAAGCAGGTGGACTATGTGCTCCCCTCATCTGCGCGGCTAGCAGTTTCCAGGCTAGAGCTAGAGCAGAGAATCAGAGAGGCCCATCTGCAAAGCCCCATCCCTGAGAGCTGTCCTAAGAATCGACTATTTGTCCCTGAGCAGCTAATACCTGAGGTACTATCCTTTTGTCATGCCTCTAAATTTTTCTGCCATCCAGGAGTCACTAAGACCCTAGCTGTGATCAGGAGGTGTTTCTGGTGGGAGACTATGCTGCAAGATGTAAAGGAGTTTATCAAGGCTTGCAGAGTGTGCTGTCAGGCTAAACCATCCCGTCGACCACCCTCTGGGCTTCTGCGGCCCCTCCCGGTTCCTCACCGCCCATGGTCCCACATATCCATGGATTTTGTTACTGGTTTACCCACTTCCGATAACCATTCTGTCCTCCTCACAGTTGTGGATCGATTTTCTAAGATGTCCCACCTGATACCACTTCGCAAACTGCCTTCGTCTAAGGAGCTGGGAGCGGTTCTGGCCCGTGAGGTGTTCCGTTTGCATGGTCTACCTACTGACATTGTTTCTGATCGAGGACCCCAGTTCATTTCTAAATTCTGGAAAGAATTTTGTGGTCTCCTGGGCATCACAGTAAGTCTCTCGTCAGGATTCCACCCTCAGTCTGACGGGCAAACGGAGAGGGTCAACCAGGAGATGGAGACCAAGCTGCGCATGCTCTGTGAACATGATCCCTCTTCCTGGTCACAGAACCTTCCATGGGTGGAGTATGCCCTCAACTCACTCCCTTCTAGCTCCACAGGTCTGTCTCCCTTTTACACAGTTTATGGCTACCAGCCTCCAGTCTTGTCCCTTCAAGAGAAGCCCACTAGAGTTCCCTCTGCTCATGCCTCTGCTTTAAAGTGCCAGTGGGTATGGCGCCAGGCCCGCAGGGCCCTTCTAAAGTCCTCTGCTTTATGTTCTAGATTTGCAAATCGTCGCAGAGTTCCGGCACCCACTTACACCGAAGGTCAAAAGGTCTGGCTGTCCACCAAGGACCTTCCCTTGCGGGTTGAAAACCGGAAGTTAGCCCCTCGTTTCATTGGACCCTTCCCGATTTCCAAGGTTATCAACCCAGTGGCTGTCCGGCTCCGCCTCCCCAGGACTCTCAGAGTTTGTCCCACCTTTCATGTGTCACGTGTTAAACCTGTTTTCTCTTCACGGTTGGTTCCCTCCTCCAGGCCCCCTCCTCCCGCCCGGATCATTGATGGGGGCCCCGCTCACACGGTGCGCCGCCTCCTTCGCTCCAGACGTTGGGGCCAGTCCATCCATTACTTGGTGGATTGGGAGGGATATGGGCCTGAAGAGCGCTCCTGGGTGCCGGCCCGACACATTTTGGACAAATCCCTTATCAGGGAGTTTCATCGGTCCAATCCTGACCAGCCAGGTGGTCCTTCTGGAGCCGGACCTTGAGGAGGGGGTACTGTTATGATTCATGTTTGGTCCTGCCCATGCTGTAATTAGTTTTCATTCTACTCACCTGTGTCACCTGATTGCTGATCTGTGCCACCTGGGCCCTGCTCTACTTAACTCCTCTCAGCCCCTGCCTCCCTGCCAGATTATCGACAGCCACGAGCCAGTAGAAATCCAGCGTTTCATGTCTTGCCTTCTTGTGTTTCTTCGACCCATTTCCGTCCACGGATCTTCCCCTCCTGCCAAGCCCGTTACGGATTCCTTTGGTTCTGGATTTCTGGACCCTGACTCAAGCTCCGCTTCACGACCACCGAGTATTGCCTGACCCTCTAGTTAAGTTTGCTCTCTCTGCCTCTCCGTGTATAACCTCTGCCTGATTATCGTCTAGCCCCTGGTACTGCGTTGGATTCCCTTGTGGAGACCTTCATCGATTCTTCCTGAGCTGCTACCAGTTCCTGATTCTAAATAAACTTGTTTTTCCTTTACGTACTTCTGTGTGTGGTTGAATTTCCGGGTCCTCCCAGTGAGTCCTTACAGTATTGTATGCAATGTTCCTCTATATTTCCATCAACGATGTGCAAGGTTACAACTTTTCTCCATAAATCTGGGACATTCGTTTAGCATGTTTTAACAATTTTCTTGAGGGATAAACCTTTTATTATCCAATCCAAATCCAAGTCGTTTAAAGGTCCTGGACCAGAACCAAAAGCTGTCCGACTGGAGTTATCTTCCATCTGAAACAACTGCTGTTTTTCTTTTAGAGTTTTACTTTCAGCCAAGCAAGAAGCACAAAAAAAAAAACCGCAGACCTCCAGAAGTCCAGTCTGTTAATGATTGAGACAATCGTTGAATTTTGGACCACAGTAAGTTGCTCAATTCTTTCTGTTTGTCATGGTTCCAGTCCTAAAATCTCAGTGGTCCTGGTAGTTGATCATTTCCTCAAGCTATTTTTTAGAAGAATGTAGACAGGATCAAAGTTTTCCCTTAAAACATCTGTGAAACTGATAAAGACTTGATACATTTTAGATTTTTTTTTTCTTAGATCAAATAGTATTACTTTCAATGTTTAAAACTGGGATCATAAAACATTTAATGGTAGTTTATTGAGTAGGTTTAGTGTTGTGGGTCTGTTTTTAGATTTTTTGTTTTACTTTAACTTAATTAAATATCTATTAAGTTTTATCTTAGTGTGGGGGCGTTGTGTGGTGTAGTGGTAGAGTGGCCCCTTATATACAGAGGCAATCATCTTTCACGCAGCCATTCTGGGTTTGATTCTCGACCTTAAGACCTCACCTGCATGTTTCCCCCCTCCATTCGCTCTCTAGTGGACAAAAGTCACATGCAAAGTACCCCAGGGTTCAATCACGGAACCCCTTCTTTTCAATATCTATATGCTCCCACTAGCTCAGGTTATAACAAGAAATAATACTAGTTACCATAATTATGCGGATAATACACAGCTCTACCTTACAATGTCACAAGGTGACTCTGAACCCATCCATGCACTGAACAGATGCTTACAACAAATCAGTGCATGGATGTGCCAACTCTTCCTCCAGCTGAACAGAGACAAAACTGAAGTATCTTTGGACCTAAAGATGAACAGTCTAGAGTTTATCTTTAGCCTAAACAGTCTAGAGTTTATCTTTAGTCGTATTGATTACTGCAACAGTGTCTTAACATGCCTGCTTAAAAAGTCCATCAGACAGCTGCAGCTGATCCAGAACGCTGCGGGTCATGTTCTCAATAAAACCAGGAAGATAGAGCACATCACCCCAGTTCTAAAATCCTTACACTGACTTCCTGTAGCTCACAGAACAGACTTTAAAATACTTTTGGTAGTTTATAAATCACAGAACAGCTTAGCACCAAAAAATATTAAAGACCTGTTGTTGTTGTATCAACCTTCCAGACCACCCAGGTCTTCTGGTTCTGGTCTGCTCTGCATCCCCAGAACCAGAACCAAACATGGAGAAGTAGCATTCAGTTTCTACAAATCTTGAATAAACTTCTAGAAAACTGCAAAACAGCTGAAACACTGAATTCCTTTAAATCAAGGCTAAACACCCACCTGTTTAGAGCTGCTTTTTATCCATAATAACAGAAACATTGACCTGCATATTTGATGTGTATTGATGTTTTTAATGATGGCACTTGGCAAAATGTAATGTTTGTTACTGGTTTCACAACCAGTGACTGATGACTTTATGATGTTTTTATGTTTTCATGATGTAAAGCACTTTGAATTGCCTTGTTGCTGAAACGTCCTATACAGAGAAACCTGACTTGACATGACTTATATGGTGCGGCTGCTCTACCACTGAGCCGTGGCACCTTCAGTACATTTTTTTATTGAACACATAAAATTTAATTAAGGTTTGGAAAATCAAATTTTTCTATAGTTTTTTTTTTGTTGTTGTGAGTTAATGTTAATAATTCATTTTAATTGTCATGTGGTTTTCAACAGAACATATGCAGTAGTTAAATCCAAGATAAAAGCTAACAAAGATCTGGTAAGTACCGGACTGAGAGCAACAAACCATTGTGCTTCTAAATGTGACAATTTATGTTAAAGCTAAATGTTTATAACAGGTGATGGTGGTCAATCCAGCTTTTATGAAATATGTTCATGAGAACTGGCTGAAAAATATGGGAGCATATCCATCAACTGGATTCATGACTTTGATTCTTGCCCTTCACATTTGTGGTGAGGTAAGTTTGTTTGACTCTTTCTCCTCAGAGCAGTTAAAAAGTTTCTGCCCACCCTAGCAGGTTTTGTTTGTTTTGCTTTTTTTTTTTTTTTTTTTTTTTTTTTTTTTGTCATACTCAAATGTTTTAGATCATTGAGCAAATTTCGATAGACAAAGAGAACCTGGACAAATGCAAACTAGAGTTTTCAAGTTAGGATTTCATTGTCAGGACTGAAAAGCTAAACAAACCTGGCCTTAAATTAAAAAGTAAGTGCCCCCTAGTTAAATCATGAAGGAACTATTTTTTTGAACAGCTGAGTTCAGTTTTACTAGCCATGCCTAATTCTGATTACTTGAGAATCAAGAAATTGCTTAAAGGGTAATTAACCCCCAAATCAACTTTTTATGCTGATAAACTGTCTAAATAGGTTATTTAGGGTTCTATCTTTTTGTTTCTTTCCAAATTCTGACATTTTTGTACAAATGTGTTTAGTTCTGCAATGTTTTGAATAAAACCTGCAATGTAGACATGGAGTGGAATGGCTCTCCTTTGCTCTGACTGCTGCCATCAGTATGCTACAAGATGGAATACTGTGTCAGACTGCCTGCAGAGCTTAGGAAGCAGGAAGGACTCACAGCAGCACGCGCTGCTTCCTCAGGACGTAGCAGAGTCGCAGCGGTGCTGTAGAGAGTTTTCACCATAAGAGTCTCCAACAACACAAAAAAAGCTAGATTTGTCACTAGTTGGTTTTTTGAAAAAAAACAAAAAAAAAAAAAAAAAAAAAAACAAAACAAACAAAAAAAAAAATTGCTAGAGGCGTCCAAAAAGTTGCTAAATATAGTGACAAAATGGATAAGTTGGCAACAGTGCTTCTTTCGTCCTGACCACAGCCCTGCTCACCCCAAACACTCACCATGCTCCTCGGTGTCTCCTAGCGCCACCCACTGTGGTTAAATTTTTCAAAATTTGTTCCTTTTTTTCTTTAATTAGTCAATTAGTCTTGAAGTTATTTTTCAGCACTCTATCCCCTTTATATAGTTCCATTATTTAGTTGATTTGATTCTTGAATATTCATTATTTTTGAACCAGTACATTGCATAATTGGTAGCTTAGGTGAAGAAGCTCATTGATGGACTATTTAACTGTAAGGTTGAGCTACTTCAATAATAAATTCTCAGACTGTATTAGATAGTGTCTGTGATCATTCCAGTGTCTGTGTGAAGTGTGCCTGCTGTCCAGCTGCATTGAATTCATTCTTTCACCAGAGACCAAAGGTGTTTGGTTAATTATTTGGATGCTTCGGTGGTGCCCCGCCTCTTCTTTTGTTTAAAGAAACTGCAACTCTCTTAAAAACTTTAAATTAGAATAAATTATTGATCATAAATTGTTGTAGTTACATGAGCCAAATGATGCTCAATGATGCTTATGTTGCTCAACGTTATCCATATGGAGAAAACAGAATAGTGTGAACCCTCCCAATACTGACAGCCCAGTAAAATTACTCCAAGAGCAAAGGTTCATCCTGGAGGCCACAAAAGAACCTGGAAAAACATCGAACAATGAATGTCTCACGTGCCTTAGTTAAGGTCAGAGTTTATGATTGAGACACAAGAGAGACTGGGCAAAAAGGGCCCTCATGGGAGTGATCAAAGTCCAAAACCTATGCTGGCCAAAAGGAACACAAAGGACAATCTCATCGTCACTAGTCAAGTCAAGTTTATATGTATGTCACATTTCAGAAACAATGCTGTTCAAAGTGCTTTTAATCATAAAAACATAATACAGTAACCAATTATGAAACAGCAATAAACATTATATTTTGTCAAATGCTATCATCAAAATCATCAAGAAAGTATACATCATATACATTGTTATATATCAATGATATCTTTGTTGGGATTTTTACTCATAAAAAATGAAATCATAATTTAAAAACTGGTTTTTGTATTTTCATAGGTCATCTATTTATGATGTTAACATTGTTTGATGCATGACTAAAATAATCAAAAAGAAGACATCTGTAAAAGGGCAAACATTGTTTCTATATATTACCATACCTACAGAACTCTGTACTGTATTCATCTGAGTGTGGCTGTTGGAAGAAACATAGATCATTCTCTTTGTGCATAAAATCAAGTCAGCAGAACCCCAGGAGCAGTCCAAACAACCTGAAAGGAAAGGAGACATGACTAAGTGGCTCTCAATTGTTGAAATTCCACTAAAGCTGCTTTTCGTTTATGTTTCTAGGTCCATGTTTTCGGTTATGGAGCAGACCACAAAGGAAACTGGAGCCATTACTGGGAAACATTTAGAAACAAAAAGCTTAAAACTGGAAAGCATCCTGGACAACATGAATATGAAATCATAAAGAAAATGGCTGAGGAAAAGTCATTTGTGTTTTATGAAGAGTTTTAGTGATTCCCATGAAACCTTCAGTACTTTCACATTCACAAGCAGTCATTCACACCTCTGGTCTGACAAACGTGTTTTAATCACACATAATCTTTTTAAAACACAAGGTGCAAAAGTAAACAAAAAACTGCAGGACTATTAAAATATTTTATTCATTTCAAGTTTACACTGTACACATAGTGACACAAAGTGTCGCTAGACTGTTTCACATGTCGTTTTTGGCAAAATATTGACTGTTGGCTACACACCAATGCAGACCGCTTGGATTATTATCTGTATATAAAATCTGATGTTAAAACACAATATGGAGAAGTTCAAGTGATGTTAGTGACTGGATGAATACATGAAATTAGAATGTAATTTTGCATCCAAAATAGTATGAACTATTAAAATGTAATAATTTATTAAGTTATTTATATCAGTTATCTGGAATACTTGTTAAAGAAACTAGAGAGGAAGAAAAGTAACTGAAATTTGTCTTTGAGACATGTCAATGAAAGACATGGAGTTTTGCTGGACATATCCAGAAGATTTTCCGGAATAGTCCACATACCTCACTGAGAGAGACCAGACTCATTCTTTGGTGGGTAAAACTTTAAACTGTTGATGTCCACTAGTTAACCTGCATGTAGAGAAAATAGCAGGTGGAGAACTAGTTTAAGTTTAAAATGTATACTTCTGATGTAAAATAGTAAGGTATACAAGACTGGAGAAAAAAAAATTTGTTTTTCTATTCCTGTTTTTATGTCAGTCTCTTAAATCGTCATATTCAATAAAATAGAACATGTTTTGAAAAGTTCATTTATTTCTAACTCAACTCACTTCAGATTCACTGAAACATTCACTGCTACAGGAGATCCTGCTCACAGCCATCAGAATCTACAACAACTCTTTAAGTATCCTCAAATAATAAGAATTACAACAGCATTTAGTTTTCCTTTTACTTTTTTTTTAAATTTATTTAATAAAGTATTTTTGAATTTGAATTGCAGTTTGGGCTTTTCTTCCTAGTAACAGAGGCCCTGGTGTGGCTTCAGTCAGAGCGGCCGAGTTTCAAACATTAATCAGGAGGTTTAGGTAAACTGGAGAGCCGACAGGTTTTTTTTTCCCCTTTCCAGTCTTGTTCCATCAATACACGTAATAGTTTTTCTATGCAATTTTCAGTAATTTAATAGCTAATGAATGATTAAATGGAAATAGTGCATGTTTCTGTAAATTAAAAAAAATCACCGGTAAAATTAATATCGCAGATTAAGAAGACTAGCTGCTCTTCAAGGCCTGTTTCTTTTGTGAACTCACCACTAGGTGTCAGACCACAACCCACTGACATCTGAGTTACTCTATGGAAGACTCAAGTGGTGTTTGTAAAGGTTCTTCTCCTGATATCATTGCTTACACCTTACAGGTAAACTCTTAGAGTGTCATAGTAGCAAGCAGCCTAATGGCTCACACTTAGATGGCTCAAATGGGGGGGAGGTGCTTAGGAATAGACGACAGTATAAACAGATCAAGAACATTCTCATGGAGAAACCTTATAAACACAAGTAGACTTTCTCTCTCTCTCTCTCTCTCTCTCTCTCTCTCTCTCTCTCTCTCTCTCTCACACACACACACACACATCTTGTATTACTGTGTACTTTTCAATGATGTAATTGTTCTTTTTATTTATGCATTTCTTCTTTGTTGTTGTGGTTTCTCTGTTTTGTTTTGTTTTCTCTTTCTGCAGATCTAGATGCAGACTTCAAGGGTGTTAACTTGTGTTCTCTCTGTGCTTTTTTCCATCCTCTACTCCTGTCTCCTTCTTTCCCTTTAAACCTTTCTGCACATTTCTCCCTTTCTTTTTTCCTTTCTTTTCTGTCTCTATGTCTAATACATTTGAAATAGACCCAAAGCAAAAACAAAACAAAAAAAGAAAAGAAAAGAAAAAAAAGTGAAAAAACAAGTGAAAAAAAAAATCATGTCTTTACTAAAATGAAAAAATGTAAGAAAAAGCATTCCAATAAATTGTTAAATTTGAGTGAGCCCTTTCTGGCTGTTCCCTTACTTTTTTGGGTTAGAAGGAGCTACTTTACACTATTGATTACTTCTACTCAGTGTCTTTTGTAGTCAGAGTCACTGCAATATTTTTGCCTCCATATTTTTTTGTGTTATGGATGAACATAAGACGTTGACTTGTTCATGACAAAATGAACAGTATAGGTTAGCACTGACCTCAATAGCGTATACTCGCTGAAAATGATGATACTTTAACATCTGGTAATCTGTTTTATTTTCCAAAGTAACAGTTTTACTTTACTGTAGCAGCAAAATGTGCATTTCACAAGCTGTTTGGTAAAACCAGTAAAAGCCAAGAATCAGAGAAAAGGGAAATAAAATACATTTTATCTGTGGTTGCAATGTGACGAAATGAGAAAAAAAGTTAAAGTAAATGTACATGAACCATACTTTTGCAAGGTGCTGTGCATGTATAATTTTAGCAGAACCAGTGATTCAGACTGAAACACCAAGCTGAACTCTTTTCTCCAATTAATAACAGATAACTGACTCAACAGAATTCAGAAAAAGAATTCCGTGTTTGCTCATTTACCTGGATAGTTGAACGATTTCCTGTTTTTTTCCGTTGTATTATCAGTTTGTAATGTTTCCAGTCTGGTTCTGACAAAATAAGTTTTATTTCTGTACATATTCTTTTATCCTGATTTTTAGTTGATGTCCCTATGCTGTGTTTTATAAATGCATAAAGCCCAGGATGGCATTCATTCCAGAACATCCGCTGTCGGAACATCGGACAACACTGAGTTAGAAAAAGAGCAAAAAATCAGAGAGAGGAATAAATAAGATGCATAACCAGTAGAATTTGTCAGCAGGGTGATATATAAATATGTAAAATCTCCTCCACTAAATTAATTCCATCAACATAATTGACCTGTCTAGATCATTTATCACCAGGGAATTCAAATGAGAACACAAAGCAACCAGACTCATTAAAAAAAAGATTTCATCATCTCATGTCTGACTGACTGCTTGATTTCTTAATGGAGCATATCATTCAAAAAGCAATTCATTTCACAGCATTTAATGTGAAATTTTCTCTTTGAAAGACTAATAGTGTATTTTTACATAATAAAAATAAGTTCAGAGAAAGAAGCCTTTACTAAGAAAAATGTTCACCTTTACTTCTGTGGTCTCTCTCTCGCTCTCTCTCTGGTATCTGCATACAAACCACTCCCCACTCTCGCCACCTCAGGGGTTTCTCAGACTCCTTCCTCTGCAATAATAAACAGCCTCAATTGAGACTTCACGTGAAGTCTGTTTCATGGAAGTCAGATCCCTGCCCTCCAAACCTTTGAAGATTTATAGAAAATAATGAAAGCTATGAAAAATGTACCCTTTCATCAGGTAAGAAAATTACACAAAATACCTGCATTTAAAAAAAATAAATAAATATGATATAACAATGCTGCTCTTCCTAACCATTATCATATTGTATCCTGCTGCTAAAAGGAGATTTAATGAAATGATGACTTATTAAACACCAACCAAAGGTCTTTACCTTACTTTGTTAACTTCCTTCTTTTTAATCATGCCTCTCAAATGCTGAAATTATTTCCCTTCACAATAGTCAGTCGTCCAGGACATTTAAATTGAAGCTGCTGATTTTTCTGCTGGTTCTGACTGTTGCCGCGGTGTTTCTAAAGTCAGATTTCACTGACTGGCTTCAGCTACAGGATCAAAGCTTGTGTGCTTGTGAGAAGTGTTTGTCTGAAGACAACCTGTTGACTCCTCATCACCTGAAGCGTTCTGCAGAACCATTTTTGACTGCAAACACCAACCTCTCTGAGGATGCTTTCAGATGGTGGAAGGTTTGGGAAAATACTGCAAACCTCTTTTCCTGTCAGGTCATTTGAAAACCAGTCTAAACTGTTTATTCTGTTTGACAGCTCATACAGAATGAACCACGAGAGTTTAGTTACTATACATCAATGGTGCACAAGCTGTTTGAGCTATTCCCACCTATTGGTGATTTTGGAAAACCCAGTTCTGACAGTTGCAGGACTTGCGCTGTTGTTGGAAATTCAGTTAATCTGAAAGGATCGCGTTATGGAGCTCTGATAGATTTTCAAGATGTTGTTATAAGGTAAATGTTCGGTAAAAGGAATCATCTTGTATTTAGTCTTTCTCTTTGAAAATATGAGAGAGGTATTAAAAAGATGTCCCTCCATGCCGTTTAGAATGAACGCTGCGCCGATCAAAAGCTATGAAAGAGACGTTGGGACCAAAACAACTCATCGTGTCATGTATCCTGAGAGCGCAGTGGATTTAGATAATTCTACTCACCTTGTGCTCTTTCCATTCAAGATAAACGATCTTGAGTGGGTCATCAAGGCCTTTACAACAGGATTTTATAGAAGGTGAGTTATGTGCATATATGGAAATCTTGTGTTGCACTATAAAGAGTTGTTTACTATAATGTAATTAAAAAAGGCAAAGGAAAACAAAAGTACACCTTAGATTTGTTGTCCTTATTACCTCCAATAAAGACTGTAAAAAATTAACAAATACAACATATAAAATAATAAGGGGTTTTCAGAGGAAACATAGTGACTAAGGATACATTTTTATTTGATTAAACTAAATATGAAATTTAAATAATTCTTACATTTTAGCCCCTGCCCCAACACATCTGAATCGGTTCAGTCTTTTTATGCACAACCTGTGGTAGACTGGCGACCTGTCCAGGGTGTACCCAGTCTTTCGCCCAATGACCACTGCAGACCAGCCCCCCCGTGATCTCAGCAGGTCTACCACATAAGGAGGTATAGACAATGAATGAATGGATGGATGTTTCTTTGTCTAATGTCAGTCTGACAAGCGCCATTAAAATTCATCCATTCTTCGTCTTCTGCTTATTAGAACTGGGTGACAGAGGTGAAAATTGTAGGAGAAAATTCTGGACACCCCTCTGTCTTGCAAAACTATCCAGCTAATTTCTGAGCATCCCAAGGTTTTCCCTGGCCAGAGGGGTTATATAGTCTATCCATGGGTCTATCCATGGAGTTCTTGGTTTGCCAGGAAACCTTCACAAGGAGCTGCCCAGAAGTGATCAGATGCCTGACCCACTTTAGCTGACTGCCTTAGATGGAAGAGCTCCAGCTCTACTTTGAGCCCGTCTTGGCTGATGAAGCACCTTACCCTCCGTCTAAGGCTGTGCATAGGGCCTTGGTGTCCAGCTTCAGTCCTCAAGGGTTGGTGTCCTGCCAGTTTTAGATGTATCTCTGCTCCAACATGTGCATGTCAATGTTCTGTAGAGGCCTGCTAATGATTCAGGTGCGTTGAACCAGGGAAAGAAAAAAAGCCTTGCAGGTCCGTCCTTGAAGACGGAATTTGGAACCCACTCTCATAGGGAAGCTCATTTCTGCTGCCTACATGCAGTTTCTAATTCTTTTATAGTCAGGATCAGAACATGAATGAACCAATCAGCTCTCTCTTCAACATTAACAGATCCATCTTTTCACATCACACTTCATCCTACCAACACTTGTTAAAAAGACACCAAAATATTTCCCTGGGTTAATAGCTACAATGAGCTGTAAACCTGATGGAAACTCTTCAAATAAGCTACTGTTGTGCAAGTGCACAAACAATTCATTAAAAGATTATTTGTTTTAAAAAAAAAAACATAATTAAAAGGACACATATGTCTGTGTTTTTGCAGGGACATCTCAAGAAAGACCAGAAACTTTTCAGGATTAACTACAGCAACCTTAAAAATAACCACTAACTAAGGATCGCTTCCTCAATTCAAAATCAGGCAATTAATCAGAATAAATTCTCCTTAAACATTTTAGAGAGCTCCTACATACAAAATGTAAAAAAAACAAAATTAAGCTCAATCATTTTTGATAAGTTACAAGACTAAAAGCATCACCTTGTACTGAGATTTAGATCAAAACATCAAATATGTGATCTGACCTACAGCTACAGAAGCATCTATAAAGTAATAAAGTATAAAGTATCTATAAAGTTTATATTGTTTGCTCATTCAGAAATAGGAACTTTTATATAATGTTTTTCCCCCAAAAGATCTTAGAAGAAAGAAAAAATAAAGCTGAATTTCTTATCTTGTTTTAATATTATGACAGGAACTTAGTATGTACTTAGTATGTTTAATTTTTTTTTTAGCAGGATGTTTTGCTATAAAGAACTGGTTTGTCATCAACTGGCAGGATAACATTTTATTTTACAGTATCACTTCGGTTGTGGTCCTCACTGCAGTGTGCATGTCACTGCAGGTGATATCCCCCTGTGAATCTGCATGGTGAGTGCAGGGGGACTGCTCATTAGGTTGTTTGGCAACCGAAAATCACAACATACTCTTTCTTTCCATTTCTCTGCATTTCTTTTTCTTTACTTTGCATGGCTGAAATAATCTAATCGACTCTTTAGCTTGAGTAGGATTCCACTTTTTTTCTTGTCTAACATAATGAACATGCATCCTTTACAAAGCTTTCCTTTCGTTAATGAGTACACAGGGGAGGAGGGAGCAAGGCAAGCCTATGTCACAGTATATTTCGAAATGAGTTGTCTTTGTGGTAGATACACTGTACACTTGCAGGCTTTTATCTTGAGAAATTTGTTATATAATACAAATATGTCTAATTCCCTACTCCTACTTCATCATTATCAATATCAGAGTTTTGTTAAAATGCTTTAAAAATATACAAAAAGTATTGTTGCAAGCTGAAGTTCTTGCGCTGTATTACGCATCTCTGTTTAAACATGAATTGTATTTTAAACAATAAAACTTGCTTTGGTTTTTCACTCACTAACACCTGAAGGCAATACAAAAAGAGTGGTTAAAAGTTTTTTTTCTCGGACTGTGGGAGGAAGCTGGAGTACCCGTAGAGGACTCACTATGGACAGGGAGAACTTGCAAACTCCATGCAGAAAGATCTTTGGCTGTGCAGCTCTTGTAAGCAGTTATTATGATGTTGTTTGAACTTTAAAGGACAGTATATACATGCTCAAGACTCTTATTTTGAAAGTTTGAAGGAAGGTGTATTTAAGATCTATTGTTGTATTGACACTGCAGCGAGAACGAAGCTGCTCGTCCAACTGCTTTAGGTATAAAGACTCATTATTCCGGCTGCACTCAGCTACAGAACTGGTAGCACAGAGAACCTGACAAGCTTTTTTAGCAACTGAACAAACAGGGCATTCTGAAGACCACAAATATCAATCCAACTATATGTTAACTTATTTAACATTAGCCACTTAGCTGCTCAAGAAGGAAATGGAGGCAGAGACAAACTTATGTTACTTCCTACTTCTTTTAATAAGGACCTAAACACCCACCAAAAAGTCTTCCCTGCAGTGTTATGAAGTCCTAAACAGAGCAAAGTTTAAGACTCTATACTGTTCGATTTTTAAAATATTCCTAATACTCTTTCACATAACTGTAGTTGCACCTTCTATAAAGCATCTTAAATGTTGCGAGTGGACATTGTACATGTAAAAAAACCCGATATTTCATGGTGATGATGGAAAACTGTTTTAATGGTCATTTTATTGAAAATGTAATAAATAAATGCCTGTTTTTTCTTTAATATTTCTATGTCTATCAATAATTTACCATGGAATAGATAATTTGGTTAGACTTGCTCTACTAACATTGCCTATATTCTTTTGCATATTTTACCTTGTCTCTGGTTTTCTATTGTAATGTTCTTTTATTAGGTGAGCAGTGTTTGTTTTGAATTTGTTTGAATTGGAAATATTGGAGGTGTGGTTGGTAAACCCTTTAAGAAGTCATGCCCTTCTTTGGACTCACTAATAGGCTTTTAATTCAACTTAATAATCTCTCCAGTGAGTCTTGTAAAGCTATTTTATGTTCATAATTTCTTGCTTTAAAGCTGCAGTATGTAACTTTTATTAAAATAAATAAATAAATATTGTTCTACATATTTGTTGAAACTGTCACTATGTTGTGACAGAATGGTATGAGACAGATAATCAGTGCAAAAATCGAGCTCCTCTGCCTTCTCCCAGTGCTCCCAGTGTTATCTTGAAATAATTAACCAGAGGCAGGAGGTGGGTCTTAGCGCTGTCAATCACCATCCGTGTGGCGCTGCTCATCCCGTCCTCTCCCTGCCTCCCACTGCTCTCTGCTGCACTGCAGCTCGCAGAGACTGTGAATGCTAATGCTAACTTGCATGACCACCAATGACAATGGATAAATGGTTTTCCTGTAACGATAAGTTGTTTCTCCACCATTAGCACATTTAGCAGCAAGTAAATGAAGTTGACTGACAGCGCTAAGACACTCCTAACTCTTAGTGCTTATTCTAGGTCGGGAGCGGTACAAAGTTACATACTGCAGCTTTAATTCACTCACTATTAATTAATGGCTTCACTATTCACTCTGGTGAAGACATACAGCTAAAACATTAGTGTGCTTTAGCTTTGCCCAATACTAACTGATTCTAGATCAGTGAGTTCCAGTTCTTGTTTGCATCTTCTACATTTTATTTAATATTTACTAGTCCTTTTACCACTTTTGAAGAGGTTTTAAGAAGAGGTAAGAGTTTTAATTTCTCTCATTTTGTTTCAACAGATCATATGCACCAATAAAATCCAAAATAAAAGCCAACAAAGACTTGGTGAGTAGGGTATCTAATGCAATGGACTGTTGGTTTTGCTTGTGAACATCATTAAATTTAAATCCTATCAACTCATTAAAGGTAATGGTGGTCAATCCAGCCTTTATGAAATATGTTCATGATATTTGGCTGGAAAAGAAGGGAAATTATCCATCCACGGGTTTTATGGCTTTGATTCTTGCTCTTCACATTTGTGATGAGGTAAGTACATTTAGCTCATTTCCTTAAGTTGATTATGAAATTTATTCTGTTATCTAGTCAAAACAAATGATTAGCATTGGTAAGACCATGTGATATCAATCACTGTCAGGGAATGTTCACTTGATGATCATGTGGTATGCTAATATCAATCATTTAAGAAATAATGCAGTCAGTCAGTCAGTCAGTCAGTCAATCAATTACTGATAGCTATGATCTTAACTTATTTATACAAAGCCCACCATTTGTTCCATTCAGACCTCTTTACCATCTTAGGGAAGATGAGAGAGTTGTCCAATACAATTGACAAACAGTGAGTAGAATGCTGGCAGAAAGAAAATGGTCAGTAAATGAGTCCCTGTCCCAGTCAACTAAAGATCTACACAACTTCAGTGCACTTAGCAATCGGTGTTGAGATACCAAGTACGAGAACTTTCTCATAGTTCCAGACTGGTTGCTGTGTGGACTTATACTGATGCAGTCTTTTTCTATCTTGGATGATAAATATCTTTCATAATGGCCACAACTTGGGCTCCATAAATGGCACATGTACAAGGCCATCCCAACATTCCCTTTGAATGACTTATGAAAGGCTTGGGAAAATTGCATGTGATCCAGTGAAACAAAAGTCAACCTCTTTGGCAACAACTTGACCCATAATGCATAATGTTTAAGATGTCTTTTCCTGCTAGGCATACTGGACGACTTCAGTGTATTGCAGGGTTAACGTATAAGGGCAGTATACTGCAAAATCTTGGTTGTCGTCATTTTTCCTCAGCCAGAACGGTACATATGAGTCATGTGACCAAAACATACTCCCAAGCAAAACAATGAAAACCTAAAAGACAAATTGCATTAAGATTATGGAGAGACTTAGTCAATTTTTAGACCTGAGTTCAACATCAAATCTGTCACACCAGCTGAAGCTTTGAGCTGCCAAACTTTCTAATCTGAAGAATCTGGAGAGTTTCTTTAAACTTTCCATGGATCAATACCACTATTTGTCCTGAAGTCCTAGCTAAGACAATATTTTTACTGCTTGCAAATAGGTTTGGGTTAAGAGGTGGAAAAAAAGCTTTGGAGTCTAAGCAGTGGAGCAAAAAGGATAGATGTTTTATAATGTTACTGTAGATCTGTATTTTCCTTGGCATGTCAGTTAAAGTGGAAATGAGAAGGAGTGGAGTTGTTGCAGACAGTTTGTTTAGTGAACTAACAAGCTTCCTTAATGTGTCCTTAGGTCCATGTGTTTGGTTATGGAGCAGACGACGATGGAAACTGGAGCCATTACTTTGAAATACTAAAAAGGAAAGACTTTAAAACTGGACCACACCCTGGTAAACATGAATATGCACTCATACAAGAGCTGGCTGAAACAAAACAATCAGGCTTTATAAAGGATGGTGATATCTCTATTAAAACAGGTCACTCTAAAAAATGAGTCAATGTATCTCAATGAGCATTACCCATATAAATAAAGGTACAAAGATTTTCCTCCAGAATCTAAGCTACTCATACCTTTGTAGGTGGTACATGGCCTCTACTTGTATAGCACTTTATCTAGTCCATAGAACCCCAAAGTGCTTCACACTACATTCAGTCATTCACCGAGTCACACACATGCTCACATGTTGATGGTGGTAAGCTAGTATATTATAGCCACAGCTGCCCTGGGGCAGTCTTACAGAAGCAAGACTGCCATGCACCAGTGCCACTGGGCCCTCTGACCACCACCAACAGGCAAGGCAAGTAAAGTGTCTTGCCTAAGGACATAATGACTGAGACAGACAGAACGGAGGTTCGAACTGGCAACCCACCGGTTACAGGACAAACACCTACCACTGTTGCTCAGATGCATCAATACTGGTATAGTTCTAAGTTTTAAGTATGAGAGCCTTCTTTTTTATTTCTATGGATAATACCAGAGATTTTAAGGGTCTCTGCGGAGCCTTAATGTCTCAATAAAGCCTAAACATCTCAATCAGATCTGAAACACCTGACGTTCGAAGGAGTTATCCTGACTAATGATTGTGAAGGTCTTTCATGATTGATTTTACATGTACAACATGTAGATTGGTTTTTGAAAAGTAATTCAGTCCCTTCTAACAACATAAATAATTAGACAGTGTGTTGTGTTAACTGGTCAATTTAATTTGCAGCAATGTATGATTGTTTGTTAACTACCTCTACCTACCCACCCCACTACTCTAAATGGAACAAACCAGTTTCAAATATCCAAATTATGGGTCAGACTAAATATCAAAGACTCTTACTAATCAGTCTTCTGAAGTTGTTACTATACTGAGAAAGCACTTCAATGTAGTCTTTAACTCAGCAGAGGTCTTTAGTCATCATTGCAGACTTAAGAAGTTTATTATTCTGAAATATATCCATTTTTTATAATGTGAAGATGGTTTGGAAGGTTTGAAACTCTAAATGAAGAATGTAATGCAAATAAAAGAAAGTGTGACTAACTTGTAAATTATTAAAAAGTACTGTATGATAATGGGTTCATTGTCTCTTTTCATGTGTCATGCTCTGCAAAATTGCATTTACACTTAAAGCTGCACGGCATTCTGAGAAAACTGTGGGCTTAGTCCCCCATCTCACACACACACACGCACACACACACACACACACACACACACACACACACACACACACACACACACACACACACACACACACACAGCAGAGCCTGCTGAGATCTCAAGAAATTGGCAGTTTTCCTGTAATGCTGTTTCAACACCATTAGCACTTCTACAGAATACCAGCAATCTTGAGCTTGAATGACGATATGTGCTATGCGGGGGTAGGGTGTGCGCAGCATGTACAGGAGCTTGACTGACACTGCTATGATGACTGGAATGATATTTTTTTCAAGCATTGTAGAGTTGCGTCTTCAGTAATCTCCACTTTCTGAAGCTTTCTGTTTGGCCTGTTCTGCTAATCTTTTGCTTTTCTTTGAAATTGATTCCCTGATTTCTTTGTCCTTGATCTTTAGTGATTTGGCAGACATCATATCCTTAATGGTATGTAAGGTAGCCAATGTGAAAAGTTCAATCCAGTTAAGAAATGCATGCTCAACATCTCCAGGTGTTCAGCTTTGTCTGGCAAGGAAACTGAAAAGTAAATACTTATTGTCCTATGGACTATTGGTTGGAGGCCCTCAACTTTTTTTGCACATCCCACAATGCTGTTTTTGTTACCATGGTGTTCCACGCAAATTGAAATGCAAATTTTCTTTCAAGACTGTCACACAGATACAACCTGATTCATTGGGAATAGTGGCAAGGATGTTGCCTTTTGGAACTAATTTGTCAAACAAATCTGCTTGATGCTCGGACTGAATGTAGCTTGTTGGTCAACAGCTGTTTAAAAGTTTTGACAAGATGTGATTGTGTATTTGAGAAGTGAGCTCCAGGCATATTCTGTGTTCTCTACATTTGATGTTCTTCAGAAGTGACACACCTCAATCAGCAGCTGTTTACAAGAAGATGCACAGACATTGCCAATTTCAGCAAAGATGCATCTTGCCAGTGGCCTTTTTTGATGCATACAAGTCATTATTAGGCATGGACCAATATGAAAATTAACAAATATTAATTTAGTAAATTAACTACATAACTCTACCAGATACTCTTAGAATGTGCTTTCTGGGAGAGCTTATATGCACCAAAGTGCATCAGTAATTAGTGTGCAGACAGGACGTCAATACATTATTAAAGCTATGGAATGCAGCTTATCAAATTGTCCACCGCATGGCGTACACAGCTAACAACAACGAGTTCACTCACCTTGAGAAGGCAAAGAAGAGGGCCACAGAGAGCGGTGACCATTGATGCCTGGGTTTGAGGCTTTCTTCGGCAGCAACATATCAGATGTGCGATATTCAGTGATTAATCTAAGGGTGCAACATCAATTATACCAAACTCTTAGGTGCTTTTATTGTAGTATTTAGGATTTTATTTAAAGCTGCAGTGGAGAGCTCAGACTAACATGTCTACATCTTACACCTGCACAACTGGTGCATCTTTTGAACTCAAACATACCCTGTACATTGACTGGTTTAAGTACCCACTCAGAGGTTTTAAATAACCCCAAAAAAGTCAGACTGATGACCAAAGGCTTGCCTCATCTTGGGAAACCTTGCTAAGGTTTCAAAGGAGGAAGATGAAGGCACCAAGATGAAGACTGCCTCTTTTACACTGTGCTTAAAACTAGCTTAAAATAGTTTCATTTCAGCTTAAGTGTTCTGTGGTAGCTATACCATATGTTTAACCAAATGAAATCACGCACAAACCCCAATACATTTTTATTTTTATCAGGCCTACTACTATAAGGTATATCTCCCCAACTCACCACAAGGATGTCACTATGGCTCCCTACACATCTAGCTCATATTAGCTCATTTCAGGATTTTGGACTTAAAGGTAGAACAGAAATTGTAACGCTGGATGAGTTCCCACTCAAATTTTCAGTTGTGTTGTCCATTAACTCCAGAAGAAACTGACACTGAATGCAATGAGGCACAAACTGAGTTATGTTTCTTCCACTTGTGTTATCTGTTTACTTTCCATTTAAACATACTCCATAAATAGCATGTTTCCTTGTTACTTAAAAATAGCATTTTGTTTTTTATTTGCAGATTGTTCCTAAATCATTAAAGAGTGTATGTGTTTGTAATGGCAAAATGGATATTTTTTTGCATGTTTGGCACACCCAACACAGGTATGTTACTTCTTTTAAAATACAAAACCATTGATCCCTCTTCTGAATACATACAACATGTATCATGTGAATGCATGCTGATGATAATTACCGAAGAAGAGCAAGAGTGGGAAGCTGAAATTTATTTTAGCTGGGCGAAGAGGCAGAGAAGCACAACTTCCAAGCATTCACATGTCAGCAGAGATATTCCTGGTCTAGCTGCTTTCTAGCAACTTTGTTTTGGATCTTGTGATGTACTGTTGGGAGACCTTATCTCTTTGACATCCCAAAATAAATTCATTGTTAAACTACCAGTGGATGAAGTGTTGTGACTGGAGTTGCAAGCAGGTTATCATTCCGGAGGAAAAAAAAAGTTCTCATTCAGACTCTAACATGATAAACATTCAATCCCTGAAGCAGGCAAGAGATCCCGACCCTTCTTGAGTTGCAGTCACAGGCTACACAGGGTTATTTTGAGGGCCTCAATTTGGTCACCTCTATCTTAAAAAGACCTCTCTAAAAGTGAGTCCCAGTACTGGTTCAGTCGGAGCAGTCTTTCAGGTTTCATTCATCAGCAGCAGTCTGAATGTCTTTCATGTTGCTTTAATGTTGGTGAGTGCACCACAACAATATTTTACCAATCATTGCAGCTGTGCAAAAGCTTATATAATTTCAAAACTAAATCATTCAATTTAACTCTACAAGTTTGTTTTTCATCTGTAAACAAACACAAGGACGAATTAGAAAACAAGTATACCGACCAAGGAACTGTGTTATCTTGACATCAAGTCATTTGAAAATGCAATGAGCCATGGACACAATCATTAATTATTCAGCTGACTTAATTCCAAAAAGTGTATATAAAAGTATAAAAGAGACACATCATTTATTCACGGAGGAAAACATGGTGGCCACTAGATGTCAGCCTTTCATTATTTATAATAAAGTCTAACTAGAAGATTGAAACATGGAATGTTTTCAATGAGAACTCCTCACAATAAGGACAGTCAAAGCTTGGCATGTTGCTTTATAACTTGACAAGACTTTCCACCCCCCCCCCCCCCCCCCCCGCCCTGTGCTCCTGATCTTCATGATGCTGTCTGTTCACCAATGTTTTCTAACAAACCTCTGACTCTTACTGAAGGGAGTTAGTGGACTAAATTTTATTTAGGGTTATCAGAGCAGAGTAAACAGGGCCTGAATGCACACCACATGTTTCATATTTTTCTTTTCAAAAAAATGTAAATGATTAAACATTTTCTTCTTCTCCACAATTATTAAATCATTTGTGTTTGCAAATTACATAAAATCCCAATAAAATCCAATAGATTGTGAATGATTGTCAATGGAAAAAAATTGTTCTGGCGTGAAGCATAAGATTCTGTTAATCAAGGATATATAGCTGTGTTTAGTTACCAAAACAGTTCAGTAAACAGACAAACTGAAACCAGGAGCATAAAAAGGAGTGCCTTTACATAATCATGTATTCAAAGAGAGGAGAGCAGCCATCATTGGCAGCAACAACTGCTGGCAAGTGATAGCTGGAAATGGGAGTTTTACAAAGCAGTGGAGAAATTCTTGGGCCAATCTCATCTGCAGAATTGTTGTAATTCAATAACACTGGAGGGCGTTCGATCATAAACACCCAGATTATCCTTGAGCTGCACGTTTTCTTTACACCTTGCGATCAAATGTAAGGGCCTGACATAGAAAGGGGGTTAAAAACAACCCACCAATATGCAGCCCCTAATCCACCTCAAGACGTCGTCACAAACCTGTCGCTACTATACTATGAACAGTAGTGGGATGAATCTACCATGCAAAAAGTTTATGTTAGGATAAAGGGGAACACTGAACACAGTGCACAGAAAACCCACTGATGTTTGTTTCTTTTCATTTCATGCTAACCAGTCATTCACCAAAAATAGCCCTTTACAGTTACTGTCAAGGGTATAAACATTTTTATTATTATTATTATTTTTTTTTTTTTTTTACTGAATTGTAAATAAAAAATACATTGATTTTTTTTAAATTAAATTCATACAATGTAAAATATATTGTTTTCTTATCTTTTTGGAGATGCATGTCTAATTTTCTGTCAGAAACAAACTGTTTGATTCAATAAAAAATCTTTTGTAATCTAAATCTTCCAGGGATAGGAATAATTTTTAACTTGACTGTTATTCTTTCATTATTTTTTAGAAAGACTTGCGTAGTTTTGGCTTGGATGGACACTAAATACCTGTGTATTGTAAACTATAATTAGTTACTGAGATTAGTTATTGAGTGTAAAGTTTGTATTTGTTGTAACAAGCCCCACCCCTCCTTTTGAGATGACACCAATCCTGCTCTGAATGTGCAACACTGAATCTGTTCCAAAGTCCAACAGTTTGTCCGACATCACCTGAAAGGCATTACTCCCATATCAGGTAAGTCAAATAAAATTAATCTACTTTTTTCTCAAATCTTTATTTTGTAGAATCTATTAAAATGCTTTCTATTTATGTTTGTTGTCCTTCACTGTGATCTATCAAACACATATTAAACAAGATCTCTTAAACTCTTTAAAAATCCCCTCTTGTTTTTCACCTTATTCTTTACTGATGTTTTTTTTTTTTGTTTTTTTTTTTTTTTTAGTAACTCAGGATGTCAATTCAATTTAAGATGTTGATTTTCCTGGTGGCTGTTACAACTCTTGGCATGGTTATGATGACAAGTTATTCTGGCTGGTTTCAGCTGAAACTGCCATACTGGTGTAGGTGTGAAAAATGTTTTTCAAAAGAAGATGTGTTTCTTAATGATCATCTGAACCTTTCCATTGAACCATTTTTGTTGGAAACAAGCAACCTCTCTGAAGAAGATTTCAGTTGGTGGCAGGTAAGCTGTCCCTTTTTTTCATGGAAATGTTTCACATTTCTGTGTGCTATTTGTCTTTTGGGGAAAACTGGTCTAACAACAGTCTGTGCTTGTTCTGTTTGACAGCACTTACAGAGCAACAGACACAACTTCAGCTACTATAAAGCAACAATTAACAAATTGTTTAAGATAATCCCCCCCAGTCCTGTTCTTGAAAACCCCAGTATAGAAGGATGCAGAACTTGTGCAGTTGTTGGAAATTCTGTGAATTTGAAAGGATCACATTATGGACCCTTGATAGATTTCCAAGATGTTGTTATAAGGTAAATATTCAGTAAAAATAAGTCATTTTTACTTTACAACGTAAAAAAGCACACAAACCAAACACCCAAATATTTCATTGTGTTTAGAATCAACTATGGTCCAACCAAAGGCTTTGAAGAAGACGTTGGGGCAAGAACAACTCATCGTGTCATGTATCCAGAGAGTGGCTCAACTTTAGATAACACCACTCATCTTGTACTGTTTGCGTTCAAGATAAGAGATCTTGAGTGGCTCATCAGTTCCTTTCCAACAGAAACTTCTGGAAAGTGAGTTGTATTTTCACGTTTAATTCTTATTTGTTTTAGGGGTTCATGCATCTAAATATGGCCTAAAAATGAGAAAAAAATTGCATCTTTATTTGTCTTCTCTTCATCATAATAGGGGAGCAGAAAGCAGCAGTTCCACTCTATAAATATGATAATCCCCAGCTTCCATTGTGAATAGATAACTAATATGCATTTTTAATATTCCCAACCATTAGAATATTTCTTCTTTATTTTTTTGAAAATTATTAGTTGTGACTTTAACTGTAAATCCAGCAATGCATAGATTAATGTAATGTGATGTTCAGCTAAGCTAGATAAGCAATGTTTTTTTTTTTTTTTGACATTTTCTAAAGGTCTCTACAATTTGTTTTGTAATTTTGAGGCACCTCTGCTACAAAACCTGTAAATACTAGTACCCAAGTGTTGTAGCAATCACCCAATTAAAATGGTATATGCTGAATGCTTGAAGTGGTCTGACATGGCAAGGGAGCTCTAACTATATTTTGATTACAGCTAAAACTTACTTGGCCACTTGGGTTCACTCACAGACTTTTTATAGATCAGGAGTCATAAATTACAGTTCAGTGAGGTCCACTAAAATACATTTATCATGTTTTTTGTTTTTTTTTTTTTACCAATTTTAGTTAGTGAAAATTTTAATGTTAACTTAAAATCCAGTGTGCAACTTTGCAGTTGCTATGTCAGTATTTTCTGAGTTCTCAGTTTAGATTTTACTAAGTATGATTTTTCAAATAATTTCCCTTCGTCAACTTTGACACTGCCCCCTGCACTTAAAGTGTTTGTCCAGACATTTTGAAGTAAAGCATATATTTAGGTGTAGTTTGATTCCACTAAAGTTAAGGGTTCACAACTCCATACAAAAGGCTCACAAAGACAGAAGCTCACAACCTTGAAAAATGAAACAAAACTAAACCAGACAAAAGATCACTTTTGCCTTCAACCCTTCTCAGTCATACTTATCAGTCAGTGCAGGGGGGCGGGATTATTGCAAAATATTGCAAATGAACAGCCTTTGTTAACATCCCCACGTAGCTGATCAGGTTTGGAGACAATTCTTTTGAAACTTTAAGGGCTGTTTTCTCACTAATCTTGTTTGCAGAGTGCCAACATTCAAATGGCAATGTCATCTTCTTTTTTTTTTTTTATTTCCATGTGTTTGACCTCATTAGAAAGCTTGCACTCCATACTTTCAGAAACTGCAAATAACTTGAATTTCCCCTAGGAAAAGTTGTTCCTGATTTTGTCGTGGTTAGTCAAATTTATGTGGTTTGTCACATTTATGTGATCCATCTAAGGTTGTAAGACACTGGGCCTCAAGGCTTGGATTTAAGGACCCCTGATCTTAACAAATACATAAAGAGCAGAACAAAAGAAAGAACTAAGAATTCTAACATAAAGGAGTGAACCCAATATCGAATACCGGGAGGGCAGTAACTAAACATAACCCAAAATGATCCATAGACAAATTTATAGTGAGAAACAAAACAAAAAGATCCAAAGTTGACAATAAGAAGTGAGAGAACTATTACTGATAATAACAGGACCTCACTTAAAAATTCAAACTAACCGCCCTGTACCCTCACTATTTCCAAGGTACTTCTCTTTGCAGGTAGAAAGGAAAAGCTTCTTGTCTTGTACTACTGTAAAGGCCAGAAAAGCTGCACATCTATCAAATTGGGTTGGTTTAGAACTTCACTTGGCACTCAATCCAGGCTTTAGTCAATCATTTGTGGACTACCAGTATAAAGAATTGAACTGTAATCCCAATATGATCAGGTGATCCTTCATTGTGATGTATTAAGGGGATGCACCCGCTTCCTCCTTCCATGCACCACCGGGTTCGTTTCTCTCCAGTTCCGAGACACAACCAGTAAAACTAGCAAAGTATTTACCTTGTGAAATAATGAGAACCGGGCTCCACTTAACACATCTTAAGGATGAACCAAATAAAGCAAAGAATGAAGCACGAGTCCTGCTTTTATCTATGCCTCATTCTTAACCCTCGCTAAGGGGTGTTGTCCTCTTGTATCAGTTTATTCTTGACTATGTGTGGATCTCACGTGATATCCGCAGTTATGGTTATGTATGCGTGCAGCAGTGAACGGTGCAGCAGATAAGGCAGATATGTTTAATTAGGGCAGCAAAGAGATAATTAAAACAGGCCACAAAATCATACATCCATAACAATTGTTTGAAAAAAAATTAATGAGCTGCAGCAAAAAGTTACTTTGTCTATACACAGTTGCTCAAAACATTTTTCACTCTTGATAAATAATATGCAATAGTGAAAAGCAGTAATTTATCCACATTCTCTGGCTATTTAATTAGTTATACCTATTAAGTTAGTACCTAGTAAAGTGGCCAGCACTTCATATATACATTTTTTATCTAAGTGACAGAACTTCATGTGTTAATTTTTTTATGTTTGGACCCATGTAAGAAGCATGTTAAGACCTTTTTCAAGGCAATGTGAAACTATTTCTGCAGGTTTAGTAAAATACACCACAAATTGACGAGCAGTTTTTTTTTTCAGTCCCCTTGTCTGATTGTATGTACAAAGTGTGGAGCTTGACAGACAGGCAGCCAGCAATAGGCTACAATGAAATTTTTGTTGGCAGCAGTATGTCGGACAACAAACACACAGATACTCTAACGCGTTGCAGGATAAGAGGAGAACTCAAAATTTTGTGGCTTGTTCCCACATCTGTATCTCATTTTGGTCATTGAGTTGTGTTGCAACCTTCTGATTGACGTAATACTGCACTTTTGGACCAAACATGACCCGTACATGATACTGTGTGTATTGTTGTAGAATGTACTTTGTAATGTAAAATTTTAATTCTACTTTAGCACAATCCCCAATATAAGGTTAACAATATAACTTTTTTTTTAGGTTTGGAACACTAAAGTGTCCTTGACGTCTGTTTTGAAGTGAGTTAATTGACAAACTTAAACTAAATGATGTAATTTTTCACATTATACAGACCAGTAAAACCCAGAGCTAACAAAAAATTGGTGAGTATAGCTCGTTTGTGTCAGGAACTTTTCATATTAATTGTCATAATTTCATTAGTTTAATGACTTCTCCTTAGGTGATGGTGCTCAATCCAGCTTTCATGAAGTACGTTCATCAGGTTTGGCTGGGAAAGAAAGGAAGGTATCCATCTACTGGGTTTATGACCTTGATTTTCGCACTTCACATTTGTGATGAGGTACATTTTTCATTTGTGTAACTTGGCAGAATTATGAAGTTTCTTGTTTTTAAATAAATTTTCTGATATAAAAAAAATAATTCAAGTCCAGTTTTCTTCCAATATGACTTACATACAGTTGAGACAAGCTTTAGACTCTAGAAAACATGATGGGAGTTTATAGTCAACTCATGGCTTTCAGGGTACTTAGCTCCTGTCAAAGCAAGACAAGCCCAGATTATCAGCTCTCCACCACCATGCAAGTTTAGCAGTTGGTGTGAATTGTTGTGCATGGTTTTCACCAAATTCCTGCATTATAGCCAAAGATTTCTTCTTATGGCTCATCTGTCCAAAGGTCAGATGAGCCATAAGAAGAAATCTTTGTGATTCCTTCAGATATAACTCCTCAAATCTGCATTTTTTTTTTCAGCTGACATTAGAGTAAAAAGAATTCAGAACCTGGTAAAAAAAAAAAAAAAAAAAAAAAAAGATCATTTTTACTAGGTCCGGGACATGCTTTCTATTATTATTATTTTTTTTTTTAACAAATAAACCATGTTGTATATTTGTATATATTTTAGAATCACATTCTTTAGGATATGTCACTTGGTTTGCATATCTGGAGACTGATTTTTTTCCCTGATTCATGTTTGCAAAGAAGCTAAATTTTCATGTCTTACGACAGATTTTCAATTTGATTTAGGGTCATTCTACCACATATGTATAAAAGATGCTTTTTCATGTTTCTAGGTCCATGCATTTGGTTTTGGAGCTGATAGCAATGGAAGTTGGAGCCATTACTGGCAACCAATGAAAAACAAAAAGTTTAAAACTGGACCTCATCCTGGAGAACAGGAGTATGCAGCGATACACAAGTTGGCTGATGAAAAAACTATCAAGTTTTATAAAGGAGTTTGAGTATTCCCTGAAATGTAAATTTGAATTTTCTTTATAAATTTTTGTCATCAAAAAATAAATTGAAAATTTAATATTTATTATTAGTGCTCAACCCAGAAATTACACTTTCAGGTTTAAGTTTCAGTTTTAAAGGAAATTAGAATGAAGAAACGTTACTATTGCCATGATAGTAGTAATTATCTAAACATGCTACATAAACGTTAAATGACCAGAAAGATTTAGGATGCTTATTTTAGCCAGCACCTTTTTCCATTATGTTTGAACAGATACAGATTCCACTACATGCTGAAAAAGGAGTCTGAAATACATATGCTGCATTTTATCAGCATAATTTGCATGCCAGGTGCGTGCTACTTTTCAAATGTATCATTTTTGTTGCATTTCAAGTCAGCTGTGGCTGCAAATGCTTTTTTTTAAAATAACAGTTCTAGTTGTAAAATTGTAGAATTTATTCTTATTTTTAATCCCCATCGATATGTCTTCTGTCCCTTGCTACTTTTTTTTTATTGTTTATCAAGTCACTTTGGCACATGGTATTTGAACTGAGAAGGATATTTATACATCTTTTTATTTTTAGTTTTTCTATGAAATTGTTTAGCTTGAGGCTAAATATTTATGCAGCTGTAAGGGTTTATAACTGGTAATAAACAGGTACAACACTGGTGTGCTTTGAATTATTATCCTGCTCCATAATCCAAGAGTTCTTGATCTTAAGGTCACAAACGGATTGCCGGACATTAGAGGTGTGCGATACTGCATATTTTGGTATTGATCTGATACCAAGTAAATACAGGGACTGTATCGCCAATACCAATACTGATACCGATGTGTTTTATTTAAGTTTAATATATTATCAAACTTCTGACCTTTTGGTGCTTTTGTGGCGTTTTTGGATTATTTTGTTTAAAAGATGGACAGAATTTGGACAAATAGGTGTCTACAAAATACTTTACATATTAACATGATTTGTGTGCATTTTCCTAAAAAAAAAAAAAAAAACATTAAATGATAATTTGAGAGCAAATAAAAAAAATAATAGAAATAGACAGAAAAATAAAACAAAATTTCAAGAGGGAATCTAAAACTAAAGTATCGTTCTTAATACGCTACTATCTATCCAATACTGATACTGACTTGGTATCAATATTATCAGTACTTTGGATCTTCTAATGGACATTGTATTTTAGAATTTTCTGGTAGAATGCAGACTTCATGGTTTCATCAATTACATTAACTCGTGCAGGAACTACAGCAGCAAAGCAGGGGCACAGCAACATGGAACTTTTCCATGGATGTCTTTTTTACTCAGTCCCTTTCCTATTTTTGATCTATATTTTTGATGATTTTTTTTTAATCATGAACACTGAACTTTACTTAGGCAAATGAGCCCTCCACTGCCTTAAATGTTCTTCTGGGTTCTTTTTTAATCTCCTGAATGATTTGTTGATGTGCTCTTGACTTAATTTTGGCAGGCTGACCACTCTTGGGAAGGTTCATCCATATTCCATGTTTTCTCCATTTGTGGATAGTTTTTTTTGTGGAGTCTCCAGAGCAGCATTTTTGCTTTATTTAGTTTGGGATGTTATGTCTTACATTTTAAGTAAGTAAGTTTAATTTTTAGCCTTCTTCATTCTAAAGTAATCAGGCTTGGGTGTGGCTTGTGAAACTGAAGTCAGCTTTCTCAGAAATAATGTAGTTAATCACAGTTAACACATTATTTCAAAATCACTGCTTCTTTTACCATGTTGAACAGTGTGGTCCTGTTTAGGCATAGTGGGTCAAAGCTCTTTAGATTGCAGCAAAGTGTTTCAAATGATGCATGTCTTTTCAGAACATGTATCAACTAAAAAGTGCACAACGAACTTTGGCTCCCATAAGACCAGAAGTGGGTGGAGTTAAATTTTCGACAGTAGTCTACAGTGAGCAAATATTTACTTGGACTTTGTTTTGTGAAGCTTTCACATCTTTTGATTTACTCTTTTGTTAACATCCTGTACCACCCATGCTGGTTTATTTTTGTAATTGTTTCCCTCCTTATTGAGCAGGAACTGGAGGTAACTATTCTTATGGGTGGGGAAACACCTGTCAGTATATGATGTGTGCATTGAAGCAGTACACTTTCTACATTGAAAACAAAGCTGGATAGATGATATTAGAAACTTTAAGCTTTAAGTTTTTTTGTTTGTTTTTTTCTGTGAAGTTACACTGGCTGCCCAGAAGATGTAGTAACACACTAGAATCTAATGTCTCAGTGACACTGTTCCATGGATGTCTTGAATGTAGCTATGTTGCAAGATAGTGTGCGACAAGCAAATAACACTCCACAATCACCTTTCTGAGCATGTTACAACATAGCTTAAATCATCTGATCACCAACTAAACCAGATTCCCACAGATTTTTTGACATGTTTAAAATTCCTGCAGCGTTCAGTTTATGTATGCTAGACATTTGCCTCAACAACAACTGCATTACACCACTGCTATTCAGATATTACTGTACCAATGATTACATATGATTCCAGTAATGACCCACTAATTAAATTAAGTTAAATTACAGGGACAGTACAACCAAACATTATCACCCATATACTACTGATGCAGCATACACAGTGCTTCTAGCCAAAGACAAATTTGCATCCCATATTACCAGTTAGAGAACAAAATAAAAAATCTATAGCACAAAAGTTGCATTGCACAAGTAAAATACATAAAAACATATCCAGATCATATTTTTAATGTTCAAAGTGTTGTTGTTCTTTCAGCCAGTGCTTCAGTTTTGTGGAGAAAAGCCTCTTGTCTGACTGCGACTGTAGATCCTGTGCTGAAGTGTTCCATTGCTGTGATTGTTTAACTGAGAGTGCTGATCATCCCAGAGTTGCTCTGCACCTTTTGATTCTACAGTTCCCACTTACCCCAGCTCTTGTTCTCACACCTTCATTATTATATTTTTGTATTAACTGACAAATCACTTTTGTTTTAACAAGAAAAATGAAGAAAATTATCACAAATCAACAAGTGATATTTTTGAAGAATTGGGCAGTGAGGCCACCTCACTGGCTTCTGATCAAATACTTTTAAGGTTTGCTTGAATAATTTCATTGATGGCTTTATGACAGATTTTGAGGCCTGTGCCCAAATGATAAGAGCAATTCGACATGAGTATGCAATAATATTGCGTGTATATATAATTTAGCTGCTTTGGTAAAGATACAGGGTCTTATCAAAAAGATGTAGTTTATATTAGTCCTGATAATCTTAGACATTTTCCTAACATGAGCATTAAAACTTAAGTTTTGAATCTAAGATAACCCTCAGGCATTTGAACTCAGTTACTTCCTTGATTCCCTTTTGATTTATATTTATTTTAAACTCTTTCTGTTTCTCTCTTTAAAAAACACATTGAAACAGTTTTCATATAATTTAACTTCGAGCAGTTTTCCTGCAGCTGTTGGGATATTCCAGCCAACTGCTGAGTTAATGATTCTGCAGCCTGAGAAGGAGAATCTGCTGTTACACAAATGACTGTATCATCTGCAGACAGTTAGCAGTTAGTGTCTTTTCAGATATTAGGTAAATCACTAACAAATAAGCAAAAGAGGCCCCAGTATGGTACAGCTAGATTACATTTTTGCGTTGCAAATTTTACAGTTTTTACACTATATAATTGAGACTTCTGCATGCCAGATGTTTTCAGCTAGAAAGTTAAACTGATAACATTGGCTACTTTCTGAATAACTAGGCTAATAATTATCTGACCAACTGCAGGCACTACTAGAATTTTGAAATTCCATTCCCAAATAGTCAGGTTATTGCTAGATTTGGAGAAAACATTGGATAATGATGGCATCACAGCAAAGGTAATGTGTTCCAACCTGACATAATTGAACACTGTGAAAGCCTCACTCTTGATCCCAATGCACATGCATTATTGAAAGATGAAGCACATCAGAAGTGACACACTTACCTCAAAGTGATGAGACTTAATGTTCCACATAACCTCTTTCATTTCCTCATTTTCAAACCTTTGTAACCAGTTTATCAATATACTATTATCCATGTCTTATGCCTCAGAGCAGCTTAATGAAGTGATTTACATGTCACTTTACCATCAACACCCACACATGTACAAGAAATCGGCTTGTCATTAGCTGTCCACTGTAACTGTTAGGCGTAAAAGGATTAAAACTAGTTACAGTATTATTGATATGAAGTGGAACATATTAAAGAAGTTGATTTAAACTAATTTTACAATAATAAATGACTTGAAAATTGGCTACTCTAAATTTGCTAAATTTACCAGCAAATAAATAAATGATATGTTTATTTATGAGTGTAAATTTAAAGTATTTGCCTGCCATCTGTGGCAAGCAACTCAAAATTTGCTTACTGGCACCAGGTTCCAGAAAAATCAAGCTCAAGTCCTGTTTAATCCATTTTTGTGACATTTTAATTTATTGGATTGTGATGCTACAATGCAGTAGCTCGCCACCATCAGCGTGTAAACGTGTGCATAAATGAGTGAATGACTGAATGTATTGTAAAGTGCTTTGGGATCCTCTGGACTTGATAAAGTGCTAAATGAGTACAGGCCACTTAATTTTTCCCTAGTGATGGGAGGCTGATTGAAAAAAAAAAAAAAAAAAAAAAAAAAAAAAAAAAAAAAACTTGTCTGACATTTTCTTCCCTTTTTTGAGCTTTTTAGGGAGAAAGCATCAAGGATTCCAAGTCCTGCACTTGGGGATATTTTCTTTTTTCTTCTGCAGTCATTGATGGCAAGAAAATGCTAACGTTGCTGAGCGGGCTTTCGAAATTTTACCTTGTCTCAAGACATACATCAATGCTGCAAAAACAAAAAGTGTAACAGAACCATGCACCAAGTCATTCAACACCATTCAAAACCTTGTTCAAGATTATCTTCTCCCAGCAAAGTTGACCTTCTTTATAATGGTGGCAAGAGACCCCATTTTTGAAGTTGTGCCAGACTGACAAACCTATGCTGCCATTTGTGAATACAGCTCTCACAAACATGCTCAGGAGTCTAATGGAAAAAAATGATCGATTCTGGTGTCATGAAGAACGCAACAACCACAGTAAGGAGGAGGAGGACTTGCTGGTGTGTTTTGAATCATTGTTCTGAAGGTAACATAGTTTCTTAATTGTGCTATAAAATGGAACTATTTGCCTTGGAAAATACATAATACCCCCCCTTTAATGCAGACTCCCCCAGCCAGAGACAAGGTGGGGTTGGTTCCCCAGTCTACCTCCATTGGACAGGGGGTCTGACACCAGCGGACATCTGGTGGTCAAGCCTAGTCTCCCAGGACCCGGTTGGGCACAACTCCAAAAAGAAACAGGAAGCCCCATTCATGTGCATATGCCATCTCCAGGGAGGGACGTCACAATGCTTGGTGAAAATGTAGATTTGAACTGTGATATTTTAGGTATACAGGCATATTTTTATGTATCTCACTGTTTTTTGGTGAATTGCTTTTTTTCACTTGAACTTTAAATACCACATTAAAAATGTATGTAATAGTGTAAAAATATTAACATTTAGTTAGGTATTTTGTCAGCAGAATCCACTAAACAGTGCAATTATTAAAAAAATGCTGCCGCCATGACTCAGCATTATTTTTGAATGATTGTTACATCAATCAGTAGTACTTTTGGATTTTGTTTTCTTGCATGGACCCTTTTTTTTTTTTTACCTACTGTTCCTTTTTACTGATTCCTTTATTCAATTTTTGCGTTCTTCGGTGCACTTATTAGGCTATGTTGCCTGTTTATTGCCCTCATCCTTATCTAAATATGTTGTGTCTTATTTTGCTTGTTCTGCAAGTCTGTCTGTTCCCTCCCTACATTTTTTTTGTTTTCACCCATGTCTGATTGTCCTCAGGGAATTTCTTGTCTGTCTTCCTGTTTTGCTCATCTCTTTAACATCTCTATCACACAGAATAGCTGATCATTCGCTTTTTGTTTCTCTTGCACCTGGCATGTTGTGGGAATACTTTTAAATTTGTGAAGGTTTCATTAAATTCTCTGTTCAACTCGTCTCCTGCTTCCTCATGTGATACATTTGGGGCGTGCACCGGAGCTCCATCAACTTTAGAAAAGCTATACTTTCCAGACTTCTGTAAGTTTATTCACATAATTTATATGAATTTGTCATACATATTGATATTCAAGTTGTCTCATTTAATTTGGATGAAATTGAAGAATAACCCTTTATTTGTCAAATGTCCAGGGTATAGAAGTAATAGGATAGGATAGGTAAATGTGAACTCACCTCTTTTTTTTTTTTTACACATACACTCTTTCCAGACTTAACCAGTAACAAAAATCACACATTCAGAATGACTTGTAAAATGAAGCTGTTGATTTGCCTGCTGACTGTGGCTATTGTTGGAGTGCTCTTAAAATTCAACTTTAGAAGTTCACTGCAGCTAACAGCCCAAAGCTTGTTCTTCTGTTTAAGTAAAGACAATCTGCTGTTTATGCGTCACATTGAGCCATTTTTGTCTGCAAAGACCAATCTCTCTGAGAACAGTTTCAAGTGGTGGAAAGTGAGTTGTGACATATTTTTTAAAAAGTACCTTTTCTAGAAAAGAAGGTTTGTGATGGTATCATTTTGATTCTTGGAAATGAATTTATATATTTGTCTAACCAAATACATCTGTGTTTGGGCTTGACAGCACATACAGCATGAGCAACATGACCTCAGTTACTTTAAAGTAATGCAGAAAAGGCTTTTTGAAGTTTTCCCATCCATTCCCAAATTTGGAAAACCCATGGAGGACAGAATCAGAACTTGTGCTGTGGTGGGAAATTCTGTGAATTTAAGAGGTTCTGGCTATGGACATCTAATAGATTCCTATGAAACTATTATAAGGCAAGTCTTTATAAAAAAAAAAAAAAAAAAAAAAAAAAAAAAATCTAGAAAACAAACATTCTTTTATAAATCCATTCTCCCCTGCTTTAGAATGTTTTAGAATGAACCGTGGTCCAGTCAAAGGCTTTGAAGACATCGGGAGCAAAACAACACATCGAGTCATGTATCCAGAGAGCGCCATGGATTTAGATAACACCACTCATCTCATACTGTTTCCATTTAAGATAAATGATATTGAGAGGGTCATCAAGGCCTTTACAACAGGATTCTATGGAAGGTAAGAAATATTTTCAAAGGGAAACCATGAACATTATTGTTTTTTTTATTTCTATTTATATGCAGAAATACTTTCTGTACCGTGATATGAAGGATATAAAAAATGTTTAAAAAATTAAAGTATTGCATCTTTGTGAAGTGGGAGGAAAATCACTCATGACTGGGAGACATGCATTAGTACACAGCATCCTTTATTCAGATACTCCTAAATTAAAATCAGTGCAAGATGTTACTTCAGAGGTTACCGATTAAATATAATCCAGTTCAATCTCAACACAAATCAGCTCTTCTACAAACGCTTCAGAGGTTTATTAGAGAACATCTGAGAAAAAAAAAAACAGCATCATGAAGACCAAGGAACACAACAGACAGGTGAGGGATGATACTTGAATAGGGACTGGGTAGCTGGTCAGAGTTCATAGGGAGATGAATTGAAGACAAGAGATCAGAGGCTGCAGAAAACACTGGAATTGAGGTCACTCTTCCAGCTGGACAGCAGCCCTGAACATGCAGCAAAAGGTTGTTCTCCAAAGTATTGACTCAGAGAAGTTCCATGCAAATGCAAGCCCCACTTTTCAAACTTCTATTTGTAAACACTCATATTTTTCATTAATAGGTGAATCAGTCATTATTGTTATTAGAATGATGACTCTGTAATTAGTATTTCTCTATTTCTGATACCAGTAGGCACAAGCCTGCTTCTGCAAACAGCTCTGTAATTCAGAGTGATTGTGAACCTTATTGAGCTGTTGACTGACAGCAAAACACACCACAAACCAGAGACCTCACCACCTAAACAGGGGAAGAGACTATAAAACCATGTCTGGATGTAA
Organism: Anableps anableps; assembly: GCA_014839685.1. Taxonomy (NCBI): domain Eukaryota; kingdom Metazoa; phylum Chordata; class Actinopteri; order Cyprinodontiformes; family Anablepidae; genus Anableps; species Anableps anableps. The sequence continues at coordinate 6,580,485 of CM026079.1, forward strand.
ATCAACATGGAGTGTGGAAAAATATCTTTGTCGTTCCTGGTCAGCTTTGTGTGTGCAACAGTTGAAATAAGTAGAACCAAAAGTCATCAAGATAACAGTACAGAAAACACAAAGCAATCTGTATTGAAATCAAAATATGCAAAACAGTTGAACTCAACGACAGCCTGGCATGGCAGGAGTTAATGTTTCTGGCAGAAACGTAAAAATTGGCTGAAGGAAATGAGGTTTATGTCCAGAAAAGCTAAAGGTAAACAACCAGTTTTACTTGAATGAAGATAAACAAGGTTCCTGTGGGGTGAAGAGAAGCAGTCATGGATAAATTGAATTGAATGAATTGATGAACTGAATTGAATGGATTCTCAGTGAAACATGAGTGTCTGAAGAATACATGCACATCACCACAGACACGGATCACATAATTACAGGAAATACACTGATGGACAGTTTTGGACGCATTCCCCATTGAATCAGTTGGAAGTGAGTCTGATGATGAAGTCATCATATGGGGTGATAAAATTTTTCTAAAGTGTGAAATATCTACAGTTTCCTTTAGTTTTTTTCTAAATGCGTTGAGTGTTTTAGTGACATGTCTCACTGTTTTTAACAGCTCATATGCGCCAATAAAATCCACAATAAAAGCCAACAAAAACTTGGTGAGTACTATATGAATGAATGAATGAATGAATGAATGACATCTTTAATTCAAACATAAAAACAATAAATGTTAATAGGCAAAAAACAAACAAATCAAAAACAAACCAATTTTATTAATGTGCTGTATTGAATGTAATGAAAAATTTAGACTTGCAATACTACACTAAAATTTAAGGCAACCTCTTTATAACAGGTGATGGTGATCAATCCAGCTTTTATGAAGTATTCTCATGAGATTTGGCTGGGAAAGATAGGAGAGTACCTATCCACTGGTTTTATGACTTTTGTTCTGACACTTCACATTTGTGATGAGGTAAGTTAGTTTTTTTTTTTTTTTTTTTTTTTTATAAAATGATTGAGAAGGTCTCTGTTTTGAAGTTTTGCTCTTCTATGGTCTCGCAAGAGACCACAACCTTTTTGTTTGTAGCATTTGACATTGTGAAATATGTTTCCAGACAGCAGATATATAGTAAAATGATTCCTTAGTTTTAAAATCAGAGATGCTAATGATTGAATAATAAATGAAAGAAGTGATGGTTAAATCACTTGTGATTCTCAATGGTAATCTTGAAGAGAACATAAACTATGTTAGTGTCTGATCACCAATGTAATAGAATGATGAAGTAATCAAATGTCGTTGAGATTTTAAATGTTGCAACAAACTATAGATAAGAGTAGAGCTGAGAAAAGGGAACTAGTTGGAGGTTTTGGGGGTTGGTGAAGAGTCTTGAACAAGAATTCAAACTTCATGACATCATGTCTCCTAAGGAAAGGGAGATTTAAGATCATCTACCCAAGCAGTGAGCCTGCCTTCACTCATTTGTATGGCAACAAAAAACATATATAATGTCCATAAAAAGGAGTGAGGAAGGAGGATGTTTCCTCCAGTTAGATGTCAAACCAAAATCAAGACGGACAAAGAACTCTGCAGCAGAAGAAGAGGAACCAGGGCCAGAGGTGGGATGAAAACTCTGCCTTGTGAAAAGGATTCAACTCCTAAACTACTAAGACTGTGGCCGTCCCTCATCAGCTATGGGCTCAAACCTGTAAGGCTACAGAAGAACTTGGTCAATGAGAAATCATCTACACACACAGAGGAAAGGAAGACTGTGCACTATCGCCTGCCACCCGCCCAAGAAATCTTTAAGTCTTTTTCCAGAAGATCCAATCTAACTGGGGTTCTTAAGCCATTCCATCTCCCAGATCCTCCAATTTGAATCCCTCCGTTTCAGCATTAGAGAAATACTACTTAGGTTAAATTAATTAATTTTATTGTCTTACCATTCTGTACCTGTGATCATCCTGTTATTGACCTTTGCAAAACATTACTAAATAAAATTTTATACTAATTTTGTACTTGTTAATAAGTCAAGTCAAGTTTATTTGTATAGCACATTTCAGCAGCAAGGCAGTTCAAAGTGCTTCATATCATAAAAACAACAATCAAGTATACAGAAAAATCATCAAAAACATCAAGCAAATACACATGAAAATCATCAAAATCATTGGGAAAATATCAATGCATCAAAATCATAGGGACCATCAAGCAAATATAGTTCAAAAATATTGATCAATGATCCACTTACTTTATTGAACTGATTTTCACTCAAACTTCCCAAATTAAGGCACATTCAACACAATCATCTCCACCTTTTTCTCTCATTGTTTTATATATTGAGGAGTCTGGAGAAGGAGGCACCCCTGAGGCCTTTGACAATTTGGAACCCATTTTAAATTACAGATAAATAAGAATGCATAGTTTTGAATTGAGTTTTGTAACCTTGTAAAATAAAATGGCTTATAATTTTGTCTTTGTGCATCTGTAGATAAGAATTTATGTGTAAAAAATATTTGTATTTGTATCAAAAAAATTACACAAGTTACAATTTTTTTAAGGTCTTTTTACGTACAGATCCAAAGCAAAAGAACTACATGTGAAACTCTGCGCTCAAGTTCTGCTTGAAGTGTGAGTTTCAACCTGCAAATATGAATTTTGAACAGGACTTTCTCCCTTTCAGTTGATTGGTCAATGTCATGTTAGTTACAAATTTAACAATCCAATCAAATTACAGATGGGTTGGCTGTTGCGGGGTTTGATAGTAGGCCGAGTTGGACATATGCCTCCAACCTCAAACCTTTTTGTTTGGATAGTCCTTCTCCTTCACTCCAAATGTCCGGGTTTTGCAGTGGGTTTAAGAATGCCACTAAAAAAGCCACTAGACATCCAGAGCTTTTTCACTAAACAGCAGCAACATGTAAGTCTATGTTCGAATGACAAGCAGCATTTAATGCTGTCACCTGTATAGCAGGTGGTTTTAACATAAAATCGGTTTTCCAGATATCTAAAAAGGAGTTTTGACAAGACACAGCTACATTTTGACTATCCATCCATCCATCCATCAGTTCATCCATCCATCAAATTCTGCTTATCCGGGGTCGGGTCTTGGGGGCAGCAGCCTAAGCAGGAAGACACAGACTTCCCTCTCCCCAGTCTCTTGGGACAGCTCCTCCGGGGGAATCTCAAGGCGTTCCAAGGCCAGATAAGAAACATAGTCCCTCCAGCGTGTCCTGGGTCATCCTCTGGGTCTCCTGCTGGTGGGACGTGCCCGGAACACCTCACCAGGGAGGTGTCCAGGAGGCCTGTATAAACAGTTGCCAGCATAATTTTGGGTTTCCTGCACAAAATTTTAAGAAATACCACAATGTAGGAAGAGTTCAGCAGTATCAGATATGTGGAGAACGTGAACTTCAGGAAACTTGAAGACTGGTCCAGAAATCTGAAAAAAAAAAAATTCTATTTATTCTCTTCCGACAAATACAACGATCTTAATAACAGCTTAGAAGAGCAAAAAGTGCAGCTGTCAACCCATTCCCAAGCTGAAAATGGAGCTGAAAATTAATTTTTTTCATTCAGTTCAAACACAAGTTCAAAATGCTATGTAAATTTGTAACATTTTGACTTGACAGAATAATTATTCAAGATATTAGTAATGTCATTCAGACTAGTCAAACTGTTAAGATATCTGACATAGAAAAGAAAGCTGTCTAATTAAAGACATCTCTAAGTCATTTGGAGATATCTAAAAAGGAATTTTGACTACTCCAAATTACACTCTCAGATATCTCTAAGTTAGTTTTGCCTAGTCATTATTTGTTTTCACGATATCTGCAATTTAATTTTCACTAGTTGAATCCTATATATTTCATGTGTAAAAATACATTTAAGATATCTTGAATTATGGTGTCATTTAAATATCTTTAATTAGAATTGTGACTAATCAGAACAAAGATGAGATATCTTGAATTTACTTTATGACTATGTCATAATTTGTCTTACCTAAAGACATTGTCTTTGGTTCAAGAGTGGTTTGACATGGGTAATGGGACATTTGGTACATTGTAGCTAATTTCTAGTATTCGTCTGTGTGTGGGGGCTCTTCTGGAATGAATTTCACTTGGCAATCCTCTCAATACATCATTGACCTTTTTCACAGTATTCCAATTTTCTGAGACACTGAATTTTTGGTTTTCATTATCTGTAAGCCATAATCATCAAAATTACAAGAAACAAAGGCTTGGAATGTATCTCTCTATGTGTGATGATTCGATATAATATATGAGTTTCACTTTCTGAGATGACTGGCAAGATTGAGATTTACTAGTATATTCTAATTTATTGAATATGACTGTATAGCATTCACTTTTATGTTTTGGCCTTATTCTTCGCTATAAAAAAAGTGTTCTAGTTGCATAAATGCGGGTGTGTGAGTCCTCCCTCCTCCACGATGCATCACCACAAACTTCCAACTCAAAGTTACACCTTTGTTATAACATGATATAAAGCTCAAGAAAGTTAATTTTGCATAATACCCCCTCCTTAAATTGATGTTCTTTTTACATTGTTTTATTGTCTTTTCAGACATCACTGCCTCATTTCCTGTCTTTTTACATGCACTTTTTGTTTCAATGAACATAATTTTAAATCTAAATCTTTCAGGGAATGAATAATTTTGGTCTTAATTCTATGTCTTTTTTGTTGTTGTTGTTGTTGTTACTCCTAGGTTCATGTGTTCGGTTTTGGAGTAGACAATCAGGGAAGCTGGAGTCATTACTGGGAAACACTTCAAGACAAAAACTTTAAAACCGGACTACATCCTGGAAGACATGAGTATGCAATTATACAACTGGCTGATGGGAAAACAGTTAACTTTATAAAGGCACATGAGTTTTGTCTTCGACTTTAGAGGTCAGGCTCAGTGTCACATTTCTGTTGACATGATTCAAACCTCTGGTTTAGTAAAAACAGTGAGTTTTTGTTGTTCTCTGGTTATAGAATATTAAGATTTTTTAATGATTGTTTTTTTTGTCACCACATGAAACCTTAAGGTTTGCTAAATAATTTCTGTCTTAAAACCAGTAAACTTTAAGATCCAATTCCTATCTCTTTTTTAAAACATTTAAATTATATGGCTTGAAGATTAGGCTAATATTTTTAACGATTGTCTTAGATTTCCATGTTTTCGGTTTTTAAACCCCCACCAGCTAAACCAAATTTGAAGAAAGACAATTTAAAGCAATTTATTTGTTGTTATTTTTTTGAATAAGCTTTTGTGTTACTAAATCTTTCAAGCATCTGAGCGAGAGAAGTGCCAAAGTGTTAACTCTAGACACCTGGGTCAGAGCATCCCTACCACCATCATGAAATTTTATGTATGGTAACCCCTCTGATGCTAATAGTCAATTGTGTATTCTTTTTGCTGCATAACAGCATGCAGTCGTTTATTGTACTTTATGATGGTATTGTTCAGCTGGATGAGGGTGCAGTCATGGGTGAAGAGGGTGTACAGTAGGGGGCTTAGGATGCAGCCTTGTGGAGAGCCGGTGCTGGTGCTCAGTGCTGAGGACAGGTGGGATCCTACTCTCACCCTCTGGGAGCGGTCTGTCAGAAAATCCATTATCCAGCCGCAGATGTGATACGAACACAAAGAGATTAATTTCACAAGTCAAAACTGAGCTGATTTACATGTACATTGAAGAAGCCACTTAAACATAACCGGTTAGACAATGTATGCTTGGAAAAGATCTCTACAAACCAATATGTCAAGCAGTGATCGAAAGACGATTCAAGAACAGCTGAAAAACAAAGTCATTGACATCTATCAGTCTGAAGAGAGGTATAAAGTCATTTCTCATGCTTTGGGAGTCTAGTGAACCACAGCAGGGCCACAATTCACAAGAAAACACTTAACAGTGGTGAACCTTCTCCATAATGCATGGCTACCAAAATTACTCCAAGGGCACATGAAAGACATGTTCAAGAAGTCAAAAAAGAACCCAGAACAATGTCTAAAGCACTCCTGGCCTCCCTTATCTCTGTTAAGCTCTGTGTTCATGATTCAACAATAACAAAGAGCCTGGATAAAAATAGCATCCATGAGAGCATTCCATGGTGAAACCCAGTGCTACTCAAAATGACCAAAAAGGCCCATCTTATATTTTTCAGTGATCATCTTGATGATCCCCTTTTGACTGATGAAACGTCATATTTCATGTATATGAAAACTTTCCATTTCAGTTGCTTTACTATGATAAAAAAAAGGGGGCAGTCTAACTCAATCTTAAAAAAATAGCTAACCAACAAATTCCATGCAAAGAGCACTAAAGTTTGGCGTAAGTATCTCACATGTTCCCTGAATGTTACTTCTGTCTTCAGTTTTAAATTCCAACCAGATTAGAATATGATTCATAAATGTATCATTTCAGTCAGAGGCAATTCCAATGCTCAGTCCTGGTTAACCACTAAAGGGCTATAAGAAAACTATGACAGTATAGGAAGAGTTCCCTGAGTTGCTTACCAGATGGCGCTGGCCTTTCCAAAGGAATATCTGCCAGTCTTGGTCTCTCGAAATAACTGATTCTCCAAGTTTTATACACAAAGTCTGTGTAAAGAATCAGGCATTTCAAATGCTGGAGTGTATGCATTAACAAATCAAGTCCCTTTTAACTGCAAAGAATTGATCTAATTTCAAATGATGTCAAACTGTTTTTAACAGGTCATATAGGAAAGTAATAACTAAAATAAAAGCCAACAAAGATTTGGTGAGTATGATATTGATTGTAATTTACTTTTAACTGCGAAGGTAACCATTTCATAAATATAAAAGCTAGTCATTTTTAACAGGTGATGGTGGTCAACCCAGCTTTTATGAAGTATGTCCACGAGGTCTGGATGAAAAGGAGGGGGACGTATCCATCCACTGGCTTTACGACATTGATTCTTGCTCTTCACATATGTGATGAGGTAAGCCCACCTGACTCTTTGGATAATGATAAAGTTGCTTGTGTCTGAATTAGTTTATAATGCAAAATAGTGTCATGGTCTTCAAAAATGACCTAACTGGTCGTTTCATGGTTTTCTCTGTATTTAATGTGCATTACATTAGAAACTGGTACACTTTCTTGGGATTAAGATATATTAGAAAATAACTCCTTCTATTGCCAAAGCAACTGGTATTCATATTCATGATGAAAATAAATACAGTTGTACAGATTCTAACTTCAAAGGGTTTTTGTTTTTCTTTTTTTGCCACTGCAACAGTCACAGTGTGGGAACCTTTAAAGCATTTTCATAGCATCTGTAAAAGAATATCAAGATTTCATTCACAAATTTGTGAACTTTTATCATGAAATTTTCAGTTAAATGTGGTACAAAGTTCAGGGTGGAAAGGTAAACCCTCTTTTTCAGTTTCTAAAGTAGTGTGTAAGTACACTCCATGATAGCTTTTAGAACCACCTTAAGTAGCCATAATGTTATTTAGTTTAGGGTTACAACTAACCATTACTTTAATAATCAATAAATCAGCTGATTATTTTTTCGATTAATCAGTGAATCAGTAAAAAAAAAAAAAAAAAAAAAAAAAAAAAAAAAAAAAAAAAAAAAAAGAAGCCTGTCAGTTTTTGTTGGGGCTTTTTTCTCTGAAATAAGAAAGACAGTGCATTTTTTTTGCACTACCATATCAGACACAATGTCAGTAGGTAGACCATGCAAACGGAACACCTCATGGGCCAGAACCGCTCCCAGCTCCTTAGACGAAGGCAGTTTGCGAAGTGTTATCAGGTGGGACATCTTAGAAAATCGATCCACAACTGTGAGGAGGACAGAATGGTTATTGGAAGAGGGTAAACCAGTAACAAAATCCATGGATATGTGGGATATGTGGGCGGTGAGGAACCGGGAGGGGCCGCAGAAGCCCAGAGGGCGGTCGACGGGATGGTTTAGCCTGACAGCACACTCTGCAAGCCTTGATAAACTCCTTTACATCTTGCAGCATAGTCTCCCACCAGAAACACCTCCTGATCACAGCTAGGGTCTTAGTGACTCCCGGATGACAGAAAAATTTAGAGGCATGACAAAAGGATAGTACCTCAGGTATTAGCTGCTCAGGGACAAATAGTCGATTCTGAGGACAGCTCTCAGGGATGGGGCTTTGCAGATGGGCCTCTCTGATTCTCTGCTCTAGCCTGGAAACTGCTAGCCGCGCAGATGAGGGGAGCACATAGTCCACCTGCTTAGCCTCTTGACTCTCCTCCATAGTCTCATGCAGCCTGGAGAGTGCGTCTGGCTTAGTGTTCTTACTCCCAGGTCTGTAAGACAGTGAAAAATTAAAGCGACTGAAGAATAGAGCCCACCTGGCTTGCCTGGGGTTATGTCTCCTAGCAGACTTGAGGTACTGCAGATTCTTATGATCAGTCCAGACCACGAAGGGTTCCTTAGCTCCTTCGAGCCAGTGCTTCCACTCCTCGAGGGCCAGTTTGACTGCCAGCAGTTCCCAGTCACCGACATCATAGTTGGTCTCTGCAGAAGACAGTTTTCTAGAAAAGAAGGCACATGGGTGAATCTTCTCATCAGTGTTTCTCTGGCTGAGTATGGCTTCCACCCCAGAGTTAGAAGCATCCACTTCTACAATGAATTGGCGAGAAGGGTCCGGTGCGCGGAGGACAGGAGCGGAGGTGAAGGCCTTTTTAAGGTGGTCGAAGAACTCAGCAGCACTCTTACTCCAAACGAACTTGCACTTGGATGAAGTAAGAGAATGAAGTGGAGAAGCAACAGAACTGAAATTGCGGATGAACCGTCAATAGAAATTAGCAAACCCCAGAAACCTCTGAAGTTGTCTACGGTCTTGTGGGCAGGGCCAATTCTTGATGGCGTCCGTCTTGCTGGGGTCCATGGAAATCCTGTTAGGAGAGATGACGAAACCCAAGAATGAAGTGGACGATTTGTGAAACTCGCACTTTTCTGCCTTGACAAACAGGTTGTTCTGCAGCAAGCGGAGAATAACAGAACGGACATGAGTCTGATGGGTAGTGAGATCCTTAGAAAAAAAAAAAAAAAAAATCAAGATGTCATCCAGATAAACAAACAAAACGACCGACCATGTCCCTAAGGACATCATTGACAAGAGCCTGGAACACTGCGGGAGTGTTGGATAAGCCAAAGGGCATAACCAGGTATTCATAATGGCCGGTTGGAGTGTTAAATGCCGTCTTCCACTCATCCCCCTCCTTGATACGGACCAGATGGTAGGCATTTCTGAGATCGAGCTTGGTAAAAACTGTAGATCCCTGAATCAGGTCGAAAGCAGTGTTCATTAGGGGAAGTGGGTAACGATTCTTGATCGTGATATCATTCAATCCCCTGTAGTCAATACAGGGTCTCAAAGAACCATCCTTTTTGCCCACAAAGAAAAAACCTGCACCAGCTGGGGAGGATGAAGGGCGGATAATTCCTGCCTTGAGCGAGTCACTGATATAACCCCTCATGGCCTTATCCTCCAGGCCAGAGAGGGAGTATAGATGGCCTTTGGGAGGAAAGGTTCCAGGAAGCAAATCAATTGCACAATCATAGGGCCGATGGGGTGGAAGGGAAGTGGCGCTGTGCTTGTTAAAAACTTCCCGAAGGTCATGGTAAACAGCCGGTACCTTGGATAGGTCGGGATAGGTCTCCTGTCCCGAGATAGGGGCAGAATAAGGGACTAAAGCTGCTAAGAGGCAAGTGGAATGGCAAGATGGTGACCAACCCAACACCTCGCCCTTAACCCAGTCAATGTGGGGGTTGTGTTTCTTTAGCCAAGAAGCCCCCAAAATGACAGGGAGACCAGGGGACTCTATTATCAGGAAGGAAATAAGTTCATGGTGATTCCCAGAAATACTAAACTTAATGGGACCCGTTTCATGGGAGACCTGGTGAAGTACATGGCCGTCAATTGCCAAAACTTCAAGACGATTAGAGGTAGGTAGAAGTTGGATGCCCAGAGATTCGGCAAGACCACGGTCCATGAACTCAGTGTCTGCTCCTGAATCTATAAAGACCGAGAGATGCTTGGTTTGACAATCAGTTTGGAGAGTAGCCTGAACAGAGAACAAAGAGGATTGCCATCGCTTTTGACTCAGCAGGAGCTTCTTACCTCCTGCTGAGCCTGGCCTTTTAACTGGACACCGACTAAGTAGGTGACCCTCTCCACCACAATAGAAACAAAGGCCTCTCTTAAATCTCCGCTCTCTCTCTTGTGGGGACAGGCGAGTTCGGCCAGTCTGCATAAGCTCTTCTCCTGGAGAGGTGGGTGAAGAACTCAAAGGTGGAGTTGTGACTAGTGGCTGTGATCTGGGAACAGATTCAACATGGTAAGTACGACTGAGGGAACTCCTCTCCAACCTTCTCTCATGGAGCCTAGCATCAATTCTGGCAGCCAGAGTCTCCAGTCCCTCCAGACTCTTGGGAGCGTCATGGGTAGACAGCTCATCCTTTGTCTCCTCACTGAGACCTTTTTATGTTTCATGTGCTGCAGAGGGTCATCAGGGCAGACAAAAAGATAGAGGGCTGCCAAATGTTCCCCCTCCAGTTAATTTCCAGCTCCCGATGTCTCTCCGAAGTTCACCGCCTGTTTTCCCGACTGCCATCGGGGAGACGGTACTGGAGTAAAAAGGGAAAGACAAAAAGACTGAAAATCTTTTTTTTTTTTTTTTTTGTCTTTATCAGATCAAACTTCTAAAAATAAAAAAATAATAAACAAACAAACAAACCCCCACCCCATAAAACAAGCAAACAAACAAACAAACAAACAAACAAAAAAACGTATTTGTGTAATTTGGCTTTTTGGTTTGTTCTTTGAAAATATTTACTCTTTATACAACTATTTTTTAATTAATAACTGGATTTTTTTCATTAAATAATGTATTTTACATTATTTCTGTCATAGGACATTTATTTTTCAGGCCCTATTGGGGCCTGCCAAAGCATTGCATACAATGCAAGGAGGCACCTATTATTCTCCACCTCGAAACTGCTTTCTCCGTTTATGTGGCCCGAACCGTAGCGTGCACCCCTACAATATATAGATCAAAAATTCCGGCTAGTTTTCGAGATGTGTGCTATTACTCAACTTTTCGTTTCGAGTTACCATGGCGACGTAATTAGCAAAGAACTACCCCATACAAAGTCAATGGAGCAAAGTCCTGAAGGCATCCTAAAAAAATACTATTTTTGAGGATTTACTGTGTCATCATGGTTTCGCCTACAAACGCCATTCAACACTCGGTTTGTAGATACGTCCGTGCTGTGTTCAGAAGTGAAGACGGTATGTTGATACCTCTGACGGTTTTTCCACAACATGCCTCACACTTTGGCAGGCCCCTTTTAAATTTCTTCAGAAATTTTCTAGTTTTCATTGCTGTGTCCTCAGGAAGGATAACATTGGGATTAACAGCAAACATTTGTACACACCACACAAAGCAAATAACTCTATTTACACTCTCTTGCACAGCCCAACAGTTAAAGTGTTGTTCTATGTGGAGTTTATTTTATTATGGATGTCATTTGGAGAGCCACATCCCTCTTTCTACATCCTTGTGTTTATTGTGGGATTTACTGAAGATAAGCACTACATAAAACAGAGAAAAACTCATTTCTGGTTCCTCCAGCTACTGCTAACAAAATATCTTCAAAATGTAAAAAAAAATAAAAATCATATGTGTATTAAGAATGTCTCCATAAAGAATATGACCAACTTCATCCAAAATACCTCATGTCAGTAGTTTCCTTTTGTTCATTGCCCACATCCAGTGTTTAATTTACATATGAGTACTAATTACCCAAAACCAGTGTGTTGTTACATTGTCACAATGAGTGTTACATTAGTAGTAGGACAGTTTGTACAAAAATGTAATGATAAGTGTCTCAAATTTCCATATTTGGCATAATTCCTCCTAAGGGTCTGAATGTTCTAGCTTGGGACTGTTTGCACTTGAGACAATGCATGTTTCAATGGAAACAACAACCTAGCAACACACCTGAGGGAAACTTACTGCTAAATATTATTAGCACAAGCAAGCAGGATCCAATTGCAGTTTCCCAGCTGGTTTACAGTAAAGACAGGGATAAATTTATCTGCGACAGAGTCAGAGGACAACAGAATCTTTTATAGTTCTTCAGGTGTAAAAAAATACTTTCTTGGTTACACATTTGATGTGAGCCAGAAAAGAAAGTGCTGAGTCCATAAAAAATCGCACCCAGGTTCCAATTATTGATTATGAAATTTGGCAACTGTCAGTATCAGTTAGTAGAACTCAAATTTTCTGGTGAATGGCCTTGGGGGTCAAAACCAAGAGTTTTTTGTTGCCATGAAGCTGGAGTAAGTCAGATGACCTTTATGTTTTTATTTCTTTCAATAAATCCACAAGTTAATGTGGGAGCTGGATGAAGGATCTGATACAGAGAGACAGTTGGAAATAGAATAGATTAGAATAAAATAGAATAGAATGGAATAGAATAGAAATATTCTTTATTATCCCACAATAGCGAAATTCCAGTGTAAGAGCAGCAAAGAGACAGGCAATTGAAGCATGTACATTCACACAAAAATATACAATATATAAAAACAGAATTAAGAACAGCATGCTGTACAGTCAGGGCAAAATTACAACAAAAATTACTATGTATGCACTTATTCAAAACAGTGTACTCTGATCCAAAGGAATTTGCAACTGAGTAGGATCATTTTAAAAAATGTACAAAATGTGCATCTCTATTTGAGCAATAAAAAAAAACCAGACTGTTTAAAAAAACTGTGCAAATACCTGCAGGGATGTAAATACTCATTGAGTGTGATGGGAGCAGTAATGGTTATAGAGTAAACAGCTGCTGGGAAAATGGATCTTCAATAATGCTTCTTTGTGCACCTAGGATGCAGCAGTCTGTCACTGAAGGAGCTCTCCAGTTCAGCAACAGCTTCATGCAGCGGGTAGGGGACATTGTCCAACACTGATATTGTTTTAGAGTCCTGTCTCCTACTACCCGCACTGAGGCAAGAGGGCATTCTACCACGGGGATGGCCTTCCTAATGAGCTTATCTCATCCACTTCCTCTCAATTGTGGAAAAGCTGCTGCTCCAACAAACAACACCATAGAAGATGGTTGATAACACCAAAGACTCAACAGTACCCTCTGCACTCCAAAAAAACTCAGCCTCTTCAGTAGATAGTCTGCTCTGACTCTTCCTGTAAAGAGCATTAGTGTTATGAGTCCAATCTAGTTTATTGTTCAGGTGAACACCCACATACTTATAAGAGTCCACTATCTGAATGTCCACTCCCTAGACGTTCATCATTGTCAATGTGATAAGTCTGAGCCTGCTCCTTGGTTTTCCCCGTGTTGATCAGAAGGTGGTTCCTCATGCACCAATTCACAAAGTCCCAAGTCCATTGTCTGCACTCTTAGTCGTCCTCACCTGTGATAAGGCCGACTATGGCAGAGTCATCAGAGAACTTCTGAAGGTGACAGTGTAGGGAGTTGATGGAGAAGTCTGCAGTGTAGAAGATGAAGAGTGAACAATACCAGTACAAGTACCCTATGGGGCCCCGGTACTGCAAACCACCCTGTCGGATACACAGCCCTGTATCTTGGCATACTGTGGGTGGCCAGTGAGGTTGTCCAATATCCACTGGGACATGTAAGTGGTCCACTCTTGACAGCTCCAACTTGTCCCTCAGAAGTTCTGGCTGGATGATGTTGAAAACACTGGAGAAATCAAAGAACATGATCCTCACAGTGCTTCCAGGCTTATAGCTGCTGAGGTCCTTTGGATGTTTGATATTTTGCACCTGTACCACAAATGAGGTCTGCCACTGTTGTGGTACTTTCCCAAGCTTCAGGCTCAGGTTGAACATGTATCCCATGATGCCACACAGTTTGTCTGTGCAGCACCTCAAGAGCCTGGAGCTGATGCCATCTGGACCTGCAGCTTTTCGCAGCTCATTCCTCACCAAGTGTTGAAAGGGACAAGATGGAGGTGGGGGAGGGTAGCTGTGCGATGGAGTCCACCAAAGTGAAGGGGGTGGATGATGGCTGAGAACTGAGTGGTGTGAAGTCCTGAGAAGAAAAGCAGCCAGTCATGAAAGATGGGTAAAAACAGGGGAGAATGCGGAGGGGTGAGTCAAACATCAACTGTTAAAGAACTGGTTCAGGTCATTCACCCACCCTAAGTCTCCTATAGCCTGCGGGTTAGGTTTGTGGTCTTCAGTTGTGTATTGTTAACACAGAAATGTTAGCAGAGACCATAGAGGTAGAGAATCTGAAGAAGGGGAAGTATTTAGATGGTGAAGAGAACGGCACTAGAACTGAACCTTGAAGTATGTTGTGGTTAAATCGAGTAGAAGTACAACAGGAGCCTCCCATGGTTGACTGGGGAGTGCTAGAGGGTAGCTATACCAGTGGGGCCAAGGTAGTCAGTCTGGTGGGAAAGGAGAATGGCATGGAAAATGGTGTGAAACCCTGCAGAAAAGTCAAAGGATGAAGGTACTGATGTTCCCAGAGTCAGTATGAATGAGAACATTGTTGGCTATTTTAATGAACACAAACTTGGTGCTGCAATGTGTTTTAAAACCAGACTGGAAAAATTCCTCAGAGCAGACATCATCATGAAGTTGGGTGGCCAGTGCACTTTCCAAGATTTTGCTGAGGACAGAAAGGTTACAGACTGGTCGAGAACAATTAAGGTTGGCAGGGTCCAAATATGGCCTCTTTAATAATGTTGTACAAAATTAAAAATAATAATTATTAAAGTAAGAAAAAAATTCATTGTTGACTAGAAACTCACAACGAAATTCAGTTTATCCACTTTGCTGATAGTGTGTGGTATTGACTGAGGTTTGTACACACAAAAACATACAATAATGCATATTTTGCTTTTTACCTTTAACTAAATTTGTTGTATTTTTTTGTTTCCTTCTGCATTTTTCTTCCCTTTAACTGAATATTCTGCAATGAATGTCATGTTTTTTGTGGGGTTTTTTATTTGGCTATTACTGTAGCCTCATGTTTCTCTATTGCCTGTAGAGTGTATTGTTTTCTAATGTTATACTAGTGTAATCCTATTTGTACATCTCTTCTAATTTTACCAATAAGAAAAATTATGTCTTGGTTGTTCTTGTGCTACACTGAAAATCCTGATTTATAAAGAAAAGATCAAAACCAATTTTTTTACTCAGTATATTATTATTACTAAGTGGAGTTTTAAGCTTTGCTGAGGCACCAAATACAAAAATAACATAATAATATAATAATATAATAATACTTATATACATACAATACAATACAATAATATAATAAGACTTGGTATCTCCAAATTTACACCTCAGCTGACTTTTATCATTTAGTTATTTTTGTAGTATTTTTTTCAAAATGTTACATCAGGTGAAAAATAATATTAGCTGACATGCAGGAAATCAAGGAGTCTTCTTCATGGAAAGTTAAAATCAGAACAAGGAGTTGCATCTTTTTGAGCAGGTGAAAATAATTTAGTTGCAATACAGAGAGTGGGCGAGAACAAGAGTCAGGGAACTGATAGCTCAGAGAAAACTAGGGAACAAACTACAGAGCAAAGCGCCACAGCTGACAGTATAAAATTACAAACTTATTATTTAAATTTACAAACATTTTTGTGCGTGTGTTCCCAGGTTCACGTGTTCAGATTTGGAGCTGACAGCAAATGGCAACTGGAGTCATTACTTTGAAGTTTTAAAAAACAAAAATTATAGAACTGGACTCCATTCTGGAACAAATGAATATTCAGTCCTAAAACAGCTGGCCAGTGAAAAAACAATCAAGCTTTATAAAGGACTGTGATCTCCTCAGCATAATTTGAAGTACAACTCAGAATATCATAACGATGGGACAGATTAAGGTTACCCTTCTTTGGAATGAACTGTGCGATTACCAATGTTATTCAAGAAAAACTTGTTTTTGTTTTGAAATTTTTATGATGATGTACCACTGATTATTAATGCAACACTGTAAGATAAAATTCCATAAAAAAAAACAACAGAAAATGTCCTGGTAATTTTCTGCCAGGGCATTTTCTGTGTTTTTACGGTTGATTGTATGAACTCTAAAACAGATTAGATTTCCTGTAATTTAACAGTTTTTCATGTTAAATTTACTCACATTTCTGTTAATCCAAAACAGAAATTTTCCGTATTTTTTACAGTAAATCTCCTATATATTCACAAACATTTTTGTTATTAAAAATCTGAAATTTTCCATATTTTTATTGTAAAGCTCAAATATTTCTATTATTTAAACACTTATACATTTCCAAATATTTTTTCATCCAAACCATTCAAGTCTGTATTATATATAGATATAAATATATAATAATTGCACTGTAAGATCTACTGTGTTACATATTAAACAGACTTAACCTGATTTCGAAACAAAACTTAACTTCGGATTCAAAAGCATTTTATTTATAGACCTCAGAACATTGTTTTTGTGTAAAAATAACAGCTCATGCAGACGGATAAAAAAATGAAACCATGCTATAAACAATTAGCAAATTTTATTTTGCAATTTAAGTCCTTTTTCAATACCATATTGTCACATCATCTAGTGTCTTTAAAAATAACATTTGCTATTATATATTTAGAGCCAATCATATTCTTGAGGTAGTTACTATGTATTTTCTGTACATAAGAAAACTGATTTTCTATTGCAATTTACTAGCAAATTTTTTTCAATCAAATCTAATTTAAAGAAACATAAAGTTCAGTTATAAAGTTATAAACTTGCCTTTATAAACACGTCCAAATTACATTACTGCAGCACATCACCTTTTTCATCAATGTCTCACCATTTGCAAATAGCTATTTGGCAAACCACAGCTTAGAGTAATTTGAATAAATCCGGACAGATATAAAAAGATGTGGGCAAAATTGTTGGCACCCTTCTGTTAATGACTGAAAAGCCCACAATGGTCACTGAAGTAACCTAAAACTGACAAAAGTAAAAATATATTTTGCTGAAAACCAACCAATGAAAATCAGACACTGCTTTTGAATTGTGGTTCAACAGAATGATTTAAACAAATAAACTAATGAAACCGTCCTGGACAAAAGTGACAGCTGGAACTTAATATTTTGGCCATGGAGATTGGCTACAGTCCCATAGACCTTAAACTTCTGAATAACCCGTGCATGTGTAGTCACAGGAACGTCGAGTTGCTTGGAGATGGACTTGTAGCCTTTATCTTAAACATACTTGTCTATAATTTTCTTTCTAATTTCTCTCTCCTGGGACAACTCTCTCCTTCGCTTCCAGTGGTCCATGTTCAGTGTGGTACACACCATGTCAGCAAACAGCACAGTGGCTACTGTCAGCCCTTAAATAGGCTGACTGACTGATCACAAGCTTGAAGACATCTGTAATCCTAATTAGAGGACACACCTTAGTTGAACATGTCGCTGTGGTCAGATTATGTTCAACCTTTCTAAAAGGTACCATAATTTCTATAAAGGCCTGTTTCATTAGTTTGTTTTTTAAAATGATTCTGTTGAATTCATACATTCATACATACATTCCAAGTAGTAGTGAGTATTACTGCTGTATTTTTCTTAAGAAAATTAAAACACACGCTGAAATGTCGATTCTCATCAGACCCAGTTTGCGAAGAATCTTCCATAAGAAAGTTTTTCTTTTTCTTCTTTCTCCATGTTCTGTGACTGATATCATGGCTAATAGGTACCAACTATTGATGAGCAATTGCCAGAACATCACTTCAAAATGATCATATCTCTGTGACTGTTTAAACATTACTACAGAACCACACCTCAAAATTGCCAGAATATCAGAATTATTCCTGACCAAATAATCCAAAATATCAACAAAACAGTTCCGACCTTTGTATGAATTCCAGTGTGAGGGATATGTCCTTTGGATATTTTATGTTCAAAACATAAAACATGGAGAAGGCGTAGCTTAGGGCTGTGATGGGGGAGTTGGTGTGGTCATTCACAATCACTTGATCAACAGCAACTTTAAAAAGCTGTTCACCTAAAGAAACAAATAATAATAAACACAAAAGTTCAAGATCCACCACAGAAGACTATTACGTGTTCGCTTCAGAATTTGCCAATTCCCAAATATGTTCTAAATATGGAGTTACATACTAATTACACAGAGAAACTATTTTCTATAAACATCGGTTTAATTTTTTTTTCTCTGTCCCTAAATGTATTCAAATATGGTATATTCTGTTCCAACCATGTGAATGATATTGCATCATAATGCATATTAGCAAACTATAAAAATTATTAGAAAGGCGCAGATAACACTTTATGTGCTTGATATTCTAGAAAACACTATACATTTAGGTTTTAATAGGTTGAGTAAAAGCAAACAAAAAAAATGTACTCACCCATTCTAAGGATGCATGGGGTGCTTGGCAGGTCAAGTTCAGGAGTGTCTGGATGCAGATGTTGAGGAGAGAAAACAAAATATACATAAAAAGAGAGAGAGAAATTTAAACACCAAAACATGTAAATCTTCCAATAACCGAACTAAATCAACAGAAAATGTTGACAACAGATTTAGAATGGTACTTTTTACTGTGTAAATTTACCTCATTTTGAGAAAACAGTTGACCAGGATTCTCCTTGAAGAATTTTGCAATTCCACAAATCAGTTCTACAGGATCAGCCCCTTGAATGACCAACCCTCTGGATCCAAGGAAGTCCCTGATTGTCTTTGCCTTTTTTGACAACTCTTCCACCAGTCTGGTTTGTACTGGAAAGCCAAGAAGGGTGCATGTGTGATCAAACAGGTGGATTGCTTCAAAGAGAAAAGGCCAGTCTTCTAGTAACTTGATGACGGGGTTTCCTTTGTTGATTGCTGCCTGCTGAATGCCATAGGTTTCAATCTTCTAACACCAGACTCTGGAAAAGGATTAATTTGAAATGCACTTTTCAGTTGTTCTTGTGTGGATTCTAGCTCTGTTACATTCTCAACAGTTGGCTGCCACTGTACACAAGCATAGCAATCTGAATGCAAAGACTTTTTCCATGATGCCATCTTGTCCTCTACTGGTCTCTTTGCTGAACCAAAAGTTAGGGGCCTCTGAACATTTTCAACTCTGTTTTCAAGTTGTATAAATAGAGCATCATGTCATGTTCCAACAACTTTAATTCCACTGAGCTCTCTGTCTTGGGATGAGCAGGGATATTGCTCTACAATCTGCTTTGCAATGTTCCTCAACTTAGCCTTTCCAGGCCTCCCTTGTTCTTTACTGAGAAGATCATCAGTGATGATCCGAACAAGTTCTCTTTTCACTTTCAGTTTTGGTCTTTTCTTTTCCTCAACAGCAAGCATAAGGTTGGGTGGCATTTTGTGCCATGGCACAACATTTTAATGTCTCTGTTGTCACAAAATACTGTTCTCGCTCTCTAGACAGTGTAAACATTGTACATTCATGCTGAATATCCTGAAGATTTTTCATTTCACTTGCTATCTCTGTCATAGTGGAGGGTGGAACTAAATACTTTGCTTGCAAGCCCAAGTAAAATAGGGCAAGATCTTCCATGTAAGTAATTTGTGCATCATTACTTTCAAAGCCTCTACGCTGGTCAACCTCAGCAACTCCTACATTTTCTGAATTATGTGCTGCCTCACCTGAACTTGACTGTTCTGCAACTGTTTCCTCAAGAAGATACTGTTCTGCAACTTCACATAACTGGACAGGTGCTATCTGAGTTGCATTCCATCCCCTATGATACCTGGATATATGAGACGAAAAGGACATTTTTGAGCGTCCATTAAAAGGACAAGTTTCCACTTTGTATCTGAATGTGTTGTTGACATGTGAACAGCAAAGCAACAATACGAGCAAAGCCTTCTTCCACAGTTTTAATGGCCAGAGGAGGAAAAAACACATTCTTGACATGTCTGTGAGATCTGCAGTGCTTCAAGACGATGAGATACATGTAAATTTGCAAACATTACACACATACACAACGATGACTTGGGTTTGTTACAATCAAGTGGTATGATAGTTTATAAGTTGGGCTACAGATATCCCAAAAATATGAGGTTGCAAGCAGGCATATCAATAAAATGTCCAAATTACATGCCAAACAAAATGCTTTGCGCACGTCAGTATTTTGTATGTTCATTCCTATTTTTTTTATTTCAGAAACAGGCAAATTAATTGTCCCTATCTCTGTCGCACAGTATAATAGTTTATAAACCATCAATCTAACCTCAACACGCCTGAATAGCACATTCTGTCTGACCACACCACAAATTTATCGCTGGATCCAGCACGAGTTAAAAAACAAAAAAAGAGGGGAGCGGAGCTGGGATGGGATGGGATGGGAGTCTGGACACGGAAGCTATTTTACCGAAGCTCAATAACCACCTGCATCTATGTTAACAACCGGGACATCAAATCATGTTTATCAAATAAGACAACCACTTCTGACAAAAGCACAACTGCAACAAGCAGCATGACGCTATGAACGGTTAACTTTCACGCGCCCATTGTTTATGGTTTGACTTGATTTAAAAAAAAAACAAAACTGACATGACAGCTATGTGGAAAGCTAGATCATGAGAAACTCACAGCAAATGTTAACTGTCATACAAACCGGTATTTTGGGAGCAAATCCTGCCTACCTGGTTAATACTGACATAACTGACATACCAGCCACAGCCCTTTCAAAATAAAACCCAGCAACATGTTTTTTTTTTAGCAACATGTCTTTCAATTAGAATAGAATAGAATAGAAATAACCTTTATTGTTCCTCAGTGGGAAAATTCAGATGTACCAGCAGCAGAGTGACAAATATAAGCATGCAGATCAACACAAAGGTAAGAAAACAAAACATACAAATATGAAGCTGTGCAGTACAGTAGGGGAAGATTTTCCATCACAAGAAGAAAAAAAAATACTGCACCGATATTAAAGAGAGCATACTCAGATTCAAAGAACTGTGCAACTAAGTAAAATTATTTAAAAAAGAAAAGTACAAAATGTGCATGTCTATTTACTTTTGAAACCAAATATTTACATACACCAAATAAAAAGACACATACACTTTTTTTTTTACTGTCTGAAGTTAAATCATACCAGACTTCTCTTGTTTTAGGTCAGATAGAATGAACAAAATTATTTTTATTTGCTATAAATGCCAGAAAATGTTTTAGAACTATATATATATATATATATATATATATATATATATATATATATATATATATATATATATATATATATATATATATATATATATATATATATATATATAAACTTTCTTCAAAATCACAGAAATACATACAGAATGATCACTGTCTCTTGAAACAATGAGGGAAAGCCCAGATGATGATAGCAGCATAAATTTGGGCTGCCCTATAGAGGTATTACATCAATGTTTAACTGAATGACCTTTCACAAAAGTAGCTTCTGGATGCCTTTTATAGCGTCTGATGAGTGTCTGGATGGTTGGAGGTATTTTTTCCATACAAAACCTCCAGTTCAGTGAGTGAGATTTGCTGGTTGCTGAATATGTCAGCCTGCTTCAAATGCTTCCATAGATTGATGATTCTCTATGATATTCAAATTATGAAACTTTGATAGTTATTACAGAGACTTGTCTTTTGGGTTATTGTCTTGTTGGAGTATTTAACCCCTCGGTGACTTAAATTTTGTGGCTGTTGCTTGAACATTATCCTGACGAATTTGTTGAGATTAGATAGAATTTTTAACCCTCAACTTTACCAAGTTGCCCCAGACTCTAAACTAGCCACACAGGCCCACAGCATGATGGAACCTTCACCATGTCTATCAGTGGGTAGTAAGAGTTTTTCTTGGAATGCATCATTCTTTCTCTGGGATGCAAAGCACTTTTTGTTATGATGAAATGACTTGATTTTTGTGTCATCGGTCCAAAGAACTTTGTTCCAAGAAAAAAAAAAAAAAAAAAAAAAAAAATCTGGCTTGTCTAAATAGGCTTTTGTATGCAACCAGCAAATGTTTGTGGCATGAGTGCAGAAGGGGCTTTTTTTTCCCGTCACCCTGCCATACAGATTATTTTTGTTGTTGTTGTTGTTTTCTGCAAATTATACTGTATTGTAAAAAAAAAAAAAAAAAAAAAAAAAAAAGTACAGACACACCACCTACATGAGATTTTCTGGCAGGTGTTCTGCGGAGAGCTGTGGTTGTAGCAAACAAAATGCTTCTGTAATTTCCTTGGCCCTCCCGAAGCTTGTCTGCCTGTGGCTTTCTATTTCCTGATTAGATTTCTTCTAGCTGGAACTTACACTGACTCTTCTGAGGATGGTTACTGTATTCTTCCACTGAACCATGAACCAGAATTGTTTTGGCATGTTTCACAGATCATCTGCTATCTCACTCCAGTCAATCGTAAAAGAAAAACACAATTCATTATTAAAAGTACCTGTGTATGAAGCTCCAGGCTATAATCAGTCTAATTACCCGATCCGACCAGTTTGGTGTTTTGGTGCGGTTAAATCAGAAGAATTATAAGGCAACTCAAATTCTTGTATAAACAGTTTTTCGCAGTTGATTTATTTTAGTAAAGACAGCTTCAATAAAAACCTTCAGAACCCCCCTAAAAATGTTCAAATCTAATGCATATTTGAATTTAGTTGCATATTGTTATCTAAAAAAGTTGTAATAAACTCTATGGTGTTGCATTTTTATTCTGACATTAAAAAAAGTGTGAATTCTAATTAAAAATAAAATAAAACGTAAGTCAAAAATGATCAGTATTGTAAATTGAGGAAATGGCAAGTGGGTGAATAGGGGAATCTTTCATTTGCTGACATTTTTAAAAATGTTTTACAGTTGTTCATTCTGCCTCTGGAGAAAGGAAAGAAACTTGTTGTTGGACTTAAAAGATTACTTTTTTCCCACTTGCCTTTCAAGACTTCTACAGTTTCAGGTTTACTTAAAAAAATCGAAAGTTTAAGGGAATATTTTGAAATGATGCTTTATTGCAGATAATCTTGTAAGAATTTTTTTTTCTGTTGTGCCTCTATAAAGAAAAAATATATACTGCAGCATATTTTTTCTTCAGTGTTTGTCACACTTAATTGTAGAAATAAAAGTTTTCACAAATGAGTTTGTAAACATTACAGTTTTGAAAAGAAAGCTCCAATTTTAGTGCTGTTCAGAAAGCCAAAGCTTACCAGGATCCTCGGATGAGGAGCCTCGGGAAGATATTTTTCAGTTGGCTCAGTTTAAAGGTCCTGGAATGAGGCACTTGCTGCTTTCACTCAGGCTGAATAAACTGACATATCAGGAGCAGCAAACTGGGAAAAAATTACACAATTAAACTGTTCCAGAAGACAGACCTATGAGAACTGTCACAGTTACCGTAGAACAGAAAACGTCTGCCAGTAGTATTGTGAAATACATGACTATAAGTCACCATTAGGATTACATACTGCTTAAAATTGTAAATCAGTAATGACAGTGCAATAAATTTTGTTCCAACCATAGCAAATAATAATATTTTATTTTTTTAAAAATGTGTTTGTGAATTAGCTCAGTAATGTGTCATTATTTTAATTTTTTGATAATTTTAAGAACAAACCAGGCTAAAACAGCGATGTTTCTTTTTTTCCACATTAATGTCTTTTTTCCGACTGCCAGAGCAAAAAGCACAGGCTCAGGAGGAGCAATGTGGCTTTTCTAATCCTGGACCTGGAGAAGGCATAAAGCAGAGTTCCTTTATGTGGGAAGTGCTTCACAAACAGTAAAGATAGCTTTGCTTTTTGGATGTATTCAGTCCCTTATGAGGAAGATGTCGGGTTTTTACATTCTTTTCATAAGTCAAGCTTGTTTTTAGCAGGGGCTGTATGTTGCCCAGGGCTGTTCTTTGTTCTCAGACAGTTCTCAACGCAATGTCATGACAAAGAGGGTGTCTGGTTCATGAACTTTGTTGTTTAGGAATGATGTGGTTCTGATGCCTTTTTTGGCTTACCCTGGACAGCTGTGTCTTTAATATCAGCACTTTTTCACTGTCATTTTTATCTATATAACCATCATTTTTTCTGGACTCAGCAACACATAAGAAGCACATAACAATTTTCCTTGCAGCAGAGTAGCTAATACTTGTAAATATGTAAAAAAAAAAAAAAAAAAAAAAAAAAAAAAAAAAAAAAAAAAAAAAAAAAAAAAAAAAAAAAAAAAAAAAAAAAAAAGCCTTCTATTTTTCAATCATTTCTTTCCCATTGAATTAATTAAGTTCCACATTTGGAGCACACACTGTGTATTGCTTAGGAATTGAGGCAAAACTGCCTTTGCTGTTTCTTTCCATTTTTGTAAAAAAAAAAAAAAAAAAAAAATCACAAAGCTCATCAGAGGAAGTTAACTTAGCAGGTAAAAAAAAACAAAACAAAACAAAACAAAAAAAACATCATTTTTGTCTGTGGAAAGAATGCATCCTCTGTCAAACAACATAGCTGAAAGAACAGCACGTCCTGGTTTGAAGACCTTACTCTGTTATTTTATGGGCAGTCCTGTTGGAACCACACCTCTACACTTGTTCATTTTCACCAACACTGTTTTTTATGGAGGAAGCAAACTGTCTAATACATGACATCAGGCTTAATACATGTTAAGTGAGCACCATCCTCTGATACCTTTGAGAGTAATAGAAGGTTTGTCTATCATAAGGTAAGACCTAAATTAAATTATGATGCAATCTCAATTTATTCCAGAAGCAATTCTGTTTTATGAAATTAACATTGCTGCTGGTATTTTTTTGTTATTATTTTTTACTTGTTTTGTAAAAGAACTTGTAACTTCTGTATTTGTGATATGCTATATCAGTAAAGTTCTACTGGTATTCTTCACATGAACACAAAAGGGTTTATTCAGTATTTATAAGAATACATAAATAAGGTTTCCACAACAAACCTCTTTCATTTTCATATCCAGGATGGTTCTGAAGCCAAAAACTGCCCTTTTCCTGCTTGCTGTCTTTGCCATTGGCTTGATTGGTGTCAGAATTGCATTTTTGGATTGCAGTGGATGGTTAAAATTTTTTAACGCAGGCTCCTTTGCTTGTGCTTCTGATGGAAATGATAATGTGCTGTTTGTCCGTCGTCTCAACTGGTCAGTCGAACCATTTCTGTCTGCGAACACAAAGCTCTCAGAGGACACTTTTAACTGGTGGAAGGTAGACTGACATAGATATGCTCCATGTGAGGTGTCACTTGAAAACTGGTCTAACAACAGCTGTGTTTTTTCCAGAACATACAACTTGAACGACGTAACTTCATTTTTTATAAAGCAACAGTAAGTGAACTGTTTGAGATATTCCCACCCATTCCTGATCTTGGGAAAGCCTGCTCTGCCAGGTGTAGGACTTGTGCACTGGTGGGAAATTCTGTTAATCTGAGAGGATCAGGTTATGGACCTTTGATAGATTACCAAGATGTCATTATAAGGTGAATGATCACTGTCATTGTTATCTATATAATCATCATTATTACTGAACTGAGCAACACATACAAATATGATTTTGACAGAGAACAAGAAACATTCAAATTTATAAACATTGTGCTCTTCTGTTTTGTTGAGAATGAACTTTGCCCCAGTCAAAGGTTATGAAAAAGACGTTGGGACCAAAACCACTTATCGTGTCATGTACCCAGAGAGCGCTGTGGATTTAGATAACAGCACCCATCTTGTGCTGTTTCCATTCAAGATACAAGACATTGACTGGCTTATCAAAGCCTTTACAACAGGATTCTCTGGGAGGTCAGTCTTAATTCATTTTTTTTTTGGTCACATTTGGGGTAGTTATTAATTGAATTAATGAAACTTTAATAATATAGCGTTTTCCATACATTCAAGTTTCACACAAAGTCCTTTAAAAGGGTTAAAAACAAACCAGACATTTAACCACTAGAGAAACACACTGAAACATCAGAAAAGTAATCAGACAGATAAAATAAGTAACTATTGGAAATAAAACAATGGGGACTCAAAAGTGAGAAATTAATCAGTCAATTATGGAGAATTAGTAACTATGAAAACCCTCTTGTGTATATTAGATGACCAAGGAGATATACATATATCATACTTAAGTACAAAGGTAAAACAATTCAATATAATTGATAGGAAAACATGTTAAGACTGTACATAGTAAACATAACTAATGTTATAATCAAGAAGAGTAATGAACATAACATTCTTAACATACTATGCAGTACTTCCAATCATAACATATAAATAGATTATATAAATGTTGCTTGAATTGAAAAAAATAATACATCATAAGAATATCCTGTAGCTCTGTTCAGTCCATCATTTGAATATGGAAAGATGTTGGCCCAACTGCATACCTACCGAGACCTAAACTGACAGGAGAGCTTGAGTCAGAGTGGCAGTGATGACAGGTGACGAATAGCTGCAGAGACTGTTGACATGTTGAATGTTTCTTATGGACTCAAAAAAACAAAAAGATATTGAAAGAAAGCCATGACAAATCCTATTTGCTACAAGCTATACAAGACACACAGCATATAAAAAAAAAAAAATAAAAAAAAAAAAAGCAAAAGAGGTGCTCTGGATAAATGGGTCCAAATCTGAGCTTTCTGATGCACCTGCAAAAGGTTCTGAGCAGGACGAGCATAAAACTGCACATTATGACTCTGAAGTATGAGAATGTTAGCATCATGCTGTGGACAAGGAAGTTGGCCAGAGCTGAAGGGAGTGGGGAAGTGCATGTTTTATGTAGTTATACTATTATTTTTAGATCGAAAAGAATACTTCAATGAAAATGCCCCCCCAAAAAAAGTGTTTTTATGTCTTACTTCCACAAAAGGATCTCAGTCTGTAATTTCTTTTGTCTGAGATGTTCTGGTTTGGCAAAGAATATGTGCAACCTAATTAATATCTCAGTGTAAATACGTTATTTTTATTCCTACTCCATGTCCTACTGTTTTCTGCAGATCATATGCACCATTAAAATTCAAAATTAAAGCCAACAAAGATTTGGTGAGTATGGTACATACAGTCGTGACACTTTATCTTTGCTTGCAAGCATAAATAAATTTAAAGGCTAATGCTGTATAACAGGTAAAGGTGATCAACCCAGCCTTCATGAAGTATTGTCATAGAATCTGGCTGGAAGGAAAAGGATCATATCCGTCCACTGGCTTTATGACTTTGATTCTCGCTCTTCACATTTGCGATGAGGTAAGTTTTAATCTTCTTTTTACAGGTTATTGTTTTTGTTTTGTAGATACGATTTAAGATAATTTTGGTTGTTTTTTTGAAACTGTTGGATTTCTTCATCTTTGCTTGGTGTCCTATAAATTTCAATAGAATTGGGTTTGATTAAAATGCAACTTATTCTGAATCAATACAGAGAAGATTTGCAGTCCTTTAGCAAAGTGATCAAGCTGATCTCTTTCATGAATTTCAAAATTGTATTATTAATTTCCACAGTATTTCTCAAATAAATAGAAAATATGAACAATAAGATGATCTGTATTTGTTTTAATATCCTGATCTAACTTGAAAAACATAAGCAAAGGAAAGGACCCAGATGAGCACCTGATTTGAAAGTAAACCAGTTGAACTGGTGCTGTGGTTATCTGATAAAAGTTATCATCATAGCATGTTCACTCACATATGACAAAAGAAACAGTGAAACATTCTGTGGGCACTGCAAAACAGTTCCTTGTTACTCATCGAGATGAAAAAAGTGGGGCACCATGTGGCTCAGAGCGGTTGCACCAAATACAGAGGCGACTGTGTCCTCCATGCAGATGTCCCTGGTGCATCAACATTGTGTTTTTTTATTTTTCACACTGTCATTATGGGGTGCTATGTGCAGAATTTTATGGAAAAATAAATTTGGTCATTTTATTTAAGAAGTTCTAACAATAAAGTATGTGAAAAAGTCAAGCGCTGTCAATACTTTCGTGATGTACTTGCTTTGCAATGAGAAACTGCCGACTGACCATATGCCCAGGAAAAACTACCTGTGAAGATGAAATTTGGAACTGAGAAGAGTCATGTCAAGTTAGACTGCAATGCAATGGAAAAAAAACCCAGTGCATTTTTCTGACACCGATCAATGTTGTTCCAATCCAACCTATGTATGCGTTCTTAATTAATTCTCAAGATACAACTCTCCAGCCACTGTATTTTCAGCTTCCCCTTAGACAAAAAAAAAATTAGCATTTGGTCTGAGCAGGATGTGAGAAGAGCTTGTCATTTAATCGTTGTCATTTTCAGTTTTGGGTTTGATCCGGCCACATCAGCAGCCTTTGCTCGGTGCTAGTCACCCTAGGTTGCTGCTGCAGATAAAAATGAAGAAGCTGATCAGAACCCACCGACTTATTACCCACAACTGTTCTGTGATCTTCCACGTTACAATCACCACCCCCATCTATTTGCGGTTTATTATTTGTGGATTCATCTATTCCCAGATTTTTCTGTGGAATATAACTCCAAATTATTCACAGAACACTTTATTATTATTATTGTTATTATTATTATTATTATTATTATTATTATTATTGTTGTTGTTGAGCATTTCTAAATTATCTGAAAGAAGAAGCAGCTTGGGAAGCTAAAATACCTAGACGCAAACCTGTTTGACACACCACTGGCTGGGGTTTCCAAAGTGGCTAATCCAGCCACCATTAAATTCCCTTGGCTCTGATTGGCTGCACCTCCAAGAGGAATACAGGAAGCCCGTAGATATTAGCTTGCATAAGGTTGCATAACAGTGCGGTAAACAGTGTAAGAGAGCACTACATTTCCAAGAACAGGGATCAAAGAACAACTGGCTGTAGAAATGTTTTACTTAATCTTCCTTGTTAAATGTATAAAATTATTTTTCCCCCTTTTTTGGAAATCCAGGTCCATGTGTTCGGTTATGGAGCAGACAGCGATGGAAACTGGAGCCATTACTTTGAAGAATTAAAAAACAAAGATCTTAGGACAGGACCTCATCCTGGACAACATGAGTATAAAATATTGCAACAGCTGGCGAATGAAAAAACAGTGGAGTTTCATCAGGGATTCTGATCTTATTCTCAAAATTTAAAGCACTATGATATTTTAATAAATAGAAAATTATTCCTTATTATCCTATGAAATCTTTTGTTGAACATTCTCCTGTTGTATAGTAATAATTTTCGTAATACTTACTCTGTCAGACAAGTGGAATTGTGACTGTCAGTGTCTTGCGCTAAAAAATAGGAATGTCCTGATCACAGTGTTTTGTGGATAAATGGAGATACCATGCTTTTTGTTTTTTATTTTTTTTTTTTTTCTAACAAAAATTGGTGCTAACTTTTGAACAGAAAGAAATGTATAATACAATGTATGACAGCCAATGTTTTTTTTTTTTTTTTTTTTTTTTTTTTTTATTTTTTTTTTTTGTTTTTTATTTTTTTTTTTTTAAATTTTTATTTGTTTTTTTTTTTTTTTTTTTTTGTTTTTTTTTTTTTTTTTTATTACAAATAAAAATCTGAAAAGTTTGGCGTGTATTTTTGGCTTCAGCCCGTTTGGGTCAATGCATTGTAGAAGCAAAATTTGCCAGTCATTTAAGGAAACATCTAGAAGAGGGATACTCATTGCGTGTCTCCAGAGGCACATACGGCTTGTGACAGGTTACAACGATAAGCCAGCGCAGTCAATACATTTTAAAACGTGCTACAGAAACATATAATAGACTAAATTACGAACACCTGCATTATATTTCTCATTTCGCCTCAATTGAAGTTGGTTCCAATTGGGGGATACTGTCAAACCTGGCAACGCATGCATCGCTTCCATCAACAAGCTGCAACACCCTGACGGCAGCGGATCGTGCCACACGTAACGGTGATTAGACGTGAGAAATAGGAAGGATGAGAAATTTAAAGAAGTAAACAAAACTGCCCCGTGGATACCTTACCTCTATTTTCCAGAACCGCAGGTGATTACAGCTTTTGAGCAGCACTTGGGGCACTTCTGGAGTTTAGTTTCTGAAGCAGACTTTCCCAGTTTGAAACCATTGAGGTGAGGTCTTTCTTTATGACCACGTACACCAGTGAGTCAACATTTTCAACCATGACTATCAAGAGAAAACAGAAACCAGCTGATCCATGATGCCTCGCCGTGATTTTCAACAACAATTTACAAATACATGAAAAAAGTGAAGGACGTGCACCATAGCTTCCGCTCATCTCACCACTAAGGTAAGTTTTGTTTAGACCGATAATGTGTTGACTATTTCTTTTTTGTTTGTAGTGTTTCTTTTCTTTTTATTTTTTATCAATTCTTCTTTCCAAAGTACCTGAAGTTCAGTCCGATTGCGACCCGCTCTAAAGTCGTTTGCACCTATGACGGGGGGGGGCGGGGTTGTTTGTTTTTGGTTTTTTTCCATAATTGCCCTTTATTTAGCTCCCTCCATCTTCCTTTGATGTCTGACGAGCTTCTCTGCCCTGACAGTTTTGGGTGGTTGTAAACAACATTAATTGGAATTTATCATGGCAACAATAAATCAAAATTCCTATCATAAGAAATTTCTTACCATAAATGATAAACGACATGATAAATGCCCTCCCCTACGTTCAAGCTGCACAGCATGTGTTATTTGAGGAGAGGGGGTAGTCTATTTCAGTTTGTGGAAGGGGGAGAGGAGCATTGTGTTGCGTTTTTTCTGTTACTGTTTTTAATTGTAAAGTATAATTATTTTATTCCAAACATGCATTAATATATGAGGGGCCGCCCTTACTGGTTGGGGGCCCCAGGTGATTGCCTACTTTGCCTATATGGTAAATCCACCACTGTTAATCATGAATAAAAAAGTGTTATTTTCAATTCAGTTATTCTCAATTCAGTGTACTAGTACAAATAACAACTAAAAAGCTGTGTCAAATGCTTCCCCCAAAGATTAGATTTAGAGCTCCTTAATTATTCACCTAATACTAGGTTCTATCAAAAATGTTCCAAGCCTTGTCCTTGAAGTTCTAATTATGTGGAGACTAAATGAGCTTGACAGTTCTTGTAAAAAGGGTATATTTAGTGATTGGTCAGAAAAGAGAAGTACAGAAAACATTAAGGTCAGATTTGTGGAAAAGGTGCGATGACTGATGAAAACTTCATGCAAAATTTGTGAATGATGAGTGAATTTCCATTAATAGTTGCGATCGCAACATTGCAACTTCCCAGAGGGACGGATGAGGTTATTCGGGTAGTATGGGCTTATCACTGCACCATACACAAAGTGTATAGCAGTTCTGTATTGACTAGACACACTCTAACACTATCACCACTGGTTCTTATCTGGTAGCTACAGTGGCTGAGGCATAGCACTCTCCATGACGTCTCCGACATCATTGGTGTCCATCATTTCTGTGCAACGTGAATCGACTTTGATCAGGGAACGCCACTGTGGCCCACTGGTCCCTTGTCTAGCATAAATGATCCCTGGCCCATGAAGGATGATGACACGTGTGCTTGGTGGTGTGATAGGATACCCTTACAGGTCGTCTAGAATGTAGACTATTTCGAATGGTCTGACGTGACACTTGTGTGTCTCTTACCTCCCTTAAATGTGCCTGGATTTAAGTAGCATTCATCATCCACAGTCACCGCTAGTCACCGTGTTAAGATGCCTCGAGGCAGTAGCTGATTTGCTGTTTGTGTTACTCGCAGCTGAAAAGGTGAATTTGAACTAGTAAATTCATCCATACTCATTTACAATCTTAAATAAATCTCTCAACTTTACTCAACTTCACTTAAACTCTTAATAGCTACTAAATAAAATTTTGCTCCAAAAAGGTACAATATTGTTAGAAAACTCAATTCACTCAATATATCAGATATCATCTGAATTCAGCTTTATATTCCTTTACACCTGCTGCTTCTGAATTATTCTCCCTGGGAAGCACCATGAAGCAACATTATTCACTCGGTAAGGGGTCCTCAGATCCAGTCCTCAAGGTGCTGTTGTTATGTAACTTTTAGATGTGTCTCTGCTTCAACACCTGAGTCAAATAATGACATAGTTAGCAGTACTCCGAGAACTTGACCACATACCGAGGAGGTAATTCAGTCACTTGATCCAGGTGTGTTGGACCATGTACACATCTAAAAGCTGCAGGATACCGGCCCTTGAGACTTGGATTTAAGGAACACCTGCTCTAGGTTTTCAGCTTTACAAACGTAGCTCTGTTAAAACCTGTAAGATCAGTAAAGTTACTTATGATGAACCCATGACCTGATTTTAGGCAGGTGATTAAACTGTTTTTAAAAAAACAACCATTGCATTGATTCTTCTCCTGATAATGTCGACAAAAAGGTTAGAACAACAATGACATTTTGTCCAGGAGAAAGGTGAATGCTGTTGGCTGATAATGTTTCACAGAAAAAATTGACAGACTGGTGTAAAATTTCAGCTTGACAGCCTGTCTTTATCTTGTTTTTCACATAGGCAGAATGGTACGCACGCAGCATGCATGGTAAGTCCCTAACAATGAAAATAGCAAACATGCTGAAATCATCCAAAGCCTAAACATGGAATGACTGGCCTCATTGTTTGGTTTCTGACTTAGTTAAAGGTGTAAGGGAATGAAAGAAGGCTTTAACTTTTACCGAAAACTGAAATAAATCACAAACATAAAAGAATAGATTAGATCTTTACTGAAGAATATTTTTAATTTCACAGTGTCAGTCATGCATGTCCAGTCATTATTGGACAGAAACATCTTCAGCCTAACCAGAACAAAACAGTTTAATCACTGGTTATTATCCTCAGGTAGAAAAAAAATCTACATTAAAATTAAAAGATGTGGGATTGAATCCATTATATCAAATTAAAAATTCTATATTCTTATACTAATTTAGAATCAGATGAGATTTTTACCAGACATTAAAATGTTCCCAAGAACATATTTTATAATTTGGAGCTTGTCAGTGCTGTTGCTCTCCCAGATTAGTGGAACTAATTATTGGAGTTTCAGTCTTCCAAACAGGGAGATTTTATATGGAAATTTTTACACTGAAACAACTTACCCCTCAACAAAAAACTAAAGAAAATTATATTTATGTCTGATTAAATGAATCAAAGTACTTCATGAATACATTTTTAGACGAATTGTCCAAAGACTGAAAATCAATCAAACTTGTGTTACAGATGTTTCACCCTCTAGAAAGCAGAATTTTTTTCCATTTGTTTTGCTTTTGTGTTTGAAATTAAGATTTAACTGGATAAAATTCACCTTTACAACAAACCAACATTCTCATTCTGTACATGTGTAAAAAAAGTAACCTGACTTCATGAAAATGCTTCTGAATCCACATCAGAATCTGTTAAAAATGAAAAAAAATCACCCTAAAACCTGGATATTCACTGTACACAAACACCTGTTTTTGTGTGTGACTTTGAAAAACCCATTTATTTCCTGAAATCTTTCATTAGAATTTCAAGCTTTTTGGATCCTATTGTTTTCTTTTATAACTGTTGCACAGTTATTGAAAGGCAATTGGACATCTGCTCAGTTGTCGAAAAAGAAAACTTAACAATTTTAAAAGCTAAAAACAATGAACAGAGTTTATGTGAGACACCCTCTTGCTTGATGAGTTGTGTCTGGCATGATAGAGAACTGATGATGGGGGAAGTTCCTGGCAGCTTTTCAAAAATCTGTAAAGAACTGTGAAGAATTGTGCTGCATGATACAGCAGAACTGTGCGATGAGGTGAAGAAGCAGACACCTCTATGACGCCTCTGTGCCTGACTAACTCAACCGTTGCCAGCTCTTTGCAAGATGTCGTGGAGGGAACTGGACAAACAGGGTTCACAAAGAGCAGAGCGTGCTGCTGGCATGCTTGATTTAATCTACCTCATTACCTTCCATTACCCTCCTACAAGACAGCGCAGTTTAAAGTGTTCAAATGAGTCGAAATAAGGTTTGGAATCTCACTGTATCCCATTCCAAGTTGCTGTCTCATAAATGTTTTTAATATTTCTATATGGTGACCCAGTATTTTAGGAGCATGGGTTTGTGTGCAGCTCTATGTTGTGCCTACCACACTTTGCTGGAGTGAGAGTGCAAACCTTTGCCATGTATGCCATGTTATGCTGACAACCAGAAGAGTAGTTTTAAAGCAGATTATATGTTACATCCATAGATTTTTTTATTTTGTGGGGTTGTGTGTGGGTTTTTTTTTTTTTTTTGCTATGTTCAGCTTTTCTTTCCAGCATCAAATTTTACAAGTTTCCTATATATATTTTTATTTTCCAAATTTCATACTTTCCAAGACTTAAATTTCCAGAAACATCTGTATTTTTTTGACTTACTTTAAACTGTACATACAAAACATCACCATTAAAGTTCAACACTTCCACATTGGTTGGGCTTTAAATATGGAACCAGCAAACAGGAAGGAAGGGGGGAATGGAACTGGAAGTTTAGAAAGACAGAAGGAGGAAAGAAACAAAAGTCTTAAATATCTTTTTTTTCTTGTCATGTTTTCTTTTTCCACCCAGTTTTGATTTCATTTCAAAGTTCCAAAATTGTGACCCAACAGTTGTCTGCAGAGTCTCTCCGATCTAAACTGCTGAAGCTTGTAACTCCTTCAGCGTAGTTATAGGTGCCCTGGTGTCCTCTATCACTAGACTCCTATTTGCACGGCTTGTGGGGACGGCCCGATCCAGGCAGTTTACACTTGGGGGCACATTCCTACCATTTATCGGTGATGCATTTAACTGAACTCCAGGGGAGTGCCTGAGAGAGGTTTTTTTTTTTTTTTTTTTTTTCCATCCCCTGACTTTTCAGTAACCTTTTTTCTGATTTTCTCTATACGCGTGCATGTTCACCATGACTGGAGAAAAGGTCTGATTTACAAGTGGTAGTGCAGATAAAAACAGCCAGACAATAAACAGGCTGAACTGCTTTGAAACGTTTAAACGTTGAAACGTATGACAACCAAAGACAGAATCAGTTGAATCAACTTTTTGCTTTGATTGTGTAGATAGGAAAAAAAATGTCATGGTGACTTCAATTCTTGGAACATAGCCCTCCTTGTTGTTCAGTCAACCAAAACTTAAGTTCAACATTTGGTAAATGGTTTAAAGCTTTAAAATCCATGGTTTACTATTAAGTTCACGGTTAATACTTGGTATTACTTTCTTACTTTCTTCAGAGATATGGAACTAAATGTTGTTAAAATAAAGACAAATACTAATGAGAATATTTCATTCATGACTCAATAAGCAATAAAGATTTTAATGAGACAACCAGGTTCTAGATGAAAGTGTGGAAAAAAAAAAAAAAAATCCCTATCCTGATTCTAATCCTGTGAAATAAACACTATTTTGTAATCCAGACGTCGTTATTTGTAAAAGCCTATATTATATTAATAAAAGCAGCAAATGCACATTAGTTCAGGTAATTCCACAAAGTTTATATTAATTTCTGTTTATATAAAATAAGGGAACTATCATGACCCTTTGTAAAATGTCACTGTTTTCTCGATGGCAAGCTTCTGTATAATGTTATACTCGTGATTTCCAGGGTGCTGTCCAGTTCTCAGTTTTTTGTTCATCAACACTTCGAAGTAATGGCTCCAGTTTCCATCATTGTCTGCACCAAAGCCAAAAACATGGACCTAGGAACGTGAATATAAAAAATGGAGTGAAAATCATTACAGGAAAGTCACCAGTGTTGCTTAAAAAGAGGGGATTCTGTTGAAAAATGTTCATTGTACAAAGAACTCTCTAATACAATGCATACCTGTTGTTAGAGCGTTAACATAATTACAGAAGAACGATTGTTTTTTTTTTCCAGTTTATTTATGAGTGATGTACATCTTTCCTGTGCCAGCTACATTTACTGCTGCCCCCTTGCATAAACTTACACTGAAAATGAAGAAAAGCCCAACCCTTTATTAGAGGAAATGTATTCCATTTGGGCCCATTCCTACAGTAGGAAATAACCTATGGCACAATTATTGGTACATCTCCTTTCAATACTTTCCACAACCCCCTCTTGCCAAAAGGTAAGCAGTTTTCCTTAATGGTCTCACAAAGTTGGATCACACAGGCAAATAAGTCTTTGACCATTCCTCCTTCACAATCACTCAAATCCTATGTCCTTGAACCATCAAGATTTGGTCACATTTTGGATCCTTATATTCCTTAAGACCAAGTGATGACCGAATTTCAGTTTTAAGACAGATTCCACCAGATTTGTATTTAAAATGTCCTGCTATTTCAAAGAGCTCCTGATGCCACACACTCTAAACAAGGTCGCTGTTGCATTTGGAAGAAAAACAGGCCCACAGTATTGCAGATTGTCCACCATGCCCAGCAGTAGTGGGGTTTTTTTTTTTTTCGTTTTTTTTTTAACCAGACAGAACTATCTGGCGATAAAAAGCTTAATCTTAGTCTGTGACCAGAGAACACAACTTAACTTCAAGATCCAGTAGTGGTAGGCAAATTCCTCATATTTGGTTTAGGTAGGGCCAGAAAAGGGTTCTTAAAGTAATGTTTTTGCAAACATTAGCTTGTATGTAGCATCTTATGCTTGTTATGGAGATCCCAAGATGCAGCTTTTTGCTGCAGTTCTTTAACAGTAAGCGTTTTTGTTTTTAGTTTTTTTTTAACACACCTTTCTGCTTACTGTGTATGTAGTGGCAGAAACTATGAGCTCGCTCTAATCCCATGTCTTAGAGGCTATACATGTCATATTTACACACGTAATATAGTGGAGCCATTTACCTTCAGAAGTCCCATAGGAAACATGTGGTAGAAAAGAAAAGTAAATATTTGGCCAACAAACAAAACTGTGTGGTGGAAACCTAACAGTGTGTCAGCCAAAACACACTGTCCCATTGTGAAACTCTGATGTGGATGGATTTTTGATCATTTTGTGAGAGAGTTTGAGGTGTTGCTTGGAAACACATCCACAGGTACACCTCCATTTGACTGAGATATGTAAATTAACCTCTCAAAAGCTTACAAAGCCATGCCATTATTATCTGTGTGTTCTCAATTTGTTGAAAGACAGTAATCTAACTGAATTGGAAAAAAGTAAAATATTAGGGGGAAAAAAGTCGCTTTATTCTGGTATTGAGCTAACAGAAATTAGGTAATTTAGGTAATCCTCACTTACCAAAACAATATATATTTAGTCTGATCTAATGTCAGACAGTGTGGGGAAAAA
Organism: Anableps anableps; assembly: GCA_014839685.1. Taxonomy (NCBI): domain Eukaryota; kingdom Metazoa; phylum Chordata; class Actinopteri; order Cyprinodontiformes; family Anablepidae; genus Anableps; species Anableps anableps. The sequence goes on from CM026079.1 coordinate 6,617,669, forward strand.
AATGTTTAGTCTTCTTGTACAGTGTATGTAAATATCTGGCTATAGCTGTAAGTGTTTGGACAGAGCATTTTGTAGCCTATTGTTGGCAGGGTTGTTGAACAAACTCAATTAACTTTGGTTTGCAAACAAAGTAAAACGAGATCTTGAGGATGCAAGCCTAATACTTCTAAACACAGTGACAAAGTAACTGGAGTTTACATACCTCTCCTATTCATAGACTTCATCTATTTTTAAGGCAGTAAACATGGACACCACCACTACACCAGTCCTGGAAGCTTCACTGACTCTCAGCCATTGAAATGGTGCCAGCAGGAAGTCCACATTCTGGTCTAAATTTTTACAAAAAACTTATCGGAGCTTAATGGCATAGCTGGTGGAACAGGTATAGAGTTTTGATTATCTCTATTTTTTGTGAGCTCTATGTTGTGCCTACCACACTTTGCTGGAGTGAGAGTGCAAACCTTTGCCATGTATGTCATGTTATGCTGACAACCAGAAGAGTAGTTTTAAAGCAGATTATATGTTACATCCATAGATGTTTTTATTTTGTGGGGTTGTGTGTGGGGTTTTTTTTTGTTTTGTTTTGTTTTGTTTTTGTTTGTTTTGTTTTTTTTGCTATGTTCAGCTTTTCTTTCCAGCATCAAATTTTACAAGTTTCCTATATATATTTTTATTTTCCAAATTTCATACTTTCCAAGACTTAAATTTCCAGAAACATCTGTATTTTTTGACTTACTTTAAACTGTACATACAAAACATCACCATTAAAGTTCAACACTTCCACATTGGTTGGGCTTTAAATATGGAACCAGCAAACAGGAAGGAAGGGGGGAATGGAACTGGAAGTTTAGAAAGACAGAAGGAGGAAAGAAACAAAAGTCTTAAATATCTTTTTTTTTTTTTCTTATGTCTGTCATGTTTTCTTTTTCCACCCAGTTTTGATTTCATTTCAAAGTTCCAAAATTGTGACCCAAATGTTTGGTGTCATTGGACCACAATACATTAGCTCCAAAGGTCTTTCTTCAATCACGTGTGACTTTAACAGTGTACAGACTTCTAAAACCAGGTTATTGCACCAACAGTGGGTTTAAAAAAAAAAAAAAAAAATTTACATTCTCCTCAGAAAAAATTGAGTTTAAAACCATGAGTTCTGTTTTTATTAGACATGCTGTCTGCCATTCCATTGACAATAAATCAACTGCCACTCCAGCTCTTCCTCTTCATCCATCCATCGATCTCATGGGTGGAGGAGGAGGCGGCATCTGTCATCAAGTTTGAGTAACGACCGAACCAGTTACTTGTGCATGCAACTCTTGTTTTGTGTCATGCAGTACCTATAAAAAGTTCTCACTCCCCTTTTTGCTTTTACAAATCAATAATGATCAACAAAATTTGGCTACTGTCACAAAAAGTTACCCCAAAACCCCCCGTAATGTCAATGGGAAAATTGATTTCTACAAAATAATGCTAAATAAAAATATTTAACATAAATTGACTGTATAAATATTCACCCCTTTAAGTCAGTATTTAGTAGATGCACCTTTGGCTTCTGTGTCAATAGGTCTCAATCAGGCTTCCACATCTGCTGCAAGAGTACTCCATTCTTCCTGCGAAACTGTTCAAGCTCTGTCAGGTTGTGTGGGGATCAGCTGTAAACCATTCTTTTCAAGTCCTGCCACAAATTCTCTATCAGACTGAGGTCTGGGCTTTGACTGTGCCACTCCAGGACATCCACCCTGTTGTCTTCAAACCATTTCTCTGTAACTTTAGCTGGATGCTCCGGGTTATTATCTTCCTGGAAAATAAATGTTTTCCAAAGATATATTTTGATGCATACATTTTACCTTACACCTTTTACAAGTCAGAACAAAGAACTTTCTTCCACTTGACCATGGAGTCTCCCACATGTCTTTTGGTAAACTCTAATTGCGCCTTGATAGGCACTGTTGAGAAAGAATACTTTCTCATTGCCTCTCTCCCTTAAAGCTTTGACTGGTGAAGAACGCGGGCAACAGTTGTCTGCAGAGTCTCTCCGATCTAAACTGCTGAAGCTTGTAACTCCTTCAGCGTAGTTATAGGTGCCCTGGTGTCCTCTATCACTAGACTCATATTTGCACGGCTTGTGGGGACGGCCCGATCCAGGCAGTTTACACTTGGGGGCACATTCCTACCATTTATCGGTGATGCATTTAACTGAACTCCAGGGGAGTGCCTGAGAGAGTTTTTTTTCTTCCATCCCCTGACTTTTCAGTAACCTTTTTCTGATTTTCTCTATACGCGTGCATGTTCACCATGACTGGAGAAAAGGTCTGATTTACAAGTGGTAGTGCAGATAAAAACAGCCAGACAATAAACAGGCTGAACTGCTTTGAAACGTTTAAACGTTGAAACGTATGACAACCAAAGACAGAATCAGTTGAATCAACTTTTTGCTTTGATTGTGTAGATAGGAAAAAAAATGTCATGGTGACTTCAATTCTTGGAACATAGCCCTCCTTGTTGTTCAGTCAACCAAAACTTAAGTTCAACATTTGGTAAATGGTTTAAAGCTTTAAAATCCATGGTTTACTATTAAGTTCACGGTTAATACTTGGTATTACTTTCTTACTTTCTTCAGAGATATGGAACTAAATGTTGTTAAAATAAAGACAAATACTAATGAGAATATTTCATTCATGACTCAATAAGCAATAAAGATTTTAATGAGACAACCAGGTTCTAGATGAAAGTGTGGAAAAAAAAAAAAAAAATCCCTATCCTGATTCTAATCCTGTGAAATAAACACTATTTTGTAATCCAGACGTCGTTATTTGTAAAAGCCTATATTATATTAATAAAAGCAGCAAATGCACATTAGTTCAGGTAATTCCACAAAGTTTATATTAATTTCTGTTTATATAAAATAAGGGAACTATCATGACCCTTTGTAAAATGTCACTGTTTTCTCGATGGCAAGCTTCTGTATAATGTTATACTCGTGATTTCCAGGGTGCTGTCCAGTTCTCAGTTTTTTGTTCATCAACACTTCGAAGTAATGGCTCCAGTTTCCATCATTGTCTGCACCAAAGCCAAAAACATGGACCTAGGAACGTGAATATAAAAAAATGGAGTGAAAATCATTACAGGAAAGTCACCAGTGTTGCTTAAAAAGAGGGGATTCTGTTGAAAAATGTTCATTGTACAAAGAACTCTCTAATACAATGCATACCTGTTGTTAGAGCGTTAACATAATTACAGAAGAACGATTGTTTTTTTTTTTCCAGTTTATTTATGAGTGATGTACATCTTTCCTGTGCCAGCTACATTTACTGCTGCCCCCTTGCATAAACTTACACTGAAAATGAAGAAAAGCCCAACCCTTTATTAGAGGAAATGTATTCCATTTGGGCCCATTCCTACAGTAGGAAATAACCTATGGCACAATTATTGGTACATCTCCTTTCAATACTTTCCACAACCCCCTCTTGCCAAAAGGTAAGCAGTTTTCCTTAATGGTCTCACAAAGTTGGATCACACAGGCAAATAAGTCTTTGACCATTCCTCCTTCACAATCACTCAAATCCTATGTCCTTGAACCATCAAGATTTGGTCACATTTTGGATCCTTATATTCCTTAAGACCAAGTGATGACCGAATTTCAGTTTTAAGACAGATTCCACCAGATTTGTATTTAAAATGTCCTGCTATTTCAAAGAGCTCCTGATGCCACACACTCTAAACAAGGTCGCTGTTGCATTTGGAAGAAAAACAGGCCCACAGTATTGCAGATTGTCCACCATGCCCAGCAGTAGTGGGTTTTTTTTTTTTTTTCGTTTTTTTTTTTAACCAGACAGAACTATCTGGCGATAAAAAGCTTAATCTTAGTCTGTGACCAGAGAACACAATTTAACTTCAAGATCCAGTAGTGGTAGGCAAATTCCTCATATTTGGTTTAGGTAGAGCCAGAAAAGGGTTCTTAAAGTAATGTTTTGCAAACATTAGCTTGTATGTAGCATCTTATGCTTGTTATGGAGATCCCAAGATGCAGCTTTTTGCTGCAGTTCTTTAACAGTAAGCGTTTTTGTTTTTAGTTTTTTTTTTTAACACACCTTTCTGCTTACTGTGTATGTAGTGGCAGAAACTATGAGCTCGCTCTAATCCCATGTCTTAGAGGCTATACATGTCATATTTACACACATAATATAGTGGAGCCATTTACCTTCAGAAGTCCCATAGGAAACATGTGGTAGAAAAGAAAAGTAAATATTTGGCCAACAAACAAAACTGTGTGGTGGAAACCTAACAGTGTGTCAGCCAAAACACACTGTCCCATTGTGAAACTCTGATGTGGATGGATTTTTGATCATTTTGTGAGAGAGTTTGAGGTGTTGCTTGGAAACACATCCACAGGTACACCTCCATTTGACTGAGATATGTAAATTAACCTCTCAAAAGCTTACAAAGCCATGCCATTATTATCTGTGTGTTCTCAATTTGTTGAAAGACAGTAATCTAACTGAATTGGAAAAAAGTAAAATATTAGGGGGGGAAAAGTCGCTTTATTCTGGTATTGAGCTAACAGAAATTAGGTAATTTAGGTAATCCTCACTTACCAAAACAATATATATTTAGTCTGATCTAATGTCAGACAGTGTGGGGGAAAAAATGTTTAGTCTTCTTGTACAGTGTATGTAAATATCTGGCTATAGCTGTAAGTGTTTGGACAGAGCATTTTGTAGCCTATTGTTGGCAGGGTTGTTGAACAAACTCAATTAACTTTGGTTTGCAAACAAAGTAAAACGAGATCTTGAGGATGCAAGCCTAATACTTCTAAACACAGTGACAAAGTAACTGGAGTTTACATACCTCTCCTATTCATAGACTTCATCTATTTTTAAGGCAGTAAACATGGACACCACCACTACACCAGTCCTGGAAGCTTCACTGACTCTCAGCCATTGAAATGGTGCCAGCAGGAAGTCCACATTCTGGTCTAAATTTTTACAAAAAACTTATCGGAGCTTAATGGCATAGCTGGTGGAACAGGTATAGAGTTTTGATTATCTCAAGACAGAGATTAACACCTGTCACACTGACTCTGACGACAAAGGCACATAAGTGTCTCTACTTCTCTCCTTTAATCCATTCTTTGGGGGAGTTTTTTGTCTTCCTCTTATCCAAGCCTGGGTTGGGTTGTGCCCCAAGGTCTCCTACCAGGAGAATCTGGCCTCAAAACCTTCAAAGGAAGACATCCTGATCAAAAGTCTAAACAACATGTGCATATCTACTTCCTGCTCCCTCTTGACAATGGATCTCCTTACCATGGTCTAAGATGGAACATAGGCCACGTTCACACAGCAGGTCTTGATGCTCAGTTCAGATTTTTTACTTGGTCATTCATACTACTAGGGTTATTTAATTGCAGTAAACTTTTGTGGCGCATTGACTGTAGATTTACCGTGTCTGGCTTCTGCTGGTGCAGAATTATGACACGTCTCATATCATTGATATAAAAGTCAGATAACATATTACACGACCGTTCTGACTGTAGACCAGTGGTGGCTGGTCCATATATATTTAGCCTATATACATGACTAAAAAAATGTATTATGAGCGCCAGTTTTCCTAAATAGTGTGTGTCTAAATATAATCTGAATAATATGCACATTTCCTCCAACTGTCTTTCATTCAACAGTGAATATCCCCCGATATACTCCTGTCATTTCTTTTAGTAATTTTAGCAACCATATTGCTTTGCTCTTTTTTGCTGTTTACTTTTTCTGTTAATCAGCTGCTATCATTTAATCTTTGCTTATGATCAGTTATGAACATCACTGTGGTTTATATGATGCTTTTGTTGCTCTGGTTAACATGATGCTAATGCTGCTATGGATACATGTTGCTACGATTTCTTTTTTTTTTTTTTAATTAATGATGATGCTGCTGTTGCCTTTTTTGAGTTTCTGCTGCTGTTATAATATAAAGGTTTAGTTGATATGATGTTTGCTGGGTAAAATAGCCATTCTTATGTGTTATACTAGGAGGAACTGAAGTGCTGTTGGCTGACTCAGATCTATGAACATTCATATCTGTAAAATTTTGCTGAGCGCCTGATTGTTTGATAAATCCAGAAGGATTGCTTGGTGTTGTGGTTCCAGCAGAACCTGGTTAAGTCCTTCTAATTTCTGGGTTAATTCTGTTTGTAGCTGCTATTATTTCATCCTATACCAGTGTGTTTTAGTTCTGTTAGGTAGGAAGGCCTCTGTTGTCTGGTGTCATTAGTTGATTCTCAGAAGTTCAGTTTAGATAGAATTTAGTCTGTTTGTTCAGAGTTAAACTTGTAGGCTATCATACACTAGTTTGAGATTTTTCACAGTTTTGGGTTTCACTCGGTGTTCGCTGTGTCTTGCACCATGGGAGGTATTACTTTACAGAACCTCAATGGACCAGAAAATCTTTGACAAGAGATCATTCTTTCACATACAGTTCAGTGAAGTTCATTATTTAGCTTTTGGTCTTTTGCCATGGATCATCAAACAAATTCAAATATTTTACGATGTTATTAAATGACAATTTGATTTATTAACGTAAATAACTACCAACCCCACTTGTTTAATCATGAATTAACTTTAATTAGCCAGAGTTTTTAGACAGCTGAGTTTAACTTCACCAGCCACACCCAGACCTGTACAACAAGATGTCACTAAAAAAAGAATCACCCTGACAACACAAAGTAGACTAAACAATTTTTAAAAATCAACACATCATGTCTTGACAAAAACATGAACTTTTTACTGCAACTATTACAACGTGTTGTATTTATTATTATTATTATTGTTATTATTATTATTATTATTATTATTATTATTATTATTATTATTTTATTATTTTACTTTTTTAAAACAAAACAAACTGAAAAAGTCAAACTGTGATCAAGAGATGTTTTATAATCTCTCAGTATAGTAATCATTGTAAAAATGTATATTTCATAGAGTGGTCCATTACATAAAAAATTTGAGAATCACTGTTCTTGGATTTTCCATAACAATTAAAAATTGACAAACAGATTAGGTGATAGTGAAAAACCATGACAGTTTTTTTTGTTTTTTTTTTTTTTTTTTTTTGGCTATTTAGACAAACTTACCTCATCACAAATGTGAAGTGCCAAAATAAAAGTCATAAAGCCGGTGGATGGATATGCTCCTTTCTTTTCCAGCCAGCTCTCATGAGAATACTTCATAAAAGCTGGGTTGACCACCATCACCTGTAACAAACAAGTAGAGTCCAGTGTATTAAAAAGTCTCCTTTGCAGCCAGGAAAACTTTCAATGCATACTCACTAAATCTTTGTTGGCTCTAATTTTGGTCTTTACTGGTCCATAGAACCTGTTAAAGACAACATGACATGACTGAAAAACAATATTTATTTATAAAATAAAACAGAACATAGTTTTACAGATTTAAATTGACCTTTAAAGATCTAATTAGTACCTCATGGGAAAAGTCTCCTTTTTCATGTTAGCATCACTTAACTCTTAACTTGAAAAACATATTGATGTTTAATTCCCGTCTTTATTCGTTAACCATTCACTCCTAAGTTACCATCATATTTTATAGATGACACATTTGCACTTCATCATTCCAGTTAGCTGAATAATTCTCTCAACATCCTTTTAGATTTCCATAACATGATGTCACAAAGAGGAAATAAAATTCATCCACAGGTGAGTTTTTTTTTTTTTTTTCATTTAACTACAGTGTTCTGAAAAAACCCATCAGATGGTGACAAAGCCATTATTTCTTCATCTGGGATTTTTTTTGCATGACTTTAGGATATTAGGAATATGTGTAGTAGTGCTATTGAGGAAGATGTGAAATGGGAGAGCACTTGGGGCTAATGTTGTTTTTTCTTGATGTTCTTGTCATAAAAAACCCAAAATGTCTTAAAAAGAAATATGGTTTGTGGCAGAAAAGGCTGTATTGTGTCAGTGAATTTTGCTTAATTAATATTTTGTGTCATAATTCTAATTAAATATCACCTGGGCCAAACTAGATGTTTCCCCTTTGCCTTGGATCACAGCACACAAACCTACAAACTGATGGGTTTTTTTTTTTTAGCAGGCAAAGAATTTTTTATGAGCTTACTTTTAACATAAGCAAGCCATTACTTTTATCTGTGAAACTCTTGGGTAAATCTCTTTGGTTAAACAATAAATGGAAGGTGCAGAGAAAAAAAAAAGATAAATATAAAGTAACTCACTTTCCATCGAATCCTGTTGTGAAAGCCTTGATGAGCCATTCAAGATCTTTAATCTTGAATGGAAACAGCACAAGATGAGTGGAGTTGTGTAAATCCACGGCGCTCTCTGGGTACATGACATGATAAGTCGTTTTGGTCCCAACATCTTCTTCATAGCCTTTGGTTTTAGCATTGTTCATTCTAAGCAACACATAAAGATACAATAATTAAATTTTTGAATCTTTTTTTTTTCTTCGTTGATTGGGAATTGATGCCTTACCTTATAACAACATCTTGGTAATCTATCAGAGGTCCATAATGTGATCCTCTCAGATTTACAGAATTTCCAACAACTGCACAAGTCCTGCAGTTGTCGGGGCTGGGTTTTCTAAGACTGGGACTGGGGGGGAATATCTCAAAGAGCTTGCTGACTGTTTCTTTAAAGAATCCGAAGTCCCGTCGTTCATTCTGTAAACGCTGTAGCACAGAAACACATAATTGTTAGAGCAGTTTTAAAGAGGTCCCACTGGCAAGGGATGGAATTTTGGTCTATCTAGTGAAGTGACAGCTTCATCTTTAATAACTCCTTAATTAAATGAGTTATATCAATATTTAATTTCCCTTTGGGATAAATGAATCATTTTTTAATTTGAATTGAATTTAAATTACCTTCCACCACTTGAAATCTTCCTCCGAAAGGTTTGTTTTTGAAGACAAAAACGGTTCTACAGAATGGTTCAGATGATGACTAATCAACAGTCTATCTTCAGACAGACATTTGTCACAAGCACACAAGCTTTGAACTTGAAGATTGAACCATTTGCTTAAATCAAATAGCAAAAGCAAACCAGTGGTAGCCGCAAAGAGCAGAAAAACCAGTAACTTCAGTCTAAATGACATCCTGGATCTGTAAAGAACATGGGAATAAACAGAAGCAAAAGTACGTCGACAGTTGAGTTTGCCCATTTTACAGCTCCATTTGAAAGTAACCTATTCCCACATCATTAAAATTGACAGTTTCTTTTTCAAATCCTCAGAACACATTAAATAGATTTTTAGCAATATCAGCAGCAGTGCTATTACACATTCATTCATTTTATTAAATACAGAAATCTCAAATAAAGCTTAATTCACCTTTATGGCTTACCTGGTGATACTTTTCCCTGCTGAATTCTAGCTCACATATAGCACAGAAATAGCCTTTGTCTGTGAATGATTCCAAGGTCGACATTGGGGAATTTATGGAAACTATCTGTTGATGTAATTGGTTTCTAACAGAGAACAGGATTAGTGAAGCATCAAGGGTAAAAGGTGTGGCTTGCACAGAGCAGGTGCTCTGGTGACTCACAACAAACATGCAGATATGTCTAAACGTAAGTCATCAGGGCTTTAGAGAAGAAGATGAGCAGAGTTAGCAGTTTGATTAAATTATTCCACCTAAACACAGGAAAGTTTGTGATTTCTGGCTTGTTTTATTTGTTTAATACCCACTGGTGAAACCCAACTATTTCATATCAATTAGAATAGAATTACATGAAGATAAAACAATTGCTTTATCTTAATAAAAGTTTACAGTATCTGCTCTACTAGGCTGGCTTCAGGGGCCTCAGATCTTTCTTCTGTGATGCTTTGTAGACAGTAAGAAATAAAACTCTCTCATAGATGCCGTTTTTTCCCAGTTTTATAGCTTGGTAACCTCTTTTACAGAGATACGTGTCAGTGATGTTGTTTAACATATGTTACTTATTTTCTTAAGAACAAGATATGGTGGTTTTTTTTTTGTCTTTTTCTGTTTTTGTTTTTTTTTTAAAGACTTTTAAGCCTTAAAGTTGTCAGACAGGTTCTATTTAAGATCTGGCAGTGATCAGGCCTGGACTAGCAAAATTAAAATAAGCTTTCTAAACAAAACTCAGTTAATTCATGATTGGACGCATGTGTCCTGTGGTTTCTATCCATTGGGAAACACTGTGAAAAGCTTTACAGGAAGGTACTCAAGGGGCATTTTGATTAGATGCCCAAATCACCTCAGCCAACTCCTTTTGAAGTGGAGGAGACTTAATGTTGAGAAAAGGTTTGTTTTCTCAAGATCACGACATGATTGGTGTGTGTCTTAAACCTGATTCCATCATTCAAATCCATGCCACAACAGCAGGAGAGGACTTAAAATTATAAGTCATGGCATGCATGTGTAATTCTGTGAATAATTGTGAATAAGTGACAGGTAAACCCTAATGACACCACGTCGTTGGTCGTATGATTAAACCACTGGGAAATTAACTCGTTATCTCAAGAAAACAGCCATCGTTATTTTGTGATAACGACATAAATAACCCGTTATCTCGAGTTAACCATCGGGAAAATAGACATGCGAGTACGACCGCTCTCGGCTTCCGTAGAACTGGCAAATCGAGAGCTTCACTTTTTGGCTCAGTTTTTTTCTTCAGCATGAAACAATTTAGGCACCACCTGCAATATAGCAGTTGAGGCTTCAGATACCAGAACTCACCCACTTGAGGTAGAGACTGAGACATGATTCACTTGTTCCTGGTTGAGAAACATGTCATCAGACGTTGAGGAACTGACTCTTATTCATGGCACTGCACTCTCAGCTGGGAACTACGCTATTGCAAGTTGAAGGTGATTGCTTAAAGAAGCCAACAAGATAACATCATCTGCAATGACTGCCACACACAAGATCGATGACTAATGGAAGTTACACAAGCTGTTTCAAGCAGGATTTAAAAAAAACAAGAACCCTAAAGTGTTTTCATCATTTGTCACCAGTTTGGTGAAACTAACTTAGTTTTCAATATTGTCCTTCCACATTCTGGAAATATTTTTAGGGTTTTAATGAGCCCACAGTCCGTCCCTGACTAAAAGAGTCTGCTCCTCCTGGAAAACGGTGGCAAAAAAGACATTTTGTTTTAGCAGTGGAAAGAGTAGGAACTATTCGCTGATTGTACTGTACCACTGGTTTAATAGCTGGAACCGGTTTGATGGAAAAACCTGCAGGTTTCTAATATGAAAGCAATCCATATTTTAACCATGATGTTGACAAAAGGAAGCCTGCACATATTTTCAACATCTGTTACGAGAGGATCTACCTGTTCTTCTGGTAAATGCAAGGAAAAACAAAGTTGAACTCTGCATGAAAGTTCCATGTCCACACTGCTCTCTTGTACAACAATCTTAAAGCCACTTAGAAACAGATGTTTCATTTTGTTGCAAATCTACCAGATTCCAGAGGAGAGCAAATGAATGAAAAACAGGAAACCATGATGTTTTTGGGGGGGGTTTTTTGTATTTATTTGGGCCAAATAATCCAGTGGGCCATATTTTTAAAAAATCAGAGAGGTTCATAAAACCCATGACAAAATCTCAACAAAAAACATTAATTTCCCAGTTACAACCACATATGTCATGGTTTTTTTTTTTTTTATCAGAAGTTTACAGAAAGTAGTGCATTACTATGACATAGAAGGAAAATTATCTGTGTTTTCAAACCATTTTATAGAACTGCCTGCCAGCCAGTTGAGAGCTGATAACCAATATTCCAACTGTCCTAAGATGAATGTTCACATTTTCATAGTGGAGTGTACTTTCAGACAAAGCAAAAATACCATTTGTGCCATGGTGCCAATATATATCTCAAGGTATCGTAGTCACACCTAGGCGTGTCATTTTTTTCTTTGCTTCTTTATACTGCTTACCGTACCTATTCATTTTTTTATTCACTCATATATTCAGACTCACTCGCTGCCCATGTTTGTTTAGTCTGTTCTTGTGTTCTGTTCCTATTGACTATGTTGATCATTCACACCTTTTTCTATCCAGTTTTCAGCAGGCCCTGTATTTTTCATACCAAAAAATATTTGAACAGTTTTTGACTCCACCTTAAGCATTGGAGAATATCCCTTCAGTGGAAGGTTTAGGTCTGGAAACTGTAATGATGATGAAAGGTGTTTTTTTTCCCATCTTTTGATCCCTTTCTGTGTTGATTTGCCTATAAGGATGATTGTCCCACTAAATTTTCAGCTTACTGCTAGACTCCACTTAATATTTATCTGAAATGTGCTGGTGTTTCAGAATCTGAGATGCCATGCCCTCTATCGAGGTCCCATGTGGGGAAAAACAGGCCCACAGCATTACAGCTCCTCCATCGTACTTCACAGTGGGCATGAGGCGCTTTTCCACACATTCACACTGTTATATGCAAGCTCCTCTTGAGGATCGGTTGGCAAAAAGCTCAATCTTTCACTCCCATCTTTGTTTCTAGTATTTCTTGTGTAGTGGCCCACAGAAAAATTCAAATATGAGAAATTTCCCTCTGTGTCATGTAGTTAAAGGAAAAAGTCAAAGTTTCAGTATATCTGATTGTTAAAAAGTATAAACTAAAAAAATCTTTTTTTTTTTTTTTTTTTTTTTTTAATTTTAGGTGACTCAAAAATTGTGTCGGGGCAATTTTGTTATAAATACATTTTTTCTTGATATGGAAATTTCCTAGACATTGAATAAATATATTCAAATTATAGGCTGGACTTATCAAAACTTTTCTGCAGGGAATTATGTTGCTGCGATAAAAGAAAATACAAAAAAGCTGTTTTTGGACCTTTTCCAGGGTGCCAATAAATGTGGCCAGCACAGTTTCACAGAAGTTGTGCAGGTGAACCAATCAGATTATCAGCATTACTATACCTCATGGAATGAACCATTGATTTTTAAACATATATGAAAACTTTGCAAAATACATTTTTTAATGTGCTTTATTACTAGGGAGGTTTTGTAAGACACAGTTCTAGATTCTTGAGTGCATCTGGTAAAATCCCCAAAGAAAATTCAAGTTTAATACTAGTAATAGTTTAGGGGGATAAAAACATTTACACAATTGTTTTCTTAAAAACATTACTGAGAGAAAAAAAATCCAAAATAAAATCCCATTTCGATTTTTGCCAGACAAAAAAATTTCAATTAGATTCAGTTATGTGCATGTGTCTCCTGTTCTTCCCTGCAGCTGCTCATCACAATGACTCATTATGAATCATTAAAATATGGGCACTTCTGGGTTATGAAAGAAGTGACTTGTATTGGGTCTGTATGTGAAACAGATATGCTGAGATAAACACAGAGGCGTTGAGTTAATTCAGCTGTGCTGTGATCAAACAAACTGAGCTGGTTGGACAATAAGCAGAAAGCTACCTGTCTGCTAATGAGATCAGTGTTAATGGATAGTGAACAGTAGTCACAGGTAGAGAGGTGACATCTCTGCACTCTGAGTTTATTAGACTGACCTCATGCTTTTCATGTTGTGCTGCCTTTGTTTTGCATTCATTCAGTGGCATGAAAACCAAAAATATATATTCAAAGTGTGACAGACTTATCTGTCTTAATTCTTTCTCATTTTCTGTACAGGTTCACTGTGAAGCATTATAAACAGTCCAGCCAACTACATTATGTTGAGCTGAAACCAAGCTTCCTCTGTCACAATAAAAAGGTTCAAAAACAGAATATTTTTCTTTGCTGTCTTTGTCTGTTCATCCAGCCATCCTTGCAGGGTTGCAAAGAGACTAGTGCCTATTTCCTGTGGTCACTGAGCAAGAAGTGTACATGCAGGACGGATTCTCAATCCATCACAGGGCAACACAGAAACACACAAGTTAAACAACCATGGTGCGGGTATCTTTTTTAATTTGATTTTCCTTTTAGAAAAAGGAAAAAGGAAAATCAAACAAGAAACAAGTGGGAGTTGTTTTTTTTTTGTTGTTTTGTTTTTTTTTCTTTTTGTTTCTTAAAATACAAAAATTAAAGTTGAAATACGAAGCATTTCTCTTTTTCAGTGTCAAAAAGGGATGAGTGAAATTTGAAAAATTATTTGATTTTCATTTTCTGTTTTGGACAACAACAAAAAAATAAAATTACAACAGAAACTTAAAAAAGGCCTATTTGTTTATATTCAGAGACCAGATGTGGTCACTTACATGAAAAGAGCACCAATGAAGACGGAGCAGTGCAGAAAAAAAGAAAAAAAAAAAACGTACTTGCTGTGCAATTGAGCGTGATCGTAGAGCGTGATACATGGACATGGTGCAGTGTTTTTCAAAACAATAAAAGGGTCTCTCTCTCAGGGAAGAAGATATGACAGCAGAAAAACTAGGTTGCATTTTACAGGTAAAAAATATTTTAGCTTTAGCTTGCTACGAGTTATAGCCATTAACATTAGCTAGCTAACTGTAGATCAGATACATCGATATTAAGATCATCTTTCTTGTTTGGCGTGTGCATTCCTATGGAGGACCAAAACTGACATAATTAAAAATAAAAGCAAAAATATATAAATGGCCCAATAAATGATTCAGTACACCTAAAATGCTGCAGTCAATTTAAAAAAGGAGAACATCATGTCTTATAATTTAACTGACCTATAGTTCTAACAAATTATATATTTAAGCACTATTTTACTGTTTTTTTTTTTTTTGTTTGTTTTGGTTTTTTTTTTTCCTTTTACTCAATGATGCATTTATTTCACTTTAATTCTTTTACTTAACTTTTTAATATATTTTTCCCATAAGTCTTTTTATTTCCATGTATTCTTTTTACATTTTCTGTCCTTATGTCCTTATTTTTACTGAAGCTGCCTCTGAGGTTGGCTTCTGATTTCAGCTTCTGGAGTCCTGTGGAGGTGGTCCAGACATTGTAGTGTAAGCTAACATCAATGTTAGCATACCCGACTCCACTCATATTCAATAAATAAAAATATTAAAAGTTCATGTATTTCAGTAACTCAGCTATGACATCAGACCAATAAAAAACCATTCTTAAAGCAGAAATGTGGGTCTAGTGAAAAATATGTTTAGTAACCGCTTAAAGGTTACTTTTAAAAGGTACTTTTAATATGACAAACAAGCCTCATTGTTTAAAACAATGTGGCTGATGTTCTTATAGCATTGAAGTGCAAGAACAATCGGTGTATTACTTATTTGAAGTGATTAAACTTGTTTGATTATGATTTATCTGATGTTCAGGTTATACTGAAAATGAATAAAGCTGCATTCCTTCTAATCTAGTGTAGTTCTAGTTTTGATCAAAACTTCCATGTTTTATATATCTCAGAGTCACTAAGAAATGATTTGAGGCTGTACACAGCTTAAACTCAGAATCTTCATAGAACAAGGTTGGGAATTACAGAATCCAACAATGGTTGAAGGTTTGGAGACACTTTTTTTTTTTTTTTTTTTGCTCTATATTACATTGAAGATTCTCCAAGAAGACAGCTAGATATGTATAGAATTATGTAGTACAATGCAGAAATTAACAAACATGCCTTGTATTTTGGGTTCTTGTTAATAGTGACCCTTAAAGTTATTTTAAAATGTTTGGTTTGGTAAAAGTTGTAGCATGTGTTTACTTATAGGATGTCTTCATTAGAAATCTTCCATATAAAGTGTCAGTGAAATACTTTAAACCATTAAGTTATAGTGTCCTTTAAATTTTAGTTGAGAAAGGTTTAGAAATAAAAAGCTGTGGTTATTTTCTTGACAGGTGTCAACTGAGCAGAAGTGAGCAAACCAGAATCACGAATCATGACATCTCTAGTGTTTTCATTGGCCTTACTCCAAGACCAACTTTGAGGTTCACGGTTGAGCGCATTTCTCCCAGACTTTAATAACCTTTGCCAAGAAAGAGATGGAGATTATGTTTCTGCAGTGTCTTTCAGTAAGTTTAACCCTGGTTAAAGCTGCATATGAACATTTTGTTTTAACACACATAAATGAGAAAAGAACAATTAAATTGTTTTTGACAGGTGTACAGCTGATTGTCTGCAGGACAACAGCAGCTGATTCCCAGTCCTCCTCTGTGTGGTCACTTCTATTTCAGTCAAAACTTATTGTAGAAAATGTATCAGTCAGTAGGATCCAGTTTAACCTCCAACCAGATATTTTACAGATACATGGGGACCTCCTTATTTTTAAAATAAAGCTAACTCTGACAGAATTGCATATTATCAGTATAAGTTATTAAGTGTGCTCAGTAGTGCTTTAATTAAAGGTAACTGGTTGGGTAATAGTGTCACACTGGTGAACAACTCATCAGATGAATTTAACATCTGTTTAGGTATTTTTTTTCAGGGAATTGTAGAAGCTCTCAACATTCTTTTGATTATTTTAGGATATATATTTATTTTCTTGTGGGAACAAATGCTGGTTTTTGTTTCCTGAAAATAATGCATCAGTATTAACTTATTGATTTACATTTTCCCCTTTTTTGCGATCTGGAGAAAATACAGGACCTGGTGTCTGGCCATTTTCTATTTCTGGTAATGTCTGCTGTCTTGAAAAATAGACTTATTTGTAAAGCTGCAAAAAGATTCATTATATTTTTAACAGTGATTTCCAGTTGTTGTAAGACAGTTTAATCAATCTTCTCCTGGTGGCCTTCACTTCTAAACTGGAACTGATCGTCTTCCCCACCTAATTGTACTAATTGTTCTGGGTTTCATTAACGTTTTAGCTTTAGATGAGTTTATAAATTAAGATCCTGGTTATTGTATTAATATTAGCACCATCCTGTATGAATAATATTCATCTCATAATAACATTTACGGTCATATTCAGGATATAACCAGGATGTGGAGGAGTTTTAATTTTATAGCAAGATCTATAAAGATAATTAAGTGTGTAAACTGAGAGTTTACCTTTCCAGATAAAGCGATTAGTTGCTACAGTTAGATCTTTATCAGCTAAAGAAAAACTGAAGGTTCATTCTCCTGAGAATACATATATTCCTCTCATTTCTTTCAGATTCTGTGCAGTTTAGGGTTCCTGAAAAATTAAAGTTACCTTTCAAACAAAGACACTTTTAAAAATATATTTAAAACATACAGAAGTGCCAGTGTTGAACAGTCAGAGCTTGGAAATATCCTGGTTATTGTATTAATATTAGCACCATCCTGTATGAATAATATTCATCTCATAATAACATTTACGGTCATATTCAAGAAATTAGAATATGGGTTCCGATGAGACTTGTTTGTCAGATTAAAAGCACCTTTTGAAAACAACCTTTAAGTCTCGAAAGATCCTTCCAGAAAAAGCAAACATGCAGATTTGCCTGCACAAAAACTCTTGATGTGCAAAAAGTTGCATTTTATGTTAAAATATTAATTTGACAGAGGGTTTCTTATTTTATAAGCTAGTTTTAATTTTGTTCAAACTGAATACAACATGGTGCATATTTAGAATTAGAGTTTGTTTCCTAACTCAATGAGAATCAATAAGAGAAATGATAAGGAATTGAAACAATACGTGAGATTGATGATGGAATCGTATCGATAAATTCTAATCAATTCCCATCCCTACTTGGAAACTCAGAAACAGGAAGTAATGAGTAATTAAAGACCAGAAAGAGGCATACTAAGTAAAAAAAAATAAAAAAATGGGAAACTACCAATTGGAAACCCAGAAACTAAAACCAACTCTAACTGAAAGATACTGCACTACACAGCAGAATAAAACAACATGACAGGCTGAGCAAATGTTTTGTTGAAAACAGCTAAAACAGTACATCTGCTGGATGAATCATCCATCTTCTGTGGAAGAGCCAAATGAAACCACATTTGGTTGAAACTAGTTATCATTTACTTGCACATATGTCATTTCTTACACAAGTGACACACGGAGGATGATATCAAAAATGAGAAAGCTGAGCCAAAACAAAAAACAAAAAAACAAACAGTGCTTCCCCATCCCTGTCTGGCATTGACAGCAATGGGAAGAAAAAACCTAATTTATGCCATCCCATCACGTTTCTTCCAAACATACACATAGCACCAAACATGAGATTTACCAACTAACAATAGTAAATAACTGTGTGAAATATACAGAGGTGTGAAAAAGTGTTTGCCTTCTTCCTGATTGCTTTTTTTGTTTTTTTTTTTTTTTTTTTTTTTTGCATGTTTGTGTTTCAACATTCAAAAATATCACTTTACATACAGAGCCATGTTGGCTTGAATATTTTTTTTCTCCCTTAATAATCAGCACCTTCATTTAAAAACTGAATTTTGTGTTTACCTGTGTTGTCTTTGACTAATATTTAAATTGGTTTAATGTTCTGAAACACTTTTTCACACCACTGTAGATTTTACTGAATATACACCAAGAAGCATATAAGAAAATATAGGATGAAACAAAACAAAATAAATAAAGTGCCTTGTCTCTTGGTTTCTGTTTGCTAAACTAAGTCGTCACTAAACCATTAAATAGGCCCCAACAAAAAAACCCTCATTTTGTTGCATGAAATCTCTGGGGTTTTTTCCATTTACAAAAAAGGGACAATTTCACAGTCAGACTGAAAGGCCTTATATATCTGCTATGTGCTGTTAAAGTTTGGACCAATTTATGCTCAGTTGTTCCTACATGCACCCTGTGGATGTGTGCTCCACCCACAGTGAGTTTAGATCTCAGCTTGCAAACGT
Source organism: Anableps anableps (assembly GCA_014839685.1). NCBI lineage: Eukaryota > Metazoa > Chordata > Actinopteri > Cyprinodontiformes > Anablepidae > Anableps > Anableps anableps. The sequence goes on from CM026079.1 coordinate 6,636,354, forward strand.
AGCAATGAAAACAAAAGGCGAGCAATCGTATTGAAGGACAAAGCTTTTAGACATTGAGCCATTTTTTTTATTTAAAACAAATTTATGGCCATTGTATGTATTATAGCTGAACTAATACAGAAATTGTTTATTATTAAAACCAAGAATTTAACAGCCATGTGCACATCTATTTTATCCACGGTACTGACTGTTTTAATTTTTAATAGATCATTTTAGCTTAAAGTCATGGATTTTGTTTTGTTTTTGGCTTAAGAAGGGTTCTGGTTTCACAACATTTAATCTATTTGACAAGTTGTTTGGCAAGATTTGTGCAGATAAACCTGATACGTGCTGCAGGTAGTCCTGTTTCAGGGAAGAGGCAAAGTACACACAAGACAGGAGTTACTAGTTTGTCATATTCATGCAGGCATATGGTGCTTTTGTAGTGACATGTCACAGCAAGGAAGGAGTTTTAGGAACTGATGATAAATGATCTGTATTAATACCAGAGTCAAAAGCATATCTGTCTTCCTTCTCTGACATTCGATAAAGTCAGTAAAGGGCAATCCTGCTTGACGAGAAACATTACAAATTAGATTTTATCTTAGTTCTTCATTATGTCCCAATCTATGAATATAATTACATAATGAATAATAATAATAATAATAATACACAATATAAGACACAAAATACACAATAGTTCATAGTCAAATATGAATTGTTAAATTGACCTGTTCAGTGGTTTGATTGCTTTAATTGCAATTGCATTTTCATTTTTTTTTTAATTGATACTTTATAATACATTGTACATTATTTTATTACCTTTTAAAAATTGCCTGTCCCAGGAGTAGAAATAATGCTGGCCTCAACTGCACAACTTTTTTTTTCACATATGAAAATCTGAAACGTTTAACATACCTGTGATACATGGACTGAATTTATTTAGTGCTTTTCTACTCATACTAACCACTAGTGTTTCACTCTGGATACACATACTGTGTGTGTTTGTTAGCCGCACTAACACACTCAGATTCATATAGATACACAGATCGGTTGGCAACTTGACCAAAGGTACTTCAGGGAGCTAAAATTGTTCCCACAAGTTTCTGACTGCAAAATGACTACTCTCCTTATTGAGTTACAGTTTCCCTGCACATGTATCTTGCCCATTTTATCCTGACACCCCTAATTAAAATCTACTGTGACCAGTTGACTTCAGAAGTCATTTAATTAGTAAACAGAGTTCACTTTTGTGTAGTATAATCTAAGTATAAATCCAGATGTTCTGAATTTTGTTAGATAACATTAGAGAACAAAGATGAGCTTTAATATGAGTTTTCTTCAACAATGGCTTTCTCATTGTCACTCTCCCATGAAGCTTTGAATGGACATGTTCAAAAACTCCAAGATATGTTCAGTGTCTTGGAGATTATTTTTTATGTATCCATCTCATGATTTATAATTTTCAATTCGTGAACACCATGGAATCAGTATCTACCAAACAAGGGAAGGGCATCCAAGCTTCCTAAAGTTCTGAGTTCCTGTATTTCTTCTTCCATTATTGCCACCAACTTATTCTGCTACCTGTGATTACTACAGTGCAAAAAGCAACCTATGGCTAAAACTGTTTTAAACACCTCACCCAGCACTTGCAAAGATCTGCAAGGAACCACTGCTGCTTTGTTTCCAGATAGCCCAGTCTACATATAAAAGACAAGTTAACACACACACACCAAAAAAACACAAATATGAAAATACTCAAAACCAAAAGAATATCCATATCAGATGTTCACAAAAGTATAATCCTGCCAGTCAATGCACAAAAAAAAAAAAAAAAAAAAAAAAACTATATCATGACGAGAGGACACCTACCACAACAAATTAGGACAGTACACACTACACCTTTGATCTGTTGCTCAACAGTAGCCAAACTCCACACAGAATGCGAACCATGTAATGGGAGCACAAAGAAGAGAGAGATGCCAGAATGAGCACCACGGCTTCTTTTTTACTCTGCCAACCTCATTTAACCCGAAGTGATATTTTTATAGAAATGTCTATTCTTATACTACTACAAAACCATGATACTTAGTAGAAATAGCTTTATGGTACGTTTGTTTCTATGGTATTAATCATAACTAAAATAACACACAGATTTGCAGCAGTATATGAATTGCTGAGAATGATGGAAAAGTACTGCTCTCGTGTGGTGGTTCATGCTCATAGCAATTAGGGACTGTTCCAACGGAAGCCCTACTTTTAATTCTAAACTTACCACATTATAAAGATCGCATTTTATTCCAACCCCTATAATGTATCATTTGAGCAAAAGCATGGTTGCAACATAAAGTTGCAGTTTCAGCTATTTTACCCCATTTTGGCTTTTTGCTATAGTATCAAGTCTACATGTAGGATTAAATACACAATGAACAAGCAGACACAATACTGAGTGAAAAAACTAAAACTGTCTCAGTTTTCATATTTGTACCTGGGTATTTTTAGTAAAAATATAAAATAAAAACATTTGACAACAGTAAAATTCTGCAGTGGTATGAGAAAGAAACTTCCCATGACTGGCAATAAAGTCATGGGGAAATATCTAAGGCAGCTTGGGCATTTTTCTGTTTTTCTGGGCCTAGTCACTTTGCAGTCACTGACTCACTCATTAACTCCTCTGTTTGCCAAACTGTTGTGAATCCTGCAACAGGTTAATAATCCCAAAGTTAGATGCAAATCTACAACAGAATGTCAAAGAAAAAGATCAAGGTGTTGCAATGGCTTAGTCAAAATCCAGACCTTAACCTAGCTGAAATGCTGGAGTTGGATTTTGAGGACCCAATTTTGTGTGTCATGAGTGGAATATATGTTTACAGTAACACAAAACGCCCAAAAAATGCAAATGGGCAGCAGATACTGCACCATCTTTAGAAATGGCTTTCAATGAAACAAAGAAATTCCCTCCAAAAATACCACAGTAAAGAAGAAATTCTAACTGTAACCAAGTTTAGTTAATCGAGCACCATGCTAACCAGGTGTTGCAATTTTAGCTTCTATTCTTTGTAGTTTTGTCTCTGTTAATGCCTCTCAATTGTTTAATCAAAGCATTCCACACTAGTAATACAACATTTACCTCTATGGTTCTAAAAATAGTTATGGCTTTTTTATGTTATGGTCATTATGTAAAAAATACTTGTTAGTGTTGGAACATTCATTGTTTTCTCATCATTTGACAAGGCCAATTTCATACCCAAACCAGTTAAGCAAGTACCTCCGCTCACTGATTGATATGTTTTCTGGGACAGAGCCAGAGTAATCCACAACAGGAGTTGCCTGTCTTTTCATTCAACTCTGAGTAGCATAAAAGAGGAGGATCTGGAAAATGAAGATCTGACTAAGTTAAGATAAACTATGTTCTCCCTTCCCTCCCTAATGTCTCTGGAGATACAAACAACAAACCAGATTGATAGGTTACAGTGTAACCAAGGTCTCATTTGTTCCCTATGCTGCACTGGAGGTATGAAATAAACAACTGACAAAAGGATATTGTAATCTTTGCTAAAATAGTAGGTAAGCTATAATAAACTGTAAGATAGAACAAAACGTTCATAATGACACTACCAGAAATTTACAACAACGTGCTTTTTAACACATATAGGGAATTGGCCAATCACATGCTAACAGCTCAGTGCATTTAGGCATTTAGATGTGGTGAAGATAACTTGCTGAAATTCAAACTGAGCATTTGTATTGGGGGGCATTTAAAGGGCTTTGAATGCGGCATAGTTGTAGGTGCCAGAGGGGTTGGTCTGAATGTGACCAGAAACTTCTCTTCGAACAGCACAAGCATCAGACACTGGAACAGAAAAGAAAAGTATTGTGAGCAGAAACACCTCGCAAATCTCAGAGGAAAATAGGCAGCCTTTTTCAACATGATAGAAAGGCTACAAGAGCTCTTATACCCACTCTCTATTAGAGGTGTGCATATTTATATCTACTTGGTATTGATCCGATACCAAGTAAATACAAGACCAGTATCACTGATATTGATACCGATACTTTTTATTATTTTGGTTTGACATATCAAACTTCTGACCTTCAGGTGTTTTTGTGGTTTTTCCTTTGAATTGTTTTCTTAAAACCTGGGACAGAATTTGGAACAAGTTCAAAAGTTTTCTCCCAAATATTTCAATATTATCATGATAAACAAAAGCAATACAAATATGTCAATATTTTCCTAAAACAAAGTGCAAAGAATCATAATTTGAGAGCTAATCAAAGCAAAAAATTTTTAAAGTAGATTTGAGAAACTACATTAGAAAAATAAATTAAAATCAGTGTGTAACAGTGATCAGAACAGTAACTGAATAGGCAACTAAATGACTTAAGTTTTAAAGATTTAAACATGTAGGATTTACAACATGATCGTTATTAGAATTATATTAATTATCTTTTTTAAAAAACAAGAGTAACAGCTGCATTTTGTAATAATCAGTGCAAATGTAATGTAATGTAATAATGTTATTGCTACATAATCCAACAGAAACTATTACAAAGTCCATTCAAGGATTTTACATTTTGCATAATGCAGATTTACAGCGTATTATTTGAGTTTGAGCCCCTGCTTTTTGAGAATGAAGAGTCTCTTATTAAGAAATACTCCTTGCTTAGAAGTATTGCTCTCAGACTGAAGAATATGATTCTAATTAATTGCTGTAAAAATTATTTAGATATCATTTGTTAACAAAAACTGTTTTATTATGTTTATTTTAAAATTGACACTGCTTTATTATCTTTTAGGAGATGCAAGACAACAAATTGAAGCATCTACTTACAGCTTCACTTTTCCATCCTACTACAGAAGGGGGAGCCAAAGACCAAAAAGTAACCGCAGAGTGTGGATGTTGCTGTGACAGAGTTTAATGTGTTTTTGGTTTAACTTAGTTTGCTTTCTGTGTTGTAATAGCTGTACTTTGTGTCTTCTTGGAAAGCAGCCATATATTTGTTTTTGTTGGATCTGTGCTTCCTCCACATTTCTTTTGTTCCTACCACGTGTCTCTGTTTCTCATCAGTCATTTGTGACCTTGGTTTCTATTATCACGCCCTCATTCTACATTTTGTATAAGGACTTAAGTTCTTTGTATCAGTTTTATTTAAAGTGATCAGTTTTCTTTGTTTTCAATTTCTTGCCTGTTGTACACAGTGTGACATTTTTAGAGCATTTCTACTCTTTTAGGTTTACATAAAAAGAAAATAAGTACATCTTGCAGATGTGTTATTAACTGAACTTCTGGCTGGATAATAAACAGTTTGTGGTTACAATCTTGTTTGCTGGACTCCAAACAATTGTTTGTTTGCATTATGTTCCTCTGACCCACACACATGAACTAAAATGATGCAAAGTTGCTCCCCAGGGTAATGAGTATACAGTAAAATGATAATGAGTCAGTTTTGACTGATACCACTGCTTTCTGGTTGCTCTCTTCATCAGGGTCCAGTGAAGGTTATTCCAGCTGAACAGACCAAGGTTTCAATAACAACGGAGCAGTAAGATGCAAGGTCAGAGCCAGGGGCGGTGTAACTGCTTTAATGAAATGGAACATTGTCATCAGGTCAAGAACTCCTTAAAACTCTGTTTATAGAAACAGGTCACATCATTTCTGGGAAACAAGAAAAATACAAACTATAGGCCTTTGCAAAAGTATTAACACACCTTAAACTTTTCAACATTTTGTCTCATATCTACATGTATTTTATAGGGGTTTTGTGTAGAAGATCATCAAAAAGTAGTGCATATTTCTTGAATGGAAGAAAGATTATGCAGGTTTTCTACATTTATTTACAAATAAATGAAAATGAAATGTGTGTTGTCCATTTGTAATTAGGCCACTTTAATATGTCTAAATAAAATATAATTCAGCAAAGTCACCTGGCGAGGATACACAGGAAAGGTGGAGGAACGTGCTCTGGTCTAATGAGACCGAAAATGAACTTTATGTTGTATTTTCAAAATGCTATGTTAACCAGATAGCAACCTGAATGCACCATCTGTAACATGAAACATGGTGGTGACATGGTGGAGCTCATGAGAAAAATAAATCTGGTGGGGCATTTTTGTAAAAATCTGGATTTTCCAGACTTTTGTTCACCCAAAGTGAAGATTCCAGATTGGCAGAAGAATAGCAGGACTCCACTGGTGCAAACAACAGTCTGAGAGTGTTTGTAAATCTCAGAGAAGATATGCCTTTTAGCTTGATGGAAAGGAGAGATGCAGCCAGGAAACATTTACAGATCACAAAATCTTTGTTAATCATATCTGCTTTCAAAAGATAAAATGTTTAAATGACCAAACAAAACTGAATGGTAACAAATGAACAAACTAATTGAAGAACAAAGCTGAATTGAAATTGGAGATGGCCTAAGGCCAAAGTCACTGCTTGGAAACTCTACACCAGCAGGGGGCCCTCAAGAGTACAAATGCTTGGTTACTTTGTATCCAGAGAGAAATAACTTATTCTACACAAGACTACAGATTCTCAAGAGTTTTATTAAAACTGTGTTAGTATTTTGCATGTTTAGTATTCTACATTATATCTGAATCATATGCAGAGAGTCAAGGACAAAGCTGAAGCTGCTGACAGCAGTAGAACTGATCGGATGTTTAAATTTCCTGTCTAAACCTGGGTGGAACAATCATAAACCATACAGTTTTTCAGGCATTTTTTAAAACAAGTGCAGATCTTTGAACAAATTGTACAATTTTTCTAATCCACACAAGGTCAAAATGATAAAAACAGATTCAAATACAAACATGCCAATTAATACTTAGTTAAATGTTACCTAGCAAGTTGCACTTCATCTTCGTTCTTTGCGCCCATCAACAAGCATTTGGTATTATTCTGGCCAGACGTAACCAGCTCGTCTCTGAACTGGTAGAACTCGTTTAAACTGACTGGTTTTCTGGCATGATCCTGCCTTTTAAGGATAACCCATACATCTGAAAGAAATCAGCTGAGATGGTTCTCGAATCTGATCTGGATGCTCCCTGGGCACCTCCCTTTAGAGGTTTTAAGGGCATGTCCCACTGGGAGAAGACAACCCAGAGCTAAACCCAGAACTTAGAAAATGCAAAATACTATCATTTGGGAGTGTCTGGGTCTCGCTTCAGGACCCGTTGCCCCTGGATCCTGATATTTGATAGAAGGCAGTAGATGAAAAAACATCATTGTTTACTCAGTTATGTCCAAGTTTCAGCCAGCTAGCAGTATGCTATTTTAGGACAAGGGGAAGAATTTGAAGGTAGTACTTCCACTCTCTTTGTATAAAGCAACAAAACCACTTGGTAGCAAAACAGCTCCAAACTATGATGCTGCCATCACCATGCTTGACATCTGATCCAGTGCTCTTTTTGAAAGCCTGACCATCACTCTTTTGTTGTAACTAAACAGCACAATCTTTGTCTTCTCTGACTACAAAATTCTCCAGAAGGCATTTGATTTGTACTTGTGGGCAGTTTCAAATCTGAGTGAAGTGTGTGTTTTGGAGCAGGGGCTTCTTTCTTGGTCTCAGTTCATTGGTATTAAAGTCACATCACTGTGGAAGTTTCAGAAATTTAAAGTTTATTGCTGGCTTGCACTTTATTGGTTCCTGGGTTGCTCTTGAACAACCTAAATGACTCCCTTTCAGCTGCTGCTGAGAGTTTGGATCATATTGTTGAAACTCTGATACTACAGTGTGTTCCAACAGGGCAATGAGCCCAAACACTCAAAGCTTTTTTTTTTTTTTTTTTTTTTTTTTTTTTTTTTTTTTTTTTTTTTTTTTTTTTTTTTTTTTTTTTTTTTTTTTTTTAAATAAATCAGCTTTGTGAAAGATATACAGGACAGGTCTGTGTCAAAAAATGAATTGGTTTGAACTAGGCCCGGGCAACAAACCAACAACAATAGTGACAGACACAAGATGAATATCAAAAGAAAATACATCCAATAGAATGTTGATAATTTCACTTAATTTCAATCCTGATTGCACAGCATTCTGGGGGATTTAAGCAGAGGAAAGGCTTTAGCTGCTCAACTTCTCAAGGCCAGCCAAGCAAGGTTGTTGGCATCAACTAACTCACTCTCTCTTTGATTAGCAACAACCTGCTGAGTAAAATGCACAGTAGCAGTTTCATGTTGCCCCCCCCCCAACATACCCAGATGTACTCCACTCCTTGGAGGTCCCCGCATACTTGAGGCAGACTCAATGCGGACAACCGCTGGACACATCCGTACAAAAAGGTAAATTGTTACAACCGTGGACACGTACTCTGACGCACTGACTTGCACATGAAACTGCTTGGCATCGAACTGTTTTGTATACAACAAGCTGATAATATTGAGAGTCAGCGCAACCTGTCACAAGGACATGTAGCATGACTGCCAGTCTCTATGCAACAGTGACAGGTGTAGGGTGGCTGCCCTGGTGAAGAGACGGAGCTAGGCGCCCAATTAGCTCATCAAACTTGCTAGTATCCATTAGCAAGTTTGATGAGGATTGTGGGAAATTAAGAAATTAGTCATGAGAAAAGTAGGCAATCGGTACGCTTTACTATGAAATCTGAACCGTTCGCTGAGAAGTTCACAATCCACAGAATTCACAGAGTATGCCTGAGTATGTGGGAGCTACTGTGCCCCATAACTACTTAAAAATGAAAAATATAAGGGTGGAGTGAAAGGAGAAAATTAGTACAACAGCTCTAGAGGAAATTGTGGATAAAAGAAGAAAGGTCACACTACCAGTTTGGCAGTATTTTGGATATTTAAAAGAAAAGACCAATTAATAATTATCAATAGTGACTGATATGTAATGCTTATGTTGTGGTATGTTTTTTAACTGTATCTCCCAGCACTAGAGCAACCAAATCACTCACTCTTTGGTAAGCTTGCAACAACCTGCCGAGTAACTAAGCAGTTTCATGATGCCCCAAACATACTCAGGTATACTTCACTCCTCGGAGGTGCACACCTGCTTGAGGCGCACTTGAGGCAGACTCAATGCGGATGTCCGCACTGACTCACACTGCAAACAGCAATCACATCGAAATGTTTTGTATGCAAAAAAATCTCAACTGTTTGTTTTGGCACAGAGTCTGTGCGGTTCACAGAATACACATAGTACGCCTGATTATGTACAAGTAGTTTCATGTTTCATGCCCCATAACCACTAAAAAATAAAAAAGAACAGGGTGAAGTGAAAGAAGAAAGTTAGTGCAACAGCTTATTCAACTCCACAAGCAAAGTGCCAAGAGGAATTTTGCCAGAGGTTTGCTGATGGCAACAAAAGGTATGTTGCTGAAGCACAACTTCCTAAGGGACATTAAACATAATATCATTGGGCTTTTATATGTATAATTCTGTCCCTGTATGGATTAGACAACATTCAAAATATATTTCCAAATTGTGCTCCCAGTTCTTGTTTACAAAGTGGACTGACGTTGTTGAGTGATCACTGCACCTGCCCAAAAATGTATAATACACTCAAGCCCATGATGAGTGGATGCAGACTTTGGACCAGAACCGCATGTTAAATCATACGAAGAGATTGATGCAACTATAGAGCAACAGATAGTCAGGTGGCTTGAGTAAATTATTACTTTCTGATACCAAAGAAAACCATTTTAATAGTTCTGGTTCATGCCAAGCAACCACAAGAGAAGTTTGGTCTGATTAAACTTCAGAGTGTAAGAAAAAAAAGGTTTGTGTATCTTTTTATTTGGTGTATGTAAACTTCTGGTTTTAACTCTAACTGCGAAGCATAGACACAATAAAACTGGTAAAAATCCTGTTGAGGTGGATCCTTGACTTTTAACAAAGTGGACATCTGAAATTAACAACGTGATAAAACCTTGGAACATAACTGTATTGCAGCCAACCCAAAATAGCTTTTTTGATTTGGGGAAAGAAAAAAATAAAAATAAAAATCAAAAGAAAGTGATGAGAGGAGAAGCAGGTGATACAGCTGGTGAGATTTACTCAGCCTAAAAAACAAGATTTAATTTTAAGAGATGTTTTTCTGTTAGAAGCACAGATTGACAGAGGGGCCTTTAGCCTTTCACAAACATTTTTTTACACATGGTTCTATTGTCTGTCACAAGTGATCATTTCATTTCTACAAAACCGGCAGGAGTCATAAATCATTTTTATGAATAAGCCACAAGGTTGCTAAGAGCCTGCAGTCAGGCCCTATGAATGTGTTAATCATCAGGTTATTAAGAGAGAAAGTTTAATATTGGCTCGAGGGGTGTGGGGGGAATCGGTGTTAGTGTCCCCCATTATTCATAATTGTACTCTGAGTGAACAACCACTTATCTTGCAATATTAAATATCAGATTGAATTTTATGAGTGGGTCCATTTTTAGCTTTCCCTGAGGACACTTTTCTTGTTGATTCTACAGAAGACATATGAATAACAAGCTGAAAGATCTGCAAACACTATATTTTCTGAAAAATCATACATAAACAAGTAGATATGCGTTTTCTTTGGAGGGATGTTCTTTTTTCACCCAGCTGACTAGTTACTAAGAGAAACATCAAACAATTACTTTTCCCAGTCATACCGATTATGGCAACTGTGAAGTGTTTCCCGAACATCCGCTCCTGCAGAGGTGAGCAGGTAAGTTATAAACTTCTGAGGTGAAGGTTATGAGGCCCTCTGATAGGTGATTAATGATCCACTGATTTTCTTTTTCCACAATGAGGTCATCTACTTACTGACACACTTAAGACAGTCAAGGCCAAAGCCAAGTTACATACTGGAGGTACATAGCTGCATTCCTGCAGGATGACTCATACTATAGAATTATCACACAAATGTTCCTTATTACAAAAAGGATTAGCCTTCTCCAGGAAGAATCATTAAAGGTCACTTTGTCAGAGCATTAAATTAAAGGACTGCATGGAATCTGATTAGGTAGATTGCCTGGACACTAAATGGCTGCTATAGTTTACACACATCTTTAGTGCTGTGCAGCAAACCAGAACAACTCTTGTGAAGTAGCAGACTGTGCTGGTGATCGCAGTTTACGAAAAAGGGAGTTTGTTCAAGCATTCCTAAAGTGCACCATTGGATTAACATCTGGTGACTGTGGAGAGTATTGGAGTATAATGAACTCATGGTCATGTGTAAGAAACCAGTTTGAGATATGAACTCTGCTGAAATGAATTAATTATTAGATACACTGCTGATTTTTCAAGTTTTCCAACTTACAAAGAATGAAGAGGTCATCGTATCTACACCTCAACTGTGAGAGAGAGAATTTAAAAGATAAAATAATTCATTTGCATTTTATTGCATAAATAAGTATTTGATCACTTACCAGCTAGTAAGAGTTCTGGCTCTCACTGTCACAATCCTTAAGTGTTTGACTTTTGGCTTTCTGTGTCTTTGTATGCAGCATCTTTGTTTATTCTTGCATTTTATTCCTTGTGGATCTCTTTAGATTAGTGTTTCTGCCTTTGGTTGTTGTTTATGCCCTCCTCAGCTTTTCTCTCATGTTCATTAGTCTCCTTTCCTTAGCCTGCCTGTTTAGCCTCCTCCCACAGGTGCAACCTGCTCTCAATCAACCACCTGGCACCTGGTCTAGTAATCAAGCTCCCCAGTATTTAAGCTTCTCCTTTTGTGCCTTGCTGCTGGCTTCCCTGTAACTCTGCCCATGCTGGGTCTCCTCTGGCAGTCTTGTTTTCATTTCTTTATTAAAAATCTCATATCGCTACAAAAAGATCTCTGTGCATGGGTCCTTTACGAACCTAAACTATGACACTCACAGACCTGTTAGTCTTTAAGAAGTCCTCCTATCCTCTGTTCAATACCTGTATTTATTGCATCTGTTTGAACTTCTTACCTGTATAAAAAAACACCTGTCCTCATCCTCAGTCAGTCAGACTCCAATCTCTCCACCATGGGCAAGACCAAAGGGCAGTCTAAGGGACAAAATTGTAGGTCTGCACAAGGCTGGGATGGGGTAGGTTGACTTTTTTTTTTTTTTTTTTTTTTTTTTTAAATCTCAACCTTTTTATCCAGCTGTAAACTTAAAAAAAACAAACAAAAAAAAAACAACAAAAGAAATCATTTTAAAACTGATTTTTTTTTTTTTTTGTTTGTTTGTTTTTTGTTTTAGTAATTTAGTTAGACTATTAAAAAGTCAGCCTTTTATCACCAGGAGAAATATTTCCAGGATTAAAGGACTAACAAGATCTTGAGAAACGTACCCATACGTTTATCTTTAGTCGCAGTAACTACTGCAACAGTGCAATGGCTGGAGCTGATCCAGAACAATGCTCAGGGGTGGTCCTAGCCCAAGGGTGGGCAATCCCAGTCCTCGAGGGCCGATGTCACCCTGATCCAACACACAACATGGCTGAATTACCTCCTCAGTGCAGTCAAGTTTTCAGAGTCCAGCTAATGACCTCATTATTTGACTCAGGTGTGTTGAGGCAGAGACACATCTAAAAGTTGCAGGACACCAGCCCTCAAGGACAGGGATGGGCCACCCCTGTCCTAGCCTGTTAGGCGCCCTGGGCCAACAACATTCAGCGACCCCGCCCCTTTCCACTGAAAATTCCTTTTGAGACCTCTTTTGCATAACTTGGAAGTGTGATGCACCACAGGTGTTTAACTGAAGCAGAGAATGTTTATGGTCACTTATATAGTGTTGAAAGTGTGAAGAAATGTATATATTATATATATCAGGGGTGTGAAACTCCATTTTGATTTCGGGCCACTCCAAGATCATGAATGTCCTCAGACGTCAAGTTGTGGCATAATACCTATTAAACTTTTAAAATAACATAGCTTTCTCTGTATTCAATGAGTAATTCTTAAAACATGAATATTAATATACAAATTGACTATTCAAATAAAAACTCATTTGACTGATAAAATAACATTTCAGCACACAACTGTTATCTTGAAGTTCTATTTATGAAGCCCTCAAGAGTCTTGAGGGCTTCATAAATAGCTATGGCAGGCTGGATTTGGCCCACGGGCCTTGAGTTTGACAAATGTGATCTATATGATAGGGGTAAACAACCCAAATTTTCATATTGGTGCATCCCTATTTAATAGGCTATATGCATTAGGCTGCTTCTGTAGAAGCAGCCTAATGCAATAGGCTAATTGCAGCAGGCTAACAACTTTCCCAACTAATGTGACGTGATTAAGGACTGTTATACTGACATAGAAAACGGCTAATAATTAAGACAGAAAGAAACAACCCTACATATATTTCCAGCCTGTGAAATATTCAGAATAGGAGAGCAAGCACCACCTCTTCCAATTCATGGCTATTTAACATAGTCCAAGCTATATCACAAGATCTTAGCTATTAGTAATTAATGTATTACTTTCCCACATTGTTTAGTTTTAGAAGAATTTTAAATCTTCAAAACTGTAATATTTTCTGCTGAAAACCAAATATGTCATCCAAAGCAGCAAAACATACATAAACATCAGCATCTTACATTAATAATTAATTAACCAGTCTTAACTAATTAATTAATTAACTATCTTGCTAGGCTATACACACACACACACAAACACACACACACATATACACACACACACACACACACACATATATATATATATATATATATATATATATATATATATATATATATATATATATATATATATATATATATATAATCACTGTATGAAGTTAAATCAGACTAAACTTCAGTTGTTTTAGGTCAGTTAGAATGACCAAAATTTGCTAAATGCCAGAAAACTTAGCGAGAACGAGAACACTTTTTATAACTTTCTTCAGATTCAAAAGTTTACATACATTTGGTCAGCATTAGGGATAAACTGTATGACTTGGGTTAAACATTGGTCTAACAACTAAATAAGCAACAACAGAACAAAGTATTGCAACGTTACAGCACAGAATATGGCCATAAGAAGACTCATCTACACTTCTGCATGTAGCCAGTGTGCTATATGACAGAAATTATTTTTAATGGCTTAAAATTAATGAGATTAATTACGAGCCCTGATAAGTCGAAGTCCAACTAGCTACCTGCCGATTACGCAACAAACTACAACCACCGTCACCACCATCACACTGGTAGATGGATTATAATGACATGACTGGTTTGTGAAGTTTTAACTTAAATGAAAAGAAAAAACTGTTGGTGATGACCTCAAAGTCTGAATATGATCTTAATCTGTCTTTACATACAATGAATGGCTTAAAAGGAAAAGTGCATGAAAAAAAATAGGGAGAGATTTTTCATGTGAATGTGCTTATGTGACTTTGAGATAGCGCTTATGATCCTTGGGAAACATTTGTTTGAACTCAAAAATAACAACCCCTTCTCTGTACTGGGCTTCAGACAGCTTCTCTTTTTGGAAATGATTTCACCTGCTTTAGAAAATACCTTTTCACAAGGCACAGATGAAGCAGGGGAAGCCAAAAAAATTACAGCAAGTTTGAACACGTTCGGATACACATTTTTCTGTCCTTCTCAGTACTCTAGGGCCCCTTTTCCGAAAGCAGGGATAGCAAACTCTAAATAGAAGGCAGCTACTTCTACCCAGGTCTGTGATACTCAGGATTTTTGGTTTCAAATGAGGCGATATCAACAAGGTAACTCAATTCTGAGTTAAGTTACCCCTGAGTTAAGTGTGAGCTCAAGAATATAAAAAGCCCTCATCAATGGAGGGCAGATAACACAATTCACCATGGCAACAGGAGAAGAAGAAGAAGCCTTAAACTGTGCATTTCTTGCCAGTGGAATTAGAAATGATATTGACAGCATAAGGAGTATATCAAAATATATTTAGCAAAAAAAACAAAAAAAACAAAGGAATACTATTGCTGCTGTGAAATAACGTGAGTTAGTGTGACATCAAGTTAATGTGTGAGTGTGATTTGACCGAATTAAAGTCTTACTCTCACCACAACACTTCAACTGCAAAAGTTCAATTTTGGTCTTGTCTGACCAAAGCACCTACTTCCACGTGTTTGCTTTGTCCCCAACATGGCTTTTTGCAAGCCACGGTGTGTGTGTGTGTGTGTGTGTGTGTGTGTGTGTGTGTGTGTGTGTGTGTGTGTGTGTGTGTGTGTGTGTTTAAGTGTATCTAATACAGAATAGAATAGGAAATCCTTTATTGTTCCACAATGACGAAATTATCAGCAGCTAAGCAACAGGTAATGAAAGCATCCAGGTTCATACATCACTAAAACCATCAAATGTTACCAGACTAAAAGCTATAAGAACCAATCAGGAAAAACAAAAGACACAAAAAGTTTTTATAGGCTGTTTAGTAAAGAAGAATAAAACCCAGGATGAATGAAATGGAATTTATTATTGAGTGTGTGGTCATCAAAAGGCATACTCGGTTTAAATAAATTACAGGTGCAGCATAGAAGGTGACATTGATGACTGCATTAATGTAAACACTTTTTGAGCAGATTAAAAAGGCTGCAATGTGATATAAAACATAATCTCCTTTATTTAATGGCATAGTGAACATGACTGCCATCTGTGCTGCCAGTTTTGCCTGGAAACCTAAAATATATGAATAGATAATGCTTGAAGTGCCTTGAATTTGATTCCTATTATATTATTGCTCTACCAATAACATAAAGGAGAAAAGAATAGCTTTAATTATGAAGACCTGCCAGGGATTGAACCCCAGTGTCCTGCATGAGAGGTGGAGAAATGGCACCTTTCTGCCAAGGAAGATCTCATAAAAGTTGTAGTGAATGATAGATTCACATCCACCTCATAGGCACCTCTGCAGTACAGTAACATTTTAAGTGTTACAGTAACATTCCTGACAGCATCCCGTTAGTATTAAAATGAAGTGCAGCACAAAGAATATCCTCGTTGGGTCATATGAGTGATGTACAGGCTGAAATTTTATTGAAATAAATTACTAACTGTGGCAAAAAATTATAATGTTCGAAAATATATTAATCCAGAAATAAGATATCTAATCATGGTCTGATCACCCTCTTCCAACAAAGATTTAGTCTCCAACATCTACAGGCTCCTCTAGAAAAGGACACACCATTTACGACACTTTCCTTGTGCCGAATCTCAGCAAAACAGTAGGATAAACTCAGGATTAGTTCAAACAATCCTGCTAACAAGCAGCGTTGGTTCACAGAGTAAGATGTGGTAGTAAGTTGACTGAGGATAATGGTTATCTGGCTTTATGAAACCAAAAACCCAGGATATGCACATAGTTACCCCTGAACTTACTCAGAATTTTCACTTATCCCGCTTTCTGAAACGGGGCCTAGGGGAATTTCCAGTCGTCCAATGTTTTGCTCCGTTGCGGGTACTTTTGGATTTCCCACTGTTGCATCCACAGTGATATTTTGCTTCCTAAAAAATACAAACTATAAATAATTAAATACAATTTTATAATCATAATGTATCTATGTACCTTAAGTCATAAGCTGAGAAGCAGCTGATGAAGCTGCTAATGATTATGAAGCAGCTGATGATGAGGAGGAGTGTCATTAAACAGCAGCACATTCCAAAATGAGCCTCTTCTCAGCTTCTGCTGCTTTACTGGGGCTAAAGAAGTATCTGCTTAAACCTGGGATCAAGCAGTTTTGCCAGTGTCATGCTCATTGACTGTAAAGTGTAGATCTTCTCCCTTAAACGTCTCCTCCAACTCTCAACCATTACTGAGTTTTCTTGACTTAGGGCAACTTCTATTTCCTCATCCTCCAGTGCATGGTGTAACATTGACAGCAGAGGAATGACTTTGGATCCTGACACTCTTTTCCTCTGAAAACTCAATTGTGGCATCATTAAATGGAGAGGCCATTTTTAGACCTTGTGCAATAATGTCTGTTCTGTATTGTTCTGAGGATAGAGGGGTAATATCAGTGTGCAGGCCTGCCAAAGCCGCTCCTATAGGTTCCCTGAAGCCATAAACACGTTGGAGCATTAGATATGTGCTGTTCCAACATTTATCCACCTCTTGAATTACTTTCAGTGGAGGTCGACCCATTTGCTCCTGCACCTCTGTCAGCCTCCCTTATAATATCAGTCAAAACAAATTTATTAATTCAAGTGTCACCACAGCAGCAATTTAAACAGTGCAAATGTTGCAGTTTAATAAAGGAACTAACCTTTGCAGTGGTGCTGCTTTTGAAAGAACCCACTATCTTCCTATATTTTGTACGGATATCAGACAACATGGCATTTTGATCAACAACCTTTTTGATGGTCAAGTTTGAAGTATGAAATGAAGCTCCTTCACACAAGCACCTATATTTGCTGTCCCATCAGTCACAAAGCAAGTAACCTTTTAAGTAATTCCCCACTCTGACATGAGTGCTGCTGTTCCTGGTGACAAGTTATGAGCAGTATGTGCATTAGGGAAATGCAGCACCCCTAAAACAACCGAAAGCAAGGAAGTGCGTGAATATATGAAATGGCATGTCACAGCTAGATATGCATCACTGTTGATGGAGGTCCATATATCTGCTGTCAAATTACTGCACACACCTTTGTCATAATGGCTTTGGCATTTCCCTTTGATTCCTTTGTATCTTCTTTCCACCACAGCCTTCAATGCCTAAATGAAAGAAAACAGTCAAGATCACAAATATGGGAAAAGGGAGAAACATGCTTTATGTACTAAAATACACACCTGCCTTGTGGGGAGTACATAGTTAGGGTTCAAAGCTTTAACAAGCTTTCTAAACCCCTGGTTCTCCACAGTGGTGAAAGGCTGGGTATTCTCAATCACCATATGCACTAAGACCTCATCCAGATCATTCTTCTCCCCCGATGAAAGAAAGAAAAGCTGTATTCAACTACATATATCGGTAATTACAAACCAAATATAAAATAATGTAGCAGGTCATAAAAATAAAAATGTACCATATGACTGTATGTATGTATTTTGTGTTACTGCATCTTAAAACGACTTACCTGAGCTTGGTCCACCCTGGTTAGTTTTCTTGTTTTCATGCAGAGCTCTTTAATTAATAGAGGAGGTGTTGTTGTGGTATCCAAGTTCTTTTGAACATAACAAACACTTCACATTTTAAGACACCAGAAATTAGAAGGAAGAAATTTGAAAACAGGATCCACTGTGCAGTTATTTTTTTAATATTTTGGTAGTTATTATTAGCAATAATGTATTACTATTTGCATACCTTATTAGGAGAGATGAGATTAAAATGCTGCCACACAGGGGATAATCTTCTTTTCCTTGCTGATTTCATCAGACAAAAAGTTGATCAGCTGGATAGCCTAAATGCATGCAATACAATTCCACAACAACAAAATGTTATGGGACAATAAGCAGCATTTTGTTGCCCCTTATATTTCGAAACTCATGCATACAGAAAAACCAGTGTCTGAATCGGTCACGTGATATGGCCCACTAGCAAGGCCTCAAGCATCACCACACACATCAACATAAGTCTCGATACACGCTCCACAAAAATCCTCCTGGATTACTTGGTACATCACTGGCTTTAGTCTTTGTTTTAGTTGCGATGTTTATTTTGTTGTCTGTAAGTTCAGTTCAGTTTGTCATTAAAAGTCCTGTTCAGCATCCTTCCTGTCTCCAGTTCTGCATGAAAGTCTTACCATCTCCACTGCTACAGGAGGAGCTGGATTGTCAGCCAACCTACCAGTAACTGAAGTTAGTCCGGGTCTCGTCTGTTTACGCTCTGAAGAGCTGCCAGGGATCTTCCAAGCCAGTGGCCCGATCACCATCTCACTCCTGGTGGCAGCCCCCAACCTGGCTTAACAAAGACCCTTACCATCATGCCTATCCATCATGCTATTCTGTTATTGCCTCGTCGTACTGTGGCAGAAGACACCAAGGCCACGTTACTTCCATTCTGGGGGTCTTGGCTCACGCTGCGGTACTAGCTCGGACTGTTCCAGCTGATGACTCCACTTGTGCTCTGAAGGGTCCAGTGGAAGCTTTCATATCTTCCTCAACATCACCAGCATCCACCTCTGTGCAGCGCTCCCGGGCTTGGGTTTCATCAGTGCCGCCTGTGGCTGTCCAGACACTTCCTGTTTCTTCAACATTGGCCACCGTGCCTCCAGCATCATCTGCTGTTCTGGCAGTAAACTACACCCAGCAGTTAAATTCTAACTTGGGGCCCTCTGACTCAGACTGTGAATTTATGTCAGAGGCTGAGTATGATCACTTTTTCATCGATGTTCTATGCACTGTTTTTCCCTGAGGCAGAAGATTACCCCCCTGCAGCAAACTTTCACCTATTTGACTCTGAGGAAGACTGTTACTTACTCGATTCTGAAGAGGATTATGATCATATTATGATTTTCAATTTATTTCCTAGTTGGCTGCGTGAACACTTAGCGCGTCTTGCTACCACTGCTCACCAACTCTCTACCAAGAAGTTTGATTTTGAGTTCTACATCTGCTCAAAATCATAACATTTTTGATTCTGGGCATGCGCACACTGCTAACAGCAAGTCAATTGAGCTAGTTCCTTAGCCCACCTTTCGGTGTCTGCTCGTCACTTGCTCTGGCTCCTTTTACAAATATCAATGTTCTCATTTCCAGTCTGGTGCCACAATGTAGATCAACAAACTGCAAACCTGCATAGCAATCATCTGGATGGTATTTCCCTTGATGCTTCGACTCGTGGTGGGTCTCCAGCAGTTTTCCGCAGTTGCTCCTGCAACTTCGCTTCTACCTGTCCGAGCTGCCACCCTTGGTACTACATCTGGAATTAGAGATCAGCTACCAGCACTGCTGGAGGTATGTGCATTGAAGGTCTTGTCTAAGTTCACATATAGGAAATTGCTCACAGATCAATTCCATTTAATATGGGGCTCGACGTACTTCATGTCATCCCGTCCATGCTGCGAACACAGCCTGCTTTCCCACCTACCTAGGTTGGTAGCGCTAACCCTTGGGTACCAGCTACCAAACAGGAGAATTTTATTGTCAATTTTGGTCTGCTAAATATCCACTCGCTCATGGAGAAGGGGCAGCTGGTCTAAGACCTTATCCACAACCATTTTGTGGGAAGTTGGATTTTCTATGCTTGACAGAAACTTGCCAACAGCCCAACGACTTTTCTCAATTAAATGACTGCTGCCCAACTGGCTTTGTTTACATCTTCAAGCTACTCAAGAGATTATCGGGTCGCGGTGGAGGTATCACAATACCCTTCTGGGACAGCTAGAAAGTCTCGCTTGTGAGTGTGCCTGCTGTCATATCATTTGAATCAAATGTGGCACAAATATCAGGCCACACACCAGCTATTATTGCAACTACTTATCGGACACTCGAGCTAAATTCAGACTTTTTAACTGATTTTGCCTTTTTTACAACTCACCTTTCATCTCTTTCCCCAAACATCATTGTATTTTCTGATTTTTAGTATTCATGTGGACAATTTTAACAGTGCTATTATTGAAGATTTTATTTTATTTTTTTTTTTATCCTGCTTGGACAGTTTTGGACTGCATCAGCACATTGATACTAAATCAGTAAACTTTGTTGTACCAACCTCTTGGATCCCTCCTTGACCTTTAGTTTTGTTATCTTTTTTTCTGCTTTGGAGGCAGAGGAGAGGAGAGAAGAGAGAAGGTGTTCACCAGCTGCACACAGCATCTCTGAGCCTGTCCGCTTTGTACACAACACTTACATAAAGAGAGGCACATAGCGGAGCATGTCAGGTGTATGTGTGCGCCTGCATGTGTGTGGGCATGGGGGGTTGGGGTTCCGGGAGCCCATCGAGAAGCTGCCTAGATGAGAACCTGCCTTGGGCACCTGGCCATGTCACCCATATCAGAAACTGCCACTGACATTGCTGCATTCTCACTAAAACCAAGAAAATAGAGCATATCACCCCAGTTTTAAAGTCCTTACACTGGCTCCCTGTAGCTCAGAGAATAGACTTTAAAATGTTTTTGTTAGTTTGTAAATCACTGAACAGTTCAACACCAAAATACATTAAAGATCTGTTGTTGTTGTTGTTGTTGTATCAACCTTCCAGACCTCTCAGGTGTTTATGGCTTGTTTCATAATTGGTTACTGTTTGGTGTTTTTATCATGTAAAGCACTTTGAACTGCCTTGTTACTGAAATGTGCTATACAAATAAACTTCACTTTGATTTAGAGTTTATATGACAATCTCTCTTTAACTTTCATATTTTAGGGTGAAAACCTGTTAATTTGAGCTAAGCCCATAACCCAACTCTTTTGTCCTGATTTAACTGATGCTTGGATTTGTTCTTTTTGAACCAAGTCTGGGTTACACAAATAACTGAAAATCAAGTTGTTTTTAAACTAGCAATTTTTAGAGTGCATATTTCACTCCTATGAACTCTTGTTTTGCCTCTAGACTCTTCTGTTTGAGGAGCGCTCACATATAAAGATAGTTACATTATATGTAAAAGTATTACAAGGTATATTTCCTTGAAATTTGGTGTGAAATTATATGAAATGACTTCTGTGCTCCATCTGACTCAAAACTTGCTGCAGTAATTGGTTTTGTCTTCAAAAGCCGCCCCCACACTCTCTCTCTCTCTGCTTCATCTTTATGTATTACCTGCAGCTGCTTCCTGCCACTCCATTGTATTCCCTGGTGAGCGAATGAGTTATTAAGTCTAGTACACATGCAGCACCTCCACATAGATTGGAGAGATTTTAAAAGGTGATGGACAACGGAGGAGATTGAAAATAAACAAACCTTGATGGGGAGTAATGTTTGTTTCATTTCTGGATATTTTGCAAAGCCAGTCTTATTCATCTCAACAGAAGAAGCCCCGGCTTTTATTTCCTGCTCAACAATCCCTGATTATGCAATATCCTGGAATATCAGTGAATTCCAGACAGTGTCTCTAGACTTACATTAGTCAGTCAGAGAACCCAGTTGGAACAGATGTTCTCTGACGGAGCAGTGGGACAGCTCTGACTGCTTTTGATCATGACGGGTGTAAAATAAATAATGCACGCACTTGCACGTTAATTATTACTCCTGACTGTCTGACGTGTTGTATAGTTAACATACTCTCAGCAGCTGCCACCATGAAGATCCATTGTAGACTTTCTTGCAAAAGTATTCATACCCTCCTGGTTTCACTTTACCATAAGAAACAATGTATTTTTATTCGGATTTCATGTTATACAGCTACATAAAATAGTGCATAATTGTTTTTAAAGGATTTGTATTTTCCAGGGACATTGTGCTGTAAAATGGTACTATCAAGTAACTATGTTACCTTCAATTATTATGAAAATGCTGCTGTATATATGAAAAAAACCTTTAAAAATATTTTACTTTGCATCATGACTGTATCTGATGGCTTGAAATTGGCCTCTGTCTCTTTAAGAACCGCCTACCCTTTCTGACACTTCCCCATTCAGCATGTCATCACAACAATGCTTCTCCATAATGCCGTTTACAACTGTTCTTAGAAGCGTTTGACTGAGCAGCAGTCAGTATGATAGGCTCAGCAGAGACGCAGCTCCACCAGATATTTGCTAATCGCTGCTGCTGCTAGTCTGTTGGGAAAGCGTGGGGCGGGTGCTCAGTTGGGCTAGTGATCCACGGCGGAGTTTTGGTTAAATAGGCGGTGCATTGTATGAGCAAGTGTTTAGGCACACCTGAATGGCTCCCACTGGAGATTCAAGGATTTCTCAAACATGCATGAATGAATCAAAGCAACGCTTCTAGCATGTTTTTGATGAGAAAATGGCATTATAACATGATTTGAAGTACAAAAAAGTCAATTTTGGATCATACCCCCCTTCCCAATAATTTTTTACAAATATTAATCTAAAAGATGTTGCTCAACATTTGAGTTTAGCCCCACTTACTCTGCTACACCGTAATAAAATACAGGGCTTCCTGTTGCCTTCAAATTTCACTTTATCAGAAAGCATAAAACCTGTTACAGACTGTGAGAGTGGGGTGCAGGTTCACTTCCAGCAGGACATCAACCCTCAACATACAACCAGAGCTACAATGTAATGGTTTTGTTCAAAGCATATTCATTTGTTAGAATGCCCTAGTCAAAGTCCAGACCTGAATCCAATTATGTGTTGGTGACAAAATTTTAAATTGCTGTTTATGGATGTT
Organism: Anableps anableps; assembly: GCA_014839685.1. Lineage (NCBI taxonomy): Eukaryota > Metazoa > Chordata > Actinopteri > Cyprinodontiformes > Anablepidae > Anableps > Anableps anableps. The sequence goes on from CM026079.1 coordinate 6,659,425, forward strand.
GTTTATCCAGTCCAACTGAATCTGAGCTGTTTTCCAAGGTAAAATGAGCAAAAAATATTAGCCTCTTGATGTGTGAAAACAACAGAGGCAGACCTGCTGCTGCAATCACCCAATTTTTTGTAAGAGAATAATGAAAACCATGTGTCCTTTCATTTTAAAATGATCAGCTGCTATGTGTTGGGCTATGTAATCAAATCAAGTAAAGTGACTGTGATGTGACAAAATGTGCCAAACATTAGTGTTATAAATAGTTCTGCAAGACATTGAATCATGGCAGCAAGGAAAGAGGCCTCTATGCCACAGCCATCGTAGCCCAGTTCTGAAAACTTTTCTCTGTGTCAGCTGGAAGTATTTTTCACTTCTGGCACCTGTGTTGGCTTTCTATCTTGTCTGCAAATTGAAATCCAGATCCTTTTTCCTGTTTTTTTTTTTTTTTCTTAAAGGGGTCAAGACAACAAACTTCATTTTTTTGTGGTTTTGGGGGGTATAATATGATCTGTTGTGCACTGATGAGGCCGTGTGAATGTCAAGAGTTGGTTTCAGAAGCCCTGCTCATAGATGGTCAGTTTTGTTTCTTTGCTCAAAAACGGACAAATCAGAACAGTTTATCTTTCTACGTAGATTATCTTTCTATGTAATTCATATTCTCCGATTAGAGCACACCAATCAGCAATAGCCTTCCCTCCTCCCCCCCAGCTGATACACCAGCTAATGTAAGGGCTAAGTCGCCACTAGCATTTCTGACTACTCCACTTGAGAAAGGATGGCTACTGAAAAGTGGAGCTGTTAAGTCCGAGGGTGTGCTTCAGCACTTCAGCCAGAGAAGAGAGGCTGAAGCTCATTCATGGGGAAGTACCATGCAATTATAACCTCAATTTGAGACTATGTTCAGCGGACTTTACTGAAGAGTTTCAGTAAATATGGTTCAAATGTGGTTATAGCCAATCAGAGTGAAAGTCAACTAGGTAGAACCACATATCATTACTGTACCCAAACCCTTTTACCAAGGAGGGAAATCCGGCCCTGCCAAAACAACCCCCTATTTTAAAGGTAATGTTGTTTTTTTTTTTTTTTTTTTTGTTTGTTTGTTTTTTTTATGAAATTCTTTGGAGAATTGACAAATGCAGCAATATCAACTACATGAAATAGTTTATACAGTGATGTCATCACTCCATCAAAGACAGAAGGGAACATGGTGTGAATTAACAAACATAGCTGGAACAGCACACGTAAGGATGAATGTTGTGTCCCATGGAGCAGCAAATTGTATATTTTCCCCCCTCTGAGCTTCAGGATTATAACACCTGTAATTAATAAACATCATGCATCTAATAAACATGTACTAACAGGAGGAATTGAGAATTCAAGACTAAATACACATATTTCAACAACAAAGCACAAAAAAGAAACATTTGTTCACATCTGCATGCAAGGAGGCTGCTAATCATCATCTTCATATTATGACTTCCATGTTTCCTTCTCAGTTCTCGTGGTCTTGCTCCCCAGCATTCAGTCATACATTTACCGGCATGCAAACAATGAACTGCTGCAGAGTTTAAAAGTCAAATGCAGATGGTGGTGTATCTTGGTGCTCACTGTTTGAAAAACTCATTTCATCATACATGGGTGATTGTGTTTTGGTTTTCACTTTGGTTTTGTATTTGGATTAAGAAGCAATAGATAACAGTTGAACAGATATTTAGATATATAGGCTCTAATTAAATAGCATTGGGTGGGTATTGAAATGTGGCTGAAATATTTTTCTAATTGAAGTTGGTTGTTCTTCATTACTTAAACATTTATGTAGTGTAATTGAGGCCAAACATTATGGCATTGTCTGTTATGGTAGAAATAATAACATTTTTAAAGTAAAACCATTTCTGAAAGTCATTCCAGAACTTACTAAATTCCTCACCTGAAAAAAATAAATGTTCCAAGCTGAGCATTACAACATCTGTATTACACAAAGCACAGTAAACATTATCCAGATCAAATTTTGACTTGAGAAATGTACTTGTGGGACAAATTCTTCCCTTTTTTCTTATTGTTGTTGATGTTTTTTTTTTTTCCATGAGAATTTGATCCACTCAACTAGCTTTAGAGCCGGCATGTGCAGGGGGGACCTTCAGCACCTTCCCCTTTCATCCTTGGTGTGTGTGTGTGGTATGTATGTATATATATATTATATATAGATACTATATCTATATATATATATATAGATATATATATATATATATATATATATATATATATCTATATATATATATGTGTGTGTGTGTGTGTGTGTATATATATGTGTGTATGTATGTATATATATATATATATATATGTGTGTGTGTGTTTCCCTGATAGAAAACATAGAATATGTTTTCTTTGCATTGTCCCCAAATGATGGCAACAATATAGTATGATCCGGTTCCATATTAGATTCTTGATTAAAATGGGTTTGTTGTTGTTGTAAGGGGTTTTTAAGATCTTGTTGAATGTGCCCCTTTTAATGTTGAACACCTGCCCCTCCAAAGCTCTCTGCACGGGCCTGCTTTAGATGGTTTGAGAAATCCAGTCTGTGATCCTTTAACAGGTGCAGTTGTTAAGTGTGTGATCCCCAGTCTTTCAGGTGTGAAATTAAAATCTGTTGGAACCAGTCTCTTACTGTGAACTCCAAGTCTTTTCAAAATCTGTTTATATTGTGGAAGGTTTTCAAACTCTCCTGCTTGACTGCATCCGGGCCCTTTCCTCTACAAGAACGTGATATAACCCCATAACCCAAAATAACCCAAACTGAGTTGTTTTAATCCAGCGGCTTTCAGACTGTGTGATTTGCTGCAGGAGTGTGATGGAGGACAAGCTGTATATGGGGCAGTTGACAAGAGAGGAGACAGCTGGCCATTCAGCTCTTGTGCACCAGGCAGGATCTGCTTCTACAATCAAAAGGGTGTTGGGGGGGGGACAGCTGTGACAACTGCAGCGAATAAAGACAGGAAAGTAATAAATGAAGCTCCCACTTCACAGCTCTGTTGACCAAGACAATGCAAATGCTTTTATTACTCCAGGGAATGTCATTTATGCAATCAGTTGACTCATTGAACCAATGCTGATGTGATTAATAGAAAGGGACAAAGACATTACTGCTGGACTGAGCTAAGTGTCTGTGAGACTGAGCATTTGGTTACTGAACTACCATCCAATACTTTAAAATCAATGCCATGTATATGTAGTAAAACAATATATTATGTCAATCAGTATAACACGATTTACACCAGAATTGTGATTTTGTTTTTTAGCACCTAACTCTATCACCAATGATGTGCCTGACACTGCAGTGTCTCTAATCCAGTTATTTGACTTTTGTCTCTGCCAGGATAGTCTCAATTTGCCGCTTCAGCACCATAACTCGGTTAAGAAAGCTGCTCTTATGTTCTGAAAAAAAAAATAGCTTTAGCATGTGTTTTTAAAGATATATCTGATAAATACAGTTGTAGTTGTCTTAATCCTTTTGTCAATTTTTTTTTTTCTGAAGTGCTAGGCTAACATTTGCATCTTTCCTCTTTGTTTTGATATGACTGGTTAACACTATACCCCTATAATGCAGTTCTAGATAGTTTTGTGGAGACAAAATCCACAGAAAAAGGTGCTCTCTTGCTGCATAGATTCAGCTCTTTATCTTTGAACAGCCACAAAATGTAATAGCCACAGCTTCATGTTGGGTCTGTGCTGCTCTTCCAGGACACCTGGGTAAATCTAAGCACTGTGTGCAGAGCAGGTCACATGATGCAGACAGACAGAGTGAAATGTTTCAGACATTGATTTCTTGTAATTTGTATTATTATGGCCTACAGATAATGAAAATCCAAATGTCAGTATCTTTGAAAACTAGAATGTTGTTGTGGTCTTGGTGTTTTGTTCACCATCTTTTGAAGTTCCATCATTCATCCACCAGATGGCGACGTAGAGCGCGGTGGGCCAGGCAGCTGAATTTGCTTCATCAAGCTGAGTTTAAGAGCAGCATGCTGCCAGTCCTTCGGTGGCTGCGTGTTAGCCTTTGTGGTAACTTCAAGCTCTACTTACCTTCTGTGTCTCTGCTTCAAGGTACTCCCTGATAAGAGACAGATTCCACTCCAGCTCAAATTCCTGGTGACTGAGAGTCATCAACAAACCCTCCCCAAACCTTCTGGTAACAAACCCCTAACTGGCAGTTCCACAGCTCCTCTTCCTCGCACCTTCATTGAAAGATCGAACCTTGTCCGCCTTCCACCATGCATACTTGGACTCACCTTCCCATTAAGCTATCTGGATTCATCTTTATCATCCTCCCTCCATGAATTCACTTTCCTCCTGGAGCCCCTAAATCCCTCTCTGGTGGATAACCTCAACTTCACAAGTAAGCATCTTTGGAATCACTACTACTATTCCCCACTTCATCATACTGACTGTTTCCCTGTCTTTCCCAGAGCTCCAGCCGAAGCCTGGTTCCAGAACCAAACCCCAGATCATTCTTACTTGTGAATAAATCTTGAACTTTTCATCTGCCTCCTGATAGTGTTTCTGCATGTGGGTTAGACAGAGAGCATGTCTAAATATCTAGAGCATATCTACCTAGCTGCAATTCTACTTGACAAGCTAATGGCTAGTCTTTGCAAAGCAGCCAATCCAGGAGCACCATTTATTTTCCTTAGAGCTGACAGGCTGCACTAGCAATAGCAGAGATAAGGAAGACTGTGGATGTTACCTTCTACAGTAGTGTCAAAATGGTTCCCAGTTTGCATATTAATTCATATTAAGATATATTAGATCTACAAACCATTATAATAGGCAGTTCTAAAAGATTTGGAGGGGGTTTTTTTTGGGGGGGGAGGGTCTCAATAGCAAGTCTTAGCTATTTGCAGGTTGCTGTGGTCCTTCAGCCCACAAATATCGGGGGTCCACTGCAGCTCTAGGTGATCCTGTGTTGACAAACTGGGCTCTTTTACTGTCAAATGTAAAAGCTGATGTTTTAACTGTATTGTGCGTTGCTCTGCTGGGATTGCCAGGATACCTGTGCGCAGAGCAGGGAACTTGATAAACAAAGGTGGAATCTGCAGCCAGTACAGTCTTTCTTTCGCACTATCACTGAAAAGACAGACATGTTTGGGAAAACCCAGATGAGTTACCTCAGACAACACATACCTGGAATCCTATCTAAATATTCCTTTATTTTTTTCTGATGACTTGGGAGGACATGAAATGTAGTGAAAGCAAGTTCTGTTTCCTCTTGAATGAATGATACTTTTGCTTTCAAGAGGCTTTACATCACTATGCAAAAAGAACCCAGAGGGGGAAAAAAAATCTCAAACACCCACTTTCTAATCTCTTTGAGCTTGTCATTCCAAACCAAAGACTATTTTCTTGCTGCCAGTCATGCAGGGATAGCACTTCAAGGCCTGCCAAGGTTGAAAGAAAAAAAAAAAAAAAAAAAAAAAAAAAAAAATCAGCAGATATAAGAGGGCCCTATCATGCTTCTTTGTCACTCTTGATGATGTGTATAACCTTGCAGTCTCCCCTATTTCACTATTACAAATGGACACATCAGCAACCTGCATGGAGCACTGAATTTGTTACATGCTTCACACCTTGGGGAAAAATGGTCACTAGTGATGTGCACCGATCTGGATCTTTATGTGAAGAGGCAGAAAAAAATGGGTGAAAGCATTGGGTATAATGTGGCAACAGATTTTTTTTAAAAAGTATAATTATTCTCAAGAACTCAAAATGAATAAAAAAGGTCAAACATGACAATGTTGTAAATGCAAAATATGAATGAATTATTTTGATGAAGGGGTTGTCATTGGTGTCGTGTTTAGATGCATAATTAAGCATCTTCATTGAAGCTCTGGAGGATACTGCAATTGATGAGGCAAAGAATGTGAACCAGAGTCTGGCGGTTTACAGTGGTGTGAAAAGTGTTTGCCCCCTTCCTAATTTCCTTTTTCTTTGCATGCTTGTCACTCTTCAGTGTTTCAGAACTTCAAACCAATGTAAATATTAGTCAAAGACAACACAAGTAAACACAAAATACAGTTTTTTAATGAATGGTGTTTATTATTAAGGGAGGAAAAATCCAAAGCTACATGATTGTGTGTGAAAAAGTGATTGCCCCAAATGTTAAAACATAACTTTGGTTTATCAAACCTGAGTTCACTGTCTCGAGCCACCCCTGTTCTCAGTCAAGACATCTCTTAAATAGGACCTGCCTGACAAAGTGAAGTACACCGAAAGTTTCTCAAAAGCTAGACATCATGTTGAGATACAAAGGAATTCAGGAACAAATGAGAAAGGCAATAATTGAGATCAATCAGTCTGGAGAGGGTTACAAAGCCATTTCTGAAGCTTTGGGACTCCAACGAACCACAGTGAGAGCCATTATCCACAAACAGAGAGAACATGGACCAGTGGTGAACCTTCCCAGGAGTGGCCAGTTGACCAAAATTACCCCAAGAGCTCAGCGACAACTCATCCAAGAGGTCACAACACAACACCACATTTCAGAAAAAGAACATTATACCAGCAGTAAAACATGGTGGTAGTAGTTGTAGTAGTGATGCTCTGGGACTGTTTTGCTGCTTCAGGACCTGGAAGACTTGCTGTGATAAATGGAAGCATGTATTCTGATGCCAGACAAATCCTGAAGGAGAATGTCCGGCCATCTGTTGGTGACTTCAAGCTGAAACCAACTTTGGTTCTGCAGCAAGACAATGTTCCAAAACACACCAGCATGTCAGCCTCTGAATGGCTGAAGGAAAACAACATGAAGACTTTGGAGTGGCCTCGTCAAAGTCCTGACCTGAATCCTATTGAGATGATGTGGCATGAGCTTGAAAAGGCCGTTTATGCTCGCAAACCCCCCAATGTGGCTGAATTAGAACAATTCTGCAAAGATGAGTGAGCCACAATTCCTCCACAGCTGGAAAAGACTCACTGCAAGATATCGCAAACGCTTGATTGCAGTTGTTGCTGCTACGGGTGGGCCAGCTAGTTATTAGGTTTAGGAGGCTATCACTGGAAGTCTGGGAGCTCCAGCTAATTCTGAAATCGAGGTCTCATCTTATTCTCTTCACTAGAAAAGGAAGAAACTTTAAGAGTCAAGTAGCATCAGAAGATTATGTGGTTCCAGGTGATTACTCTTCAGAATAGACTTGAATCCCAAATACACACACACACACACACACACACACACACACACACACTGTTACAAGTTCAACCAAAGAAAAAGAAGAGAAGAAATGTTCACTGTTTGAAGGCTTCTAAAAGGAATGTGTTTGGAAAGAAAAAGTAAAAGTTTGTTTCTTACTATTTTTTTTATTTTTTTTTTTTTTTTTTTTTTTTTGGACTGATTAGGTCGATACCCTCAGACAGCATTGTTGCATGATTTTTATGATATTGATCTGCTTGAGTCATATTTGTACCATGGAAATATAGGCAGGGTTACTCTCTGGCAGGTAAATGATGGCTTGTGTTCCACACTTACACAATCATGCCTGTGAGTTAAACGGAAATGCTTGTAAATTCTCAAGATAAGTCCTCCCACACACAGTCCCTCCGAGCCTGTGATTCTCAAACTTTTTAGAACATGCACCATCTCAGTAAACTGATATGCCATACTGATATGCAGTAGAAAGCAATGTTATAACAGGAATTGGATGAAGTTGTTTGAGTTTGTTGTGTTGCAAAATGTGCTTAACCATCGGCATGAAATGAGAGCCTGAGGAGTGCTGTTTTTATTATGGGTTCAGAAGATGACATTTTTACATTACAAGTAGGAATAATTAACAAGAGGGTTCAGTGGGGTCAGAATTCTCAGAAAAGTTGGAGGTTTTCCACCAACCCAGACCTGGAAATCCATTATAGCTGCCATGCATATGAAACTTGTGACAGTATATTTTTATCTCTTCAAACTTTTACTCACAGTTCATTTAAAAAAAACTCCTTTAGTAAAAATGTTTGACCTTTTTAAAAGTGCAAAATGCAGGCGATGAAATTTTTAGCTTGTATTGCTAATAGCAGTTAGTCTGGTTACTGACTACATGAGTTTGCATTTTGTTGTTCATCTTAAACTGTGTTCCAGTTGAAAGTTCAAGTTGAATTTAATATTATTCTATGACCCAAGTTCTGACTTCAGAGTTACTGGAACACAGCCTCAGTACCCACCAGTACATGGTTCACTGTCATTGACCCTTTTATTGGAAGTGATATTTTTCTCCCTCACTTTTATTTTTCGAAGTTGCTGGAAAATTAAACATTATTGTGCTTAAACAAAATCATGTTTTAGGCTGTTTTTGTCTATTAGCTTCAAATCACAGTTGATTTGTTCATATTTATCTTAGAAAAAAAATTTGGAATGAAGTATTTGTTGAGTACCACTAAAGTTAGCCTATAAGTACCACCAGATGTACACTTTAAGATAGACAGAAGCTATTTAAAAGCAGAGGCGACATGTTTCCCTCACTTAGAAAGGACACAACATCAAGTCCATAACAGTTATTTAGACCTATGAATATTTATTTAGATAAAACTGCATTTGGATTAAACTGTTGAAGAATTTAAAATGTATCTATGTATCCTACTAAAGAAATTGCAAAGAAAAGCCAAAACACAAAGTCTGCAAAAAACTCCAGGAGGTAAAGTCTAAAACTAAAGTTTAGCTTAATTTAATACACGTAATTTCAGTGGAAACATAAGCAAATATTAAAGGGTTTTTGAGAGAGAGAGAGAGAGAGAGAGAGAGAGAGAGAGAGAGAGAGAGAGAGAGAGAGAGAGAGAGAGAATATGAACACATTGATAAAGTACTGGCAGAATGAAAAAAAGCATCTCTGTATAGGCTAAAGTAGAATTTCATTAGTCAGCAATTTCTGTGCTCATAACATTTCAGATATTACATTTTATAATAAACATCATCTACCTTTCTATTGAAGATAGAAACTCAGGCATGAATCACTAAATAAATTTCCACTTTCCTCTACATAGTCAAACAGAACAAAACTTCTGTATTTTTTTTGTCCCTTTCACATATTGCATAACTGGATAAATCATTTGTTGAAGATAGTTAATAAGATAACCTCTAAAATTTTAACAGCTAAATTCTGAGTGGGCTGTATCATTTTTCTCAATAGCCAACCAATCTGGTCAACTGTTAAAAAGTTGTCTTAACATTGCCTCACAACAGTTTTGGAGGGAAACCAGCCTTTCAGGCTTGCTGAAAGTGTTAAGATCTGTGTGAGTGTGTGGTTTCTCCCGAACAGAGGATCTTTGTTGGAGATGCGCGCCACCTGCTGCTGCTTGCACACCTGACGGCAATCAGCATATTGTTTGGCTGTGGCATTTAAGCAGCTGTCAGGCAACCACTTGACTCCTGATGCTTCGCCATCGCTGGTAGTCAAGCTGCACTCTGAGCAAATTTCCCTGAAATGAGTCTACTGGGTAGCGTTTTTTCTTTTAAATGTCTTCTTTATCCCTTCACTCACCTTTAGTTTCTGCATGTTTCAGGTTGGCGTTTGATGATCCTCACTCCTCTCTGATTCCTATTACTCAAGACTCATCTCAGTCTGGGTTGCCACTGGCTCTCCTGTGTTCCATGGTCATTCTCCCCTGCACACAACTCAGTCTGCACCATTTGCCTCTACAGATCCTACTCCTCCCTCCACGGCTAAAGCCCTCCATCGAACCATAAGCCTAAAAACAAACCATCTAGTATTCTGCACCTTCATCATCACTAGCTGTTAACCACTCTTCTTTCCTCTTGCAGACGTTGCTGCAAAACCCTAAAAAACAGATTCTCACCTTTTTGCACACTTGCAAGCCGTCTGATTCTAGATGTTTGTCAGGAAAATCCCTGAGATCATGATATGAAAGTTTGACAAACAGCATTATAGGAAAAAACTTGGAGTTAGCGTCACGCTTTAGACACTGCCTAATCTAATAAAGCCTGAAGGAAAAACTTTTAAAAGAGTCTATCTCCTGTTTTTGCTACATTGAGCTTCTAGAACGTTGCTGCCACTTGGTAAGTTCAATTTCCACCAAAATCCCAATACAAGATTAACAGTTGGGGATACCTTCCCAATTTTTAGTTATAGATATCTAACTTTAAAAAAAGCTTTATTAACTTTCTCTGGGAATGTCTTGGATTGGGTGATTGAAGGGTTTAATAAAAAGGAGTCCATCATCCCCCCACCCCCTCCAGAGACCTAAACCATAATGAACAAATGCAAGAAATGTGACAGTTTAAACCCATATATCCTGTCCAAATTTTGGCAGTGTTGAATGTCAGGCTTAGTCCATAGCAAATTTTTAATTACAACTATACATGTTTTCAACTTTCTTTTACATATTTACACATTGCTGATGGTGTTTTTGCAAAATTCTAGATGTTTCCCCACTATCATTAGATGCAGTAGCTCTGATGGCAAAATAGAACATAGATTCAATGAAATCAAAGAGCAAAAGGTGTGGTACTCCCTGGACAGGCTGCCAGTCCATCACAGGGCAACACAAAGACCCCCACGACAGACATCCACACACTGACGCCTAAGACCAATAGTCAGCAACAGGGTGTCAGCAGCAAATTTCTAGAGGGTAATTTGTTTTTCAGGTTTTGTCAAAAGAATCAAAGCACAAAGTTGTTTGGACCTGTTGCCATCCCTCATCATGCTTCTAGCTTCTGTTGCTATGTCCTGGTCCCCCAGAGAGCCGACAGAATGGGATGAGAGCCCGCTGTGGGAATACCCTACCAATGCAGATAATTAGGAGATAAACGGGGGAGAAATAATCCAGTTAGCAATCATTAGCATGGCTAGAATCAAAGCGTTTAAAGAGGAAGTGGCTTGAATCCTCCCAAAGCCTGCTTTAATTGTTATCATGCTGTAGCTACGTTTCTAACAACATCTTCACAAGGTGAGGTGAAAGCTAAAGAGAAAAAAAGAGGATGTTTATTATTACTATGTTTTATCACAGTCCTCTGGTAGCATCATGACTGCTTTGTATTTTCCCAACACCAGAATTCAGTTGTCAGGCAAACATTGTCACCATGGTCTCTTACTAATTAGTTTTTGAGTTTATCTTGATCAGCAATCAGCATAAAACACAGTTTGTAAGGATCATAAATGTTGATTTCCATGAATGTAGGAAAAGATCTTTAAAAAGTTCTTGATCAAAGAACATGTATAATCTGTACACTGCTGTTCAGAAAGTAAGAGATTTATTAAAAGAACAAAAATATCAAACATAAGCAATGTTTCTGCCTTCTGCTGGACTGCTGGTTGTTCACAGCTCATTAGCTGCAAACACATTGTATCCAGCAGCCAATGAGTAGCTCAAATCCACTCGGTAGTGCCATCAGGCCCGCATGAAAAGCTCAGGGTACGGTATATATACCATTAGCTTCCATGATGCTGTGACTCTGCAGCAAGGTGAACGAAGAGAGGACAGGTGAAGCTGGTGGGTCTCTTATGTGGATGATGCTCCCAAACTCAGACTTCATGGCTTGATTATCATAGAGACCTTTCCAGTTTGCAAACATGCATGTAGGGAGCCTAATTAATAGTGGTAACATCACAGCAATATTCACATGTATAAATGATGGATTTGGACCCTGCTAATATTTTGTTAGGTTTATAATTGTTTTATTTATCCAGCAAAGAGGTGAACTTGAAGTGCCGATATAGCGAGCGTGCAAAAGTATTCATACTTCTTGAACCTTTTCACATTTTGTCCTCTTACAATTTGCTACTCTAGATCATATACAAACAGAAAGTTGGGCAAAATTATTAATAATTATTCATTTGTGTTCAGTGAATAACTGAGCACAGATCTAATTTCCATCAATTGCAGGTTTTTGTTCTGGGTCATGTGGGCAGTTGCCCAGGGTGGCATTAGAAAGAAGGGTGCACAGGCACCATATAAAAATGAGTTGCTTTTTTGACTATGCAAATTCAATCCCCTAGCCCCTGTCCAACCCTGAGTATTCTAGAACCACATTTTGCTTCAACTGAATATAGCTAGAAGTCTTTTGGGGTATTTCTCCCTCACCTTTGTGCATCTAGAGCTGGTGTCTGCAACCTTTACAATCCAGTTAGCCATTTTTGCCCTCTATCCAGTGAACTAGAACTTCAGAACCACAAATATTACTTAACCTTTGGAAAAAAGATGTAATTTTTGATTAGTATGCTAGGAAATTTGTTATATTTAAAGAACGACAATGTTATTCCTATTTTTAGATTTTTTTTTTAAAAAAGAAGAAGAAAACTTTTGCAAAAAGGAGCTGCATTTATTTTCTTCTATGTGATGTTGATATTTGTGGAGAATTCTGTAAGAAAAAAAGCACATGGTCTTCTTATTAGGTTGGATAGCTAGTCTAAAAAATACAACTGGTACTTTTAGTGTCACTCAGTTGTGATAATTCAGAAACCCTGTTAAACCACTAAAGCCTGTATTTCTCTATATTTCTTTAACTTTTTGGCCATAGCTATTCAGAGCCATTGTGGAAGGCCCAAAGAGCCACTTGTGGCTCCAGAGCTGCAGGTTGCAGACCCCTGATCTAGAGTAAAGGTTTTGCCCTTTCTTACAGCAAAATAGCACACGTTCAGTCAGACTTAATGGAGAGTTTCTGTGAACAAAGTTTCAGCTATTGCCACAGATTTCCAATAGCACTCTGATTAGTCCATTCTATCACAAGAATACACCTTTTCTTCTCTTTGTAGGTCTGGCTGTATGGTTCTCTGTCGTCCTTGTGAACAGCGAACATATTTTTCAGCCTCTAACAGGTTTTTATCCAGGAACTTCCCATCAATCCTGGCCCAGCTCTCCTGTCCCTGCTGAAGGCAAGCATCCCCACAGGATGACGCTGGCAAACAGCATGTGTCACTGTGGGGGTGGTGTGTTCTCTTCTACACATGGTGTTTTGCATGTAGGCCAAAAAACTTTTATTTTCATCTCATCTAACCAGAGCACCTTCTTTTTTGATTTTGCTGTATATTTGCTCGATGATTTTGCAGCATACTTGATTGACATTTTTATGATGTAAAGCACTTTGAACTGCCTTGCTGCTGAAATGTGCTATAGAAATAAACTTGACTTGACTTTTATATGTTTGCTATGTCCCAGCAGATCTCAGTTCTGGTCCTTAGGTGCCCACCGTCCCTCGTGTTTTAGACTTGTCTCTGCTCCAGCACACCTGATTCAAATGACTTCATTACCTCCTCTGCTGGGCATCCAGTGCTGTGGAAACCTGTTGATCAGTCGCTCGTTAAAAGCAGATTTGTTGCAGCATGGAAACATTTAAAACATGTAGGACAGTGGGCTCTGTGGACCAGGATTGAGAACCACTGCCATGACTTACTGCATGTTTAACTTGATGCCATACTGGACTTCTAATACCTTCGTCCTTTTAGCTCGGCTATAGGCCAGATTTGCAGAGTGGATGTCTGGGTGTTGTCCTACCGACAGATTCTCCCACCTGTCATGAATCTTTGCAGATTCTCCAGAATTACTTTAGGCCCTTTGGGTTTCTCTTGAGAGGTTTGCAGTTACGTCATACTCCTACTATTTTTAGAATTAAACAGAGCTCTGTGAGATGTTCAAAGCTTGGTTTGTTGTTTTAGAGCCTAACTCTGATTCAATGTAATTATTTAATCACATTTTAATCTGAAATTATATATTGACAAAATAAGCAACATTTTCAATTTAAAAACACTTTTTTCTGCTAAATTGTTGACTAAATAGACATATGAGCTCAACAGCAAAGATATTTATTGCTTTTAATCTGTTATTTAGGTTATTCAACCATCAGATTGGTACAAAGTGCTATTCTACCTGTTCAGCTTTCAAGTTTTCCAGGAACCCTCATCATTTGTCAGATTAAAATCACCATTTGAAAATAACCCTTAAGCATGTATTAAACAGTTTTCATTAGACCCACATTTCTGCATTAAGAATGGGTTTTTGTTTTGTTTTTTTTTTTGTTTGTTTTTTTTATTATTGTTATTATTATTATTATTATTATTATTATTATTATTATTATTGGTCTGATGTAATATTCTAATCCTAAATGTCATGTTTTCATTTGCTGTAAGCAAGAAATCATCATCAGTAACAGAAATAAAAGCTTTAAAACATTGGTCAGTGTGGAATTAATCTATATAATCTGTTTAACTTGTGAGCTGAGTAACGGAAATACATGAACTTTTTATTAATATCCTAATTTATTGAATATGGCGAGTTGTTGAGGACTGCTAGAGGTAAGCTCTTGCACACTTTTAGCTACCACTTTCATTGAGGCAGGGACAAGTAAGATGACAGAGGCACAAATAAATAGCATCACAAAGGGGGTTTTCCACAGCTGGACACTCCTTTAAGTCTTGAAAAATCCTTCCTGAAAAGGCACATATGCAGATTTGTTTGCACAAAAACTGTTGATGTGCAAAAAGTTGCATTTCATGTTAAAATATCTGTTTGACAGAGGGTTTCTTATTTTTTTAAGCCAGCTTTAATTTTGCTTGAACTGAATACAACATGGTGCATTTTTTTGAATTAAAGAGTTTATTTCCTAACTCAAGGAGAATCAATAAAAGAATCGAATCAATAAGTGAGACTGATAATGGAATCGGTACTGACAAATTCCTATCAATTCCCATTCCCAACTATAACATTGTGTAGGGAAATAGGGCCTCTTCTAGAAAGAAGTGTTTTAATTAATATAACTGAATATGTTACACTTTGTAGGTCTACATTTTAAGAATGATCCGGAAGTATTTCTTTTAGTGCATGTGCAAATGAGCCAACGGTACGGATCGTGCAGCAAGGCTTGCACACAATAGTCTTTTTCAGCCTCCCATCAGATCATTTTTTGAAGCAAGAACTAACCCCCAGTGGGCCAAGAGAAGTGGCTTGGTCCTCCATCACTGTTGTTTGCAGCTGTCACTTGTGCATGAGATTTATGGGCATACTAGAAACACACATGTACAAAGTGTCCAAAAAAAAAAAAAAAAAAAAAAGTGATTAATTGCGTTACAATTTTTAACGCATTAAAATCGATGTAATTAATTAATTGAAATTGATGAGTTAAAATCCATGCTGTCGTAAAAAAACACAATTGAATGCCCTCTATCCCTTTCTTTTATTTCATATATTTGCACTACATTGTGTTGATCAATCAAAAAAAAAAAAAAAAAATCAAAAAAATTGATTATGTTGTGGGTAGTGGGGGAGTTCTCAGCATACTGTACTACATCCTTTATTGTTTTCTGTCGTATTTGTTCTGCAAAATCAGATGTTCTATGCTTAAGAAACTCACACCTTAGCCATAAAGTAGAAAAGGGCTCCGAGGAGCGGGTTGTGTCAGGGACATATTCACAAAACTAAAATCAATTTATGCCAGCCCTCTGCTTTTCTTCAGTCATTTCAGCCTTTACATGGAACATTTATCAAAAACCGACATACAGCCTTCATTTCTGAGGTGACTCAAAGTGTTTTATGTTGACTAGCTCTCCTTGGAGCAAGAGAGGCTTTAAAATGACTGACCTGCAGTAAAAATCTTAGAACTTCATATGTAAAATTTAAGGTCATTTGCACAATGTGTGATTTATTCATAGCAAGCCAATGCATTGACTGCAAGAGATGCTGATGGAAACTGGACCAGAAATATTTTCCCCCAGGCTATTTCACATCATGTACTCTATTTTGTCATTCTCAGTAATGTCTATGCAGCCAATTAAAGTATAAACCAAGAAGTAGATGGCACCAGAACATCCCTTTCTCTTCAGCCAGCTCACTAAATAAGGGTGAGTTAGTTCTGGAGGCAGAACTGGAGCATGTTCATGCAGGGGCTGTAAAGTGGATGCTGTCAAAACCCCTTGCTGTCATTGACTGTTTCTACCTCTTAGCAAAGTCCTCCCGCTAGATACAAAAGCATCTCTCACCACAAACCAAAAATGTGGAAAACAATCATCCGTGCAGAACTGGAGGTTTTCTCTGCTTTTTGCTGTTGAGTGATTTGATCGTCTTTCTGTTTATGCCCGGTGGGGCTGGGCATCATGTTCCTGAGCAAAAGGTAACTGGAGTCCTTATTTCAGCTTTGAGACCTGTACAGTAGGCTAAGGGTATGATTTAACTGATTTAACTTTTCTTTTTTTTTTTTTTTTTTTTTTTTGCACAGCGTAAATAAAGTTTTTGTTGCACTGCACAAAGTAAAACAAACAAAAAAAAAACCCCTTCCTATTCCTATTTTTTTTAAGTGTCTCAATATCAACCAAACTGTGAAATACAGTATAAAATATGAAAACATGAAGCACCGTAAACGTGAATAAAAATAATGCACAAGTATCAAAGTCTCAGACTGGATTTGTTTTGCAAAATAAAATTTTCCTCAAGGTATTTTTCGATTATCGCCTCTAGAACTCATTTTGGTCCAGACTGACATGGTAACATCACTCCAGAGGGCAGATTTGTTGGCTCCACAACCATGATGTGATTCCCCGACATCCCAAAGGTGCACTGTTGGGCTGAAACCTGGAGACTGTGAACTATGACCATAAACCAATCTGAGATGATTTGGGCCTTGCTACATGGTGCGTTATCCTGATAGAAGTACCCATAAGAATATGTGGATTTTGAATTTTGCTAGAGCTATCTGTCATTCCCACGGAACAAACTGTGTTTTGTCCTGTCTCTTACACCTGTTCTTTCTCTTCAAGCCAAGTTTCCCATTGTTTCATAATCCTGATGCAAAAAGTGTGAGGAGATTTCTTTCCTCTTCACCTATGCAACTCTTCACCTATGCATACTCTTCACCTCTTCACTTTTTTTTTTATCCTGAAAAGATGATCCAGGGGGAACGTAAGAGTACTCACTCTTTCCTTTTCCTGTGTTACCACACAGCAGCCACACATTCATACGACATGTTCCTGCTAAATCATTTTTGTTGCTAAAAAGGTCTTTTTTAATTATGTATCTATTTTGATAAACAATGGAAAGGCAGATTGTAATTAATTCATATATTATGTTTGGTTTTCTTGTTCTAAACTTTGATATTTGCCCTTTAAATGTACCATCAAGCAGGAATCCAACCTAACGTCTTAAATTAACAAATAGAAAAAACATTTGCACAGATAAAAATCGCATAACTTTTTAAAATCTTATTAATTATATGCTTACTGTTATGCTTACTGTTATTTATAATTCTAACCCTATAAATTTTGTTATCCTTTACTCATTTGCCTTAAATTCTTCTCATTGTTTCTCTTGTTGTGATTATTTCATCCATCCATCCATCCATCCATCCATCCATCCATTATTATTATTATCCAAGATCAAATCATGGGGGCAACAGGTTCAGCAGGGAACTCCAGACATCCCTCTCCCCCTCTCCATTCTGGGGCTCTCAAGGTGTTCCCAGCTCAGACATGATAAAGTCCCTCCAGCGAGTTCTGGGTCGCTGGAGATGCCCCTTTGGAGGGCATCTGATCAGGATGCCACCTCGACTGACTCCTTTTGATGTGGAGAAGCAGTGACTCTACTCTGAGCATCCCCCGAATGATGGAGTTTTAATTATGATTGTTGATTTTATGATTATTTTGCTTATTTAGTTATTGTTGATTGGATATTACACGTATTTGGACCCCTATGATTGCAAATTTCATGATGTACCAAAAAACCAACACATATGCAAAACATTATTCATACAACAAAAGCAGACATTTTTGACTTTTACCAACAATGGACTGGGTGATGTGTTCATTCATTCTGTACATTTTCTATTCTTCCTTTCACACATCCTCCTACTGCTCTACCCTCGTTCATCACAGTATATTCCGGTTAGGGCCAGGATTTAACTCATTACATAGATTTTAACGTGAAAAACAATGTTATACAATTGATCAGATTTTTCTTTTTTACTTTCAAAGGTTTCGGGCAGAACCTTTGTTTTCCTGTGTTTCTGGTACACCTGTAAATCTGACACACAAGTGACATCTGTAAACAATAGTGACGAACGACAAAGACACTTCTTGGCCCACTGGTGTTTATTTATACTTCAAAAAACGGTATTATGGGATGCTGGAAAATACTATTGTTGTGTGGAAGTTGAGTAAAAAGTAGTTGACCTACCACCAAAGCTATTCAAGCCTGAAATAGCATCTCAATGCAAAACACGGACAGACAGTCCCCAGCACTAACGTCAGCGTCCACAGTTCATGACTGATCAGGGGTTGTTAAAACACTTGAAAGCTAAATGGGTAGAACAGCACTTTGCACTAATCTGATGGTTGAATAACCTGAATAACAGATTAAAGACAATAAATATCTTTGCTGTTGAGCTCATATGTCTGTTTATTCAGTAACTGGTTTTTGAATTGAAAATGTTGCTTATTTTGCTTATATATAGTTTTCGATTAAATTGCAATTAATTAATTATGGACCATGCAATTTCTAGATTTGGGTCGTATTGTTGTTTGTTTGTTTGTTTTTTTTTTGTTTTTTTTTAATACCCATAATATTAACAAGGATTTGTTGAATAAGAATTTTTCAAAAAATTTATTTTTGCTCAGGTATGATGCTATGGGTCCTGACTGTCATGCTGTCTGTCACTATCAATCCGCTTCTCTTTTCTTGTGCTATTTTAAAGCTCCTGAGAGCATTGCTGTAAATTAAAAGCTGTGATTTGTCAGTGTGGTAGCTTGCAAAGATAAAAAGACAAGACAGGAAGAGCTCTGGTTTATCATGATGAAATGGAAAGACCCCCGAGTGCACAGAGAAACGTGTCATGTTCTATGGCGGACATTCTCAATTAAACACCACTAACGCGTTCATCCATCAAACATTTAAGGGCAGGAAAAACTAGAGCATGCTCTCTGAAAGCCTCTCCCAGCAGGAAATGCTCTTCAAATGAAAAAGTACAGGCATAAACATGGGACATGGAGGAGCCTCATGTGTGTCAAACGTCAAACAAAAGACCAGAGAGAGCCTTTTAATTGATTTGCTGGCAATCAAACGGTTATTTAAACACTCCACAGCCTCACACTGCTATGTAAGCCACAGTGCATTACTGCAGTGTGACAAAGATGACACATATTTAATTCAAAGGAGCTATCTATGTAAGAGAGAGCACAGGATGAGTGCCTTTGAATGTTAATATTGTAGATATGGACAGTGCTTTAAAGAGCCGTTGTACTGTCTCAGCGTGAGGCTCTCCTGCTCCCAGGGCGGGCCTCCTGAGAGCAAACGTCAAACAAACTTTGAAGTTTTATAGCGATCTGGTAAAAGCACCTATTAGTAGCTCTGTAACACTGCTGCAACCCTTACTGCTCAAAAATTTAAGAGGGAAAAGAAAAAGACCACAAGATTCCCACAAGGCAGGATGAAAAAGTATGGTATACGGTGGGAAATGGTAAAGATATTTGGTCCAAAGTTGGATTTGATCTACAGGTTAAGGCGAATGTAGGGTATTTGTGTTTAAGACCCAGGGATTTTGCTGTGGTCTGTCCACAAACTGGACACAGCATCCCAATTAGATTTAAAGCTGCAGCATGTGACTTTAATGAAAAATGTTTTTTTTTTTTTTTTTTTTTTTTTTTTTACAAATTTGTTAAAGCTGTCACCATGTCATGACAGTATGTTATGAGACAGATAATCTGAAAAAATCTATCTCCTCCACCCCCTCCCAGAGCTACTATTGCTGTCCGAAGAAATGCACCGCTCCAGACCAAAAACCAACCAGTCAGAGCTAGGAGGAAGGTCTTAAGGTCAATCACCCTCATATATTTGCTGCTCAATGTGCTAACGGCGGAGAAACAACTTACCGTTACAGGAAAACAGTTTATCTGCCGTCATTGGTGGCTATGCTAACTAGCCTTAGCATTCACGACAGTCTCGGCAAGCTGCAGCGTAGCAGAGAGAAGGGGGGTGGAGGGGATGAGCAGCACCGCATAGACAGTGATCGACAGCACTAAGACCCACCTCCTGGATCTGATTGCTTGTTTCTAGATACAGAAGGTTATCAGTTATCAATCATTCACCCATTCATGCATACATTCACACACTACATTGGAGTCACAGCTGCCCTGGAGCAGACTGACAGAAGCCATTCAATCGATGCCACTAGTGAAGTGTCTTGACCAAGGACACAACAGCAAAGTGACTGAGACAGACGTCACTTGAAAATTGCATTTCATATATTCTTAGGTAATATTGGTTTAATTCTCTGAAGCGTTTAAGTGTGAAAAAAGAACATTTATAAACCTGTAAGTATATCTATTTTGTAGAAATTAACAGGATAAACTTGCACAGAAGCATTTCTTTATTATTATGACAATTATGTATATTACATTTTTAGTAGATTTTCTATGATTTCTTGATCATGTTTTACCATCTTATACATTTTTTTTTCTGTAAGGGTGTTCTGTTTTATCACCAAATACATCTGTTAAATAGATGCATCGTTTCCCTGTCTTCTACCTGCAGCATCATTTATTGATTTGGAAACATTATCTTAGCATGATTCATCCCCTGAGAATTGGTCAAATTTCTTTTTTTCCAATACTGCAGCTGTTGTTTTGTAGCTGAAGAGAGATCAATTACAGCTTGGTGCAAAATGGAGGCAAAATGCTCCATCTGATGGATTTGATTGATGGAAATGCTCCTCTATATATTTAGTGCAATCTGCTTTGTGAATCTGCTGCAGAACAGTTAGAAAAAAATGTGCATACAGTTTATAGTTGCAAAATGGAGATTTTATGACCACCCAAATCCCCCCTAGGTGGGTAGGTGAACAGGGATGGATTTCTAACAGAAAGAAAGATCATGTGCCATTAATTCAGTGTGAGCCAGACACATTCAGACAGAAAGCATGAAGAGCCAGATGGCAAACAAATTGCAAATAATAGGAGACAAAAAGAAGGAAAATTGGACAAAAGTATCACCAGACAATGGGACATCTGTTTCTTCAAAACTTTTAACAAACAGAAGCTCAGTGAAAAAAACAAATTGGATTAGTGACTCTTTTTGTCTTGTTCATCCCATTCACCAATACATGTGCTGCATTTCCTGCTGCCATTCATGCTATGTACAGTAGTTAAACAACTACATGTAAGATTTGAACATTAAATTGGTGGTCATCTCATTCAGACATGCCACAGGGGGTTATTATGTATCATCCGCCACCTCTCACGATGTAAAGATTTCAAATGCAGGAAAATACAAAATAAAGTCAGGTGGAGGACCAAAAAAAAAACAACTTTAGTCACATATGCAAAAGAAATCAGAAGAAATTCAATGCCCTCCATAAGCAGGAGCACCAACACATTCCACGGAGAAACTGAAATCTGAAAACCAACGAGCGGGGTAGATACAGGGAACAGCAAAATACATTGACCTGGTGATTAATAAAGGAACTAGAGGAAATAGATTATCAGATGTGAGCAGTTGGTTTCACAGAAACAGTGAAAGCAAAAATAAACCTGATTTAAAAATGGAGCATCCGCTACGTAATGAAACAAAAGGTTAACCAGACTATAGAACATGGAAGTAAGACAAACGACAACAGTGAACAGCAGATATATAGGAAAACACTACCACAGAATCAAAGTTTTATCCTAGCAGCTTGTTGTTTGGCTACTTATGAGTAGTCAGTATCTTTCATTATTTTTATTTTTATTATTATTATTATTATTATTATTATTATTATTATTATTATTATACAACTTAGACACTCTCACACACATATGGGGTCCAGGGATGGGCAGACCCAATGGCATGCAGGGGGTGAACTCTTTAATCCGTCTCACCTCCAGTGCCTTTGCTCACTCCCATGTAGACATTTAGGGTTCTGGGCAAGGGTTGGGAGGGTGAGTTGGCACCGCCTACTCTCTGGCAAGGGGGGCTGTGTCATCCACTGCCCCATCTCACCCATTTTAAATGCATTACACAACAACATGGATCAACACCATATTTGAGCAGGTGGCGGAGGTTGTAGGGTCTTTTTACACCCATGTTGTCATTGCCATTTGGGGTTGGTGACCGGGAGGAGGAGCAGGCCATCTGGTTGGAATCTGGACTGTGGATGGCCTTGGGGCCTTGCGGGGTGGTTGGGGTTGGGGCCAGTGCTCTGGTTGTCCCAGGATCATTTGGATTTTTGGATCATGGCTCCTAGCTGCGGTGACTGGCCCTTTGACTGGGGTGGCCACCAGGTTCCGGCAGTTATTGGCTAGGGTGTGTTCCTGGCTGTTGACAGTGTGCGGTGGCAATCAGGTGTGTGGCTCTGCTTTGGTGGGGGGGGGCTGGCCGGTTGGCTTGGTGTGGCATTCAGAGTGGGGGTGTGCTTTGTGGGTGGGGTGTGCTTCCGGCATGATGGGGTGCCTCCGCGTCTGTGGGATGGGATTTTCGGGGTGCACAGTCTTTGGTCTGACCTTCCTCTGCTGCTTCTTCCTGCTGCTCAGGCCCCTGGACTGGGGCTGGCCTGCAGTCGCTGTCAGGTGGGTGGGGCAGTGGAGTACACCTTGTGGTGGTGTTGGGGTGGCTGGCAGGTTATACTTGGCCTGGAGTGGTGGGTATGGTTGAATTTGGGTTCCTGGCTGGTGCGGATCATGTGTTCTTTTGTGGGCGGCCTGGGGTTGCTGGGGTAGGTCAGGCGCCTTAGAGGGCTCCCTGGTTTCCTGCCCTACTTGTCGCTCCATCCTGCCCTACTCGTCGGTCCATTGGGGGGTTTTAATGATGGCACTTGACAAAATGTAATGTTTGTTATTCTTTTTACAACCGGTGATTGATGTGTTTATGATGTTTTTGTTTTCATGGTGTAAAGCACTTTGAACTGCCGTGTTGCTAAAAACCCATGGCGGGCCGGTTTTGGCCCCCAGGCCTTGAGTTTGACACATGTGCTTTAGAGGATCAACGCCAGAGGACTTCAGAAAGAAAATATACTTGGAGATCAAAAGTGAGACAACACATGACATGCCTTGGCAGATGGAGGATGGGGACAGCAATTTTCTCTCTCCTCCAATCCATTTGATGCTTTTTGATTGTGACTCTCCATCAGAAAAATAGATTCCAAATTCCTCCTTAGAGACAGTTTGTCAGCTTTCCTTAACAGCCATGTAGCCCTCCAGCTTCTTCAAGTGCCTGCAAACATGTCTTTAATTTGTTTCCCCACAACATAACATGCTCGAGCCTGCCCAATCAACCTGCACCAACACAAACCTGTGCACATGCCGTCCCAGCAAGCATAATAAAAACTGGACGAAGATTTGAAATAACAACGCCTCCCAGGAGAGAGAAGGTTTTTTTTTCCTCCTGGCAGGTGGGAATTGATAAATCACTCAGTAAAAAACACTCCTGTGGTTCCTGCTCAAGTACAGCGCTGCTGCCGAATGGCCAGGACAGCATTCAGGGTCACCACAATCAATTCCCCACATTGCACATCTTCATCTAATCCTAACTGCACCTCTATGAAACAGTAACATGGCAACAATGCCGTTCTATTAGCTGTTATTACATCCATAAATCAGACAGTTTGTTGCTTTAAGGCCAATTTGGAACATTTTCCTGAAGGATGTAATGAGAGATCATCTTGGCAGCTAAAGCGTTCTTGGTTTGCTAATAATCTCGGAAAGGCTTATGTGGATTTATCTCATTGGAGACAAATTTTCTCATCTCATCTTATACTCTAAGGATATTAACTGACAATCTGACCAGGGAAGCAAGAAAAACAGTGACTTGCAAAGCTGTTCAAACGCCATTGCATCGTCTCACTTTTTGTACTGTCACAACCACAAAGTTTGATGTATTTTGTTGGGATTTTATATAATAGACCAACAAAAAGTTATGTATACTTGTGAAGTGGAAGGGAACTGATACGTGGTTTTTAAACTTTTTTATAAGCTAAAACAAGAAAAGGACTCCTGGAAGATTTCCATGCCTTGCTTTCCCTTCCTCATCCCTCCATAAAGATCCAACCAAACTTCTAGCTGCTTCTCTGACTGCCTCCCTGCCAATCACTCACCTGAGCTTACACCCCAACTTTCTGTACCTGCCTATTGGCCCTCAGCTCCCTCTGTGCCATACACAGAACTGGAACAACAAAAACACCACACCAAGTCACCTACCCATCAACATTAACCTCACTCAAAAATACCGAATTGTCCTTCTGGACTCCTTAAGCATCCTAGAAAAGGTAAGATAAGAAATGTTCTTCTTAATTTCATTTTCATTGTCAATTCCTCACAAGATGACTAACAGTCATCTCTTCTAGGATTCCCACCTGCAGGTAGAAAACACAGTTCAATCCTTGGGGTTTTTTACACCTGATAGTCCAGTAGACTCAGTTCAATTAGGGAACAAAATTGCAACATTTGTTCCATTTTCAGCTGCTGCAGTTCACTTTCACACTGCATTGCATCAAACAAACCAAATCTTTTGAAAAACCTGTTTAACCCCTCACCTGTGGTGGCGCTGCACCAAGAACCACTGAGGGAAACAACACGAAAACCTCTGAATGCAATTTCATTCTTCACAAAATATAAACAAAAATTGAGTGGCATGAAATTTTAGCAGTTGTAGGATTTCTCTTTTGTCTTTGGCAAAAGACCATGAGCCATTTCTCCCACTCGCGCTAGACTTGTGTGTTTGTCATGGTTGTATTTACCCAGAATGCCCTGCGCTATAGTCCGCTTCCTGCTTTTGGAGCGGTCTCTGGTTCACTTGGCTTTCATATGCAAACACATATGCTTTCAAACCGCACCAGACTTCACTTTCAGCAAACCAAGACCTTGGTTTTTAGGTGGACCAGAGTCTGCTTTTATGGTCCGCATTAGAGTTCGATTGCACATTCACACCTCCCCAAACGAACCAGACTTTCTAGGCAAGCGAACTGGAGTTTGATTAAAGCGGATGAAACAGGGCTGGTATGAATGCACCCTGAGACAATAAACAATAAATAAATATAATGAACATGTTTTGTGTAGTCCAAAGACCTATCCTAAGGTAAGATCAACTTTATTGTCCACCAGGGTGGAAACTTATTCAAGGAAGCATAATAGGTCACCTTTAAAAATCACTTATCGCCTCCATATTTGTTTCTGCTGAGAGTCTCATAAAAACCAAAATGACAAACATAATACACGATTTGGTTTTGATTTAAATTGTTCCATTGCAACTCTGACTGTGTGTCATTGTCCTTCTAAACGGTGAACCTCCCCCACCACATCATATGCAGCCTCTTTTTCTTGGATGAAGGTTTTCTTCCAGGATTGTGTATAGCTCCATTCATCAGTTGTCTACGGTGAAGAAAAAGAAAAATACACTTTATTTAATTAGAGGTATAAGAATACTGAGAGCTTTAATACAAATGCAAACCACATTTTTTTACGTTTATTTGTAAAGAAAAAAAAATTGAAAACCACATAACTAAAACATTGAAGTTTTTGTTTGTAACATGACAAAATGTGAAAAAAATCAAGGGATATACAGTTATGTTTAGTAAATTAGAATATGGCTTCCAATGAAGCTTGTTAGAAGTACCATTTGAAAATAATAATCTCAAGCAGGTCTTAAATATGCTTTTCATTAAGTCGACATTTATAAATTAAAAAGGTTTTCTTATTGGTCTAATGTAATATTCTCATCTAAAAGGTCGCGTTTTCATCAGCTGTAAGCAAAAAATCATCATAATTAACAGAAACAAAGGCTTCAGAAACCTGCTGGTAATTACTCTGTAAAATGTGATTCACTTAGATACTAACGTTCTAATTTATGGAATGAGTCTGCACATATGTTTCTCATTCGTCAAGGATTTTGCCTGACAAACTATCGGGGGAAGGATGAAAGAAATGCATGAAATAAGTGCGGTCACTTCGGAGAACTGAAAAGAAACAAGGTAAATTGGACAAGGCGAAAAAATCCACTCCTGGAAAACGCTCAGAAGATGTCTGGTCCATTGTTCCAGAGGTCTAATGTGTTTAGAAAGCAAAGAGAAGAAGAGCAATCCTTTACGCTCTGAATAACAAAGGGCAAACGCATACAAATTGGACAGCACTTGAAAGTTGAGGATTTGTTGAGAAAAAGTGCTTGTAAGGATTTTCGCCCCTCCAGAGAGTAGCCCAAACTACGTGCTAATCCTATTGTATTGAGATGAGATGCTGTATCTCAGTATGCTAAGTGACCTTGGCTCTATGTGAGAAGGATATTGCCATAGGGATGTACACATCCTGCTGGGAGATATTGCTGCTTGGCTCCGAGAAACCATGGCTGAAGCCCAGTGTGGATCACACTCTCACTATTAGGAAGAAATAACATTCCTGTGACTCTTGTTGTGCTGCACCGTTGAATAAAGAGCCAATCAGATCTCCTTTTCTATTAACGTCAACAGAAAGGAGAATTTTCCCAATGAAAATCTGTTTCACACAGTTGAAGCTGGCCAGACTTAAAGACACCATTTCCGATGTCAGCCAAGACATGACAGGAGATAATAAAATTAATTAACTTTTACTTCATTCCTGTGTAATACACACACACTGCAGCAAAATCAGAAATACAACAACTGGAGACTCAACAACTGGAATGCATTGTTGCTACCAGTGGCAGCTGGTGATTAGAGGGCGCAAGGGTGCCGCCCCACCACTTACCACTCACAACATTACTTTGAATAAGACAAAAAATGTAATAAAAATGAAAAAATAAAATAAAAATATTTTGAAACATAGATATCTATCTATCTATCTATATATATATATATATATATATATATATATATATATATATATATATATATATATATATATATATATATATATATACACACACACACACACATTTGTTTAGTTGTGTACGATTAATGTTTTATCGTTAATGATGAGTAAAGTTGTTTTGTTCATCGACGATGTCTGAATGGTGACATATATCCACCCTGGGGTGCAAAAATCTTTGCCCATAAACTCTCATTAAAAGTTGTACATGTGCAGTAGCTCCTCTTCAGTACAAGAGATAGGACCATGCTGAATGCTGCTTGATTTGCATACCCCTACCCTCCTGGCATGGGGCCGTTGTTGGGGTTGACATCACTGCTGTCTGTCATAAAGTTCACCCGATTGACAGATCGGGCCACGGGAGCTGAAGACAATCAGACAAAAATGTGAAATGAAGCCAGAGAAATGAAATAATTCAGTGAGGTCACTTAAAACAATACCTTTAGAGAGAAGAACATATCAGGAGAAGCTAGAGGTGAAAGAGCTCGGACCTGATCAGCCGAACATCACGATTAATCAACAGTCCAAAGACAGAGGGAGACAGTATACTCAGTCTTTTTCCAGGACCTGGTTTAGCAACAAGGCTTGGCTAACTGCACGTAGCAAGGCTAAAGCTTTATTCTGCTTTCCCTGCCTCCTTTTTCAAACATCAGGATCCGACCCCGCATGGATTAAGACATGTATGATTGATTTAAAGCACTTCTTAGAAAAGGCAAATAAGCATGAATAATCTGGGATCCACATAGAAAATGCACTGCGACTAGCCATATTTGGGAAAATAAACATTTTATCCCAGCTATTGGGGCTATTGAGAAATTTCCTTCTCTCAAAGATAGAAGGTCAAAATTTACGTACAAAAAGAAGAACACTACATGGCATTATAATGTTGCTTTTGTTGTTTTCGTTATGCAAATGCACTGGTGTAATACCTTAGAATATGGTTTGGTATTTGTCTATTTTGGAGTTATACCCCCCCGAAGAAAACTCCACCAGTTGCTACTGGTTGCTATGGTTACACATCAGAGCAGTTGTCCAAAAGTCAAAAAGTAAGAGCAAAAATCCTTCCAGCTGCACAGCATCCAAAATCAGATGGAAGAATTGTCCAAGGATGTAATGCATCAAAAAGAAAAAAAAAAAAAAAAAAGATTTGAACAAAAGTCTACAAAAAGAACAAATCAGAACCAACAGAGCTACTTCAACATGCTGCCACTATGACCGCCACAATCCTAAAATCAGAAGCTTTTATTCTCGCTGTCTGATATTAAATCAGGCTGAATCATTTCTGTTTTATCCAAATTTATTTCTATTAGTGTAGCATTATGTGGTGTGTTCTAGCTGAAGACAGCCTTTGCATATGAGATTAGAAATGTTGCATATAAGTTCTGAAATTAATTCATGTCCTATTGAGCAAGCATATTTTTGGGTTTTGGAAAATGATTTACACAGAAATCTGAGTTATTACAGTCATTTGGTTTATTTTGTATCTGTTATTTGTTACTGTCAAATGTGTGTACCATGATGAGTTATAAGAAAACCATACTGTAGTTTTAAAGTTTGGAATCATCATTGTGTATGTATGTAAGTTGCAATAACTCAATACAAGCTGTAGCAGAGGAAAGAATGTGTCAGAGGGTCATTTATTGAATTATTCCCCTTTTAGGGCTTTTACAAATGTACACATGGACAAAGACATTAATTTTTGGGGGGATGTCATATGGTCTGATGAAATTCAAATTGGAAGGAATCTTTGACTCAGGCTGGAAGATAAAGCTTTGGCACAACGAGCATAAGCATATACCGCCAAATTGGTTATAAAGTGGCTCAAGGACAGCAAAGTCAATGTTTTGGACTGGCCATCACAAAGGCCTGATCTAAGTCCCATTCAAAATTAGTGGACAGAGCTGAAAATCTGTGTTTGAGCAAGGTGAACTACAAACCTGACTCAGTTACACCAGTTCGGTTGGAAGGAATGGGCCAAAATTTCAGTAAACTATTGGGAGAAGCTTGTGGAAGGAACCCCAAAATCTTACCAAATGTATGTAAACTTTGGAGTTTGAAAAATGTTTTTAAAATTCTCAAAAGAAAAAACCTTTCTGTCATTGTTCTGGGATTTAGCAAATAAAAATAATGTTGATAATACTATTCAGCCTAAAAGGGAAGACATGCCCTGTTTTAATGTCAGACAGTGAGGGAAAAGAGGTTACTTGTCTTTCTATACAGTGTAGGTAAACATCTGGTTTCAGCTGTATCAGATAATTCCTGATGACAGAAATAATGCTGATTATATAGAATACACCTGAACTAATTCACAACAGCTAAGACAAAATGTAAAATGAAGCTCTTGTGAAGACACAAATCTTGTCAAAGTTGGAGACCACAAAATCTATCTTCTATTCATTGTTAATTGAACTTGTCTGGACTAACACTGGGGAGGAATTGTTATAGCCTGCAGTATTGATTGACCTGTAGCGGGCCTTCAGTGGAACTGTGGCAATGCTGCGGAAAGAGCACAAATTCCATCTCACCATCCTTTTTGTAATTACAAACTGACATTACCTCCTCCAACATAAAAAATTCATGACCTGAGAACAAAGGTGCGCCACTGAAAAGTAGACGAGGCTTGGCTGCCAATCAGCCAATAAAACAATAACTTCAATTGCGAGTGTGCCATGTCATTGGTGCACATAGATTTAAGCAGTGATAGGTTCAAAACTTGGCAATACAAGTTAATCCCCCGTCTATTATATATCTGATTTGCATTTTAATGTTGAAGGTTCACAGGCCTAGACAAATAACTCTCCAGCATCACATTTGTTCTTATCTGATACTGCAGTCTATGTGATTTGAACTCTGGCTCAAGGTCCATTTATGCTCACTTTTAAATGTGCAGAAGTATAAGGACAGAGTGCTCTATTCGTATTCTGTGTTCACTGTGTATTTTTTAGGCCATCATCAGATGCAAACAGAGTAATACCACATGTAGTTGTGGGGGAAGTGTGGAGCAGTACAGCTCAGCTCCGATTAGCAGAAGCAGTGAGTGCAACTTTAGCATTTCAAAAGTTAGATTTTTCTGGATTAGAAGCAGTACATAACCCTCCTTAATTTAAAGATCCAGTCATGAGTGTGTGTTTGTTAGTTAGTTAGTTAGTTAGTTAGTTAGTTAGTTAGTTAGTTAGTTAGTTAGTTAGTTGCATGCAGTCATCAAATCTGCTCTTATTGGGCCACTGGCAAAATAAAAAGCTATTGGATAAAGAAAGGCATGACAAATTCTATTTGTATTTTTTCCACAAGCCAAGCTGGGAACACAGGAAACTTGTGGAAAAAGGTGATCGAGTCCCCACAGTGAAACATGATGGTGCTAGTATCATGCTGTGGGGATTAATTTCTTTAGGAGCCAAAGGGTAACTAGTCTGAGTTGAGAAGATTGATGAAAGTAAATAAGGGGATACATCTAGAGCTCATGTGATAAAGTGACATGTAAATCTCTATGCACCAATACATTCAAACAATGAAAGTTTTGGTTATGTACGTATACATTACATGAAGCCCAGGCATAAATTCTGTTAGGAAAATTAGTTCATTAAAAGAACAACCAAGACAGAAATCACAAGAGTTATGCTGCGTTCAGACCTGAATGCGATTTAAGCATCAGGGGCATCTGGTTTAAATTCAAAGTCTAAGATGGACGAGTGTCTAGAGGCGTCGAGAAGTCTCACTGTGCATTTGAAAGTGTTTCCAGTGTTCAAAGCACATCAAGTGCATCCAACGTGGCAGATGCATAGTTGAAAAAACTGAACTTTTGCTGCTGGATGCAGAGCGTCAGCCAATCAAAGAGACTCTGCTATGTGACATAGTGGCGCATTGTCTGACAGGACGGAAGGACCAAGAGCCCATCCACAACCAGTTGAGCTATGACTACAGAGACGGGAACAGAAAGGACCTTTCCTGGAGGAGGATTAGCGGAGAGTCAGGATCTCAGGTCAAAATATAGTTACCATGGTAAACATCTTCCCCCCATTTGAGCTAGTCAAATCCATCCAGCATAACATTGAGCCACTTCTAGTTTCACACTGAAGAATTAATGCATTTATTCAGAGGAAAAGTGCAGGAGGTGGAAGACTCTATGTGAAGCAGTCAAGTATAGGGGCCCCTCCCGACACGCGTCAAAAGCGATTCAAGCGTCCGACTTTAAAGTGAACAAGCATCCAACTTGAGGCGTTGGGCTCCTTTTTGACGTGCAAAATGCATTCGATCTGGACGCAGAATTAGAGATTCTCTTTTAGATCTTTTACTTACTTGCAAGCAAGAAGAAAAATGAAATGAGTTAGATAGTTCGTAGGTCAGTCTCTGACAAAGGAAATGATGTTGCTTCAATACACTTGTCAAATGCCCTTTGCACAGATATAAGATGGGAGTTTCTGCAGCCTTGCAGAAAAAGCACCGAGAAACGATGGTTTCTCAATTCACAGTCCTTGTCTCGTAAACAGGAATTGAACTTGTGAACTTACAGTATATATGTCACAATGAGCAAAGTCTCACTTTTACCATCACATGTCAGACTGTCTGGAAACTTTAAGTCAAATGAACACAAGGTAGAATAACAAATGATAAATCAAAAACAATGTAGTCAATAAATGTAATTGACAATTTGTAGACAACATAAAATGATGATGATGAACACACATTTTTTCATCAAATTCAGTCTGGAAGACTCTTCATCAGCATCGATCCTCTCCTTGGGGGACCAGACTTTTCTTATAAGGCCCTCCATCTATGGCTCCATCTGCTCACCAGGCGAGCTACAACCCACCTCCGCCCTGTCTCCACCCTTTCTTTGGCTCCTTCTGGATGCTTCTTTTCTTCGTCTTCCACTCCACCACCAGTGTCCAGGCCCAGGGGAAGACGTCCCATATCCTCATCCTAAGCTTCCCATCCATGTTCATCGCAATACTCAGTACCTACATCTTTTGTTCTATTACATCAATAAAACTTTCTAATTGCTACTTTGTCTTTCTGTGAGTCTCTCCAGGTTGAAAAGAGTTTGTTTCCATATTGGATATAACATTTGTTTGGCATGGTTGAGTTCTACAGGTAACCGGTATATTTACTTAGCT
The DNA here is from genome assembly GCA_014839685.1 of Anableps anableps. Taxonomy (NCBI): domain Eukaryota; kingdom Metazoa; phylum Chordata; class Actinopteri; order Cyprinodontiformes; family Anablepidae; genus Anableps; species Anableps anableps. Next base: position 6,691,292 of record CM026079.1, read on the forward strand.
TCAGGATTTTGGTTGTCTTTTCTTATTTTACCAGTCCTCAGGGGATCCTCTGCAACTACAGAGAGCTGCTATTAGGAAAATTAAAAGATGTCCCCTGGCAGCATGCTTATTTACAGGAGGTGCTAATTGGACAATACCAAGTTCAGCTTCATGATGGAGAAGATAAAATGATCAGTTTCTCTAAATATTGCATTGTTTTTATGCATGCGTTGTCATTTTACTTGATGTAATCTTTCATTATTAGTAACTATAAGTAAGTTACTCTCGCTGTTAGTGTTCTTTCTTTTTGTTAAAGCTGCAATATGTAACTCTGCACCGCTCCCTACCTAAAACAATCAATCAGAAGCAGGAGGAGTGTCTTGGCGCTGTTCGTCAACTTCATTTACTCGCTGCTAAATGTGCTAATGATGGAGAAACAACTTACCATCCATCGTCATTGGTGGTCATGCTAACTAGCATTAGCATTCACAACAGTCTCTGCTAGCTGCAGTGCAGCAGAGAGCACGGGAGGGGGGGACACATATGGTGATTGACGGCGCTAAGACCCGCCTCCTGGCTCTGATTAATTGTTTCTCGATAGCACTAGGAGAAGGCAGAGGAACAGCATTTTTTTCACAGATTATCTGTCTCATATCATTCTGTCACAACATAGTGAGAGTTTCAACAAATAAGTAGAAAAATACTTTTTATAAAAGTTACATACTGCAGCTTTAAGTAATTTGTAATATTTTGTACCTCCTCTTGTTTCCAAATGGTCTGATCAGCCAGTGTTCAAACTTTGTTCTTCTCATCTGACCTCTTTTAAGGACCCTATGACATTTATCAATATCTTTACGTTTTGTTTTTATTTTTGGGTAACTAAAACCCATTTTTATTCAAAATTACTACCGTGTCCTCATGCCTTACTTTCTTTGTTCATCACAAGGGCTGGAAACAAATGCACATTACATTTTTCTGATTTTAATTTAGAAAAACCATCTACCCTCAATTTTAAATCATACACAGCTTTCTGTTGCTCTGAAAATTAAAACTGCAGTACAATACACACAAAACTTGAGATTGCAACATGATAAAGTGTGAAAAAATTCAAGTGGTATGACTCTTTTTTGGGGGGATTTATTACAACATTTTGAGCCTTGAACACACATAGCAATTTCTCATCATTTCATCTTTTTTTTTGGACAAAATGGCCAAGAAAACAGGTTTAGTTTTCTTCTGATCATAAAATTATTAATATAATAAACTTATAAGCTTAGTTTCTAGAGAAAAGAATCTATCTTTTTTTTTTTTTTTTAGAATACAAGACAAAGAAGAAAGTTCTCTTTTGATAAAACTAACTTTATTATGCCAAGATAATGAGATGAATTACTCATTTTCTTGAACCAATGTCATGAGAGTATTTTTTCCAGTATAGGCTTTATGAGCTTCCACAGTCTCAGGGATTGCCTAATAACAGAGCTGTCGACTCATTTCACTCCACTTTGAGCTTCTGTCTGACATTGCCTTCACTATAATCAATGTCAGAGAGCAATGAGATTGATTGTTTAACCCAATCAGTAGGAATCAACAACATGGCTGTCTGACTTAAACATCATTTTAAGTCGACATCAACATGAAATCTTGCTAACGCATCTATTTTTAAAGGGTTGTAGAAGTGAAGCTAAGCAGAGTAAGCCATGTTTATCATATCGCTCCATTTATAATTCAGAAGCCCTGCCTGAAAAATGGTGAAACAAACAAACAAACAACAGATTAAAAGGTGTGGACCACACAAAGTTGCAACATCTGTGTACAGAGCATCAGTTCAAGAGAGAAACACAAGGCCAGGTTACTTTGGGGGTGCTTCATCCCATGAAACAGCAATGAATAATCAAATAAATCACAGTGCCAGTTTAAAGTAATCACACCCCTTTGGATGTTTTACTTTTTTATTGCTGTTACAAATCAATCATGATTAACAAAATTTGGCTTTTTTGACAAAGAATTGTACCAAAAAATCCTTTTAATGTCAAAGTGAAAAGTGATTTTTACAAAATAATTATAATTAGATAAAAATATGGAACATAAAATAAGTGATTACATAAATATTCATCCCCTTTAAAGTGGCTGACTAAATTCAGCAGAGGTCCAGAAAAACAAATCTCTAAGGCAGTGAACATCCCCTGGAGTTTATTTAAATTCATCATCACAACAGCTTGCTAAAAGACATGTGGGAAGAGACTCCAGGGTCAAGAGGAAGAAAGTTCTTTGGTCTGATGAGACCAAAATTGAGCTTTTTGGCCATCATTTAAAAAAAATCATTAAAATATGGATTCTGCAAAAAAAACAAAAAAAAAAAGAAACAATTCATGAACTTTGGTGTTAACTGAGAAATCACAACTGACCTTGCACACAAAAGCACACAAACTTGTTACACATACTATAAATTCATCCTCATATTGAGGGCAGCCTTGGTTCAAATGTAGCTGATGTTATTTATTTCTATTCACCTCATGATTCATTTCTTCCTTGAACAGCAGTGATCATCTTGTGTTCACAATTGGTGCAAAACTCTATAGCAACAAAACATTACCATATCTGGCATCACAATAACATATTGTACCAAAAGCAAGAAAAGAAAACAAGATTTTTCATTGCCTCGTTCTGCATAAAGCTCTGCTTCTGTTTCCCTGCTCTCATTTTCACCAGTCTGTTTTCACTTTCCCACACAACGAAGACATGCTGCATTCCCACGTTCCCTGATGCAGACGTGGTGCCAGCAAGCATCACTCCAACATCTAGGTTCAGCTGACTTGCTAAGGACCCATGCAGCCAAGTGCCAACCCATCTGCTGAACTTAAGACAGCATGCAAAGCTGAAACCACAGAGGAAATGTTCTGTGAAATGGTGAACTTATCTACATGCAAACAGGGGTTTTTAGGGGCCTGTTGGGTCCTGGAGAATGTTGCTCATCTGTAGATATCAGAAAAAATTGATGCAAGAATGTCATCCTTGAAGAAAGAATGTGACCTTTTTAACTTTATACATTAGCTTTGATTTTTCTTTTTCATTGTATGAGTCAAAATACTATATATATATATATATATATATATATATATATATATATATATATATATATATATATATATATATATATATATATAGATAGATAGATAGATAGATAGATAGATAATATAAAAAGCTCAAAAAAATGAAGGAAACACCTAAACAAGACAATGTAATTCCAAGTCAGTCACATCTTTGTGGAATCAGTGTCATCAGTTGGGTAGTAACGCTTATTGTGAATCAATTTCACCTGCTGCTGAAACTGAGCAGATCTACCACTTCAAAGGGGCAGTATTGTCTATTTTCCAGGTACATAGAATCATTTTATAGCACAATCAAGTAAGTATGTTACTTTGTGTTGTTACAAAAATGTTGTATATATCAAATATGACTTAAAAGAAATTTGACTTAATCATTTAACGACTTGAAATTGGGTCTCTGTCTCTTTAAGAAAGTCCTGCTCTTCCCAACACTCCGCCTTTAGGAAGTCATCACAACACCTAACCCTTTAACAACATTTTAACCAGCGTTGCACTGAGAATTAGTTTGTATAATAAACTCAGCAAGTGCGCAGTTCCACCATAAGTCATGGGGAGGGGTGCTCTGTGAGGCGGAAGCTTGGAAGCTTAGAAACTGCAGCTCTAAGGAGGAGCTGGATCTCAAAGGTAGCGCTAGGTCCTCCCAGGCATTTTGCACAACTGAATGGTTGCCAAGGGAGCTTAAAAGACTTCTCAAGCATGCATGAATCAAAGAAACACTCCAGGTATGTTTTTGATGAGGGAATAACATTATAACATGATGTAAAGCTCAAAAAAGTTGAATTTACATAATACTGCCCCTTTAACACAGATGTTATTCCCACAGCATGAGGATGCCACCACCATGTTTCATGGGGATTTTGTGTTTAAGATAACGTGCAGTGTTCGTTTTCTCCCACACTTTTGTGTGAAGGCCAAAAAGCTTAAATTTGGACTCATATGCCCAGTGCACTTTTCTCCATGTTGGCTGTGTATAATATAGCTTGTAAAAAAACTGCAAACAGAGAACTGTATTGATGTCCCTCTTGTGGGACAGCAATACAGCAATTTTCTTGTAAGAGCATGTTATAGTAAATTAAGTTTAAAAAAAATGTGCAACTTTTACAGCAACTTTTTGAAAAGGTGCCACAAAATCAGTAAATTCTGGCCACCACAATCACCAAAAAACATTGCAACATCCTGGAGGGACTGGTATTGGTGAAAACAAATGCACGCCACACTTTTCAGATAAAAAAAAAAAAAAAAAAAAAAAAAAAAAAAAAACTTCACAATTTTAAAATAAAAACAAAATGTGGTTGTAACTTTCTCAAACGTGGAAAAAGTTCTATGGCTGTGCCTACTTTGCCAAAACAAAGATCTCAATTTTTCTCTAAACCATCTCTGGTATTCTCCCCAACCCCTGAAAGCAAAAGATTTGCATTCCAGGGAGATCAAATCTGACATCAGAAAAGCAGCAGCAATGAAGATGTCCCCCCCCCCTTTTATAGCTTCAGGAGATAAAGGTACAAAAACTGGCATCGCTGGTGACACAGATCTGCCCAACAGGTCTGTGTTGCGCAGGCCTGAGGCTGTGATGACTGAGCGTCATTACCATGGTGGAGTTCACCCTGCTTAGACTGGCTGCCTTTAATCTGCCAGTCACCTCTGTTATCCTATTAGTCAGCTGCACTGATGGAAAACAGCTGCAGTGAGAGCGTGAAGGTGGAAGGAGGGAGGGAACTCTGCAAATAAAGACAGTTTATTCTTTACTTTACAATCACTAAAGTATTATCAATGAAGCAATTTCAGTTAGAGCTCAACTGCAGTTGATGTGGACTGGATGGATTTTTTTTTGTTGTTGTTTGTTTTATTGCATGCGTGTGTGATCTGGGCAGTGGTAAATAGATGGATTTATGAGAGAATAATCTGATGTGAGTGACTGCTGGGGGATACCGAGGGGCGTAGCAGTGTTGTGCCCCTCATGGTCAGCCTTCAGGAACAAACCCGCCTTCCTCTCGGTGCCTGGGAGTGGAGGAACAGCAGCCACTGCTCTGTCCCCACTTCCCTCCTCCACCTTCACGGGTAACAGGAGAGGACGCGCCGCCTGCTTCCCAGAGAGTCAACTTCCATTCAGACAGGCAGCTCGGAGCGCCTGCCCCCGCTCGGAGCTCGCACCGGGGCTGACTCGCCCCTCCTGTCCGCTCTCCGCGGAGCTGCTGGCGGCCACGCCGCACCGACACGTACCGGGACACCGCTCGCCGCGACTTCGGGTCAGTACCGAAACCGGAACGCATGCTTTGAATTCCTCACTTTATAACATCACCTTCAGTTCTAATTATAGTTTCTAAGCTGGGTGCGTTAAACTGAGAGGTGAACACGCAGGATTAAAGTCTTAGTGAGGCTGACCAGGTGTTGAACTGTAACTTTCCTGACAGATCTGAGCAGATGAGCAATTTTAAACACTCAATGCAGGGCTGTCTGCATGCTTTTCTCATGTTTTTATCACCTGCAATGAGCATGTTCCTGTTTATCATTTTTAATTACTCTTATACTTACAAGCAGGTGCAGGGATGTCGCAGAAAAGCTAATAATTTCTATTTTGCTACACATTTTCACGTCAAAAATTCCCTAATTTTCCCAGACTCAAATTTTCATTTGTCTCGATCCTTTTTTTTTTTTTTTTTTTGCTCAGTTTAAAAGCACAAATACAAAAGTTTACTGTTGTTTTACGGCAGCTATATCTCTAAATTGCTCAGACTTTATGTTAGGGAAGCTGCAAATACCAAAAACTAGAGGGGGGAAAAAGGAAGGGAGGATGGATGAAAGGATGGATAATGGACCATCGGCTGGATGAATGGATACCGGTGGAATAATACAGGGACAAAGGGGTGGATGAATAGACTAATGGTAATGCCTTTCTTCTGTTAGATGCAGAGGTGGGTAGAATACCCAAAAATTGTACTGAAGTACGAGTAGCATTACTTCAACATATTTTTACTCATGTAAAAAGTAGTCGTCCAAGAAATTACTCAAGTGCCATGTACCATGGTATGGTGCCCAGCCTACATAGACTTACAAGACACTGTACATCATTTACATCTAAAAGGATGTCAAGATGGCCACCAAACACCCTTCCCAAACAATAACAAAAAAAAAAAAATTGATTCTGTAATGAAAGAGATGTACTATTGAAGATACAAAACTCTGCCTTCGTTGCCAAGCTTGTTCAATAAATGTTACAAACACAAAGATCTCTTCATTAAATAGCCAACTTAACATATGTGCTTCGGACAGCCTAAACAGATCAGGGTTTTTCTGTTGCATCTTGATAAACAAATTCTTTCTCAAGTCATAATACAAAGAACAGTGAAAAATAAAATGAAACTCATCCTCAACCCCATTAAGTTCACAAAACTCACATAAACGGTTTTCTTCTGACACCCCTTTGAACCTTCCCACTTCAGTCGCCAGAGGCAGAGTACCTGTTTGAAACTGAGCACATAAAGACCTTTGGAATTGAGATGTTTGTAAAGTTAAACATGAAAAGAAGAATATACATTCACATTCTTCATGTGAATGTATATTCTAAGTTTGGGTTTCTTCCAAATGCCCTGCCACCACAGATCCGTATACAGCGTGAACATATATGGTCTAACTTTATTTAAATCACAGGATTTGATCAAAAGGATACTCAAGTACTGAGTAACTGATCATTTAATATTTAAAAATTGTCATCAGATGGACAAAAGTATAAAGTTACGTGCAAATTTGGGTATTTTAAAGACTAAAATTTTAATAATTGAAATAACATAATTACTAAAATCAGACCAAAAATTTTTTTTGCTTTCAATTTTTTTCAGTATAAAATCTATGTAACTAATAGTTACAGTAGGTAGTGTATACGCATGTTAGAACAGGGTAAAGAACGTCCAGTGAGAATATATTCACTTTACTGTATAACCTCTTGACGTCTAAATGGCAGAAATGGCTCAGCAGATAGAAATTAACACTAGAACAACAAAGCTTGTGTACAAACAAGAAGTCTCACTTTAACATAAACTGCAGGTCTGGGTCATTTTTGGGTAAAACATGTTTATTCTTTAGGGAAGTTACTCACAGTGGGCAGAGGATCCAGCAATACTTCATGCTAATATTACTCAAGTAAAAGTAAAAACTGCTACTCATAAAAGTACTCCCCTCCACCCCCCCCCAAAAAAAAAAAAAGTTAAGTGTAACTGAGTAAATATAACTAGTTACTATCTACCTCTGGCTAGACGTTGAGGGTTCCTACACATTTTTTCATGTCAAAATTCCATACTTTTGCCATACCCAAATTTTCATGAATTCTGTCCTTTTAAGCCTTTCATTGTTTAAAATACAAATACAAAAGTTGACCGTTAATTTATGACAGCTTTTTCTCTAAATTGGACAGACTAACATTGCAAAAGAAGAAAGGAAGATAGACCAGGTGGATGAAAGGATGGATAATGGACTAATGGATGGATGGAAGAGTGGATGATAAACAGACAGTAGATAGATGGATAAATGGACAGGTCAATTAAAGAACTGGTGGGGGGAATGTGGATAAATGGATAGAAAATATATCACATGGAGGATAGGATCAGCACAGGCAGAGTGGCAGATCAAGATCCTAATTCAACATTTTGAATGATTACAGTTTTCGTCCTTCCTGAGAAAGCTCACATTAGGGTGTTGCAAAGGAGGTGTTTCATATTCAGGAGGGGCAATACGGTGGGGTGGGATGTAATGGGAGTTCGCTTTGTCTCCGATCCTTTTGTGGTTTTCCTTTACTTTTTGCTCAGCTAAAACTGTTCACAGCCCAGTGTGAAATGGCTATGCTATGATAAGCCTCTAATGGCACTTTTCTCCTCATCACGGCTCCACTCGGCTCTACTCGATTATAAGGGATTTCCACTGGTAACAGTGACATGGTACTAACCTCCTTGAGAAACTGCTTCGCTGGGGTTCCACACGTGTGGAGTCAGGCTGAAAACTCGTTGTCAGATGACTGTCGGTCACTGATTGGCCAGAGGGTGGAGTCACTGGTTGCGTCACAGGAGCGACTGCCGTACAATAATCCAATCCGCCATTTGTAAAAACTCACAACAGCAACTGATTTGGACAAAAAGCCACAGACTGAGCAGATTTTTCAGTATGGCTTCCATGTCCTCCATTGATGCGTTGTTTGTGTGTCACATACAGATCACATCAAACTGCTACTCTGGGGCTGCCCCACTAGAGCTGTTACTCAGTTGTAAATGAAAACCACCCGAACTGTGTAGAGTTATGCCGAGTTGAGCTGCGCTTCCTGGTGTTAGTGGAAGAATGCCATTTAGTCTGAGGCCATGGTTCGGAACTGGAAAAGGTGGCTCAGGAGAGAAATTTAAAACTTTTCTTGTCTTGTTCATGAGTAATGGCAGAAAAGGGTTGGAGATATATAGATAGGTTGGGTGCTCACTTTGGTCTCAGTTTACTAGACTGTCTACATTCTGACCTTCACCTTTGAGCCTGAGATATAAATCATCACTGAAACAATGAGATCCCAGATTCAAGCAGCTAAAATAAGCTTCCTCTGTAAAGTGGCTGGACTGAGGCTTATGGGTGTGTCATCCCAGGAGAGCTTTGAGGAGAGTTCCTCCACATTGAAAGAAGTCAGTTGTGGTGGTTTGGACATCTGATCCAGGTTCCTAGGACCTTCCCTTCTGAGGTTTTCTGGACATTGAGAAGACCCAGTGTACACCCAGAACCTGCTGAAGGGACTGTATTGTCCTTCTGACCTGGGAATGCATCCCAGAATGAGCTAGGGAGAGTGAAGTCTAGGTTTCCTTCCTGGAACTGTTACCTCCTCGACAAAATCTCAGATAGGCAACCTGGAAAATACCTAAACCCAGTTCCAAATAGCATGAGGACCCTGGGTGTTTCTGTCTAACTCAAGCAGACTTTATCTCCCTTACTTCAGTGTTCACCAGGGATTGAGGTCTCGAGAGCGGTCTTGATCTCAAGACCGCTCTCGAGACCTGTTTTTTTTTTTTTTTTCTTGGTCTTGGTGTCATTCGATAAATTGGTCCAAGACCGACTCGAGACACAATAGTTTTTGTCAAAATTATGAAAACATAACTCTTTTATCTTCACCCACAGATGCACAACAATGTGAATTAAAAGCAGTGATCAAAGTGCAGCTGCGTCCCACCGTCTAAGAAAAAATACAATGTTATTATTGCTAATGACCGCACAGTCCTATTGTATGTGATTGTTTACAAAACCAGACAGCGTTTGGTCCTTTGATTTAAAAGAGCGCGTCTGCGTGTTCACATGCCATGTAAGTTTTGTCCACCACCAGGATTAACGATATGCGAAGTGAGTGGAAGCGATATCGAGTTTTACTAGACATCTGCAGCGACACAAGAAAAAGTAAGTAGTAATGTGAAAAATATGCACAACACCCAGTTTCAACTTTAAGCAGCTAAATAATAATAGTAATAATAACAGTAATAATGATGATGATGATGATGATGATTATTATAATAATAATAATAATAATAATAATAATAATAATAATAATAACAATAATAACAATAATAATAATAATAATAATACGTAAATCGACACTAAACCTGCATCACCGCTCTACATGTGAAACTTAACCAGCAACCGATGAAGAGGGAAAATAAAGCTCATCAAGCCAAAAACATAAATTCAGTCTTACCTTCAATGTTTTATGGTCATAATCCATGTTAGAGAAAATATTCCAATTTGGCTCCTGTAATCTATTGTCTCTGCGTCATCCCTGTTAGCTTCGTGATTGTTGTAAATCCCACTCATCCTGTTGGCTCTGATTGTTTTGGAATTCCCCCTGTGAGGGAATTTGCATGTCTGAATGGAGTAATAATAATAATATTAAAATGCTTAATTTATTAATATGTCTAGCATATGTGTTTAACATGATTCTCTGGTGAATTGCTTTTATTCAGGTGATCATAAGAGGAAAGATTTTTTTTTTTTTTTTTTTAAATATGATAAATCTTTACCAGCCTAATCTCTCACTGTTTTTAAATTTATCATACAACTATTGTGCAATGTAAGATGATTATTTCAGATCAGGGAATGTGTAACAGTGTATGGCTGCATTTAATAACATAAGTATTAGTTTATTATGACCATTATTAATTTGATATTTAATAAGATGTGGTTTTGGTTGAAAAATAATGTAATAAGGTTTTTCCTTTTAATTTTTGCATTTTGTGGTGTACAAAAAGCAGATGAAATATTTGTCAATGTTTTAAACATTCGGTCTTGGAAGAACCGGTCTTGGTTTTGGTCTAGGAAGGTTTGGTCTTGGTCTCAAAAGAACCGGTTTTGACTCCATCCCTGATGTTCACTGTGTTCCCTTTGACCGTTGAATTTACAGCATACTGTGAGCTCAGAAGAGAGATATCTATGCACTAAAACCTTACAGTAGCTGGATAGTCCCCTGGCAGCAGGCTCATTAAGAGCAACAAAAAGATTTCCTTTGATATATTCTTTTGAAACGTCGTAAACATTAATCAGTCTTGGTTTCATTGCCTGCAGTATCCCATGTGTTGGTAAATTCCAAGTTTATGGGCTAGGAGTTTTGTTGTGATCCCAGAGATGTCATTTGTTAATGAAGGCATCTGCAGCTTGTTGCCTAATTTTTTATGAACAACAAGCTGGTGGAATAAATGCGCAGAGCCCCTTGCTCATCAGTTCTTTCATCTGACTGGATGGGATGACCTTGGGTAACTGAACTGCAGCGTTTAGATTGGCTGGGGGGTGGGGGGAGCAAGTCCTAAGTTGTACAAGGCCCTCAACAGAATTTGATTTGGGAGCTTTTCTACTACCATTGCCCATTATCTATGTTTAAAGGGGGAGTATTGTGTATTTTCCAGGCACATAGTGCCATTTTATAGCACAGTGTTATCTTGGTTGTTACAAAACTCCTGTATCTATCAAAGATGACTTAAAGCTGCAGTATGTAACTTTTGTGAAAATGTTTTTTACATATTTGTTAAAATTATCATTAAGTCATGATGGTATAAGACAGATAATATGTGAAAAAAATCAAGCTTCTCTGCCTTCTCCCAGTGGTCCCAGTACTAACCGCAGAAATAGTTTGCTCAGTCAGAAACAACCAATCAGAGCCAGGAGGAGGGTCCTAGTGCTGTCAGTCACCCTTGTGTACGTGCTGTTCACACACTCCACCTTGCTCTCTATTACACTACAGCTGGTTCACCACAACATAACCTGCCACAAATGCTAAAGCTAGTAAGCATGGCCACCAATGACGGCAAAATAAATAGTTTTCTTGGAACAGTAAGTTGTTTCTTCACCATTAGCTTTTAACAAATGCGCAAAAAACATATTTTTGTAAAAGTTACATACTGCAGCTTTTTTAAAAAATTGACTTCATAATTTAACGCCTTGAAATTGGGCCTCTGTCTCTTTAAAAACTCCTGCTCTTTCCGAAACTCCTCCTTCAGAAAGTCACCTCATCACCGCTCCTTTTTTAACCCTTTAACAACGTTTTTATCAGCATTTCACTGAGAAGTAGCTCGTATAATGAGCTCAGCAGATGTGTAGTTCCACCAGGTGTTTGCTAATTGCTGCTGGCTAGTCTGAAGGAGCTGAGTGGTGAAGTCGTGGAGGAGTGTTCTGTGAGGCGGAAGCTCGGAGGCTTAGAAACTAAAGCTCTGTAGAGGTTGTAGAGGAGCTTCACACTGCAGGTGGAGCTGTATCCACCCAGGCGTTTTGCACAGCTGAATGGTTGCCACGGGAGATTAAAGGATTTCTTAAAAAAATGCATGAAAGAAAGAAGGCAACACTCCAGGTATGTTTTTGATGAGAGAATAACATTATAAAATGATGTAAAGCTCAAAAAAGTCGATTTCACCTAATACTGTCCTTTTAAACGTTTGTACAGAATTCATCTTCCACAACTGTTGTTTTGCTTTATAAGTTTAACTTAAGGTTGTCAGCATAATCTATATCTCGATATCAATACAAAGTGACCCATTCACATTTGCCAAAATTTTTGTATTTCCTCCGACAGCTGCACTGCTATAAAGGAAACCCATGTTTGTTAGGAAACACTTTATTTTAGTATAAAATGATCTTTTATTTGTGCCTTACTAAATTTCATTTTTATAACAGCAAAGGGAAGCACAGCCTAAACCTAAGCAGTTATAATATATTAAAATAATTGCACAACTGACTTAAAGGTAGACACTTCCATAAAGGATATTGGAGTAGAATAGAACAGAAATATCCTTTAATGTTCCACAGATTGGAAATTCAGGTATGCCGGCAGCAAGTTAAATGTTTTATTGAAGCATGCATATTGAAACTTAGGGGGAATAAATATAAAAACAGAATAAGAATAAGTGACAAAGTTACAACATAAGAAAATAATACTACTCTTCTTAACATTACCTGTTACAATAAGTGTTATCTTGTGTCCTGTTTTGCCAAACAGAGAAGTGACACTTTCAAATTATATAATTTTATAAATGAGCGCTGAATTCTCCCCTACTCATTGGTTTTGCCCTAATTAAGGAGGGTAAAATATTCTCATATTATAATTAACATTTTTTACTCTTACCTAGAAAGAACCCTGTGCCTTCAAAAAATCTTGCTGTGATATTGAAAACAGTATTGAGTTTTGTTTTTTTTTATTAGTATCAGTATCAAGTTTGAAATTTTAGTACCATGACATCCTATTTGGCATACAATATAATAAATTTATTGTCTTTACAACTGAATTTGTGCTGCTTCACCCACATGAGTCACTTCATGGGATTTTATATGATACTAGTTGTTTAAAAGGTTTTGTTTTTTGCTAAATTCTGAACTTCTAAGAATAAGAATCTAAAATTAGCAGAGATATGGAGAGGAAAATAGAAATCTACCAAAATTTACATATTATAATTGTGTCACTGGTGCAAAAATTCTACATTTGTAAACCTGACTATTGTTAAAATTTTAGGGCTCATTAGTGCCCCCAGGGGGTGCTATAATTGGTGGAACCAAATTTCAGTTGCAAATTTGTTGTTTCCAATCGCAGTTGGTATTGGTTACATTACATGCGAAAGGAGAACTATTTTCAGAAGAAGGCTGTGCTGATAATTGCCACCTCAGCCAGATTTATTGCTGCCTTTTCTGAGTGTTCTATTGATTTCAATCCAGGGGGAATGTAATTCCTCTGAATGGCAGTCCTTTTGCAAGCTCTTTTACTGCAAGTCACAGTGAATCACTGCAACTTTCACCAGCTGCCAGCCAGATGAAGACGCATTGCAAGCAAAAGCCTGATGAAACAGCTCTTGCAGTGACGCTGCCTTTTCCACTTCAAAGCATGCCGTGCTGAACAGAAAGTATTTCACGCGAGTGCCCAACACCTCATTCCAAGTTTCTGCAAGTTTCTCATAACGATCCGACTTCCCGCTTTAAGAGCTTTCCTGCAAGGTATCTCCTTTGGTCCTCGGCTGCCGCAGCGTGAAGGTTGAGTTAAGTCAGTGCTGGCTTTGCTGTAATCAGTTATTCAGTTCTGGCGTTCAGAGTCTCAGCCCCAGACAGAGGAATCCCCGTGGCTCACCACAGACCCAATCAACCTTTTAAGTACACGGCTTTACAACTGTAGGTCTGGGACCGAGGCTGCAGCAGAAGCAGAAAAATGTTTCCAGGGTCCAGGGGGTGGTGGTCAGCAAGCCTCTGCAGCTTTTACAAGTATATTTCACTAATAGTTGTGTCCTGCGCTCAGGCCTCTTGGCTCAGTCACACACTCTTTTTTTTTTTTTTTTTTTCCTTCAAAGTATTCCCCTCAGATGTCTCCCTGCCTTTTAGATTTGCCCTCTTGTTTCCACTTAACAGTCCTGGCTATTTTCCAAGAAACACCTCAGCAATAGTCTTCTGAAAACATGAGCAGACTGCACAGGCTCTGCAGGGAATGCATGGCATTTCCTACGTGTGAGCATTTACAAAAAAAAAAAACAAAAACATCCTCAGTTACATTTTCCTCAGTTGTGAAGTTATCACAGATGATTACTAAAGGACAATTAAAGCCCATCTTCCTCCGCAGTCGAAAACCCCGTGATTGCCGCCCTAATCTTTCCCGAACGCAATCAACTGCGTTGAGATGACGCGACGGTCCTGCAATTAGGCTCGCCAGATTAAAGCGTGGCGTTTTATCAGCAGCGGCTTGTTTGGTAATCCTTATTGGCAGGTGCTTTTGGTGGAACACAGGAAGACAACCGCCAGCATCTGTTGTTTGTAAAAAGCATGTTGTACCCATCTTAAAACCAGAACCAGAGATATTCTTTTCCTTTTGTTCTCAGTTTTGATTAGATCAGTTTGTTGAGCAAGTGTTAATTTGCTGTCCTAATCATTCTTTGGCCAAGGCACTTGCAGTAGCTAAAAGTATTTACATCCCTTGACTTCAGCATTTTTTTTATTTTATTTAATTTTTTTATTTTATTGGGATGTTATGCAACAGAATGACAGGGTTATGGTCTGTAAGCAAAAACATGTTTATGTTTGGATCTATATCGTTCCATTGTACCTCTGGCTTTGTTTAGGGCCGTTGTCCTGCTAGAATGTGAACCTCCACCCCGGTCTCAAGACCTTTGTCGTCTCCGACAGGTTTTCTTCGAGGATTGCTCAGTTTTGGAACTGATTTCATTGTCAGCCATCAGTGAAGGAAAGCACCCAGTCAACATGATGCTACCACCACCATATTTCACAGTGGGGATGGAGTTAGTTTACAGCACAACTATGCTTCTGTCGTGCCAGAAAGTTCGATTTTGTTCTCATCTGCTTAATTTCCTAGATGGCCTGTTGGCAAACTGCAAACTAGATTTCTTATGACGTTCTTTGTACAAGGGCTTTTTTTTTTTTTTTTTTTCCAAGACTCCTCAATGTAGGCCAGAGTTGTGAATTGCATAACTCATATTTGTCCTAACCCACCTGAGCAGTCAATCTCCACAGCAACTCGAGTAAATGTGGAGCTCTTAGTTGCTTCTCTGATTAGTGCTCTCCTTGCCTGGCCTGTTAGTTTAGGTGTGCAACTATGGGTGTTTTCACTCCTGAAGTCTGATGGACTCTGTTCGAATTGCAACATTTGTTACATTTTCTGCAGATGCGATTTGCTTTCATACTGTGCTGTGTCAAACAAACCAGCCCCCCACCACCCCACACCCCCTTCAGTTGTTCTTGGCGCTGCACCAAGAACCACTGAAAGAAACATGAACACCTCAGAAGAAGTCACTTCCCTCTTCACGAAATGTAAGCAACAATGGAGTTGCGTCAAAATTTAGTGGTTGTAGGATTTCTCTTTTGTCTTTGGCAACTGTGCCAAACAAACACTCATCAAGAATGGACTCAGCATGAGCCATGAGCATGACACACATTTGTTTTAGTTGTATTTATCCAGAATACCCTGCGTTTTAGTCCACTTCCTGCTTTTGGAGCGGCGTCCGATCTGCTTGGCATTCACATATGCATTCGAACCGCACCAAAGTTCACTTCAACCAAACCAAGGCCGAGGTTTTTAGGGGGACCAGAGTTTGCTTTTTAGGTCCGCATCAGAGTTTGATTGCGCATTTTCACCTCCCCAAACAAATTGGGTTTTCCAGGCAAATAAACTAGAGTTCGACTAAAGCGGATTGAACAAGGCTGGTATGAATGCACCCTTATGTAGGTTATCTTAGGTTAGTAGTTCTCGGAATACTCTTTCCAGTTTTACATGGCAGATTGAACAAACTGGGGATATTATTTTATAACCTAATCCTAATCCTGCTTTAAAGTGTCTGCCATGTTCTGTGGTCTTCATGAAGCCATTTGTAAATTGGTTATCTGGTTGTTATTTAGGGGTATCAGAGTAAAGAGGGCTGAGAACAAACGGATGACACTTTTTTTAAATTAAAAAAACGTGTTCATTTTTCTTCCACTTCAAAATTGTGCACTACTTTGTGTTGGTGCATCAAATAAAAATACCAATAAGATACACAGAAGTTTATGGTGATGGTGTGACAAATGGGGTGTGAATACTTTTGCAGGGTAGTGTACTCTGAGCTGAAAGTGTTGCTCTTTCCTTCAATGTCTTCATGACTGAAAAATGTTTTCTATGCTAGTTATTTTCATTACTGTGCTCTTGACAGGCTGGCAGCCTCAGTGACCTTGTCAGGAGAAAATAAATGTACTCAAATAGGGACTCAATATTATATGAGCACCACTTCAGACATTCCACAAGGCTTTGCAAGGTTCTCTGTGGGGTTATATTTGCAAACTGAAAAGGAAGAAAACTGATTTTGGCAGTGGGCTTTATGGATTTCCTCTTCTTGAGTTTATTTAAAGAAAGGCTAATTGTTATGCCTCCGAGGTCCATTGTTAATTAGAAGTTATCTCAGACTGTTCTCACATGGTCACCGCTCTAATCGGCAGTCAAAGCTGCGTACCACCTGGCCCAGCCTTTAACTCAACGAGTGCTCCTGGCAAAACCGACAGCCTCGGCCTCACGCAGAACGCGCTCTTAAAAGAAGAAAAACAGCAAAATGGGAGAAGCACAAAGTGGAAAAGGACAAAGAAGTCACTGAGAGGTGCACTGGGCTACAGTCAATATCAATGAATGATTTCAATGAGCATAAAATGGCAAAAGGTGAGATTTTTATTTCATTGTTGGGTCTAGATTTATTGAAAGAATAAATATAGAAAGTCCAACAGGTTTTAGAGAAAAGTGGTGGGATACACAATGGGAATCGAGACAAATTATTATTTAAATGACAACTAAGCTACCCATTATATGTTGAGAGAGAAAGAAGCTGATTAAAAATCTGAAACGAATAAAGTATCTGAGTCTCAGATGTCAAGAATAAGACCATTTTGATGGCTTAATTAGTCTTGGGAGTCTTAGGACCTACTTTTGAGGGAGGAGAGTTTGGAAGGAAAAAAAAAAAAAAAAAAAATATATATATATATATATATATATATATATATATATATATATATATATATATATATATATATATATATATATAAACCAATACAGAGTGGTATACAGTTGTGAAGTAGAAGGAAAGTTATACATGATTCAAAACATTTTTTTTACAGATAAGGTGTGCAAAAGTTTTCAGTCCCCTTTTCTCTGAGTGCAACCAATCGCCTTCAGAAGTTTCCTGATGTTTGCTAATGACTAAATAGAGTCCACCTGTGTGTAATCTAACCTCAGTCCAAATCCATCTACTCTGTGATGGCCTCAGAGGTTGTTTAAGAGAATATCAGGGAGCAAACAGCATCATGAAGTCCAAGGAACAGGTCAGGGATGAAGTTGTGGAGAAGTTTAAAGCAGGTTTAGATTTAGGCTATAAAGAGATTTCCCAAACTTTGAACATCTCACGGAGCGCTGTTCAATCCGTCATCCGGAAATGGGAAGAGTATGGCACAGCTGTAAACCTACCAAGACAAGGCCGTCCACAAATCACACACACACATACACATACACCAGGACAGCACGTGCCTCCTTTGTTGCAGATTTCCAACGACCCAGGGGATGCGAGATGACAGCTCAGTGACACCCTGCTCAGCCTCCCCAGGTTTGTTTACCTGCGCTGTCTTAAAACGAAGTTAAACCTGTAGAATAACCTGTAGCTGGCAGCTTTTTAATTCGATCTGTTCAAAGCAAAACACCCCACCACCCCACCCCCTACCCCCCCCAAAAAAAAACAAAAAAAAAAAAAAAAAAAAACCTAATGAGATCAGTTGCAATTTTAGACAGGAACAAATAACATTTAAAAGGAATTCTGGCAAAAGGTTTTTGCAGAAGTTTGTGAAACGCAGTTGCATTTGTAGCATCTCACTGGAAGCTGTGGCGAAACGGCGATTTAATCAGGAGATAGTGCAGCTTGTTTACACGCTGAATTGGAAAACCCACACCAGGAGCTCAAGCTGAATTGAGACTCGACTTCACCCACATGTTATTAGGACTTATGTTGCTTTTTTTGTTCACCCATGACCGTTGCAAATCTTGACTAACTGGAAATCACAGTCTGTCGGCCATTCAGAGAGCCAGACAGCAGTGAGTTGGGGATAACACGGGGAAATCTCTGATAAACTGTGCCACGCATCTTTGTGCCTCTGTAGGACAAAAAGGTTTTTGTCTTTCTGTATCCCAAAAAGTCAATGGCTTTGTTTTGTCTCGGCGCCCCTGCTGCTGAAGTTCACACTGATTCCTAAATGTGTCATCTCCATTGTTCTTTCATCACAATAGAAGTCGAAAATTTAAATCAGATTTTTCATCAGTACCATTTCTTGATGGGGGGAATAGAGAAAAGCTGTAAATTGTTTCCTAACAGTATTGTCATAGCAGCCTTGGGCAGAGTGTGTCAGCAAACAATGGAGCAAAGGATGGTGTGGTGTCTGATTTGTTACCCATGTTACTGTTTATTTTTCTACACGAAATGTTGAGCTCAGGCTCAGAGCTTGTGCAGCATGTGTTTTACCCTGTCACCTAATGCAATCCACAATATGTGCAATACACTCTTAAAAAGAGAAATTTATATTTTTATTACGTTCTGAATTTGACACCCAGTTCAGTATCAGCTAGAATTAATTTAATCTACAGTGTAGTAACACAGTATTTGCCCCTTTTTATGCATTTATTTTTGTCTGTGTCATGCCTACATGTTTCAGATCACCATACAAATTTAATATCAGGCAAAGATAACCTGATTGAATTCAACAGGAATGAAAAAGCTATCCATAACTACCTAAAGTAATTGTCCCCTAAACCTGGAGCCAGCAACTGTCAGTCTTTCACATCACCGTGGAGGAATTTGGGTCCACTCTTCTTTGGAGGATTTGTAGTTTTAACCACAAAGGAGAGCTTTCAAGGATGAACAAGCCATGAGGAGATAACCCAAGTGTGTTTGAGGTTGAGTTTATAAACTGATGGTTGGAAGTTCTTCTTCAGTCTTTTCTGGTTGAGCTCAAAATTCATGGTTTTCGTCAATTACAGCAAGTCATTCCAGTTCCTAGAATAGCAAAGCAGTCCCAGACCATCACACTACCACCACCATGTTTGACTGTAGGTATGAGATATATATATATATATATATATATATATATATATATATATATATATATATATATATATATAATTTTTTTTTTAATTTTTTGTTTTACCACATATGTAACAGGTTACACACCTTCCAAAACATTCCACCTTTGTTTCATCAGTCAACTGACCTTAACTGGGGCAAGTGAGGCATGTAGTGCTTTAGATGTTGTTCTGGGTCTTTTGTGACCTCCTAGAGGGGTTGTAGATGCACTTTCAGAGTAATTGTTCTTGGCCAGCTGCTTCTGGGAAGGTTCACTGCTGTTCCATGTTTTCTCTTGAATTTCATTAGATCAAGGCATGCTAGATTGCTATTTAAGATAACTAGCTTACTTCATGTTGCCAAACAGGTTCTGTTTGAATGATTTCTTGATTCTAGGGGTCTGACAGTAATCAGGCCTGATTGTCATAAGTGAAATTCCATTAAATTACAAATGAACTGACCTTAACAGGAAGCCCTTTTTCACATAATCCCAAGTGTGGATAGCCTTTTCCCATGGTTTCTGCATGTTTCACCAACTTTCAGGCCGTTTTAAGATCATTATGAATGGAATTTAAGACCTATATTGCCACAGAAATGTACGAACTTCGTCCAGCCACCTGATGATAAATTTGCATTTACACAATATAGACACAACAAAACCTAGCTTGCTAGCTACCAAGTGTATGTTAGCAGTGAGTTACCAGTAGCCTCAAGTCACAGGCAAAAGTTTGAGTTACACGCAGACATTCTGACAGAAAAGACCTGCAAAAAAAAAAAAAAAAAAAAAAAAAAAAAAAAAAAAAAAAAAAAAAAAAAATTAAAAAATAAATACATATAGAATATATGAGATTAAATAGTTCTGCCAAGACAGAATTTAAGACCTGTGATTAACGTATTTAAAGCCACCATGACTTTTTTTAATGAATTTTATGAAGATATTTTAAGGCCTAAATTTTAATTTAAGGATTTAAGACATTTTAAGGATGTGCAGACACCTTGTTTTCCCCTTAATACATAACATCTTCATTTGAAAACTGCTTTTCTTATTTGTTGAGATTACCTTGTGCCTGCTTTTAAAATTTGTGGGACCTTTTAAAAATGTAAGAATGACAAAAGAGTAAAAAATACAAAGGAGCAAATACTTTTGCACAGCACTGTACGTTGCTGAGTTTTAATGGTAAGTTAACACAGAAAGACTGGCATGCTATGACAAATAAAAAACGGATCTGACATTCACAGCCTAATCATAATAAACAAGCCCATTATTACTTCCGTTAATGCCCCATTGCAACCAGCTTCATTAATTAAACATAGTATGGGAAACTGCAGTTCTGCTCTGTAAACGAGTTTCTCCTTGACTGGACACACAAAGTTACAGTGTAGCTTAATTTTGTTTTGAGGGCCATCTCAGGAATAATGGGCAAGAAAAAATGTAATTACTATTTTTGCTTAACGGTCCTTCCCTTTATTTAAAATACCTGAAACAAGCTAAGCCTGAATATCAGGTTCCTAATGAGCAGTTTATTCAGACAAATAAACAACAGAAGGCCCAAGTCTTATATCATTGTGTCATTATGCTCTATTACCACATTTTATGTTGATGTGTTGAGGGAATTGCTAAATATAACTTTCAGCTGCACATTATGTTTAATTTCATTTATTTATCCTGCTTTGATGGAAAAAAAAATTAAGACATTTATTTTGTGGTAAATGAGACAGCTGACTAACCTTTTTCTTGTAAATGCTGAGCTAGTATAAGGATGAGAAAAGCTTACTTTAACATTAAAACTGAACGCTAAGAAATAAGCTTGCCTTGCTTATATTTTACAGTAATATGTTAGGAAAAATTTCGAAGACACTTTCCAAATTGCTACCACAAGGCAGGTTGTGGGTTTGGACATTAATTTCATATGACATGACCAAGCTTGTTTTCTTTTACCCCTAAATTTAAAGCTAGTTGTGCTAAGTAGTAAATGTTGCTGACTGCTCAAACTCAGGTTAGTAACAAAAATAAGAAATAAAGTAATGAAAAAACCCCACTAAACTTAAGAGTTGAGACTGAAGTATTTGCCTTTTGTACTTAATATGTTTTTCCCTTTTTGCCCCTTGTAAAATTTGGAGCCTGACAAGCTAGCAAGGACAGCTGCCATGTTTGTTTAACACACTAATTTACCTGGAATAAAAACGGCACACTTTCTTATTTGTTCATGGGAACCAACTGAGAGCTATTTAAACTGCAGAGAAATTTTTAAACCCTGTACCTTTGGCTTTTAAGCAGTGTGTGTATAAACAGAAATCGAGCATGCTTCTACTTTTGAGTATCTGGAAAAAAACTTCCTTTGGTTAAATTTATTAGTGTGAATGAAAGCTTGCAAGTATGGATATTAATAATAACAGTTGGTTGCATTATCACCACTTTTAAATCATTTTAGTGGCAGCATTTTTGGTGCCTGATAGGGAAAAAAAGAAGCATGGTGTATGGTTGGACCCTGAACCTAGGGTAGTTTTTTTTGTTTTTTGTTTTTTTTTATGGGGGTGTACTGAGCACTAAACATTACCAGTTTTTCATCACCTCCCTGTGTAAACATCTGTGCAGTTCGTGTATACATGTATTTTATGTTGCAAGCTATAGCTTAAAACAGTCACCCCTCCGGAACTCATTTCCTCTCCACTGCTCGCACTCGACAGTCGAGATTGGTGCAGCTAATTGAAAATCCATTCTGGTTACATATTGTAGTGACGGTGGGTGAACATCTGTGTCCCCAAATCACAAAAGCACTCCTGCTGGAGGAGTGTCAAGGGATGTAATCAAACAATCTCAAAGTGTGGTCAGGAAGAGGAAACTTCACCTTTGCTTCTTCTGGTTCCTTTTGCATCTTCAGACTATGACCTCTGCACTGGAATAGTTCACAGCTAAGTTTGATCCATCAAGGGTAAGATTCAGGTCTTCTAAGTTTTGGATCATGGTTCTTAGTCAGAAAAAGCTAGATTGCTCCCTCTGGATTGTGGGTCAGTCTTTGCCTAAGGTGAAGGATCTCAAAAATATTGTTCATGAGTGATAGGACCATGGAGCTGGAGATGTGTAGCTGGATTGAAGGTTTAACTGTTGTATTTGGGGTGTTGTTCCAGAATGGCAGAGAGCTGAGGCAAAAAGCAAAACTCTCGTTTTAGCAATCTGTCAACACCTCCCCCTTATGGCCATGAGCTATGGATCATGACAGATTTAAATAAATCTTAATTACAAGTGGCTTCAGTGATCTTCCTCTGTAGAGTTAGCCTTAGATAAAGGGCGAGGAGCTCAGTCTGGGGAGAGTTTGAAGTGGAGCTACACCAAATGTAGTCAGTTCAGGGTGTTTAGGGCATCCGATCATAATGCCACCACCCTTTTGAGGTTTTCTGGGGACATTCCATTGGGGGAGACCCTGAGGCAGATCCAGAACATGCTGAAAGACTATATATCTCTTTTAGTCCGGGAACCCCTTGAGATCTCCCTGGAGAGTATCACTGGGGAGAGGAAAGACTGGGCTTCCCTTCTCAACCTGTTACCAGATGGATGGATGGTCACTTGATTAGGCACAGGATCATACCATATTTTCTAGTGAGACTAACTCTTATAGCTATGAACATAACATTTTAAGTCAATCAGACAAGTGAAGTTTATTTGTGTACTATATTTCAGCTGCAAGTCAGTTCACAGTGCTTTACAATGTAAAAACATCAAGCAAGTATACATCAAAATCATTCAGTAAATATACGTCAAAATATTCAAAATTGAGTAAATATGCATAAATATTATCAAGCAAATATAATTCAGTAGTATTGATCAATGTTGCAGTTACTACTAATCAAAGGCAGCTCTAAACAGATGGGTTTTTCCTCTTGCTCTAAATGAACTCATTGTGTCAGCTGTTTTGCAGTTTTCTGGGCATTTGATCCAGATTTATGGTGTATAGTAACTGAATGCTGCTTCTCCATGTTTGGTTCTGGTTTTGGGGATTCAGAGTAGACTAGAAGCAGAAGACCTGAGTGGTCTGGAAGGTTGATACAATGTCACCAGATCTTTAATATATTTTGGTGTTAAGCCATTCAGTGATTTATAAACTAACAGAAGTATTTTTAAGTCTATTCTCTGAGCTACAGGGAGCCAGTGGAAGGACTTTAGAACTGGGGTAATGTGCTCTATCTTCCTGGTTTTTGTGATAACATGAGCAGCAGTATTTTGGATCAGCTGCTTGATTTGTTCTAAGCATCTGTTCAGTGACTGGATGGGTTCAGAGTCACGTGGTGACATCGTATTGTAGAATTGTGTATCATGTGTAGTTATGGTAGCTAATCTTATTTCTTGTTATAATCTGAGCTAGCAGGGGCATGTAGATGCCGTGTGGCAAAAAAGTATTTAGTCAGCCACTGCGCAAGTAGAGGAGATCTGCATGGAGGAATGGGCCAAAATAGTGTGTTCAAACCTGGTGAAGACATACAGGAAACGTTTGACCTCTGTCATTGCCAACAAAGGTTATGTTACAAAGTATTGAGTTGAACTTTTGCTATTGACCAAATACTTATTTTCCACCATAATTTACAAATAAATTCTTTAAAAATCCTACAAAGTGATTTCCTGGATTTTTTTTTTTTTTTTCTTCTTTTGCCTCTGAGTTGAAGTGTACCTATGATGAGAATTACAGTCCTCTAATCTTTCTAAGTAGGAGAACTTGCACAATCAGTGGCTGACTAAATATGTTTTTTGTTCCACTGTATTAAATAAGAAGGGATCCAGGATTGAACCTTGGGGTACTCCACATGTGACTTCTGTCCACTCCGATGAGAAGTTGCCTATTGACACAAAGAAATCCCTGTTCTTTAGGTAGGATTCGAACCAACTGAGTACTGTACCAGAGAGTCTGACCAACCTCTCCACACTCTTCAATAATATATCATGGTCAATATTGTCAAATGCTGTGCTGAGGTCCAACAGAACCAACACTGTAGTTCTCCCACAGTCTGTATTTGTGTGGGTGTTGTTGAACACTTTGATGAAGTCAGTCTCAGTGCTGTGGTGTACTCTGGGTTTTAAAGGCAAAAGCTGAACATAAAGTCCTATAATACATTGATCATTGACAGAATATGCGTTATAATCTTTAATACCAGACACTTATGAAAAGTCGGACCATGCAAATAATGGTGAACTAGCAAGAATGTTTCACCCCCCCTAACTCTTCTGTTTCCTTTTGCAAGTCTAGTGTCCTTTTTCTCTGTCATCCCTGAAAATAAATCAGACTTGGCACAGGTCTTTAGGAAAGCACAGCACACATCCTAATCGGTCTCTATAATGCATATGAATAATTACTTTCTTCAATTCAATAGTGCAATCAGTTCTGGGAGTGTATGTGGCCAGCCTCAGCACGGATACAGCAGGGATATCAGACGTGCGCAGCCTGCTTCTAATTTCTAAGTTTTTATTGCCATGAAGGACCAAACGAAAACCCATTAAATTAAAAGTAAATTTCTTCATTTTAATGTTGGTTTGCAGACACACTGAGTAAAAGGTAAAAATATGAGTCTGATTCCTGACAGTGTGTTTATGAAGAAAAATGAAAAGTCTGTGATCAGGTAATGGTGAAAAACATTCCTTTTATGGTTTCTTAATGCCAGTGTGAAGATCTCTCTACTAAAGAACAAGAACTCTCTCTTTTTTATCTTCAGGATCAAAGGGTTTTCCCATCCACTCTTCTTTAGAATTCATAGAATTTATGTCTCAGCTGGTTTGAATTTTTTTCTTTTTTCAGGATGGAAGATTCAATCCATTTTTGGTTGTTTTTGCTGAAGAGGGTGATGGAAAAATCTCAATATTTAGAGCCATCCATCTGCAAATATCCATTCCTTACAACAGTACCAGACTAATTATAGGGGATTTTACATACCAGCAGTGATTTAGCAGAATGTGCTAAATGTAAATGACTGCATTGTACGAGGTGTTCTGGTTGTAATCATTGATTTCTGCTTGCATTTGTCCAGTTGCTTTACCATGAGTGTCCTTGGGCTCATTATGGAGGGTTATAATATGCACAGATTACACACTATGAGCCAGGGTCATTAACTGTGTCTATTTGCGGCACTACTGAACTGTTCAAGCTGATTGCCGTCTCTGGTGCCCTGTTTAGCATTTCTCCATCTTACATGGTATTTTTGATGGGGTGTTGCTGATGATACAGCAGTCAATTGAACACGTCAAAGCTGACAGTGAATGACAGTGAAATGCTGTGGGGGTTTTTTAGATTCTAAACAACAGGTGGAAGAGTAAGTGTTGATGTACATCAGACATTTTTAGCCAGCTGCAGCTAATGATTATCAAATTTAAAAACAAAAAAGCTATACAGCTACACCTGTTCATGTATTTATAGATGTTAAAGTTTGGTTAGAAATGAGGTTCAACCACACTGAGCAACAGGCATCATTTTATTTCCCAGGCCAGATGTAACCGTCAACAGCAAGTCTATATATGACCCTGATGTAGATCTATACTGTTATCATTTTAGCTCTAGTGGCAAAGCTCTTATTCACCTGGGAAAATAATCTCCAAACTTGTCAGTGTTTTTCTCAGTTAACATATTTCTAACGGGGCTGTTGACATTGCCGGAGCTAGCACAATTAGCTCCCAGTATTTACCACTGATATTTATTGATATTATATATATTGTATATTTCACTATCCTTTCGACACCTTGAAAAAAAATGACCACACCACTGACTTCACCACTGTTTCTCTGCTTCAGATAAATTACCCACAATCCTGCATCACTGTCAGTGTCACATGACCAACCTTGTCCTTTCCCCCTCCATAAACAAATGGCAACAAGATGGAAATAACTGTTGGTTATTAATAAACTGGGCCACTTTAATTTATCAGGCCAATACCGATATGTTAAAAATAATGCTGATATATTGTACCTCCCTAGTTCTTGGGGTCTCTTCTATCCCCTCTAATGATCAGTTCTTTCCATAGATTTTCAGTCAGATTATAGTCAAGTGACTGAGCAGGTCATCCACTTTATTTCAAAACTACTACCTTTGCAAAAGAAACGGCAACACATTTTGTAGTTTTATATATTACAGTCCTAGAAAAAAAGATCACAAAGGGTCTAAATCTGACCTCAAAGCAAACCAGATATTGGTATCGATATATTCATCATTTTATTCTTGCTTTTTGTCTCTGTGGTAATCATGTAAGAGGATGAAGCAGTCCATCATAAGTGTTTCTGACTCTTCATCAGAAACATACATATAATTTATCAATCCAGGTCTTGTTTCCTTTCTCATATAGACAGATGTTTTTACATTTTTGAAGAGTGCCTGTTAGGGCCTGTACATCGCTCTGAGCAAATATTTTTCTTTGTCACTTCTGCCTCTGCTCTGTAAAAAGATTTGGAATGTGTTTACTCTATGAAGGAGTGTTGCATATTAAATATTACAGATTTAACATTGTGTGGGAGTTTGGTATCCTTGCTTTCTGGGACTGAGAGACTGGTCCATCCTTCCCGTAGGCGCCTGTTTTAAGTAATGGATGTGCAAAGTCCATTGTTGTTACTGTTTGCTCAATACACTTGATATCGTAAAGCCTATTTCAAATTAAAGATGTGGGACTAAATGTGGACAGTTTTTTTTTTTTTTTTTTTTTTTTTTTTTTTTTTTTTTTTTTTTTTTTTTTTAATACAAACGGTATGTAGTAATGAAATACCATAATGATGTCCATCATCATTTTAAATAAAGTAAAAAGTGTAAAAGTGGCTTTAAGGTCATTGGTGCCTGAGGCAACAGGAACCAAGGAACCTGTTGGTGGCTCTGGGGACTCATTAATGCCTTTGGCAGGCATCAGTTGGTCAGAATGGCCAGAAGGACAGGGGCTTCTGTGGTTGTAGAAGCAAAACCTCAGGTTTGGAAGGAATTTGGAGGAGGAGACATAGGCTACGTTCACACAGCAGGAAAATGCGACCCAAATCCCATCTGTATTTATTTATTTATTTATTTTTTTTTGGCCCATATGCGACTTTTTCATGGCAGTCTGAACGGCCCAATCTGATCTTTTCACCCCCTCCAACAAAATTATTTTTGTGCCACTTCCACATGTGGTGCCAAATCAGATACATAGCTGATAGTTTTCAAGCTAAAATTTTCTGCATTCAGAACAGTCATGTTGCATTTTATCCGACTTGTACATCATTGATATGAGACATGCATCATAATTCTGTACCAAAAGGCCAATGCTATTAGTTGTGCTTTCTTCTTCTTACTTTCCTTTTGTCTTATGCTCTTGTGATAATACTGTTGGAAACCATTGCTCAATAATTTTAAAATCGATCCATAGAGAACGGCATCTGTTATTACTTTCATAAACCGTGCGCTGTTGTATGATGTCTGTGCTCTTCTTCTGTGCATGCAGGTTGCTTTGGGGTTGTAAACCATTCACACAGAAGTCTGATAGCGGTTGGATTTAATTAGTTGGATGAATGATCACACAAAAAATTGGATTTCAGTAAAAAAAAATCATAATTGAGCATCAAGACATGCTACTAATATTTACAGCTGACCTCAAGGAAGGTCTGGAAAACTCTTTGGTGACTAAGAAAGGGAAAACAAGAACCATCCCAGACTGTGTTTGGCGTGTTTGATTAGGTGGGGGAGTAAACCAGATCCATGCAATCATCCGTACTGTGCAAAAAGCACTCTGATGTTTAAAAGGCGTGTTCATGTCAAATGGGGGACTTGGACAATGCCGGCATATGGGCAAACCAGAATGGTGGTCCCAGTCTTTAAGAAGAGGGCCTACATAGTGTGTTCCAGCTATCAAAGATTTGGTATAAGCAGAAGACAGATGGATGGAAATAAAAGTGGTGACAAAATGACCAAAATGTCTTCACTATGACAAAAAAAAAATTGAGTTTAAGTTGATGGAAATTTGTCATTAAAAGGGTGTTTTTTTTCCTCTGTACTGACATTTTAAACACTTAACTTTGGAGATATCAGTTGTGTATCTGAGATTTTATAAAGGAGTACAGCCAGGCTAAGTCCTTAATGGAAACAACTGATGGGAATGCTGTTAATTTTTCATGAAAATCCTTGGAAGACACCAAACATATGTATTCCCAAATATCCCTGTAACAACATTCTGTTTTTAGACTAAATATTTAGCATTATCAGTGCTGTCGTCATTTTTGCATAAAACTGTTTCAAACAATCTATTTTAGATCTTAAGCTGATATGTGCAAGAGAACTCAGTTTTCTGCAGCTGTGCTGAAGGTGTGGAAATAATCCTGAAATGCCTGTGTATTGAATTGAAAGCTGTTCATGTGAAGCAGGCATATCTGACTCCACATGTAACCTTTGGGAATTAAAACCAGAAAGTTAAAACTCAAACTTTCCAACCCCATATGCCCTCGTAGAAGATTTGGAGAAAGTGAGTGCATATCCGTGCATAATTAACACGGACTGTGTGTTATTTTTAGGGAAAAGTGGTGTCTGTCTTGCCACCTGACTGCACAGCACAGAAACCTTGCAAACATGCAAATTAGAAATGGATCCCAGCACACACTACAGTGCAGTTGTTAATATTGCTGCTGGCCTCCTGGCTCCCCTGATGTGCTCTTCCCTGCAGCTTTAGTCCTCTCAAAGGATCCTCCCGACTTGGATGAGATCCTGCTGCTGTATAACCAGCAGTCTCGTTACATTTTTAAAGTTTTGTTTAGATTTTCATTAATGAGTATCCTTTAATTTCTTTTTTTTTAATCTTGGTCTTTTTAAAACTGATCATATTTAAGATGTGTGAAATCATTACTTTGATTAGAAGATTCAGGGCAATTGGTGTTGGAGTCAGTAAATACTGCTGTTATTTGGGTGCATTGTAGAATATTAGGAAATTAAAAGAAAAAGATTATGCTTTATGTTATTTTAAAAAAATCAAGACTTTAAGTGAGGCTTTTTTTTTTTTTTTTTTTTTTTTTTTTTTTTTTTTAAACTGAGGAAGTACTGTGGTCGAATGATGCACAAAGGGTTTGGATGTTAGTTTATGCCATGCTTCCATGTTCAGTCTTAGGGTTTGCATTGCTTCTGTTCAATTTTCTATAGTCTGTTTCTTTGCCTAATTTGTCTCACTTTCTGCCCTTGTTAACCCAGAAAACATCCAATCACATTAATAGCAACTATAGCGCCCTTTCAGTCATACTGACCACTTTACAGCCAGATTCACACATTCGCACCCTCAAACGTGCTCACATTTATACGCAATACGCAGATCAGCAGGCAACTTATGGTTAAGTGCCTTGCCCAGGGGCACGTCAACATGTGACAGGAGGAAGCTGAAATCAAACTTACAACCTTCCCTTAGCAAGATGACAGCTTTACCACTGAACCACAGTTGCCCCACATTATGTACACCAATGCATCAGGGGTCTGCAATTCCACTCCACGAGTGCCATTGTCCTGCAACTTTTGGATGCATCCCTGCTCCAACATACCTGAGTCAAAAGGCTGAATTCCCTCCTTGTCATGTCAGCAAGTTTTGCAAAAGCCCAGCCATTAACCATTCATTTGACCCAGGTGTGTTGGGGTGGAGAGGAATCCAAAAGTTGTAGGAGAGTGGCACTAAAGGACTGGAGTTACAGACGACTGCTGTACATTCAGGCTTTGAGATGTGGTGAAGAGGACTTGCTGAAGTTTAAACCATGCATCAGAATGGGAGCTAAAGAATATTTAAGTGACTTTAGACATGGTAAGATTCTTGGTGCCAGACTGACCAGTCTGGGTATTTTAGAAACTGCTGATCTGCTTAGAATTTTGAACTCTTCTATCTCTTTGGTTTACATAGACTGGCTCAAAACAGAGAAAATATCCAATGAGTGACAGTTGGATGAAAACATTTCACTGATGTCAGCAGTCAGACTGGTTTGAAATGATAGAAATGCAACAGTAACTCAAAGAACCACCATGGCATACAAAATACTATTACTGAATGTGCAGCTACTTGAACCAGATGGGCTGCAGCAGCAGAAATCTATACCAGGGGCCACTCCTGTCAGCTAAGAACAGGAAACTCAGGCTCACCAAAATTTGACAATAACAAATCGGGAAAACCTTGCCTGGTCGGAGGACTCAATTGTAGCTGCAACCGTCTGTTGGTTGGGTCAGACTTTGGTGTAAACAACATTAAAGCAAGGATCCATCCTGCCTTGAACTAAAGGTTCAGACTGCTAATGGTGGCATGTATAATGGTAATGGGGGAAATTTTGTTTGGATCACTTTGGGCCCATTAATACCAGTTAAGGTTTACTACACACCACAGCCTGACTATTGATGTCACTCAAATTACCTCAAACCAGTTTCTTGAACATGAAAAGGAGTTCACTGTGTGCTAATGGCTTCTACAGTTACAGATCTAAATCCAGTAGAGCACCTTTGTGATGTGGTGGAACAGAGCTTTACAGCATGAATTTGCATCCAACAAATCTGAGGAATGTTTCCTACACCTTATTGATTTTATGCCGCCAACAACTAAAGCAGTTTTGAAGGAAAAGGTAGTTCAACCCAGGCGTACCTACTGAAAAAAAAAGGCTGTTGCAGAATTTTAGGTTTTGGACATGTTTCTTTCCAGTACCTGTTTTTGTTTTGGGGGTTTTTTTTTAACTATGAAAACATTTTCCAATAACATCTACCTCTGCAGTGTTGGGTAAGCTCGTGACCTTGGGGTCAAGATTTATTGCTATTATGGACCTGCAGTCTGAATACAAACAAACTGAAGCAAGAGGGAAAAAACCTCTGTAATTTAAACAGAACCTCTCTGGCCATTCTAATTTTTTGCCTTTAGGGCATTAAATAGCTGGTATTTTGCCAATAAAGCAAAAAGGCCTTGTCTTTGCAGATTTTTGGAGAGGTCTTATGGGGTACATCAAGAAATCAATGCACCCCTCTTTATTCCTCTTTATTCATGATAGAAAGTGGGAATACAACAACTGCTCTAGAATGCACAAAACTTTCTACGGTGAGATTGTGGTAGCAATGATTCAGGGTCCAGGCTGCTGTGTGGAGGAGCCCATTAGCAGCAGTGAGAACTTATTCATGGGAGATGGAGGGAGATTTTTTTTAGCCTTAGGTTTAAATGCAAAATGTAGTCATTATGCTGTTAAAGAGTTATATTTAGCAATAAGAAGAGAGAAGCAAGACAAAGTAAAAAGTGTGAACAGGGGCTGAGTACTACAATTTCAGTTTTTAGAGTCCTGTTTGAGTGACTCGGTAAAAGCAGATTTTGGATTTTCTGAACATGATTGCTTAAGACACCACCATAGTATAGAGGTCCTCAAATACAGCCCTTGAGGGCCGGTGTCCAGCAACTTTTAGATGTCTCCCTGGTCCAACACACTTGAATCAAATGGCAGAATTACCTCCTCAGTATACAGTCTAGTTCTCAAGAGTCCTGCTAACAACCTCATCATTATTAGACCCAGATGTGTTGATAGAGATACATCTAAGTTGCAGTACACCAGCCCTCATGGCCTGGATTTGAAGACCACTGCCTTATGACAACACTTGCCAAAATAGGGTCTAGGCTTGTGATTTAAATACTGATGTTGGGTTTTTTTTTTTTTTTTTTTTTTTTGTTTGTTTTTTGTTTTTTTCCCCCTCAACCGGAAGGCAGAAACTGATGGTGGAGGTGCAGAAAAATTCTATAGATTTAAGATTGTCTGTTGCAGTCTGTTGATTGTTGAAAGACAGTTGTAGTGTTAAAGGGCCTATTAAGCAAGCACAGAGAGTGTGGTAGCACAATAATTTTCTGAACACTAAAAGGAGGTTTTCCAAACTTGTTGCCATCAAAGTGATCATGTAGGTCCTGAAGACTAAAAAGTACTCTTAAGCTAGTGTGAAATATGTGACCTTTTTGCTGGTTCTGTGACATATGACTTTGCATTCATACTGCCTAATGTGTTCATGGATGTGTGCCCTGAATCATGCCATGTATATACATGACCCTTTTAGACACTTTTTTTTTCTAAGCCCAAGGAAATTGGGTTGTCTTCTTATTAAATCAGTTGATAAGATTAAATGTTGTTTCTGGGGGACAGGGTTCATGAACAACACCAGTGAAAGTTTGGTTTCCACTATGAAATTGGCATCCTGTGTGTCAAGAGATTAATTTGCAGTCGATGTTTTCTTTCACCTTTGATTCAATGTGGGGCCCAACTCACCCACTGAGGTTCACAGCGTGACGGACTTCATCTTATTTCTCACAATCGGAGGCTTAAGCCGGTGCCCGCCTGGCTCTCAGACTGTGTAGTTCTTTTTTTCCATTTTCATTGATCAAACAGCTAACGCCTCCTGTGAAGCTTGTGTCACAGACGTTGCAATCAAAGCTGAGGCTGCGGAGAAAAACACTGGGTGAAGGAAATGAATCAGTCAGATCCTCACCTCTATCTAATCAAATGACCTTAGAAAAGTTCCTGCTTCGTGGGATCTGGTTAAGAGCTGAATCACACCGATAACTTTCTCATCATCCAAGTTAACACACTATATATATATATATATATATATATATATATATATATATATATATATATATATATATATATATATATATATATGTCAGATTAGAGCAGTCCATCTCAAAGGAACTAGTAATCAGCTTAAAGGATAATGCCACCTGCATTGAGCTTCTCTTTATCAGCAGCGCCTTGTGATCTTCTCTTTCCTCCTCTAACAGGTCCCTTCTATATCTGCGAATTAGAGTTAATTTATATTTCGCACAGTGGCTCTGGTGTACATAAAAAAAGAATATGCAGTCACTGATTGTTTTTTAGCTATCACCTAGTGTCAGCGTCATTAAAACAGGCAAATTCCTGCTTGCCTTATTCAGTTGAGCCCTCCCTGAATATACAGCCGAGTTATTCACATTTCACTTTCATGAAGATGTTTCCCATTAAAACATGACCTGAGGGTTGAACCACTCTTCACAATATATCATAATAACTATGGCACTGATTGAATTAGTTTTGCATAAATGTGCAAAGAAGGTATAGCCCTGACAGACTGCCATTAATTTGTTTTTCTTTTACCATTTAAATGGAGTAGAACTGTCAAAAGGATTACACATTTCACTTAAATGTGGATTGTGGATAAATGAAAGCTAATATGTCAAGGTTGGCATTACCACTCTTTGTCAGGAAACTTCCTTTAATCAGTTCCTTAAGGCAACTTGATGCTCTGAGTGAGCACTATCTGGAGTGTTTTCCTAGCCTTCTTGCCACAGGTGTTGCATTTGTGCATCCTTCATAGCTGTTAGGTCATTGTGTTCTGTTGTGTCCAGGGATACACCAAATTTTGACATTTAAAAAATACGATGGCCCCATTCATGTTCATTTCGGCATAAGGTCGCACATTAATGCAAAACACAAATTCATAAAATATAGGCTTTTCTCAAGAATGTGCTGTTAAAAATAATAATTTGGGTACTGTCAGCTAGAGGCAGGGGTGTGACTGTACCCCAGCAGAAAAATAAATTGAAAGGTTTTTGACTTCTACTTCAGCAAATGATTTTTGAAAAATTATCTTATTGAAATGTTTTATTTTCCCTTCTACTTCGCATTGTAAATTTGTTGTTTGAACATATGCCAGTTCTTATTTAGTTTCAAGCTAAATTAATGGAATAACATTATTCCAATTCTTTAAAATAAAGCTTTTTTTCTTTAAAAAAAAATGCATATTCACACTGAACTGTGATATCACTTCATTGTTTTCTTGGCTATTGATTTCAGTTCTATTCTTCTTTGTTTCTTTTTACTTTTTTATAATTTTAGTCTTTTAATTTTTGCTTTATAGTTTAGTTGAATGTTAATAGCCTTGTTAAAAGGGTGGTATTATGCATTTTCCAGCCACATTTTATAGCACAATCAAGTAACTATGTTACCTTCAGTTATAAAAAAGCTGTATATATCAAACGTAACCTTAAAGAAATTTCGCTTTGCAATTTAATGCCTTGAAATTGGCCTCTGTCACTTTCAGAAGCTTCTACTCTTTCCTTCAGCACATCATTACAACAATCTTTCTCCATTAAGCCATTTCCAACCGTTCTTACAAACGTAGTTTGTATGATAAGCTCAGCAGACACACAGATCCACCAGGTGTTTGCTAATTGCTGCTAGTCTAGTGGAGCTGTATTGGGGAGGTGCTCTGTGAGGCAGGAGCTTGGCTGGAGACTGCAGCTCCAAGGAGGAGCTTTGCAGAAATAGGCGGCAGTTTGTGAGAGGAAGCATTTAGGCACCTCCAAACTGGCTGCAATGTTAAGGATTTCTCAAACATGCATGAAAGAATGAAGCAACACTCTAGGTATGATTTTGATGAGGGGATAACATTATAACGTGATATGTGGCTCAAAATAATTTACTTTAAAAGGAGGGTATTATTTAAAGAGTTTGTTGACTGAAGTATTTACCTGGAAGTTAAGGTATTTTTGTCAATATAGAGATGTTGCTTGTTTTGATTTTGTATATGTGTGAAGGGTTTGCTGTTTGAGAGCGCCAGTACACCAATTCACTCCTTGATCTTCTGTATTTTTCTATGACTCCACACCTCACCAGGAAGGTTTTAATAAAACAGTATATGATAGGCTGAAAGCTATTTGACTATTAATTGCTGATTTTTCTGGTGGTGCCCTGACTTGGTAATTTTGATCTAAAATAATAACTTTGTGAATTGCCTTTGGCACTTATTAATAGTTATTCATAGCCAAACCAAACACATTTTTGCACAACACTGCAAATCTTCCTCCATCTTTCTCTGCATATTTCGTATCCGATTACTGGGGAAAAAAGAATAATAGCAACACAAAATTTTGAAAAAAAAAAAAACAAAGCACAACAATCTGATAATGCTCGAAAACCCTCCAGTTTGACTGCAAAGAAGAGTCAATTTTCTTCCGCAGCCATGTAAAAGACTCATTGCCAGTTATCACAAATTCATGATGGCAATTGTTATCACCAAGGGTGGCAGAATCATTTATTAGGTTCTCATCTGGTTTTGAATTCCTTTAGATCAGGGCATGCTTTTTGAAATCTTTTAGCCTACTTCCTGTTGTCGAACGGGTTCTCTTTAACAGATTTCTTGATTCCACAGGTCTGGCAGTAGTCAGGTCTGTGTATGGCAAGTGAAATTGGGCCAAGCTTTCCAAAACATTATCATTAACAAAAGAAGCAGATATTTTTTGCCATAGGGACAGATTGGTCGGAGTGGGTATGGACTGGGCTGTATGGAACAAAAAAGCAAAAACAGAACCACTCTTTGGTGAATAGTGAAAAACAAACTGTGGTATGTGGTTATTGTTGGGGGCAGAGTTCTAGAATGGTTTGTTCCTTTCACTACTGTAAAAAAAAACACATTTAGGCACTGTATTCATTTTAGCAAAATCGTGTACAATCATTGTAGTACTGTTTAACAATCCAATCAGTTAAGTATTTCAGACCAAGATGAAATACTTGGTCTGAAATCAGTTCAGTGGTATTCTGTTTTTCTTTTACTCTTTCTTCAGTTCATTCTATAACAATTAGCTATATCTGTGTTGGTATGTTTTTGTCTGTTTTGAAAGAGTATGATGTTTCACACAGTAGTTCTTATTTATCCTACTTTCACTAGCAGTTAGAGATCTTTTTTTTTTAAATGCTTCTTTTAAACAAATTCATACCAAGTGTCTCTAATCAGTCTCATCGACACTGAGATGTTGCATGTTTATGCAAGAGAGAAGCAATCATAATCAAGTTTCAGCCTCTTCATCTTTGATTTAAGATAATCAGTACAGAGAATTTTGAAAAACTGATTATAGTAGGTAGATGAAAAACCACTTTGCTTTTACATATTTTTAAAAAATTAATTCAGAGTGTGACTAATGAGAACTGTTATCTGTCATCCATCAGAATCTCTTTGCAAGTTGAGATTGCAGACACATGAATCATCCACTATATTGTACCATGATAAAAATCTAACAGTTTTCAGTTTCCATGACCGAGTATTGATCATTGGCATAGGAAGCGTATGGCTGCGCAGGGTTGCAGACTAATATTTTGCACTGCTTGCACAAGAAACTCTGCACCTTCTTCATACCTATAGTTCTTTTATTTACTTTGGTCCAAATCCGTTGATTAGCTTAACTTGAAACTATTTCCAGACCTTCCGTTTCTTTTCACACAGAGAAAACTCCAAGTAACTGAAAACCTCAGCTGTGAAAACACTCTTAATTGCACCAGAAATATTCAGTTTCTTTATCACTAGTCTAGTAAATCCTTAAAATTAGCATTTATTTTTTTGTCACTCCCCGTCCAGATTGACATTAAGTTAAAGAACATGAATAGGAATCAAGGTTCTAGTAAGTGTCTGATTTATTTTGAATTGTATTCAATTTGCCAAAGCATTTATTATTATGCAAGATTGTGTAAACTGTAGAAAGTGTGTGAAAGGCTGTAGAGAAGGGATCTAATTTGGAGGAATCACACCGACCATGTGTGTTTTTTTTGAGATATTGTTCAGTTTGGAATGCTGATGCCCCACCACTGCATTTTATTCCAGAAAGTGTTTACTCTTGTAATTAAAAAAAAAAAAAAAAAAGTGGTCACATCAATCCACAAGTAATTTTTTTTTTTTTTTTTTTGATCACTGGAAAACAATGTGATTTAATTGCACTCAAACAAGATTTGCTTCCTTTTTGTTTTTTTTTTTTTTTACTCCCAAAGCAAAAGATCTCAATGAAAATGTGTTTTTAAACTGAGGAAAAAGATAGGGCAACCCCTAATGGCCAATGTTTTACCCTTCGACTAAAATTTCTTCATTGAGACACCTCCTGTTGCCATCTACCAGTCAAGTCAAATCACAGAATCTGAATGAGCTCAAGATCTGGACTTTGACTTGGGCCAGGAGTTTCCATTTGCTGTATCTTAGTCAGATCTTAACAGATTAGATTGGATTTCACTGAATTCATGTTGGATGCTACTGTTTAAGGGCAAGGTACCCAGGTCTTTTTTCAGCAAAGCATTCCCAAAACTAGCCTGGCCATTGCCTTCCTACACAGTTCTGCTTGATTCTCATCTCCCTTCAGTTCTCCATCTGGCTTTCTCCCATTGACCTGGTTTTCTCTGGTAGAGTTTCAAGCGGGCCAGTCAGCAAGCAGGAGAAGTTGTGAACGATGACGTTGATTTTCTGCACTGTTTTAGAATTGTAGTTTGGCAGTTGCAGTGGAGGTAGTGAACAAAGCCATTCAGTCCATGTTAGCCACGCTTCCAAATATTGAGTCAATATTATCAGCTGTCTTGGTAGCCTTGGCACTTCTCTTTACACTGTGGGGAATGGTTGTTTACAGTGCAGGCTGGTAGTCTTCGTAGCGTCAAACTGGCACGTTACATACATCACGGCCAAACATTAAATGTGTCCAGTGTAATGGGCTCAACACGATGAATGACCGTGACAGGCGAGCATTTCTACCACCCGGGTGAACCTCAACACACAGGACTTGATGGTGACGACAGCGAAAGAAGTTTTAAAATTTTCTACTTTTTTGTGTCGCGTTTCAAGCTCATTTGTGCACATCTACATGCATAAGCTTGAAATTTCACTTTCACCAGTTTCCCAGTCGTTTGGCTGGAGGAGAGCAAGCAATTGTCGCCTCTGCGCAAGTTCCATAGGAAATGCATGGTGAAGGAGCAACATCGCCTTCTGTCTGTTGAGCCCTTTATTTAAATTGTAGAAGCATACACTTTCATATCAACAGTAGCTAGAGCCTCTGGTAGATACCTACATTTTAGGATTTTTGGAGTCTTCATTTAGCATCTTGCAGCCTTCTCTCTGGCTGAACTTGCTTGGAAGGCTCGACATGGGCATGTTTTGTGTTTTGAATGTCCTCCACTCATAGACTATTCTCTGTACAGTAAAAAGGGTGATTTTGAATTCTTTTTGAAACATCTGTAAATCCCTTACTAGACTCATAAGCTGCCATGATCTTCCTTCTGAAGGTCTCAAACAGCGCTTAGAATCTCACCATGACAGGCAGAAGCAAACAGGCAAACTACACATCTTGGGTTTAAACAGAGAAAACCTCATTTAAATTGCTGTGTAATAACGCTCTTGTCATGTGCACCTGATGTGATAGACACGTGTAATTTTAGCAGTTTTTATCTGTGATTAAAAGTAGGGGTGTCCTACTATATTCCTCACCAGAAATTGTATTTTTTTTTTCTTTATATTAAAAGTATATCATTGCAGTCAGTGTCGAGTGTGTTATTTATGGAGCCCCATTGGTTCATGTTTTGACACTGATTCACAATATAAAATCACATTTGAGACTGAAAGACAAACAGTTTCGCAGTTTCTTCAGTTCATCACTGGTTGCTTCTGCTGCAAATAAGCAGCTTGCTCTTAAAGATGGAGTTAAAAAACAAACCTGTCAGGTAAGGAATATATGTATCTGGAGGCCTTTGGAGTTGCGTTTAAAGGCCAGGAAGATAAGCAGAAACATAAATGATTTTTTTTTTTTTTTCTTTTAACTGGAGGACAGCCTTAGGATTCCTGCTGCTACCCCACCTTAAAGGCATTGCTGTATGAGGATATGAGCTCCAGGAAGGTTTGGCATGCCAAACAGAGACTGCCTGACAGAAAATGGAAAAATACATTTCCTGTTTAATATTAAAATGGCTTCCGCCGCAGGATAAGACCTGTACTCGGAGCTGATATTGTGTTGTAGAAAGGAAAATCCCCAGAAACTTCTCCTTTCAGTTCTAAGGTAGATTATTAAAGATTTATTTAAAATAGCACCCCCTGTAGGCACAGCAAAGAAGAGTGAAAGCAAATCAAAACAAAGACGACTGCCCACTCGGCTCTGCATCTACCTTGAGGACAGGATGCTGAAGAGATGATAAATATATCTGAAGTTTTCAATCAAGTTTCCAAATACAATGTCAGAACTTTACCTGCATTTGAAAGCAAATGCAAACCCAGAATTAGGAATTAGGAAAATAAAGCTGAGTTCTTTTTAAAATATATATTTTATCATTCATGTTTGCTCCTTCAAAGTTACTAGAGCTGCACAGTGTATGAAATTGCTGTCATTATTGCAATATCAATGAGGGCAAAGAAAGTAGGAATTATTTGCTTGGCTGTTATTTGCATTCACACGATGCAAGTAACATTTTTAACTTGTTGGATGAACTTCCACTGATGCTCAAGGCATCAAGGAGAGTGAAACTTAATGATACAGAATTTAGTGACCCAGACCATAACTTTTACAGAACATTTTAGGGATCTCACGATGGTGCAACAAAAACCTCATTGTGCAGCCCTACAACTCCCTGCCAGGTTCATTTTGAATGTTCCAAATTCTGTGCCCCTTTTTTTTTTTTTTTTTTTTTTTTTTTTGTTAGTTTACCACCATTATGCCAGAATGTATAATGGTGGTGTTCAAAGCGCGACCGGGGACAATTTTTGGCCCCTGGACTGAATTTGTGTTGCCCTCCCCTGACTGCAGTTGAAGAATGGTACATAACTGGCCTGCCAGCTCAGGGGGTTGCTGCAGATGGAGATGTTTTTTAGATAGATAGATAGATAGATAGATAGATAGATAGATAGATAGATAGAGAGAGATTTTTTTCTAATGTCCATTGACTTCTACTCAGAAGTAGACCTGGATGCACCCAAATCTACATTTTATTGATTATATTAAACTTTGGTAAATATGGTAAATGTTTTTAAAGAAAGACTGACCCAAATCTTGTTCTTGTTGCTGAGAATAGACAGGACATTTAAAAATATATAAATAAATAAGCAAGCTAAATAAAAAATATGAAAATTATTTTTGTGGCTTGTGAGCACTTTCTACTGGATGATTTTTTTTTATTTTTATTTTTTTTTTTTTTCCCTTCTGTGGCAAAAAATATAGACACCTCTAATGTAGATTTTGGAAATGTCTATTCTTGTGGCATCACTTAATGTAATATTCCTTTTTTTTTTTCTACACTTGTAAGTTGGAATTTGATAAGTTGTCAGCATAGATTCTGATTGATTTGACATAAGATTTCCAAGATTGACCATACAAATAAAATAAAGATTCATGAATTTTAAGGCTTCTCTCAAGGGGTGCACAATTTATTGCAAATATGTCTTCATCGCAATATCTATGTGTGCAATATTCATATCAAAAAGGACTGTTTGGAATGTAACAAGCTCACAACTTCTTTTTATGAGAAAAACTAAATGCAGTGCTAAACACTGTCATTTTTGTCATCTTAAACCTTGTCTAGACAACATCTAGATTTTTCATTCACTCAAATGTCAAAATCATCCATGTTGTTCAGTCTAAAAGTGAAAGCTGCCACATGTCCAATTCAAATTCTGGATGTCTAATAGATGTCAGCGCTAGCCAAAACTGGCAAGACTGATTTAAAGAGTGCAGGGTTTTTAAAATGGGTGGGGCCACTCCATGGTGCATTCAGGTCAAATCATACTGTAGATTATCTGAATTAACATAACTCCATATTAAATGAAGCAGCATCCCAGTTACTTCTAAATGAAATTATGTATTGTAATAAATCGTTTTCAAAGCTAACAAATGTTTTCTTCAAACAGTTCATCAAAACATCCCCACTTACCTTTTTAGTAACAGTCTTACATTTTGTGTTTTTAATATTATGAGCACTTGCCTTTGTAAGGATGTTTAATATTAGCATTCAAGTCCAGTTCAGTTTAGTCACTGTGACCTCATACATCAAGACCTCAGTTACTCAGCTGATATCTCTTTCATGGTCGAGTTCTTAGATACAGTTAATCAAACAATCTAACCGTTGCACATCTAACCCTGTGGTATTCACAGAGATAGTGTTTGATCTCTGGAGCTCCGAGACAATGTTAATAAAGCTCTCTAGCTGTCCAATTTCTACTAATAATGCCACAATAAGCGTACCAAGCTTCATTAAAGCTTAGGGGATAGTATTTTTTTATATTGCACACCTGTAAGCTTAGCTACAATAAATCCAACAATAAGTCTTTGCAATGTGCCTCAGACCTTTTCATGCAGCTAAATTGCAGTGTATGAAGGCTGCACATCGTCAGAAGGATTATGGCTGAACAAAGACGTGAAATGTTTTTTGTTTTTTTTTTCTTTGGATGTGCAGGAGCTATAAATACAGGACACTGGACATTTGCATTAGCCTTTTGCTCTGTTGACTTCCTGGATTAACTACTTTATCTGGAAAGTCTGCTTATTTGTGTAAGTATGTTTTTCATTTTGCTACAGCTACTTAGAGATAATATTAATATTTAGATCAATGAAATTCTTACTTATTACCAACATAGATTCAAGAATTCTATGATTTTATTTGGTTTTTAGATCATATCAGTCAGCATTTAGTGCAAAGAATCCTGACAAGTTGTAATCAAAACGGATTTTTGTCTTGGACTCTCAACACGTGGAAGGAGAACTCATCACATTCAGGAAGCAGAAACAGTAAAATGTTCCTCAGCCATAACTTTGAATCATTGAGATAAATTGGAATGGGGCTCTTTGGGGTTCAGCTGGCCAGTGCAGTTGTTCATCACACTAAGCTTAATGTTGCATATTTATAATGATATTTCAATCCTTTTGTCAAGCTTGAAGACGTGTGAATTCTATTCTCCCAGCAGCTGCGTTCAAGTGTTTTCTTAAGGACTTGGAGCACAAACGGAACAATTTCCTTGACATGGAAAAGTCACATTGTCAATCAGTGTGGCACTCTGCCAGTTGTATGAATGGCTCTGATTGGACAGATATGTAACCTTGTTTTATGTAGTTTGATGTTTTCATTCAAAGAAGTTTGCTTCATTTTGTTTTGATGAGACTAGTTGATTATTTGGCTTAGAACGTACCTCAGTGTGGTTGAAGTTAACTGTGTGCAGAGATGATTTGTTGAAATCATCATCAAGTTCAGTGACTCGTGTTTCAGCTCCTCTCTGCGTGGCTCTCCTCCAAACTGACCGGCTTAGGAGCCACAACAGCGTTTTCATTGTGAATGTCAACTTAAAGAGTGAGAAAGCACTAAGATTAGTAGGAAAAGCTCAGATCTATTAGTTTGATCAAATAATATAAACAAGACTATAGTTTGCAAAGCGTGCACAAGAAAATGTGATTTTTGTACAGCTCACTGGGGGTCACACCACCTGCTGGTCAGAGGTGACCCCTGGGATGGAATCAGGACATCCCAAGAGGTTTGGATTTTACCCCACAGTTGAAACCAACATCAGTGTGATTTACTTTTTATTTACTTTCATTAAGATGATAATGTATTTGTGTGATTATATTTTATTGGTTAAGATTACCTTAAAACAACACAAATGTAGCGGGGTTACTTTTAACTTTTCAAAAACTGATTTCCATTTAAAAGTTCTTTTATTCTCCTAATAATGCTATTTAAAAATAAAAACAAAATAAAGAACAACTTTATCATGGTAAAGGTTTTAAAAGTGCAGTATGAATAATGTACCATCTGCATTTTTAGTGCATAGGTACATTTGATGTCTACAAATATAGCACTGCAGTTAAATCCAATGTAGTTTCTACTCCATTAGCTTGGTTTTCTAATGGCTCTATTCATAAATCTGAATGGATAAAAGCATTACATTTTTGCTCAGTCATACATGTATAAAATTATGTAAATAACGACATTCCCTCTTCATTGTATATTTAAAGACTACAACAAACTGAATTGTGGTCTTTCCTGTCCGTTTAAGCTAATTGGATAAAGATATGGAGATGATCATACACCAGAGCTTTTATTAGGTTAACATTGATTATCTGAGTGGAAATTTACTCCAAGTTTGCTGTCACGGTTGACCCTCCTGCTGAGACGATGCCAATGCTCAGCTGCTCTTTCCTTCCCTCATTCAGGTGCCTCACTTCCTTTCTCTGTCTGCTGATGCAATGTGGGGGGACAAGGTGTGGGCGATGCAGGTGGATGCCCCTGTGGCGTGTTGCCACGAGACTGCAGCAGATAAAAGTCCAGCGGGTACCTCAATGCGCTACGCTGTCATATTTGATTTAGGTAGTTTTCCTCTAGCTTGAGCACTTCTCCCAGCTTAAAGACGTAGGGTTTAACAAGAAGAAAGACATGAGGTTTCAAACACTTAAATTCCTCCATTTTGCTGTCAGGTAGGTCCTCGGTCAGGTAGGTCCTTGCTTTCTCCTCAGTTAGATAACATTTCTGACCTGTTTGAGGAAGTAACTCTTTGCTGAAATATTTGTTTTTTTTTTTTTTTTTTTTTTTTTTCTTGCTTTTTTTTTTTTTAAATCCAAACAATGAATTTACAAAATCAAGATGAAAGCAGCAGGAAGCTGAGCTCTCACAGCTTCATGTTAATCCTCAAAAAAGAGAGTAGTTTTTCTGTCACTGTTGCACATCTTTGTGCATAAATACACTTAATTAGTTTTCACAATCCATCTGCAGTTGTTGATATTGCCAAAACAGGAGGCTAAAACATTTTTTACTGTGCAAAGGATCCAGAGGAAAATATTAAAATGACGTTGGAAGTGGGTGTGAAGGTCAACAAGAGACCTGGAACTTTTGCTGTTTTAGAACAGTTATGACTCAAAATTCTTTCAGTTAACTATAAATTAAAAAATCAAAGTTTATTTCACTAAGTCAAACATCTCACAGCGGAGAGTGAGGAGTGGGGCCAAACTTTCCTCTGACCCATGTCAGAGACTGGAAGATCGCTACATGAAGCTTCTGACTGAAGGTATTTCTGACAAATGAGTTGGGTGTCGTTGCTTCCTCCTCAGTTAGATAACACAGTTTTGATTATTTTTTTGTTTGTTTAAAGATAATATTAAACATTTATATTTGTACTAGGGCCGGGACTTTAAAGTGTTAATTTTGATTAATAATTTACATAGATTTGAACATGTTTAAAATTTTAACGCAATTAATCAGATTTTTTTTATTATTCCATCCAGAACCTTTGCATTTGCACGTTTCTGGAGTTAATTTTTGCTCCAAAAAAAGAAAACAGTCTGATGGGATACTGGAAAAGACTATTGTTGTGTGCAAATTGTGCAATAAGGAGTTATTCAAACCTAAAATACCATCTCAATGGGAAATATGTTGCACCATACACAGATGTCCCCAACGCTGATGTCAGCGTCAACAGTCCACATTTCAGGAAAAGTATTTTTTCAAATAAGTTACATGAATGATCAGGGGTTCCCGAAACACTTTAAAGCTGATGTAATAGCGCTTTGCACCAGTCTTATGGCTGAATAACCTAAATAACAGATTAAAAACAATAAATATATTTGTTGTTGAGCTCATTTGTCAATTTACTCAAAAGTGATGCAGCAAAAAGGGGTTTTGAATTGAAAATGTTGCTTATTTTGTCATTAATGTTTTCGATTAAAATGTCATTAATTACAGACCCTACAATCAACTCGATTAAATATTTTAATTGAGTGTTACTACTGATATGTACGTTTCTACTGAAGGAACTTAATATTTAATTGGGCGTCCTATTTATTTATTTATTTATTTATTTATTTTAATTGACTGCATATTTAAGGTCATACACCGTGACTATTAAAAATGTTTGGAAACAATTGTCCTATAATAATTTTAAGCTTATTGTGATGTATCAGGTGTTTCTACATAAACCTTATAAATGGAATTATTACAAATTTACAACTCTTTCAGTAATCCACTGGGGTTTTTTTATGTTTTCTAAAGCATGAGTCA
Source organism: Anableps anableps (assembly GCA_014839685.1). Taxonomy (NCBI): domain Eukaryota; kingdom Metazoa; phylum Chordata; class Actinopteri; order Cyprinodontiformes; family Anablepidae; genus Anableps; species Anableps anableps. The sequence goes on from CM026079.1 coordinate 6,736,234, forward strand.
AAGCATCTTTCTCCTTCAAAAAAATGTTCTGGATTGGACGTAGTAATCATGCAGACTCTGGCTGTCGCATACAGTTTTTCAAGCACATGCAGTAGCTGGATCGTTTTTTTTTACTTTTTATCACCTTCTAGTGGAGCGCAACAGATTGTGTTATTTATAAATGAAACGACGGCACCATTCAAACCCTCATTGTTCACAGCTTTACCAGCAGTAATCAGCTGCAGCTACTGGTCGCTTTTTTTATTTTATTCACAGCATCAGTCCAAGAAGAACAAAACACTATTTATAAAAGACTTTTCACGCTGTCGGATCATCTTTTCAAATGCTCTCGTCTGCCAGTGATTCGTTGGACACAAAGCAGCTTGCCAGCTAACTTGATTTGGTGTGTATAACTAAATGAGATGTCATAAGACAACCAAGTCAGCTGCACGGAGCAGTTTTTCATCTGATGACGACAACAGAAACAACATTTTACAACTTTTCTTGTTGTGCAACTAGAAAAAACCTTGTTCCTCTTAGTGGTTGATGTTGCTGAAACATATAGACAACATATTTTCGCTTTTCATTCACCATGTTTTACACAGATAGTGTTCATTTTCCAAACTACATTTTTATAGCGATGCGTCATGCTGTTGTGACATGAAGTGGAAAAAGAATGAAAAGAGATCCATCCAAACAACATGAAAATGTTGTTGGGATGGCTGTTGTTGCTGTCTAAACCTTGTTGAAACATTTATAGGGTGGATCAAAGGCCTGACTAAAGCTGGCTTTTCATGTCTTTGTTTAGGCAAAATTTGGACATGTTATACAGGCTTAAAAAGTCAAGCTTTCAGTATGTTTCTGGGTTTCTTTGGTCCATAGCTGGTCAATGGATGTGGCTGTTTCCTGCATTTTATGGTTCCTGGAGTTGTCATTTTCTTAATCAATGTCAAGTTATCAACACTTTGAGTCATCCTTAATTTGCTTTGCCTGTGTCCTCCCCAGTTGATTAGCATTTATTAGGTGGACATAGCTGAACCACTAGGTTTGTTCTAAACTGGTTTTTCAGTGGTTGGTGGCTGCTGCCATTGCTTACGTGGGGTTTCTGCAGATTTCATGAAATCAAATTTAAGACTTTTTAAGACCATTATAAATAAAATTGAAACTCGGCATCGGCTTTGTGCTTCATATGGGTTAGCAACAGAAGCAAGCCCGTGGCGAAGACAAACGTCCTCCAGTCCACTGCACATAAATTTACACTTAACCATAATGGACAGAAAAAAGCTAGTGTTTTTGTTTTTTGTTTTTTTTTTCTAATGTCTTCCAGCCAACTGCCGATTAAATTTACACTTTCCTTGTAAGAGTATTAAAGAGAAACATTTTTGTGTAGTTAGTCCAAAATATAGCTCCATTTAAGACTTGGTGCTCTCCGCTTTACTTGAACTGCCTTCTGTTTGTGTCTGCCATGTAGATGTGAACATCCTGCGTTTAGTGGACAATTAAGAAACCTGGAGATTTGAATTGCACAATTACCAAATATAGATTTAATGTTAATTTCATTGTAAAATAGTAATACTAATAAAAATGTTACCATAGCAATGATTATTTCTTTCACTGCCTAAATCAGAATTTTTTAATATAAAGTTAAACTGTTAGGACACATGTAATTATTGCAATATTTTGCAGTTTTTTTTTGTTTTGTTTTTATTATTAGATTTCTTTTTTTTAGTCATCAGTTTAACAAGATGTCATTTCTCATTTTGTTGCCCTTACCCAAGTATGTCTGTAGGAGCCAAATTTATAGACAAGCTAATTTTAAAAAAAAAAAAAAAAGTATTTTTTTTTTTTTTTGCTAAAAATAAAATTCTACTGAAAATATGATGAATAGGATTCTGTTTTCTTAATAGACTAATCATAGAAATAACATAGGTACCCAAACCTGCTCTCAGGAAGCTACTCTGCAGTATTTCCAGTGGTTCACATTTCAGTTTATTTTATCAGAATTCCTTATGTGATCATATGTATTTAAAGGCTCACCAAGACTCCAGTATTTAGTAAAGTCTTTATTACTCACCATTGTTCCCAGTAGTTTTACATGTACGGAACACAACAGCCAGTCAACATCATTGTAGATCTTAATGTTGATGACCTAAGTAGAAAAAGTAGAATTTACAATTGTCTCGCCTCAGGACCAGAAACAAACCAGGTGTTACAACCAGAAGGCTCAGAGTTCATCCAACACTCCACATGGCAGCACCAGTCCTGACAGCTGAAGGGAGGGGTGGAGGGAGTGAGAGCAGAGGTTCCATTATTAAGAACCTGCAGTGGTCCGATAACACTGAAGCAATAGATTAGACAGAGCAGAGATGGCTGTTCTTCCTGGGGAAGGTCAGGTTATTTAATATAGCCTGTCTTAATCCCAAACACTGTTACTGTGAAAAAGCTGCCAGAAATAGTCCCATCTGTTCCCAGCAGGAAGGGATCTCCAATCTGTCAATTTGATTAATATTGTAAACTGTGGGGGTTTCTAATGATAAGTAGCAAATTTAAGGAGATTTTCACATCTTGCTTGGTGTTTATTTTGGAGATTATCACCCTTTTATTCGAACACACAGCTACTGCAGCCTCTGGCAGTAAATACGGAATCACAGAACTTTAATCACTGGATTCTCTCAGTCTTTTCACATTCTATCGAAAATCAACAGATATGACTATTCAACAGCAGAAGACTGGGTGTTTGTGAAACATAGCTCAAAGCAATATGACATTTATCTTTCAGACATAGTACAAAAAAAATAGAATTTCAATTTATTTCACAACAAATCTTAAGGAACTTTTAAAAAAAGAATCATACACCAAAGAAATGTCTCCATATATTGTAGCTCCTCTAAATTTATTTATTGTATCTAGCAGCTGATTATGACATAGTACGAGCACCAGGCTAAGAAAAAAATTAAATTACAAGAATAAAGTCATTACAAGAAAAAAGGGATACGAGAATTAAGTCATAATATCATGAGAATAAAGTTATAGCGTTACAAGAATGGTCATGTTCTGAGAATGAAGTCATACAACAGTACGTCGAAATAATACAAGAATAAAAATGTACGACAGTCATAAGAATAACGTCATAAAAATACAAGAAAAGAGTTGTAATGATACGAGAATAAATTCATATTACCAGAATAGTCGCAATAATGTGAGAAAGAAGTCGTATGACAATAAAGTCGAAATAATACGAGAATACAATCAAAAAATTACCAGAATAACGTCATAATATTAGTAGAATAAAATAGTAATTTTGTCAACCCTACATGAAAAATAATAAAAAATTAAAATGAGGAATGTTCACTTGTGAAGTTTTACTTTTGGTATCGGATTTACGAATAGAACATACCTTATCTTTTAACAAATCAGTATCAAATTATTATCAGTCGCAGGACTTTGAAATGATTGTGAAAACTAAAGTGTCTTCTTTGAAGAAAGAATCACAGACTAGATGAGCTGGTTATGTCAGATCATAACTCTATCAAAGCTTTGCTCTCATTAAAACAACTTTTTTTTCCCTAATAATTTTACGACTTTCTTGAGGTAATACTGTCTTTATTCTGCTAATATTATGACTTTTTTGTTAATATTATGACTTTATTCTCGTAATTTAAAAAAAAAAAAAAATCTTTTAGTCTGGCCCTAATACTCCGTCGTAACTGACAGGTGATATTTGTAGGATGGAGTCTTATTAGGACTAGTGATGGGTGGTATACCAGTTGTAATTTCCCCTCCGGTATAACTATACTATATGGTATATAACTATATATACCACCACGCCACAGCATAGCTATGAAAACGGCTTTAACGCTACAACATGCAGCAATTTATATAATATTTGCTGGTAGAAGCACTGCAGAACACTGCATGAAATGACACCGCTAAACGGCATACAATCTAGCGCTCAGCCAGGGAGCATCACAATCTCTTAGCTAACAGCCATAAGTTGGAATAAAGAACACAAAACAAATGGTGGATAAAGAAAGTGAGACTGGAGATATAAAAGAACTTCTGCCCAAGAGAGGAGCTATGTCTGTAGTTTGGAAGTTTTTTTTGGTTGTAAAAAATCCAACGCAAACCAAAAGTCTGTATATTGCAAAGTTTGTCGTGCTGCTGTTGCTGCCGGTAATGGTAACTTTAGAAACTTACTCCATCACCTCAGCAGAAAACATGTGTTGGAATACCAAGAATGTATGCTATTACGGTCATCAGTTTCAACACTGTCAACCAGTAGCACCAGTGAAACAGTTAAACCAAAGGGTCAGACATGGCTTGAACAGGCATTTTCTCGAGGGACGGCAGATGACTGGAAAAGCAAGTGGTGAAGCGACATTACGAATGCAGTAACAATCCACCTATGCAAGGACATGGTCCCGCTACAGACAGATGATAGAGATAGGTTCAGAGCAATGATTAAAATGATGGATTCAAGGTATGTCTTTAGCCAAAAATACTTTAGCCAAACTGCTATTCCAACAACAATATACCAACAACACCAAAGTACACTGGAAATGGAGCTATGTGCAGTCAACCACTTTTCAACAACAGACGTGGTCAAGTCGCACAATGGAGGCCTACTTAAGCATGGGGATGCACTTCATTGGTGATGACAGGGAATTGCACAACCACTGTTTGCAAATGTCATTTCCCGGACAACCACACTGGAGAGCTAATTGCCCAAGGCTTGAGAGAAGCCCTTGAGTACTGGGGTCTGGGTGAGGAGAGGCAGGTGGCCATAACAACTGACACTGGGACAACTGACATTGAGACAAACATTGTGAAGGCAGTCCAGCTGAATGACTGGAGAAGACCCAGTGCTTTGGACACAGGCTTCACCTTACAATAGGTAAATGTGAATAGTTGTATTAATAAGTTTTTTTAAGTAATTATATTAATAATAGTCTAAAAGTAATAAATTTAAATGCATTTTTTTTACATTTAAATTAGCAGGCTATAATATTTGTTATAGAATAACAGTACCAAACATTTTATTTGTTGTTTTTATAGAAGTGTTAAAGATGCCCACATAGAACATGTAGGTAGTATATGCAAAAAAATCGTTGGTGCTTTCTCATACTCCTGGAAAAGGAAGAGGGGCCTGGCCATAGCTCAGGCTGAACTGGGGCTGCCAAGGCACCAGCTCTCAGTAGAGAGCCCTACCAGGTGGGGATCACAACAAAAGATGATCCAAAGACTGACTGAGCGACAAAAGATGATCCAAAGACTGAGCAAGAAAGAGCCAGCTGAAAGCTGACAAGAAAACAAGGCACTTGGTGTCCACCTGGCAGTACATGGATGTGTTGGAAGCAGTAAACAAGGTGTTAAGCCCACTTCAGGAGTTCACAGACGCTTTATCTGGTGAACGCTGCATTAGTATGTCACACCTCCATCTTTTCAATGAAACCATTATTGCTGAGGGAGAAAATGACACTCAACTAACCAAGAACATGAAGACGACCATTCTAAACTACTTTGATAAAAAGTACTCAGATCCTGGAACAGATGACCTGCTACATATGGCTTCCCTTTTGGATCCCCGCTTCAAAACTACCTACATAAAGAAAGAAAAGCTTGATGATATAAAAGTTAGAGCAGTAGAAGAGATCAAATCACTGCTGCATGAGCGATGGGGGAAGACAACTGGCACTTCATCAGCTTCCCTAAGAGTACCATCAGCTAAACCTGAGGTAAAGAGGAAAATGACTGGCCAGCTTTTTCAAAAAGCAGGGCAGCAGCAGCACAGCTCGGAGTAGTACATACCTCTCAGATGAGGAGACTGTTGAAGTAGGGTTGAGAAGCTACTTGCAGACTATGGAAGTCAACAGTGACACCGACCCTTTTGGGTGGTGGAAGCAAATTTCCCTTGTGTGGCAAGGTTAGCTGGGAAGTGTCTGTGTATTCCTGCCACCAGTGCTCCATCTGGTATGAATATGTTGCAGTTTATATTCTGCATCTGTTTCTGCTATTTTATACTGACTCATTCATATGTTGTGTAATTTGTTTGGGGGAAAGTAATTGATACATTGATTATAGTGTTGATTTAAAGCCTTGTACTCCTGACAGTAAAGGAAGCCACACTCATATATAAAAAGCCGTCATGGGGAAAAAAATTCAAAAAGTTTAGTTTAAAAAATACTGTGCTATACCCTGAACTGCCAGAATCTTAAAAAAAAAATGATACAATTTTTTTTTTTTTTTTTTTTTTTTTTTTTTTTTTTTTTTTTTTTTTTTTTTTTTTTTTTTTTTTTTTGGTCATACCGCCTAGCGCTAATTAGGTCTCGTCCCAGAATTTCTAATTTGTTTCAGAAATGCAACTTGCAGTGATTCGATTTTTTTTTTTTTTCTTGAGTTGAAAAAGTGACACATTACATCATCTTTTTTTTTTTTTTTTTTTTTTTTTTTTTTTTTTTTCCCAAGGTTAAAAAAAAAGTATTTATGAAACTGCTGTAAGGGACCACAGAAATTTGTCAAAACATTCTTAAAAAAATCTCCTCCTACACTACTTTCTCTTTTATTCCCTCCTCCCACACCATGTGAAACTTTCTGACAAAGAAGAGGCCACTCCAAAGCAAAGAACCTATTAAAAGCTCTAGTGAACACCATGAAAATTGCTGCTGATGTTTTCCCATTTGCATGTGTGGCTGAAAGCTTTTAGATCTAGTGTATCACAACATTTCTGCAGAAAACAGATTTCCTCTTTCTGTTTCTATCTGTGATGACCATCATTGAATGCTTTTTGTGTCACTAAATTGGAAACATAGAATACACTTTTGGTCGTCCTTACCTTGACATCAGCCATTTGTATCACAGGACGTTGGATCTGAACTTCCTGGGGAAATGTTTTGGCTCCTCAATGGTGGTGATGAGAATATATCACTTCTGAGCATACTTTGGCCTTTGACATAAGGTTTACATGACTGAAAGAAGGATTCTCTGCATTGTTTTTTTTTTTTTTTCCAGCACGAGAGGCTTTGATTGACAGTCACTAGACAGAAAATGGGCAGAGAGAGAAGGGAAAGACCTGCAGCAAATTCTGAGTCGGGAATCGAACCCAGGACCCAGCCTCTGCCTTCCTATGCAATTCCGCAATTCTCCCTTCATTGCACTGTCCAGGATTTCTCCAGCTGAGCTCGATATCCCCGGTAGAATTTCAACTGGCGAACGAAAGGAGAAATTGTGGACAATGATGACGATTTTCTGCGCTGTTTTAGAATTGTACTCTGCCTTTGGTTGTTGTTTAGCATTGAGAGGGGAGGAAATGAATGCTTTGAAATATTGAGCGATTAAAGTCGGAACGAGAGGAATGTTTAAAACATTTCAATGCTGGCAAAGATGTCGTTCGGCTCAGCACTTCTCTCTTCGCATTGGAGGATGGTTATTTACAGTACACACGATTCCCAGTCAGCCTCATAGCATAGCTTCCTTCATGGTTGAACTGGCACATTACATACATCACAGCTGAATGTTAGCAACTGGGTAAAATTTGATCCAATCGTTTAAAACTGAGGCCACACCTCCAGCAAGTAATAGTTTCTCAATAGCCGATGGTCAAGACCCTCTGTGTGAAGCAAAGTGTAAAATAAGAGGCTGTTTTTTACCAGGCTAGCAGTGTTGAGGACTATAGTTAGATTTTAGTGCAAATAAGGGTGAAACCCCTTTGTGTGCAGCTTGTTGCTGTATATGTGGATTGCCAATAGCAAGTAGGGTGTATCAGAGATCATTGTATCATATGTATTTCTGAATAGAACTTGGACTGCAGAGGATAAATAAGATTCTCTTTAACATCCATATCTTTCAGTTTAAATCTCTAAGGGTACATTATACTGCTAAGAGAAATTTCTTAGAATGTTAAGGTGATAGTGTTTATACACTAAGATGAGTTTTGTAATAGTAAAGCAAAGAATAGCACTCATATGCAGTATTCCAAAAAACATGCAATACAACTCTTGAGTATTTGAATGTGACATGCAAAATAAATCACGTTTTCCTTCCTTCTCTTTTTCATTGCAGTTGTCATGACCCTCACCTCACTCCTTTAGTACTTCAGGCTCCATCACCTTCTGGTGTGGGCATCTGGGATAGTGAGTTTCCATCTGATTAGCCCTATGTGTTATTAGCTTGCAGAGTGTGAACACATGGCACCTGGAAACATCATTGCCTGCCATTTGTTGCAGTCCAAGCAGACTATTGTTGTACTGATGTGGTTTATTATGATCGTGTGCATATACACTGTAAAAATTAATACTGGGTTTTAGTCAGCTGGACTGATGTAATCAAGTTAGCTGAACACAATACCTAACTTAAAATATGTTACAGGAATTTCAACTTAAAAAACAGAGAAACTAGAAATAATCTATTCACACTTGAGTTATAGCTGTGATTCACACACACGCATGCGTCACAGTGTGACTTCATGGTCACATGGTACAGTCTTCAAAAAGTTTTCAGAACATTTCATCGCCATCTTGTTTCTCGCCAGAGCTCTCATCTTTCCTGGAGTAAGTATATTTTAATTCAGTACTTTTTTAGGATATCCTTCAACAAACTGTTAGATATAACCAGATTAGTATTTTGAACTACTGTCTAATGTCTTTTAATTCCATATCTCATGCTATATTTATGTTGAATTTTAGGGGAACTAGCTAGCTGGTTAGGTCTCCCTCTCCCTCGAAAAAAAGAAAACTAGATGTTTTTGAGTTTTACATCATTTCAACCCCTCTTTTCATCCCACTCGCACCCCTGCCCGTTTCCAGCACTCCCGCTTTCCTCGTTCTGCAGTCAGCTTGCTGCACTGCCTGTCTGCGACAGACTGAAGACTCGGAGAAAGTGATTGAGAGAATAAATATTGTAAAGGTAAGGAAATGAGTAGAAAATGAGCAGGAAGAAAGTACTATTTTAAATATTATTCTGACAACACAAAGACAATTTAAATCCTTTTAAAAAGTATATTTTAATAACCACACTTTTCCTAGTGAGATTGTAAAACATCCTCACTTTTCTACAGCTTTGCTTAAAAATGGTGTGGCATTATAGTTTTTCTAGCATCCTGAGGGCACATTTCTGCAGAACTCTACAGCATCCAAACGGTTACTGGTGGTTTAAAATCTCTCACGAGCTCGCTACGTTTTCTGGCACGCGCTCAACTCTGAAAAGCTCTTGCTTCAAACGCTCGGTGCTCCTCGTATGTAAAAGAACCACACCTTTGGTCTCAAAGACATTTTAAAGTATAAATATATATAGGCAAGAAAGTAAAAACTTTTTTTTTTTTTTTTATCCAGCCATTTACTATTGTTAAATGGTTTACACTAAACTGACCACATCAAGATCCTCACAATGATCTCTTTTCACAGAGCTGAATCAAATAATTGAATTACCTCTTAAGCATGCCATTAAGTTTGAGGTGCATTGGTGCAGGGTTGCATCTAAAACGTGCAGGACAGCAGATCTCAAGGATCAGGGTTGGAGGTGCCAAATGTAAACCATCAGTTGTAGCGCTGGTTTTTTAGAGGTCATTGTTTTTTTGGAAGATGAGTCTTCAGCTGAGTGCCTCTAACACGTTTTCCTTCAGGATTGATCCTGTATTTGGCCCAATTTTAACCCACCTTCCTATTCCTGTTGAAAAGCATGCTGACACACACACACACACACACACACACACACACTATATTTAAATACAACGAGAGATCATCTTTCAAAAATTTGGTTGTTTTTTTTTATTAGTATGTGAAAAAAATCAAACTGTATTCAGTTACTTGTTGTGATAAACGAGTTGTTTGACTCCTGATATGGTGATGCAAAAACAAATTTCTTGCTTTTTCTCAGCCATCAAACTGAAGGACGAGGGCAGCTGTGTTGCTGGGCTGCCATGGTGCACGGAAGAGAAACCTGTCACACTCTTGACGATGTGTGATGTAAGAAACAGTTCAAAATAAAACCTACCATTTTTTTTAGATCTTATTTGTAGATTATCTGAGCTGTGTATTTAACCAAGATATCTGACATATGAATTTTAATAGTCCAGTATTTTAAAACTTTATAACCACTATTAAGTCATCTTTGAGTTAATGTGCAGTTTCCCCAGGTTATTGTATCACTTGTATTCACATTCAGGCCACATTATTAGCATATCTTGTCTGTATAATTTGTGGATTCATCAAAAAAATATTGGTCTGTCTGTTTATGGTCGCAATTTTAACTGAGCTTGCTTAATGTAGTCTTTTGTCTGTTTTTCATGAAGCCAATCGACTGTGAAGAGGATCTCATCAAGGGAATGCTGGTAGGAATCCTTCTCATTTTAGAAGACGAGTGGACCACTTCCATCCTCCTCGGATCTTGCTGTTGTGATTCGTCACCCATGTGATCTACCCAGTGCTTTTGACACTGACGGAAATGAGGTTCGTGATGAACCTCAACAAGGACCTAAAATACACTTTTGCTATAATCCATCGTCTTTTTTTGTGAATTGGAAGTGACCTGTACTCTGCTAGTGTATTCCCTGCAAAAATACATTTTACCTGTTTGAGTTTATATGAACTAAAGGCTATGTTTTTGTACTTTGAAGAAATGCCTTGTCCCTACATGTCAGGTTGAGTTAAAGTTAAGGTATAAAAGTCAGCATGGCAAGTCGTTGAACAATTTAGGAATAATATTGTAACTTTTGTTTCATGGGGTTTCCCACAAGGCATTATTGAATGATCTGTTCATAAATGTCTGACAACATTGAACTCTGATGAATGGTGTGGATGAAGCATGATTCAGTTAAACCAGTTAGTCATACAGATATCTAAGTTCTCTGGTTTATTCGAGTTTGTTACTAAACTGCAGATCTTTAAATGTCAAGAGGATATCTTTTGTTTTTTTATTTGTTACTTTCTTAAATATTTTCAACCTTGTTCAAACCATTTTTAGAGTCATTTAAAAATGTTTGTAATGGGTTTTCTGTCTTAAAAAATCTAAGAATTGTTTTTCTTTTCAGTAGTTAGTTAATCATATTTCTTGTTGGGGATTTTTCTAATTATTTTCCTTCAAAAATGTAAAACATATTTGAAAAATGTAAAACATGTTTGAAGGCATGAATTTTCAAAAGTTAGAAATAAATATTTGTTTCTGTTCTTTGGTGGAAATTTTGTAAAATTATAATTATGTATGAATTTTGAAAGTTTTTCTGACTTGAATAAAATAATGTCCATAAAACTTTGTTTCTCATTTAGACTCACTAACATAATCTATAATAAAAGAATGAAGATTTTAAAGTTGTAAAATAAATCATGGCGTAAAAAATAAACATTACAAAGTTGACTGAACTTAGAAATGAGTTAAAAGTTAAAATTTCATTTTGAGCCAATAAACTGAACATTTGTTCAAACTTGCTAAAATAAGTCTTTGTCACTATTATAAAAATTTTAAATTTTATGTTAAGTCAACTTGATGTAATAACAAAAACTTAAATAAGTTGAGGAAACTTGTTTTGAACTCATCATTTTTAGTTTAATAGAATTGCTAAAGAAAGTTAAGGCTTCACCAAGAACCACGAAGGAAATGACACGAAAACCTCTGAAGAAGTCACTGAGCACAACTTCCTTCTTCACAAAATGTAAACAAGAATGGAGTGGCTTGAGGTTTTAGCGGTTGTAGGTTTTCTATTTTGTCTTTGGCAAAAGACCATGAGCCATTTCTCCCATAAGCTCTAGACTTGCGAGTTTGATTTGGTTGTATTTACCCAGAATGCCCTGCGGTATGGTCTGCTTCCTGCTTTTGGAGTGGTCTCTGGTTCACTTTGCCTTCACATAATTATGCATTTGAACCGCACCAGACTTCACTTCAACCAAACCGAGACCTCGGTTTTTAGGCGGACCAGAGTTTGGATTTTTGGTCCGCATCAGAGTTTGATTCACACCTCCCCAAACAAACCGGACTTTCTTGGCAAATAAACTAGAGGTCAGTTAAAGTGGACTAAATAGGGTTAGGCTTATATATATTATATAGTACTTGTACTATATAACTGTGAATGCACCATAAAAACCTCCTATTCTTTTTGACACTCTGCCTTCAGCGCATCATCACAACAATGCCTCTCCATTATGCTGTTTACAACAGTTCTTAGGAGCGTTGGACGTAGAAGTAGCTTGTATGATAAGCTTAACAAATGCGCAGTTCCACCAGGTTTTTGCTAATTGCTGCTACTGCTAGTCTGGAGGAGCTGTGTGGGGGAGGGGTGCTCTGCAAGGCGGAAGCCTGGCTGGGAACAACAGCTCTAAGGAGGAGCTTTGTTGAAGTTGTCGCCGCTTTGTGAGAGCAAGCGTTTAGGCACACCTGCATGCCTGCCATGGAAGATTCAAGGATTCCTCAAACATGCATGAAAAAATTAAACCTTTATTAAAGACTTTCTGCTAGACTAAAGAGTATCTTTATTCTTAGAATCAAAAGAAAGTATGAACTTCGATACAACTTTCTAAAAACCTTTGTAAAAAAGCCTTTAACTTATGAACTGAACTTTATCTTTGAAGGCTAATTAAAATAAGTTACATAATTCTCCGTCCTTATAAACACACCAGTATTATTGCCAAGTGCATCATATGCTCCTGCTGCAGAAACTGTTAATTGAAGTCAGCAAAGGGAAGTTGACTACTTTGTTAATTAGGACATGCAGGGAAAAGTTTGTTGGACTCCTCATGAATATTTTCCAACAACAAAAACTTGAACTCATGCACAAATGTTTTGTTTTTTTGATCCTCTCAACAATTATCATTTTACCAGTTTGTACACCCATCTAATACCTATTGTTGTGCAGCAATAGTTTTGGTTTGGCTATGGATAAATTAATAAATGCCTAAGATAGTTATTAGCAAAAATACCAAATTGTGGCACCACTTGATTATCAGGACATAATAGCCAAATAGTTATGAATCTCAGTTATTTCTTACTTGCCTGCTAAGGCTTAGGTTTTAAATACAAGAGATGGAGGATAAAGTTCAGCATTAATGTTCTTGGACAGCATGGCTCTGTACATATTGATGAAATAGATACAAACAACTTCTCTCCAAAATATAAGGGTTTATTAGCAACAATAATTCAATCTTCCAATTAATACTTGAATCAACAAACTCACTAAGCTAGTAATGATCAACTAAACTACTTGGTAAAAAATGAAAGAATAATGAAAACTAATAAACTTCTAAAGTAAAACATTAAAAATGAACAAACAAGAACAAAACCAAAAAATGATCCATTGATGTCACAGTTCATCCTGAACTGTGAATATTAAGAAACCAGATTTATTTTGAGGAATTTGGAAATGAGGCCAAATAAGCTTTTAACTAATTAGGACTAGTTTGCACCGAAATATGCTATGAATTACTCACACCTCTGCACCAAAATATACCGGGATAAAACATGAAATAACTCATACAATAATATGTAGTTCAGTATGAGTCAGCTATGTTTGCTTAAAGACCAAGGTTTGCATTGAAGGATTTGGAAGGAGGCCAACTTGGTATTAAACTAATTAAGATTAGCTTAAGACTAACAACAATTGCTGTGTTCTAACAACCATTTCCCAAAGCAAAGCAGAAGTGACGATAAAAACATTATTTTGAGAAAGGAATGTTTCATTAAATAATTTGCTGAATTAGAAATCCGTACCCTTTTGAGCAGTTGATTAATTAATAAACTAATTACAGTCTTCATCTGATTTAATGTGCCTCGAGACAGAGCAAAAAAAGTGTCTTTATATTCACTCTATGTAGACTCCTGGTTTCAAATGTATTTGTGTTTCTTGTTTTATTTTTTCCAAAATTTAGATCCCAAATTGTGTGTTTTTATGATGTTAGTTTTCAACATGAGCTGCTATAGTAAAAGGGAACCAGATTAATGAAACAAAAAACCCTGGAGCTAACCTTGGTGTTTTTGTGCTCAGCAACTTATCATGCTTGGTTGCACCGGCCTCCGGTTACTTGAACTTTAAATTAAACAATGAAGGGTAATGATTTAATGACTCTGTCTTATCTTCTGGCCTTTTCTCTATTACACAGATTAAACATCTTCACTCAGCTGTATGCCGGCGGTTCTTTTCATTTTCATTAAAACAAATTGAAGTGTATCTGATCTGGTTAAACAGAGTGGAGTAGCATCAGGTCAAACCATACTGTACAAGAGAAAGTTGTCTTAAGGGCTCCACTGTGGTCACAATGTCTGCAAACACTAACTGCTTTTGAAATTGTAAACTATTTTGGCGTAAGTTGGAGCACAACATTGGTTTATAATTTCTCTGCAGCCTTAGATGTTCTGATTTTTTTTGTTGTTGTTCTGTTTTCAGTTGTCTATTATAAAGAGCAGAATAACATCCATTTCAATGATTTCTTTTCAGGATTTTGATGCTGTTTCTGCGTCTTTGTCATCCATGAGGGATAAATTGTTGATACATAACAGCAAATCTTCTCGTACACTATGTCTTCAAATATTCTTGTTTGGTTTTTTTTCCTTCTTCTGCTTGTGATTTGATATTGTCTTAAAAATCTGGCTTCTTCTGCTTGTCCACAAGTTAAAAAACTGACATTATCAGCAATAAAGCCTGATACCTGAGTGGACAGTTAAGTTCTTTGAATGAATCTGTGCATCTACATTCTTGGAAAAAGTAATCTGACTCAGTTGCACAGCCCTGGGATCGTGAGTCTGATATGCCTATTTCTAATAACTGCACAGTATTTTCTGCTAAAGTATGTTATTGTTAATCTGTTCTTCAATTATTTTTTACACTTTAAGAACTTTTTGTGTGAAACTTCATATCTGTTGTTGCTGTTACACCTGAATTTCCCCTTTTGTGGGTCAATAACAGCTGTTTCTATTCTACTGCCCTAGAAGAGATGAAATCTAGCAGTGACTCAAGGCTATATATTCAGACAACTACTCTATCATTTTAAATCACCCCTTTGGTCAAATTGTTTCCTGCCATGGTCTGCAATTTCATTTCTTTGGTGATGACATGGAAATCTACATCAGTATCAAATTATTGAGCAAGCTGTCCCAACAATCACTGGCCAACCCTAAAAGAGACACCAAAGGATGGATGTCTCCCAAGCTCCTTAAACACAACAGCAGTAGAAATGAGTTCCTGATCGTCACTTCCATAAAGAAAGGTTGGCGATATAATTTACTGGGTATAGATATGCCTTCTATCATCTGAGATCCACAATTTGGGCTTGTTCTTTCACTTCACCTTTTCTGTTGACTCTCAGAGACTTATTGAGGCTGGGACAATAGTTCCCTGACTTTGTACTAGAAACTCTCAATAATGCTTTCATAACCTTTTGTTTGAACTACTGTTATTGTTTGCTTTGGCCATCAGTGCTTTTGAAACTTTCTGGTGCATTTAACACTCACCTTCCAGTGTTTTTACCCACACCAAACCAGAACAAAACCACGAAGGCGTTAAACTGCTAGAGCTTGTAAAGAAATTCAGGAGCGGCATCTCGTTGTTATAACCAGGAGGTTTCTCGTTATAATGAGATGCAGAACTTGTTAAAATGAGAAAACCCTCACGATATAACGAGGTTTTAAAAAACTCGTTACGAGATTTATATCTAATTAAAACTCGAATATATATATTTTTTTTTAAATAAGAAAGGTCATAACAGCAACACCTGATGTGATTTTTTTTTTTTTTTCAGTGTCATGTGGAAGAAACAGGGTGAAGAGTCACAGCGAACCCCTTTATGCCTTTTTAACATGTTGCAACCTGTCAGATGAGCATATTCTTATGTGTTTTTACAATGAGAAACTTTCTCGTTGTAACAAGACATAAAACCTGTGTTGTTATCACAAGAAACGTTCTTGTGATAACGAGATAAAACTTCTCATGATAACGAGAAAGTTTCTTAAAACGTGATATAAAAGTTGTCTTGTTATAACAAGAAACTTTCTTGTTGTAAGATATAAAACATCTCTTGACAACGAGAAAGTATCTCATTTTAATGAGTTTTGCATCTAGTCGTAATGAGAAACTTTGTTGTTAAACGCGAACGTTTCTTGTTATAATAGGTATAATACTGGTCTCATTATAACAAGAAAGCTTCTAATTTTAATAACTGTTGTATCTTGTTATGACAGAAAGATTTTGTTATTTTAACTAGAAAGTTTCTCATTATAATGAGATACTGCTTCCGAATTTCTTTCCAATCCCTTGCAGTTAAACGCTTCCATACAAACACTCATCAACTTCACTATCTTTCGGTGAAGGTTGTCAAGTACAAAACAAGCATAGCTTTGCTCCTCAGTAACTACCTGCCATCACCAACACATCCAAACCAGAAACCAAGGGCCTCTGGCTCTGGACAGAGGGAAAATTCACTGACAGAAGGTTCAGGGTGTCTTAAAAAATGTTGTCTTTCAGTCAGCTTCCACACTTACCCTAGAATGTTTTTCTGGCAGACTCCACATTCTTCATCCCCAGCCGTACAACTGAATATATTTTATAATAAATCTGAATTTACCTTCCATTTTTAAGCGTGATTACCAAGAGAAGTTGTTGCTTTAAGGAATTACTCTAAGCTTAGAGATGACATTTAACAGGAAGTAAAATAATGAAAACCTTCTTCCTGTTGTTGCAGTATAGCGTCATCACACCCTGATATTTAAATGTTGTTTCCTTGGGCTGTGCAGCAGGAAAAGGAGTATTTGTGCTCAGAAATGTGCGTTTTATAACATGCTTCTTAGTTTCATGCCAGTCTCAGATGTCCTTGAGGAACGTTTGTATAGTGTAAGCTGCTTTGTCGCATGTGATCAGTCTTCAGTAAACATGCTGTCACGCCCTCTGATCTCCTTTCCTATCTCAGATTTTCCTGTTCGCGGAAGTGGAAAAATATATGCCTCCGGTTTAGAGCAGGTGTGGAAAAGCCTTGTGTGATCCACAGCACTAAACCCAGAGAATTATCACCATCATGGTAGACATTTTTATGCTGACAAAAATGCAAATGGAATGGTTCATTTCACTCCAGGCTTTCCACACCTTTCCCGGCGATCATGATTAATGAGACTGACTTCGCGTTCAGGATGGAGAACTTTGTCCACTAAACACATTAATTCCAAGGTCTGTTTTGTATTCTCTTCGAGGCTGCCTCGAGCTATCAGTGACAGCGCTGAAAAACATTTGTCTGCATGTAAAATAGCCACATCAAAAATAGAGATAAAAACAGCAGACCTCCCTGGCACCATAGGAACATGGAGTCTGTGATAGAAGATCTACCTCCCATTTTACACCATCAGATCCATCTGTCATCCTCAGCTTTGTTCATGATTAATGTGAGTCGTTCTGGACGCAGAATAAAAGTGACAAAACACATCCACAGTTGGAACTGCTTTTATTTCTGCTTACTGTGGTAGTTCACAAAGCGCACGGAGAAAAGCATTCAGAATACAAAACTTTTACTCCACCTGAGGCTTTTTCAATCACAAAACCATCCGCGAGCTTATACTGACCATGGCAGCACAGTTGGTGCACACAAACTGGACCATGTACCACATTTCATGAGTGGCGTAAACTATTTTGTCGGCTTAATTCCCGTATTTGTGTCCCGTCGGAACAAAGCTGGGCTGTATTTTGTTTGCAATGATTTATCTCGAAGGTCTGTGTTTATTGTGCTCATAACGTCAGACAACAAAAGCAATATCTAACAAGAAGACTGTAGTTCACACTGGCAAGAAATAACATTTTAGCAATCTGGGAAAATACACAAATTTAAACATAACTATCGTAACTAACATGTATGTTGATTAAATGTTCTCATTAAGATGAGTACCGCAATATGATGCAATTTCTCGTACACTGACTAATACTTATAAGCACCGAGATAGAATAGTCTGATTAGGACAACATCTTTTACACTCAGAGCTGCAATGAATATGAAAATGCTTTGATTTGCAAGGACCTGGCACGTGTAGAACTGGTACAGTCGGCGGTGGCAACTATCAATAAGGGTCATATGAGCAGTTGCCCTGGGTGGCATAGAAAGGGGAAAACAGGAGCACCAGATAAAGATATATAATTAATTTGCCACTGGTGAAGAAGATTTAAATTGACCATTTGCACGTGACCTCTCGCTGTCAAGAAAGGGGCCCACTCCGCCACGTCAAAACGACCTATGCACTCCTGTAAAGCTTGCCAAAAACAGACAGTTGGTAGCCTAATATCGCTTTTACTTTGTTGAGTTCACTGTAAAAATAGTCCTATGGTGCTTCACGGTCAGCTGCACAAACAGACAAGGATGCAAACCAAACTTGTCATTTTATTGTATACCTTTTAAAGAAAGTTAACGTTCATGTACTACATAAGTTTAATAAGATGCAATCAAATATTGCATTATAGAGAAGGTATGCGTCTAATCATTAGTAACCATGGCGAAAATGGCCCACCATCATGTAGCCTACCATGTATGAAAAAAAAAATGTTAAGCATCTAGACTTTTGTACGCTTTTAAGTCTGCTCCGGTGTAAAGGGAAACGCTGTTTATGACATGGTGGTATAAATCATGTGGTGTGAATTCGGGCAAAGTTGGGGATTGGATCAAACCAACAAACACATCAGCAGGGAGAAGGTATGGGTCGGTTTCTGAGCTAGCTATTTACAACTATTGTAAATACCGTTGTCTATGAGCCCAACTAGGTTAAGGGTTAGGGTTAGGGTTGTAGTCAATGAAACGATGATTGAAATTTGTTGCCAACAGTTTTAATTGTCGATTTTTATCGACTTTTTTTCAATTTTATGGATTCATTGTTGCAGTTCTAATTCCAACCATCACTCCAATTAAACAATGGCCTGGGGTGGCCAAGAAAAACAGTAGTCCCACGGCATTATACCACTACCACCATACTCCTCTGAGTACATAGTTTGATTGAGATGTTACATGGCTCTTGGGTTTTGGATCATACAGTGTTTGAGAACTGTCTTAGTCATTTAGGCAAAAATACATCATCTTTAGGAAAGGTTTAAGGGTGGATTTTTTTTTTGTTTGTTTGTTTGTTCTGTTTTTTCAAATACAGTGGACCACCAGTATTTGCAGGGATTAGGGACCACAGCTGCTCATGAATAGCTGAAATTCACATATACTTGAGACCCCCTATAAAAAACATGTATAACTGCCTATTTTAATAGTTCAATCACCAAATATGCCTTAATATGCATTAATACGCACAGTGAAAACCGTCTTAACATTACCGTAGAAGCTAACATCTACAGTGTTCCCTATTGCCACACTTTGTGCTAAGGAAAACAAATGGTGCTCCTGGATTAAAGTGATTCACGCAGTTATTACCTCACAGTTTGATTATTGTAACTTGTATGTTGGGCGAGATAAATTGTCTCTTCATTGCTTACAAACCATCCAAAATACAGCAGCTTGTCTTTCAACAGGTACTAAAAGACATGAGCACGTATCTTTATGCTTGCCTCCTGTTTGTTTTAGGATTGCTTTTATTGCTTATTTTTTAAATTTTAAAAGGCTTAGCCCCATCATAGCTCTGTGATCCTCTTAACGTCCACACTCCAGTAACAGCTCTTCAGTCAACTAACCAGTTTCTCTGAGTTGTTCCTAGATCCAAGCTAATATTCAGAGGTGATATCAAGTACTTAGCATGGTTTTCAGGTACGTACCTTTCACTCATTCAGTCAGGCAGCACATCCTACTCAGAGGCATAAGAGAAGCGATGAATACATTTCTAAGCATTGCTTTCAGATTTGTTTTCTTTTAATTTCACTTCACCAAGTTCGATAATGTGAAGGTCAATTTTAAAAAAAAGAAAGAAGAAACAACATATCCTTTTAAAGTACAGGTTCTGATGCTTTGAAAAAGAAAAACACGCCAAGGGGGTGAATACGTTAGCGAGCCTCTCAAGCTTTCACATGAATACTAAAGTCTGTCATTCATTACTAAGTCACGCTGGGATTTTAAGAAGCTTTGAATATTTGAATATTTTAACCTTAAAAAAGGAAGCATCATATTAAGCTGCAACAAGGTGATACATATGGCTAAAGATTGCTTAAATACCTACTTTAACTGCAAATATGTGTTATAAAACAATGGTAGAGGTGAGCTGAGGAAATTGCTCTGTGCTAAGAGTTTCTCCCAAACTGCAGTGCTTTGTGTTGCATATAGTGACAGCAGCCAAAACTCAACAAGGCAGCCTCCCAGGGACTCAACACACCAGAGGAACTTTATTGCTTCAGGCAACTGCAGGTACATGGATGGGTGTGAAGGACGTGGCTGATGAGTCTGCTGTAGTCAGCTCATGAGAGACTCTCTAAATGAGTGGCTAATGTAATTCTTTCATTATGAAATTAGATATAAAAAACTGCAGGACAGATGAGGGAAGGTTGGCTGGAGATGTGATTTACATGTGCAAGGACAGCACCTGGACAGATGAAAATAGAATATCCGCTAATTTAAGTTGAGGCTATTTTTGAACAAGTGTGTGTTTGTAGCCCAAAGCTCTGAAATTCAGTTGTTTATCCTTTAGGACTGGCCAAAAGCAAGCCTAAAATACACTGAGTCATCATAAACACACAGTCTGCCTTGAAACTCTGATTTCCACAAATGTCCTCAGGTCTCCTACTGTGCTTAAGTCTGAATGGTGCTTTTTCACATTACGCCTAGTTTCAGAAGCAACACAAACAAACGGAAAAAAAAAATTAAAGGAATGGTCTGAAATTCTTTCCTTTCTCTTTTTTTTTGAAAAGATGTTCTGTAAAGTAATAGTTCCTTTACTTGTACACGTCACATTGCAGTGGGTTTGCTGAAAAGCATAGAAGCCATCAGGGTAATAGAAGGCTAACAGGAAACCCCTTTTAGCTGATTTTAGCTATTTAGATGAACCAATCAGGGTTACAGAGCTGTATTGATGAATACACTTTCATAGGAGGCTTTTGCTGAGTTTATCTCTGTTTTATAACATACAGTAGACCCCCGCCTTTTTAGAGTTCATTATTCACAGAATTTTTTTTTTTAATTTTGTTTAATTTTTTAAATTCATAGATTTTTTTTTTCCCATATCTGAAATATTCAGAAGAAAATGCAGCTTTGGAAGCTGAAATACCTAGGTGCAATGCTACTTTACACACTTTTGGCTGGCATTTGCAAAGCAACCAATCTAGAAGCATTTATTTTTCTTGCTGCTGATTGACTGTAATCCAAGGAGTGGAAATAAGGTTTGCAAGCATTGTGAAAAATGGAGTCCATAGACGGGCAGTTGCTTTGACTGGAAACTAACAGAGAAGGGAAAATCAGAAATATTACAGTGGGCTAAGTGAACGCTACGTAATTTGACCCGAAATGCTTTGGAATTTCTGTTCCAAGTGTGTTTTTCACACACGAACAAAACTGGTGGAGCACCGCCTCCTCCATCCGTTTCATACAAATAATCATCCCCTTTTTCATAAATAATCACCCAATGCAAACATGATCATAGATTTTTATTCAGACAATGGCATTAGCATAAACAGTGATGACATTTTGAAAATTGTAGTCATTTCAAGACGGTAGAACTCCCCTGACACTCAGTAAAACATTAGCCTCCAGGACCGTCATGAAGACAGCACGAGAAATACTCTGTGGAGTTAAGATCAGGCAAGGAGTCAAGGCCTGTTCTTCCAAGACCGAGGCCACAAACTCCAACACCAGACTTTCCAAGACCAAAACCTTTTTTTTGTATACCACAAAATCCAAAAGTGAACAGAAAACTGATTAATTACTCAACCAATACTACTACTTGGTATTAAACTAATAATTGGCAGTATAAACTAATACTTAAGTTAATAAATGCAGCCACACATTGATACAGTCTTTGAACTAAATTCATTAGGTTACATTTGCACAAGAGATGTATGATAAATTAAAAAAAAAACAGTAAAAGAGTTAGAGACTGGACCCAAGACCAGGAAAAAAACAGCTCGAGAGCTCCCCATCCCTGGTTAAGACATTAACTACTTACCGCCTTTTAACACAACCTCGCTTTAAAAATCCTGAACTCTCTCTTTAGGATCTTGTGGGAACACTTGTAAATCTCCTTTGTGCTTGAGTGGGAAACGTGGCTTTTCCTTTTCAATAAAAACCAATCTACAAGTCACTATTTGCTGAAATGAAATTCTCCCCACTGAACTTACAGGACTTATACATGTGATGCCATCAGATGTAACATCCGGAGCTCTCTGATGATATTATTAGCTACAGAGCAGAGATTTCATAGAAGATCCCTCTGGATTTCATCTTGGTTGCCTTTACCACCCCTGGGTTTTTCATTCATTATTCATGCTGTCAGGTACAGCTGCAGATACTGAATGGGAATGACAGCAAAAATTAGGGGGTTCTTACTTATTGTACCAGGATTGTATTCCGCTGATTAATTTTTTGTGTTCCTCAGGTGAAGTGGGTGTGTTTTGAAGTTACTCCCTGACTGGGAGCACCTGGCCCAGTGTTCCCAGCCCATTTAAACCCTGCTGCTCCTCACACCAGTGGCTGCTCATGTTTCCTCCCCATAGCAAGCAGTCCTGGTATTTTTATTGGGTTTGTTGTTTTGGTTATGTTTAATTGGTTTTGGATTTCTTGAATTAGTTAGGTCTCGTGTTGGTTAGTGTCTTGGTTTTCATTTGGTTTGTTTTGGGTTAGTGTCCTGTCATACTTTAATTAAGTTTGGTCTTTTTCTTGTTTAAAACTTGCGTTAATTTCATAAAAACTTAGAAACTTGCCCTAAAATTGGTGCGTCTCCCTTTTTTATTGTCACCTCCTCAAGAGCCGGGTAGTGACATCATACTAAGAAGTTAAGCTATAAGATAGACCATCACATTGAATATGAAACATTTCAGGCTCCGTCGGTGAAATTTCTCCTCCTTATTTGTTATTTCTAACAACTGAAACTCAGCATAAACTAAACACACTGCCATCACTCATTTCAAGTGGCGACTCTGCTTCCAGTGGATCGTTAACAATGAAAAATGC
Organism: Anableps anableps; assembly: GCA_014839685.1. NCBI lineage: Eukaryota > Metazoa > Chordata > Actinopteri > Cyprinodontiformes > Anablepidae > Anableps > Anableps anableps. The sequence goes on from CM026079.1 coordinate 6,759,240, forward strand.
AGGAAATGGTGTCAGTCAGCAAAAAAAGTTGAACTTCTTTGTGGCGAGTGAAGTGCTGAGGTTCTAAGAAATGGCCTGAATGTGTCCTTGCAACGAAAGAAGTGCAAAAAATACAGAACTGATGATGAGATCCAACAACTCTTGCAATGGTGTTTGAATTAGTTGCATTAAATGAAGGGGAGCAGTAGCAAATCTAAAATTAATACTGAAGCCAAAGAGGCTGTTTGATGTTCCAAATTCCTCAAAGAGTAAGCCTGAAACGCCGCAACACACCTACTACACACTCTGAATCACACATTCCTGACATGGATCATTTTTACTCTGTTTTCTTGGGTGTTTTATGTGTTAGGCTAATATGAAGCAATGATATAGTTGAAACCAGAAGTTTACATATAGAGAATAAAAAGACAGATTTTTTTTTTTTTTTTTTTTTTTTTTTTTTTTTTTTTTTTTTTTTTCTCAGTCTGAAGTTAAATCAGACCAACAGTCTCTTGTTTTAGGTCAGTTTGAATTACCTAAAGTATTTCTATTTGTTAATTGCCACAATAATGAGAGAATATATCAGATTTGTTTATTAATGTCTTCAAAATCAGAAATTTACATACATTTCCTCAATATCTAGTAGCAATGCCTTTGAATTGTGAGACTTTGGTCAGACGTTTTGGTGATCCTTCCTAAAGCTTGTCACAGTAGTTTGGTGGAATTCTTATCCCTTTACCAGATATTTCTACATGATGTTCCTTCCTCATGGTGCCATCAGTTCCTCCTGCAGCAACATGGCTTGGAAAACATTATGCTGCCACTCCCATGCTTCATGGTCAGGATAGTCTGCTCCGTTTTGGACTTTGACTGGGCCATTTTAACATTGCTGTTTATGATGTCTTATACTTTGATCAAACCGTTCCTTTATAGTTTTGGCTGTAAATCCTAATAATTCATACCCCCTAGCATTGAAAAAGCATTTACATTGATTTACCTTTGGTGCTGAGGTTTGAAGGTCTATTTGCCATCACCCTAATCTTTACCTCACTCCACAGATTCTCTATCAGATCCAAGTCAGGACTCTGGCTGGGCCACTCCAACACATTAATATCACTTCCGATATTGGGAGCAATGTGCAATATTATAAAATTATAAACACTTACTGTTATTAGGGCAAGCAGTATGTACATTTATTTTTTATTATTGTTGCATTTTTTTCGTGTGCTACGACATCAGAATAAAGTCACATTAGACATGTTTGTCCATATGTGACATTGACCTGTTCGAGTTGCTGATACATTAAATTCAGGAGTAAAAGTTCAGCTCTGCAGGCCCCACTCTCAGCCCAGCAGAATGACTCCTCTCAGGTATACTTAAGTGTCTTCAAAACTACCCAGTTTTGATTTCCTAAATAGCCCACAAGTGTAGGAGCAGAGGTAAGCTGTGGAGAAAAGCAATTTCCACAAAGCACGAAACTGAAAACACTTTACAGTAACTACACCCTGAAAAGTTGTTGACGCCTCAGAAGCAAAGATTAGGATGAAAATCAAAGCCTGTGCACTACTTCTCCTTGATCTCTCCTCTTGACCCTCCCGTTTCCCTGCTCTCTCAAGTATGAACAGACGCCTTGCTGTCTCAGCTTGGCAACCTTTGATCAGCGCGGAGTTGCCAGACTTCTCTTGGACAAGGTCAGGGGAACAATATGACGGTCGGCGGGCTGTCAAGTGCAGAGAGTTGCCACCTGTTTGAGAAAATGTTGTTTGCTCTGCCATCTAACCACCATTTAAACACCACACGGCTTCAAACTGAGAGGAGGCAACAGCCAGTTTATTATTGATGTGTCCATTACAAGTGTCCTTTTGTAAAGCTGGTAAAGTTGATCTCTTAGATAGCAGCCACCCCTTGGGATGTCTGTAAATCTGTATTTACCCACAGAGGCTAGGATCGCTTGAGCGTTGGCTTGTGTCAGTGCAGCTGATAAACGGCTGTACTGTTTGTTTTCTGCTCCCATAGCGAAAATGAAATCAACACACAAGCTGCATAGTCTTTTTCAGCCAATTTGCTTTCCCCCTAAGGTGGAATTTGAATGAACTGATCAATTTCTAATCAGTAAAAACCTGCAGACCTGTTCTCCAGAAAAGGAATTCACCACAAATCTTCACTACAAACTCTAAAAATGTGAGGACAAAGGGGGAGTAGGTGTTATATTTCTGCACCTCATTTTTCAAACCTATTTTTCACTCTGTGAGGTGATGATAGCGTTTAATCTGCACCGCAGATCCGCTGTTACCTAAATATAGAGTTATCGCTGGAGTCCCAAACACCGCTGCACATCAGAGAAATAGCTGGTCCCTGTACAAAGGCAGAGATGGCCTTTTCATGCTGAAAATGAAACCCCAGGATGTCTGCTGCGTTTTTCTGTACTGAAAAGTAATGGTTTGAAAAATACAACTTTATTTAACTCCATTTTATTCAGGTATTTCTGTCACCAGTATGCGTGAAATATCTCTGTGTGTTCTAAAAGTGATTAAACCTAGTTTAATACAATAAAGATGTTCCAATCAGTTTTACTGGCAATTTCCCATCTCTGATTTAGTCATTCTTTGACCTACAGTTATAGATTTTAGCTTAAAACACATTTAGCCAGTTCCTATTTTTCTTTGGGAACTGTAAATAACATTCAAAATATTTGTCTAATCCTTCTTCCAGGAGCAGTCATTAGTTATTACTTTTAGGAGCAGAGGTGATGTCACCCAGTGTGTGTGAGACAGGGTTTCACTATTTTTTTTTTTTCTTTTAAGTACAGTAAACCACTGTATGTACCTTGTGGAAAATATAGGACCCTATCATAACTCTAAGATTGCCAAAAGGGTTGTGTCTCTGTCAGGTCTGACTGAGGTCTGACTGAGGTCTTTTGGAGTGCAGGGGGTGCTCCTGAAGACCTTTTTTGACTCTGTGGTGGCATCAGCCATCTTCTGTGGGACTGTATGTTGGAGCAGCAGCTTATCTACAGGTGAGAAGAAGCGGTTAGATAAGCTCATCAGGAAGGCCAGCTCTGTGCTAGGATGCCCCCTCAACCCAGTCCAGGTGGTGGGAGACAGAGGAGCTAAAATAACAACACTATAGGACAATGTCTCCCACCCCATGGATGAAGCTGTTGAAGAACTGGAGAGCTCCTTCAGTGACAGACTGCTGCATCTCGGTTCCCAGAAGGGCATTATTGGAGATCCTTCCTCTCAGCAGCTGTTAAATATGGTGCGGTTTCAGTGCCAAAATTAAAGCTATTGGGCACCCAGTGGTGGCTACTTCCTTGTTGGAGGTTTTATCTATTTCGAAGCCAGCTACTGATCTGATTAATGATTAATGATAGGCTGGCACCAATAACTGAGCAACCTGTAACTAAATGGCCGGTGCTGGCAAATGAGAAGGAGACTACTCGCTTGGGTTAGCTTCGGATAGGCCGGTGACTAGCATGCCTAGGTTGGTTAATAAAAAAATACTGTTTTTCTCATGTTGCAAATTTGGGCTGCAGTGGCGCAGTTGGTAGCACTGTTGCCTTGCAGCAAGAAGGTCCTGGGATTGAATCTCAGCCTGGGGTCTTTCTGCAAGGAGTTTGCATGTTCTCCTTGTGCATGTGTGGGTACTCTGGCTTCCTCCCACAGTCCAAAAACATGTGTTAGGTTAACTAGTCTCTAAATTCTCCTTAGGTGTGAGTGTGACACACACACTCACAGGTTGTTTGACAGGTTGTTTGTCCTGTCTGTCTCTGTGTTGCCCTGCTATGGAGTGGGGACCTGTCCAGGGTGTACCCCACCTCTTGCCCAATGACCGCTGGTGATAGGCACCAGACCCCCTCAAAACCCTGCAAGGATAAGTGTGCTAGATAATGGATTGTTTGATTTTAGTTTTGCTTACTGTTCTTTGTTTACCTTACTCTCTTATTCTTTGATAGGTCTGCCTTGTTTCTGTTCAGTCCTTTCTTAGTTACGCTAGTTTAAATATGTTTATTTATTCCTTGTGTCTATTTATTCTTTGTTTCTGTTAGATTGATTTTCCTGATTCCCATGTTGCTGTCCCTTGTCCCCTGCTGTCATTCTCTCTCAATTTCTCCTCAGTCCCCTTTCTGCTCTCTTCCCTCACACCTGCAACCCGTTCGCCAATCAGCCCCAGTCCATTGTTCCAGCATTCACACTTACAGTATTTAAACACATCTCCTGCTTTCACTCCTCGCTGGATCTTTTCGTGATCTACCCGTTATTTCCCTGTCTAATCCTGCTGTCTTTAGTTTTTGGATTCTTGTGTTTTGGTTCTGCTCTGGCTCCCTGCGTTCCCTGTGGCTTTTCTAAGTTTTTTTTGTTCTGTTTTTTCATTAAATTCCCAAAATCTACTCACCATCTCTCCTTCTCTGCGTTTGGGTCCACCATCACTCCACCATACATCATGACAAGTTTCATAGCTAACGCTTATTAGTATTGTTAATTAGAACTGTTTCTGCGTAGGTTCATTTTTGCTAAATAGGAAAAAGGCTGGGTTTTAAGTTTTCGGTCCCCAGTCAGACCTGATTACCCTGAAAATTGTCTGATTCTGGTCACCGGTAGATTTCTTGTTACATATGGATATTTCTCATTCCAACAAATTGAGCTCTATTACAAATAATTACCATGTAACACTGTAAAAATAAATACCTTCTGTAAGGAATATATGTATTGATTATAGTATTGTTGTATTAGCATTACATTTTACCTACCAGCTGTGTTTCTCACTAATTATTACAAACTAGTCTCACTATGCATTTAAGAGGATTGCGTCAATGTTTCCTTTGTTTTGTTTTTTTTAGGCCATATTTGATTCAAAAAGCAGCCAAGTCCAAACAAAATCTTGGAAAGAATTTCATAAAACCTCAAACTATTAAAAACCACTTCAACTGATGACAACAATGTGTGGCTTCTGAAAGCCAAGTATAAAAAAATAAGGTTGTTGAAAAACTTTTGCTGGGAGCAGTGTGAAAGTGCACTTTCATCAATAGTGGTTCGACCACATCCTTTGTTTTGTGCTCCTGTGGACACTGGAGTGGAGTTTAAAGCTGCCTTCTTTTTACAGCAGATGACACTTGAGGTACTGAAATAACTTTATGGTAGCTCTACCTTTGTTCTAATGTTTCAAAGAGAAATAAACTCCTAGCGGATGACATACTAACTCCTAAAACATTGTTGTGAGCATTTATGCCCAGTGGTTGCAATATAACATTGAACAAAGTGAAAATATTCAGGATACATTATTTCTACCTTTCTTGAATTTTATTTTGGTTAATTGCTGTTTCTAGACAGTTTCTGAAATTATGGCAGCTACTTGTCAATTTACACACCCATAATTATAATACAGTACCGGTAATTTAATTTTCAGCTCCCCCCTCTTCTCATTTGTTTATACAGCTATTTCTACCCTAAAACCTGCTCCTACTTTGACCAAGAAACTCTCTTCATAAACTCAGCACAAAAAGTAAGGAAGTTTGGGTTGGGTCAATTATTTCTTTGCTTTAGCAGTGCTTCTTGGCAATAAATTTTATACTATTGGAAAATCTGTATATTTCCTTTTAAGTAGTGCCACATTCATAAGAAAACTACATTTGAATGGTTTAACAGCAGAGTTAAATAAATGGGTTGCAGCCATGAAAAACTTGCCAAATCCTCTGTCCTGATGCCAAACTGGGCTTATTCTGCTGTTTAGTCATGTTTTGCCATTGTTTATTAGATTGGATGATAAATTTGAGAAAACAAGAAATATTGGAAATATACCATTTAAACTCATTTTCATAAGTCTACTTTAACATGAAAAACAAAAGATAGAACCACAGTTTGAACACCTGAATTGTCTGAATTCAATAGGACATTATTTTTTGAAAGATTTTCCCCAATGACCACTGGAAATAGCCCACAGCAACCCTGCAAAGAGAAGTGGGTATAGACGATGGATGGATGGGAGATTTAAAATTCTTTCAGAATATCAGGCCAGATAATACACCAGGGGCTCTTTTTTTGAAAAACTCAAGGTGAATCCTTAAAAGGAGTTTTTTCTGTATTCTGCTTAAAACATAAAAATATAGTTGGATATAAAATCACTTGGATGATGTGGTATTTGTTTTGATCTTTGGCTGGCCTGTCAATAATCTCTGCATCTGAGATTATCCAGACGGCAACATTTTCTTCACACTGGGGGGGGGGCAAGATAACCAAATCTGCTATGCTCCAGTTTGGTTGTGACCATTTTCACTGAAGACAGTGCCTAATAGTCTTTTTAAGAGCTGTGTAATTTGGCACCAGACTGCGGTGCTGTGAAAATGGATTTGCCCCCTCAGAGATTTCTTATGTTTTTGCTTTTTTGCCACACTTTAATGTTTCAGACCATCAGCTTAATTTTAATATTAGACAAAAATAACCAAGAAAAATAAAAAAGGCAGTTTTTAAATGATGATTTTGTTCATTATTGGGGAAAAAAATCTGTATGGCTGCAACATTTTCATACATTTGTGAAAATGTGCAGTGCTTTCCACTCAACACTTATGCTGTTTATGTTGCATCATTTTTTGTGGGAAAATTATCTTTGAGAAATTAATGGGAGACGAAGCATTATAGCATATTAATCGAAAATAGTAAAGGGATACTTCTCAATTCTTTAACTTAAAGACTGTTACATTAAAAACAGTAGAACTCTCTTGGTTAGTTGGATTCAGAAAATGAAACGCGCAGCTAGAG